>JAODLC010000050.1:9276567-9293589 GCA_026781145.1 Hippopotamyrus pictus
CAACCAACCAGTTGAGTATAAAGAGTCACAGTCACACAGTACTCAACTGGTTGGCTGAAACAAAATCCTGGTTTGGATTTTTACTTTCTGGACCTGAAATGTCCGCCTCTGGTCTTTGTACATTTACTGTAGCTTTTTGAGCAGACTAGAAGGTCTCATGTCACATAACACACCACATCCCAAGCTACTCGTTTGCAGGATGATCACATGACCCTTTCTCTCCTCCTGAGGTCGGCCAGTAATGGCAGAATTTGTGGGTTGATATATTAGGTCCCTTGGCTGTGTGTTGTGGGCATTTCCTATGGTCATGTGACACTGTGGCTTTGCCGAGGCCGGGGGGCCCTACCGAGGGACGCTGAGCGCAGTACAGCGGCACGTGAGCGCAGGCTGCGCATCGCAGGTTTCTCACTCAAGCATGCGCCGCAAACTCACCAGCTGACTCATTTACAGTAACGGGAGCCGAAATGCGGCGTGCATGAATGGTCGACGCCCTCTGAGTTTCCATTCCACATGAAAACCTGCCCGCTGAGATGCTATCTCAGCTGATCCGCTTTCATTTTCTGCGATGCGGTGTTGTATGAAGTAGATCCTGCCCATGCGGTCCTATCTCCAGGCATGCAGCCCTGTTTTCCAGACAGCTCTGTGTGCTCAAAGCATCATTTATGCTTCAGGTCCCGTGCTCAGTGGATCACACACAACGTTGGGTGGATCACACACCAAACTGGACAGGCCGTACAAGCCCAGGACTGCTTTGTCACACTGACTCTCCCTCTTGACGTGGTCGACCGACTCAGCCGTCCTAATCCTGCCCTTTGACACCCCCTGACACCATCAGGCAGGTGAGCATGGCCTTCCCATATTAAAAAAAAAGCTTTTTATATCCACAGAAAGTCTTTTGCAACATTAAATAAAACTTAGAAGGACACATTCTTAACAAATGTTGAAAATATTTATCCTTTTTCCATTGCTGCTTATTACAGGGCAAGCCTGGAGCCAGACGTGCTGGGTGGGACATCAATCCCTTACACATTGTGAAATTCACCTAAACACTCATTTATGTGTTGCAGGAGGAAACCTGTGCTCGGTGCTGCGGCAATCGAACCCGCAGCCCTGACCTCTGAGCCCCCCCCCCCCCACACACACACACACACACACCTTTGTTTTCCAAAAAGACTCCAGTCTGGTGTAACATGACAGTCAGCTTTCTGGGCCATGAGGTCCTCTCAAGATAACCATGCACGATGGCTGGCGTTTCCACAAGTGGCTGCGTCATGCATCATGCATACATGCAGGCTCTGTCCCCCAGAACGAGCCTAATGGGTAGAATATATGAGTGGTTCTCTGCAGTTGTGACTGATAGTGTACGTGTACATATATATATATATATATATATATACACACACACACACACACGTGCGCGGGCACTATAATGGTGCAGATACTGTGTGTGTGTGTGTGTGTGCGCGTGCGTATACTATCAGTCAAAAGTTTTCGCACCCCACAGATTTATACCACTTTTCCATTTATTTCAAAAACTGCGGATTTTTATTCTTGTTAAGCACTGGAAAGTGAATAACTATAAATGAGAATATAAGCCAAATAAAACAAGTTTCCTTTATAACATGGAAAGAGTATGTAACAGTGCATATCTGACATTCTGCTAACTGGTTGTGTGGTGATGGCATAGTCACATTCTAGGCTGTCATTTAACTTTAAATGCACTTATTAAGTGTTTCATCCTATGAAACAGAGCAGTATTTAATGTCCTTTGTACAAAGAATGCCTTGAATTTTCTCTGCTGTTATAACTGCTAGAGGAGGTTACTTTGATGAATCAAAGACATGACATTTTCTTGCTAATAAAGGTACTGAAATGGGGAGTTTACGACTCTCACTCGCGATCAGGAGTCAGTCGGCTTCTTTCCAAATTTGAAGCCACGGAGCTGCGTTCTGCGTTTTTTACACCACGATGAGCCAGTGTCACACCTCGCAAACACTGCGCTTGTTTGCATGCTCAACTTGAAAGTTGATTTGACATGCAGAGAAATTCCAGTGACTCCTAAAGCGGCACCTGGGGCCTGATTGTCGTCGTCTCACCATTTGTTCGGTTTTCTGGTTTTTGTTTCCTGAAGAATAAAATGCTTAAGACTGACATATCTGGGAAGGATTTCACTTTAATCAGCAGATTCATGCTCCACCATCGCTGTCAGGCACCCTTTCTTCCCTTTCCAGGCAAGTTCCCCAGCCACCATCTAGACGTGTGAAGGTGGCCATCAGTAGGGAGGTGCCCCCCATGGAAGCGGCCATCCACTGGCAGCGCGATGAGGCCTGTGTGAGCTACTGCCATCTCATCCCTTATCACTTTTCACAAAAACAACAGTCATCACCTAGAAGAAGTAGGTGTGTGATAAGTTCCCAGCCAATCTACCCGCCCTTCTTTTGAACACTATCTGCCTAATATCTTTTGTTTATTCATATTGGGGAACTGTATGTCTCTAGTTACTCCCTATTCTGTGATCTACGTTCCGTAGAAACATGCACGCCATATTTTGTTAAGTTTGAATGTTGGCGCCAACAATAATGCCCAGTGACTTACTGAACCATCCATTTTCCGAACTGCTTATCTGGGGGGTCTGGAGTCGATCCCAGAAGCTATGGGCATGAGGCAGGGAGCAACCCAGGGCAAGGGGCCAACCCATCACAGGGCACACTCACACATGGGCAAATTAGCAACTCCAATTAGTCTCAGCATGTCTTCGGACTGTGGGAGGAAACTCCACGACGACATGGGGAAAACATGCAAACTCCACGCACATGGAACCCAAGCAGAGACTCAAACCCTGGTCCCAGAGGTATGGGGTAACAGTGCTAACCACTGTACCACCACGGCTTCATGGAGAATGGACCACCAAAACCAGCCGCAGTTTCTCTGAGGGAGCTCTTTTGTCAGTAAGTGTGCTAGCCAGCTATTTATAGCAATATTTCCTCCTCATCATCTAAACTGAGCACCCGAGCCCCTCGCTGAGTAAGGCAGCCGCCACATCCCCAGCACATCAGTGATCGTTCAGTCAATATATATGACATCTTCAGTGGTTAATGGGTTCAGCTTTGTTCAGAAGGAGAGTCACGTCTCACCTCAGTTGGGGGTTTAATGCCACTCTGTGTCGCCTGGGCTACTGAGGGGAAGCGGAAATCGGCAGCCGTCCTGTGTTATATATCAGATGTCATACTGCTGCCGGCTGCAAAAGACAAGCGTGTAGTTTTGTATATATTTTTGGTCTGGATTTGTACTTTCTAGACATCATTGATCCACCTCTGATTCCACCATTCCTCAATCCTCAATCCACACTGAGGGTATCTGGTTCATTATTGTTGAATGCGTTCCTGCATCTTCAATTCAGTATTTTCAGTCCTGAATTGCTTTCATCTTTGGTTTCCTTCCTGGTAGATTCCTGGAAATTCATCCCTGTGTATTTTTTAAAGGGAATGAAAATCTTTCTCAAACCAAACCGAAGTCAGCTACAGGTGAAATGCTCACAAATAGCAACATATATACTGTGAACAGACAGCATTATTTTGCCGAAGAGTGTTTTTGTTAAAAAGCTTTCCAGCACAGTGATGCCATGTTTCGTGACACAGACATTGGGGAGAAGGTTTGAGAAGGTTCCCAGAAGCTGAAGGGCTGACTTGGCTGTAGGGCTTCAAGGAGCAACAGTGATGCCTGTTCGCCATTTAGCACCGAGATTCATGGAGAATGAACCAGCAAAACCAGTTGCAGTTTCTCTGAGGGAGATCTTTTGTCAGAAAGCGCGCTAGCCAGCTATTTATAGCAATATTTTCTCCTCATCATCTAAACCGAGCAATGTATGTTGCCCATCCTAAGTGAGGCTATACTCATAACCCCCCTTAAATACATGAAGGTTGGTTCCTCCCACAGCAGGGTAACAGCTGACCCTTCTCTGGAGGGAAGTCACACAGTGTGGCTGCTTTTTCTGCAATCAGATATACTTATGCCACATCACGGCCCTCCCAGGAACGTCTGCCAGCTTTTATATGTCCTACCTACAGCTACAGCACATTTTTTGTTTTAATGCTTTAATCTTCTGACACCCCAGTATCCTGGGTCTCCCTGCTGGCAAGAAACATAATAAGCCTTGCTGTCTTTTTTTCAGTGGAGCGTACCAAAAATAAGAGAGGGATGTCTAACCGCTGCAAAACACAAACAGCATTCATGCAATTGTGCGAGCAAGAATGGCATAAGTGCACAGTACCCTGTCCCTGTGGACTGGTCCTAGTAGAGCAGAGAGGGCCAGGGGCTCCATGCCATTCTGCAGGACAGCAGCTGAAGGCCACTACTTCCTGTCCACTTCGCTCCCCCCGCCTGTGAACATAACAGTGCTGCACTGTGGGTGAAAATTGCACACAAATTTGCCATAGAACGAGCCCTGTGCTAAAATCAGCCATCTACTTCTCACAAGTAGAAATATCTTTTCCTGTTTAATTTCTTCCCCTGGAAAAAAGGGCTTGTTTGCCCATTTCCTGTTCTCTTTTTCTATATGTATCTATATACAGGTAAGTGACCTTTGCATGTATTACATTAGTGAATTATTTCCCATTGAAATTTCCCCTACAGATCTTCGTTTTGCTGGGTCGACTCAGTCTTACGTTCGAAAAAAATCTCCTGAACTGTGCTGCTATTGGGTGCATCCATCCCCCTTATCGGTTACACTAATTTAAAGGTTAAGTGCAATGATAAAGTACAGTGTTGGGTCAACAGAACAGTGGGCGGTACAAGTGTTGCTGTTGCTTCTTGTAAATGCTAACAGAAGCTGCTGGAAGCGTGGCTTAGTTAAGAGGAAACTGGGCAGCTGGGAGCGAGACACAAAGCAAATGAAAAAGCTGAAAAGGCAAAACAGTGCTTTTTAACCGTGTCCAGTAGGAAAACTTTATAAAAACGTTGTGGAGCAAGCAGTTCTCAGCCAGTAAACAGTCTCCTGCGGTCTGGGAATCAGCTTAGCTATCAAGTAGCAAATATTGCTGCCTGTCTTAGTCTAGAAGTTGTGCTGCCAGTCTATCTGAGGCATTGGTTCGCTACTGAATAGGCAGTTAGAAGATGGATGGATGGATGGATGGATGGATGGATGGACAAACAAAGAAATAAAACAAAGTTGAAAGCAAGTCTTCAAGGACCTGCTGTCCACAACTGAAGGAACATCACTGACATTCAAAAACGAGAATCTTCTGCCTGTTTCTGTGCTCTTAAAGGTTCCTTAAAGGAGTCATTTCATAATCTATCGAACCACTGAGCCCACCACCAGGAAGGCAAATGGTATGACTGGGAGACATCCGTCTCCGGTGTCTCTTTCTGTGAAACGATGGGGAAAAAAAATAAAACTGGACCACAAGCCCTACGCTTTATGACATATGGGCTCTTACTGTGAGCTTTTAAGTGGTTAGTCTGAGCATGTGACCCAGCAGAAGCTACTGGCATTGTGTTTCTTAAGGTCTCACTGCAAGACTCAGTTGGTTTGTCTTTGCCATGTGGACGTTCTGTTAAAGTAAAAGCATTTTCAGCAGAGACACACCACTACCATCTCAATCCTCATCCTCGTTCCCGGGGAATGTTATCCGAAGGCTAGCCGTTTCCTCATTAGTCTATTTTCCCGTAAATCATAATCGTGGGGGCTGTCCCGGCCCATCGCGGCTCTTTGAAGCCCGAGGAGTAGCATGTGTCTTGTGTTAGCGTGCGCCGCGGTCACGCTGATTTACTGCCGCGTTAAACGGGATCATAATCACCAGAGGCCCGGCTAGGAGCCGCGAACGTCCGGGTCGCCTACCGCACCAGCAGATATGAAAGGCGAGGCAGCCGGACTCCCAAGACCTGCTTCAAAGGGAGCCTCCATCGGCCCATCGGCTGGCCCCCAGGTTCTGCAGCGAATTCCCATGTCTGTTAGCAACACATTCTTTGACAGTGATATCCATGGAGACAGACACCTCTGCATGCAGACTGCCGACAGTGGCCAAAGCCTGGTCCACTATTTAAATCCTTTGTGAAAAGGATGCTGTTGAAGATTTTTAAAGGAATTTACCGCTCATAGATCTAGGAAGGCAGATCTAACACTCTGAGAGTTGCACCCTGACGCCGGTAAACGTAGGTAACGTCAGACATTAAATAAACTTTGCTTAGTACAAAATGACCTTACGCCCCCTGGCTGAAAACCTCGCAGCACAAAACAGCTTCTAAGAAAAATCTGTTTCCAGTGAAGATCTTAATCTCAATCTTAATCTAAACACTGTTTTTTTTTCATTGCAACAAGCCTGTATGCATAATAATGGGTGATTATTTTTGATATCAGCACCATGCTTCTGTTCTCTGCAGTGTTTCAGCTCCAGATGTGGTGATGTTTATGTGAGGGCTTACATTGAGATGGGGGTGAGCATTTCAGGGGATGTCTGAGTCCACAGAATAGGCCTCTATGGCAATCAGAGCTTTCTTTGTCCTTCCTCGGGGGAAAAAAAAAAAAACATGCAATATTGTTGAAATTCTCTGGTCAATGTCCCTCTGCATCCAAAGATAATGCACCTTGGAAGCTTCCAGTTCACGCTGGTCTGAAGGAGTTGCTTTCTTGGGCATCTTTCCAGGTGATCCTATAAATTCCTGATGGGGTGGATGGGGCCGCCGCTCTCAGCACATGCTGGCCACCTGTGTCTTGTGGAAGGGAGTGTTTCTCTCCAGGTCTCACCGCTGGTCCTGTGCATCGATGTCACCCAGACTCAAAATAACCTCACACTCTGTGTCAGTTTTATCATCAAAATATATATTTATAAAAGACTGCCTGTCATGATACTGATAACCGCAGAGTGATTTCCTATAAAATAAAGCCAAAGGGTGCTAGATCATCAGACAGTTAACGGGCACAAAGATGAAATATCGCCACAGCGTGAGGTGAAAATAACCAGAGGCAGAAAGGCGGGATTAAACATGAGAGGGAAGACCAGCTCGCTGGTTCACCACAGACGTCGCCTGCAAACGGCAACGTTTCCACCCATTTGAAGGCCTCCTGGCGTGCGGTGATGGTGCACTGCTTGGCTTTGGCGGCTCTTTCTGATGGACTGAGTAGAGACCGCGCCACCATTCTGTAGCACCAGGGCACAAACAGCAGAAAGGCCCATGTCCAGACACTCCTGGAAGTTCCGGAAGTTCCAGGAATCTCCTGGAAATCTGGAAGCTGATAGCGGCTCCCTGACGCCCGTGTATGAGGTGCAGTGTCCTGGAAACCTGTCATTCCGTTATTCAGCTTTGGTAAAATCTGACACGCTAAGACCTTTAATGACACATCACTGACTCAGGTTTCCGTGTGACGTTGCACACGTGTGCTTCATATCTGGTTTGTGGTCTCAGTCTAGCCGACTACGCTCCTATTCTTAGCTTGAGTGGCCGGCATGTTCACCATAGCCTCCAGAGAGTTTTAAGATGCATACAAGGACCTAAAAGAGACCCATTGTGGCCAAAGTGCACAACCCCCCACCCAGAAACAACTTCCTCTGGTGTTCAAATTCTAAAGTGGACCTTTTTCAGTGCATTGCAGTTACTATGGTAAAAGGATCATTCATTTCAACATAGCTGTTTTTCGTTAATCAAAAAAATACATGTTCCGGTGGCTTATCTGCATTCAACCCAAATATAATCCACGTTGCCTTATCTCTTGTGATTGGCTGAGCCTATGTTATCTGATTGTTCCAATCAATGGCTAGATAAGCTTGTGTCAGTATGATAAAGATGGACACAAGAAGCACTTGTTCTGTGAAGGTGAAGTGAAAACTAGCTGGTTCATTGTGTTTCTTTCACAAGCAATTGGTCTAAGACCAAATGAGAAGCTCACCTTCCCCCATAAATTTGCCAAAAGAATTTCATTAGTGAATTCATTTTATTTGCAATTAAAAGTGTAATCTACCTTAATAACTGAACCACAGTGCTCACCATTTCACAGAAGCTGTAAAGCTGTCAATAACATATACACTGAAATCAAGATACTCATAAATACAGCCCATAGATGCCATTTGACGCAGTGCTTCACTGGAAGTCTGTGGAAGATTCTTGTATGCTTTGTTTAAATGGAGAATGGACAAAAGCTTATTTGGGAATATGCTTTGATTATGTATTTTCAAAGCCCAACCAGACACTGTGCTTCACTGTGAGTCTATGGGAGCTTCATAGATTTTTGTTTTTGCTTGGGAATCATTGACTGGACAGTTATACTTTCCAGGCTTCTCTGCATGGTGATTGGGAGGACTAAGCCTCTACGAAAGTGAGCAGAAGGTCTTCAATTCAAGCCTGGCCTTTCCCCACCTGCGGGTCCTTGAGCCAGGGCCTTAACCCCCTGCTTGCTACAACAGGTGACTGCCCTTCACAGCCAGCATGCCCTCACCTACAGAGAGCAAGTTGGGGGAGATGTAAAGAGAGTTTCCCGATGGGGATCGATTATGGATCAATTATAAACTAGCAATAACATTAGTTCTCACAATTGATAAGTGGTGTTGGCTCACAGTATTCCTTCATTGTGTCGCATGCAGGGACACAGAAGCATTTCATTGTAACCCAGAGTGACAGTTTATGATTTCATATATCATCTTTCACCATTGGCGTTTTGTAAATATTGTAAATAAAGTCATCGCTGAGTTCTCAAGTTTGCTCATTTGTCAACCATGCAGGTATGACAGGATAATATGTCACTTCTTGCAAAAAGAAAGGCGATCAGAATTTACATATAAGTAGCTGACTGGCTAAAATAAAAAAGACCATTTTTATTCATACTCCCAGCTGTTGACACTGTGCTTCCCCCATTAATCTGCCACTGGTTTCCACTGACTTCACATTGGCGATAACAGAATCTGTTTCAGGTGTAACATCATCAGACCATCATAGTATTCCCGAGTCATCCAGAAAAGCGTGGTAGCTTCATAGCTTTATAGAAAAAGTATGTAAAACTATCTTATCATGTTCACAGTGAAGCATTTCTCAATCTTTATACTTTAGAAATGCACACATCAGCCTGGTACTTTGGAAACATTTTAAATTTAAGATTAAAATGACCCCAGTCTGCAGCAGACACTCAGTGATAGAGGTTCTTCAACTAGGAGCAAAACCATGAGTCACAAACCACAAGGCTGAAATAACCATGTGTACGTTTTACTCATGAAAAGAAGGGCAAGAGTGTCGGCAATGAATAACGATGCGGTGTGAGACAGGTACATCACAGGAACAAAGATGGCTAGCCCCCTAAGGATTATTAAAAGTGCCGACATGGTGAGAATGGGCCGGCAAGCCCTTTCTCCGTGGTCTTTCGTAAAGTTCTGCTAAATTTTTCCACTCAGTTTTAATGCCCCCCTGCTTTCCGTAAATGAGCATTGTGAAAACAATATATTTTTTTAAACGTATCCGCTCATAAAAATTTTGGTTTTGCATAATGGAAAAGTGTGATTATATTTTCTGGTGGCACAGTAAACGCTCAAAAAAACAGCTCAAAACCTCTCCATCCCTCAAGTAATTTTCTTATTCTTAAACAACACTGCCTGTGGACACTGAGCCATAGGACTGATTTTTCTCTTGGGGCCAGCTGTGGAGATTCCATCTCCCGCTCAGCCAGCACTGGGCAAAGCAGCCGTTTTGTCTGTGTAGCAGTGCTTCCCAATCCGGTTCTTGAGGACCCACAGACAGTCCATGGTTTGCTCGTTTATGCCCTATCGGGAGCTGGGAGGGAGCAAAAATGTGCAGAATCTTGTAGGAGACTCAGAGGGAGCAAAAACATGGACCGACTGTGGGTCCCCGAGGACCGATTTGGGAAAACTTCGTTATAGTATGAGAGTTTGTGGAGTCCCATTTTACATTACATGGTCCTTTAAGTTTTGCTCGCCCTTCCCAGGATCAATTAAATTCTGTGCAACATATCACTTCTTTTCTTGCACATTCACCGTCATCGAATCTAACTCGACATGCGCAATACATATCTCACAACATTCTTTACGTTTACATCTCCATGTACGTGCAGCATATTCACGTTCTTTGCAGCAGAAGAGGAAACCGCCCAGACCTTTTTACCGTGCGGGGAAAACGAACTTTTTCCGAAATAAAATCAGCGTGCATTCATACTATTTACAGAAACATTCTGTAGTAAAAATATGTTGAGAAAAAGTCTTTGCAAGTGCTTCCTGGCGTGAGTCAAAGGGGCGGGTACTCATCAGAGAAAAGAACCTTTTATGGACTTCCCCAAATAAAAATAAACATGGCTGAGTCGAAGAATAGAACTCTTTATGAATACTGGTAGCAGTTCACAGTTCAGGCCTCATTGTGAGGTGTCCAGCGGTCCTCTTCAGTTACTTGGCCACAATTCTGGCTTGGGAGTGCGTACATTGTTTTTCTCTTTTTCTCCCAGGTAGTTTTACGGCGGGGGACGTCTGAGTTAGCCAGGGACAGGTACGAGGCGATGCTGTCCCGTACGCCGTAGCTCATCTGATCGTCCTCGTCGTCCTCCAGGTTCTCAGTGCTCTGGTTCTCCAGCTGCGGGCTGTTCAAAATCCCAACGACAAGCCATTTATATATCGCGAGCAGTTTTAAGTTATTACATAGCTATTAAAGTGATAATAGAGTTCGTTATAAAGCCAAGGAGGGCTATGAATCAAAGGAAAACAGTTTCGGAAAGATTCCGGCTTGCCACTGGAGGATGTACCTGTTCATATTCTTCTGGTTGTTGTTACGCCGCATCACCACCGGAGGCGCCTGAGAGGCGATGTTCACGGAGTTGTGGCTCGGGGCCAGGCAGGGAGCGTTCAGCACACAGCACAGGCCGTCGGCCAAATCTGGAGGAGAGCAGCCATCAGCGCTCGCAAAAGGAGAAACGCACTGATTCTGCTCGGCGGCTGGGAAAATCGCAGTTTTGAAGCCGCCATTGGAAATTTGGAGCCGTTTGTGAGGAGGTGACAAAGACCACCTCTCAGCCACAGGTAACGGAGGTGCTTACCGGAGTAGTGCGTCACTAAGTCCTCCAGACACTGGAAGGTGAGGCGAGGAGAGATGTAATACCAGTTGTTTGGCAGACGGAAGATGCGGTAATGTATGACGGACCTGTGTCTGACTGACAGGCAGTAAACTCCTGCCAGGAAACACAAGGTGTGAGATGTTTCAGTGCTGGTCCTCATCAGGTGAACATTTACAGCTAATTGGCCCCCAGAGTGCCACCTCCCCTGTCACTCACCAATTCAAAGCGTATCATTGGCTAATGATAAGGTTGGCTCTTTTTATTATGAATCATGGCCCCTATCAGGTCCCCCATCTTAATGATAATAACTCTTTAGTGAGTTTTGTGCGCATGCGTGAATTACTTTCATTACCCAAAGATTAAATGATAAGTTTATAGCGGAAACGGGACTGTGTGATTCTGCGGTGATGTCTGCTCCTGATCGCACCTCTTTCACGCGCGCTCTCTCTTATCATGAAGGAGCCAATCCGGTTCCCTGGCAGGAAAAGCAACTCTTCGGACTTTTTCCTGTCCACGCCTTCGAACAGCCAGCTGGGAAATGAAATGGGCCCATCACCATGGAGCAGACTCCGCGTGCGCGTCCTGAGGCCGCGGCGACGGGGCCGGGAAGGGCCTCACCTGTGGTAGACTTTGGCGACGTAGTTATTGGGAATGTAGTTTTCGGCTGCCGTCAGGAGGGAGCAGACTTTCAACCAGCATCCTTCTCTAGGAACAAAACACCATGGAAAAAAGACATTTTAAGGTTCCCTATAATAAAAATAATGACCGTAACCCAACTGGTGTCGCAATTCTATGTGACAAGACATCAGCTATGAGAAGTTAATATAGCAGGTAATAAGTAAAAAAGGATCCAGGTATTTAAAGGCTTAATTATTTACTGCCAGACTTAGGTTTTTAGTAGTGTATTTTATTTTAGTGCATTTTTCACGTAATATAAAAGACAGTTCTATATGCTCTTTATAACAGCATATCAAGGAACAGTGTTTCCTATGCAGCTCTGTATTACATGTTATGTTTTGTTGGATATTTATAAATAGCTTTTTTTATTGTTGTTTCTCAGTTGAATACATATATTACTGTGTAAGGAAGTCGAACAACGCAGGCAATTCAGAATAAAGACCTCATACTCTTTTTCCAGAACAGTGAGCATTCTCAGATCTGGCCAGTAGCAGAGGGCGAGAATGTAAATTTAGTACAATATTTGTAATACCACAGGCACTGATGAGGGTTTAATAATGCATGCTGCCTATTCATCATTAAGCAGAATCTGCTATTAACGAGCCATAATCAACAAGTAGAAGGGACCGGGCCTTACTCAGACAAGAGGCGGAGCTTCTCTCCAGTCCGGAAGATTGGCTCGCTGATATTGGAGGAGGGGTAGTCATTAATGACAATGAGCACTTCACTTTCTGTCAGACACAAGAACAACCTGCCATCAGTCTTCATGGAAGGAGGATGCAGCCGGTGTCATATTCTGCCTTTTCATGCGGCCGAAAATACAAGCCGTAAAGTTACACAGCGTCGGCTATGAATCAGGAGTCAGTAGCTGATGTGCTGCAGGGTCAGCGTGTGAAACGTTACGCAGTCAGATCAAGTGTCTGCATCTGCAGGACAGTAGGAGTGCCCCAAGGAGCGCTGAGTTTTTACTCGTTTCATTTGTAGCTAGTAAATAGAGTCATTTTCCTCTGCCTAATACCTGGGTGGTATGTGTGACTCAGTGAGGGGAACAGATATAAAAACAGACCTGTTGTTTTAGGTAGTAGTAGATAGAAAATTATGGAATATGTAAGATTATCATTCTGGCTAAGGGGAGTCAGAGCAGTGCTAACTCATAAACTAAATTATGTTGCTACGCAAAAAAAAACATCAGCTATCAGGCCCAAATTCTATTACTTTATTATCACACTCAAAACGTGATTAATTACTCTAGACTCCCTTCAATAATACATAGAGCACATCTTATAACAATTACATAACTATTCGCAAACAAGACATTTCAATAGTATTAAAATTCTCAGCATCACTTAAATATAGCTACATAAAAATATGCGTTGAGCACCAATAAGGAAAATTGTGACTTGAGGGGCATGTGATTGAAAGACGGGTACATATTTTGAAGATTATGACTTTTTTTCTTCTTTTGACATTGAATAAATAATGATGACAGGTAAGAAATCGTCGAGCCAAATCTCAGCCGTATCACGCTGAAAATCTGACTGTTGTTATTGTTAATGTTTACTGTGAAAGCAGATTTAAAAAATAGCTGATAATGCGAAACGTACTTTCCAGCACAAGTTTCATTTCCATTATAGGGTAATAATGAGACATTAAAATCAGGCTCTAGACTGAAATCTGACGTGTCTCGGGCTTCAGTCAGCCTGCGTACTTGCTCAGTTTAATAAGAAAATAAAAACGTTCCGAGTTTCTCTTTCACAGTCTGCAAATCAGTCGCCTGTCCCTGCACTCACCTTTCTGCTCGGGGTTGTAGATGTTGGCTGCATTGTTCCTTGCTTCGCTCCTTATGGCGTTCCCCATGGTTTAGTTCTGGGTCCAGCTGCACCAACAGACACAGACTAGCATGACTGTCATTCCTGCACTTTAAAAACGAGCGTCCTTTTGACTGTATCACGTCTGAGCTTGCTCTGATGGAGTTACATTAGGTTATTCCTCCCTAGCAGTCTCAATACGGTTGCATTGCAGCTTCCTTAATAACAGCAAGTGAGGGTGTTATCTCCGCTGCGGCAGTGAGTGCAAGAAATGGGGAAGCAGCGTCAACTGCGATTTTCCATTGCGACAAATGATTAAAATAGGACAGATAACATGCATCTCAACTACAACATGAGACCTAAAAGAGGAACCAACTGGTAACTGTCACAGGCATTTAAATGTTGGCAGGTTATATATATGACTTTTCAATATGCAGATAAGTTTCTTTATTTAGCCCAAAGGTAGCTTATTAATTCATAGTTTAATTTTTTTGGTGCATCAAAGACTCTGACTCATTCCATGCATCAAAGCCTCTGTGAACACATGTTGAACTACTGATCAAAGACTCGGTGAGTCTGCATTAAACTGCACATGAAAGACTCAGTGAGTCTGCATTAAACTCCACATCAAAACACAGGGAATCTATGTTAAACTGCACATAAAAGACTCAGTCATTCTGTGTTAATCATACATCAAAGACTCACTGAGTCAATGTTAAACTGCACATGAAAGACTCAGTGAGACTATGTTAAACTGCACACGAAAGTCTCAGTGAGTCTGTGTTAAACTGCACACAAAATAGACTTAGTGATTCTGTGTTAAACTGCACACAATAAACTCCGTGTCTGTGTTAAACCGAACATGAAAAGTTCAGCCTGCATTAAACTGCACATCAAAGAATATGTTAAACTGCACATCAGACTACCCGTCAAATCTCAGCAAGTCTGCGTTAAACTGTACATCAAAGACCCAGTTAGTTAAACTGCACATCAATAACTCAGTCTGTGTTAAGCTGTACATGTGTGATTTGTGTCTCTAATTTGAGTTAATAGTAGAATTGCTTACTGCGTTGCTGTCGGCACTCATTAAGCCACTGAAACAGCAATGAAGCAATCAGATACCCATTATTTTAGACCTTTATTTCTCTCAGGTGTGATGATAACATCAGCCTCCTGCTATGTCACTTCCATGTTCCTCTCTGTGCAATTAATAATTTACTGTTAGTGGGAGAGACAAGAGTGTGACAACAAATTACGTGCTTAGTGAATGACCATATCAAAGTAAAAAAGACAATATCTCTCATATATGGTGACATTTCAACAGGGGCTGGAAGATCACTCACACAACTGCACAGTACACCTTTAACACGAAAGGACAGGCATGTCCAAGGGGGAGGATTATAGGTTTGACAGAAATAATAATGCAGTAGACCGTTCCGCATCATGACTTTCCCCATTGTGGTTTTGATATGTCTTAGGGCTGGCATGCGAAATGGCCATTTTCCTGGGAGTTTTCTGAAAGCCGCAGGTGATGCAAAAAGTTTAGTAACTCATAAATGCATAAAATATATGTACAGTGCTGGTTTGGAGGATGCTTGTGTACACGCTTCTCTCGTCAACGGGACCAAAACATTTTACGTGGGTTTTGCGCCTGTAAAATTGTGCCTGTAGCCTCTGAGATAGGCTCTGGACCTCCTGCAACCCTGCATAGAACAAGCCGTTACAGAACATGGATGGATGGATGGATGGATGGATGGATGCATTGATGGATGGATGTACTTCACATTTATTATACATGTAATTAATGCTTGACAGACCCTGTACTTCATGGAAGCACACGGCCACTGGATCCACACCGACTCGCCCAGTGCCGGAAGCATCTTATGAGCCCCAGTGCAACATGTTTCTTTTTTTTTGGGGGGGGGAGGGCGTGTTTTTAAAAATCGCCAACCTCAGACATACAAAAAAAGACTAACAAAGCCTCAGACCCTTAGTGGTTAAATGTCACAGACGTACCATGCATCTTTATAAAGATACAAGATATAGAACATGAACTTTTATAGCCTTTCCATAAAAAAGGGAAAAAAAATTGGAGACTGTGGCCAAGACAGATTTTCCAGCCAGGTAAAGTATACATAGAGCCCTGGAAAAAATTAAGAGACCACTCTATATTTTAAAAAATCTACATAGTTAAATCCTGGTTTAATCCTGGTTCTGCTGGCAGACGGATACATTGCGCGACAGGCTGCTTCCAGGCTCAAAGTTTCTAAGACAGCAGTACACAAGAATAAGGTGAAGCAGGAGACACTGGGAACGAACAGAAACCAGCCACATAAAGGGCACAAGCAACTTTCTAATTCCAGAGACTGTCAGCTTATCCAGCTGTGCCTCATAAACTGGAGGATCACCACCTCAAGTGACCTTCAAAAAGAATGGAAAACGTTAAGTAGTGTGAAGCACATCGCGAGGACAGTTCATACCAGGCTCCTAGTAGCAGGACTGAAGTTTTACACAAGCGCATACAGATAAATTGAGAAATTAGTTACAAATGAGTTACGTTCCAAATGGCCATTCGTAACTTGAAATGTTCCTAAGTCGTTATTCAACATCCTTTTAAGGGTATACGCAAGTACAACGAACTAGGATGCTGGGAGTACGCACGCTACGCTATGCTGTTGTGCGGCGGGAGTAGCGGCCAAATGTCATACTAGGCAGAATTGGTCCGCAGAAAATAAAACTGATGTTGCGGACAGGAAACGGGAGCCTAAGAAACACTATTTGGACTTCGTCCTCTTCATTCGTATGTCTGAAAGTTCATAAGTTGAAAGTCTGTAAGCAGAGGAGCGTCTGTACATCGTTTGTTTTCCGGGGGTTCATAATACAATGTAATGTGCTTCAGTAATTTAACCAATCGCCTCCTGATTCTCTCCGCGAAGGGCTTCATCCACCCTCTCTGGGGCCCCCTGTTTCTGAGGACCCAGTGTGGCTGCACTGGCTGTAATTCTGCCTGTGGACTCGTCTAGCTTCCTGGTTTATGCCTCATAGCTCATAATGCTGGGTTTTTTGTGTAGATAATGCAGGTCCAGGTGCTTCAGGTCGGCCACGAAAGAACCTGACCTGGCACCTTGAGAGCTGCGACCTTTCCAAGGTCCAAACTAATCTGCTGTAAGCCCCGTGGAATCCCCAGAACTGGACCGCAAGGCATTTTCGTAAGGCTGGTCCGTTCTGGCGATGGGTACGGAACGCTGTTTCCCGTAGGTTACCGCCCATTGATGTGCAGCCTCAAACTATACCTGCTGTGTATAATCAGCGAAATGCACCAAATGTAACTGACCTCACACCACAGGCGACGTCGAAACAGCACTTAGCCTTTCTGCAGGTGGAAACCCAAGCAATACTAGGGGAACACAGAAACTGACATGGGGTGGACATGGGATTCAAAGCCCCCACCCAATTACATAAAAGAAAAAGCACTATTTAGACACACACACACACACACAC
>JAODLC010000050.1:9300011-9325252 GCA_026781145.1 Hippopotamyrus pictus
CACAACATTACATTGTCTCAATGCGCTTTACATTTCTGCCATGTAAAGACCCCCCAGTGAGTAAGCCAAAGGCAACTCACTCAGTCTTACTGCAAGACGCCATTGAGCCGAGCTGAACTGAAGACGCTTCTTTGGATTTATGAAAATCTGTAGGTAACTGAAAGGGACGATCATTCCCATATTACCCTATCAGAAGTGCCATTCGATGGAACTACAGGCCCAGAGGGAAGCGGCTATTGCGTGCATCCCTGACACTCTGTCGTTTCCATGACGACCACCCATTCCACATGAGAGTGTTCCTTTTTAGAACCTTAGGGATAGCCCCGGTAATTTGCCTTTGCTGGGTGGGGCTGGCCAATCCCACATGTAAACATAGTTTCATTATTTATAGCTATGCCTAAGAAAAGATAACCAACGGACACTGAAATTATTAAAGTATCAAAAAGGTTCTGTTTGAATGGAATGGCTGCTGTTTACAGGAAGATGTGTACTCAGTAATACAGTATTAAAAAGCCTTGGTCATTTGCCTCATGATTTAATTATGTCTGTACTTACGTGTGGGGTAGCAAATCGTAAAGTGGCTGTCTACTCTCAACAACCGTCCCTTGTTATTTTGTGAATAGTTTTAGTATTTTTAAATGTTTGTGTACCATTATGCCATAGTAGGTAAAAGAAAACTTTGCTTCACAATCCAGGATGCATTATTTCTAGCCAAAAATGAAGAGGGTGGTGCACGTGTTGGTAAACACCCCCCACCCCCCGATTTTCTGCCCCAAGCTCTGGTGATGATCCTCCCTCCCTGTCCAGATTGTCCCCCCCAACACACACACACACACACACACCCCGGCTGGTCTGCACTCACATTCTGCTTCGCAATCCTGGCCCAAGCACGCTTTTGTCATCACTGTGCGACTTTTTTATGTTGAAGAAAACATAGGAAGTTGAGCACTATCACACAGCAGAATGGAGTTCATGATTAATGTCCTTATTTTGTGGCCTATTTGGAGTCGCGTTAGGCATCATGACACACATAGATTTATCAAGTATGCAGCACAGTGATTTTTAATTATACATGCCTCAGGTATAAGAAGATAGTAACACATTTTGCCAAATATCTTTTTGTGCAGTTTGTGCAGACTGTTGTTGCATAGGATACCGGTACTGAAAAGGTACCGTGGTACCACATTTTTTTAAAGCTGTTCGGTAACACATTTCTCTAGTACCAATACTAATTACACTATTACAGGCATCACTGTCTCCTGGCACACACAGCTGTGAGATATAGTGCCTTTGTTTACCTCTGGTGCTGAGCGTCCCTCTCCGCCCAGATGTGGTCTCCTGGCACACACAGCTGTGAGATATAGTGCCTTTGTTTACCTCTGGTGCTGAGCCTCCCTCTCCGCCCAGATGTGGTCTCCTGGCACACACAGCTGTGAGATATAGTGCCTTTGTTTACCTCTGGTGCTGAGCCTCCCTCTCCGCCCAGATGTGGTCTCCTGGCACACAGTTGCTCTCCACCCGGACTGGGGTTGTGGTCACTCAGCTTTTCCTGTATAATGAGTACTGTTGAATTTAGCATCGGAAGGAGCGTGCCCAGAGCTGAAACATCCACAGGCTTTTGGTCTTCACTGTCTAGCTACCAAGTACAACATACAACCCCCACACACACACGTTTGAATTGATATCTTTGTGGGGACCGTCCATTCATTTCTATGGAAAAAAATTATCCCAACATTAACAACCCCTACGCAGTCCTAACTTAAACAGTTTGCAGATTTTTATAATATTGAGTTTCCCCTTGTGGGGATTGAAAAAATGTCAAAATAACAGGTCCCCACAATATAATATATACAAAATCCATACACACACGCATACACACAGATAGATAGATTCTATTCTATTCTAACTCATCTGTCTTTAATATTTCTAGCTTTGTTTCTCAAATTAAAAGTTTCCCCATTCATTTTGATGGATTTTCTTAATGAATAACGTGTCTGAAGTCTTGATCAAACATGAAGCCCAGAAAGAGGCTTACAGTGTATATTTGTGTAACCCATCAGGTTACCTATAGTGGAACATAAGCGTCCCTCTCTTTACAGGTCACTGGTTACTTCAGTCAGTCAAGTCACAAAACAATTGGTGCGTTATGGAAAGCATTTAGGTGTGTCTCATCCTGGAAGTCTGAGGTGTTAAGTGTAGTATACTGACAGTCTATCTTCATGTTAGAATACAGATGAAGAGAATGTTGTATTAATAGATACATTTCAAAATAAAGACTGACATAATGTGTTCTGATTAAAACGGTATAGCATCATTATCACCTTACAGCAGACAAATCATCCCTTCCCAAGTATTGTTTACCTCACTGCAATCAGACCATGTCTATCTAAAGTGCAGCTATCCAGTTCTGTGTAAAAGCTTGCCCTTCTAGGGTGCTGCAACTGTGTATAGTCTTTGCAGGTTCCCTGAAGCTATATGGAACCTCTGCTATAGAAGGATATGATGTCACCATATAATTACTCTCTCTCCGCTGGAGATACCCAGCTGAGAAAGAATGCCCAGCCACCATAGGCGTCTGACTGCTAAAGACAGCCAGATGCTAATCAAACGCAGCTGCTAAAAATATCCAGCTGCTAAAGTCACCCAGATGCTGATAAAATCAAACTACTAAAACATTCATCCATCAACCCATCTATCTTCCATCAGCTTATCTAATACAGGGTCACAGGGAGACCAGAAGCCCTTCCCTGGACGTACTGGGAAGAAGGAGCAGACCCTGGGTGGGTCATGAGTCTGTCGCAGGGCTGCTAAAGTCACCCAGATAATAAAAGAGCCCAGATGATAAAGGCACCCAGCCAAAATGCCCCACGTTACATTCATCAGCTATTTATTGTTCACATAAAGAAAGAAAACAAATAGTTTGAGGTTATATGAGGCAACATCCCTGTAAGAACTAGAAGAGTGTAGTAATGAGGACCTTTTATCAGTCACAACTCTTCCGAAGTCAAAATGCCCAGAATTCCAGATATGGCCATCAAGTGCTGTGCTGTCAACTCAGCCCCCACTGCCTCGCCCCCCCTGCCCCCAGCCCCAGAGATCTTTGTTCTCTAACCACCAGCTGACATCAGCCCCCCCCCACCCACAACACTTGCCAGACAAGCTGCTTCTCCTCCCCAGATAGAGAGGCGGTGTGTCGGGCTTCCTTCCTCAGTCAGCAGAAAGCCGACAGCCCCACATAAGGCTATCCTGAAAAGAACTCATTAAAAAAAAAAAAAAAAAAAAAAACGTTCTCAGTATTTTCAACATAATTTTCTTGGTCAGTTTGCTAAAGTCCAGCCAAAACACATACAGGATGCATTAGTGTTTATAAATATCATTTATAGTAATCATCTGGCCTTCCTCTCCAGTTAACGAAGCAGTTTGTGGAGGAATGTCTGCCGGCTTCAATCACAGGCTGACATAGAGAAGAACAATGCAGCTAGTGAAAGTGGACTGAATGGCAGAGCGTGATTAACGGTCGTCGGCCTGATTGCGGTCACCTGCTCCGGGGCAGCCCCCCCCCCCCTTTAGGTTTGTGATGGCATGGATGCAGCATTCCTGTCCCAGACGGCGGACTCGACGAGGGGATGTTTGGCTAGCACGCCCCGTAATAACTGTCCTCCTCCACCGAGCTGTCTGCAAAAAGCAGCACGAAAACAAAACTTTGTTTAGCCGCCCTTGGCGATTACGGCTGATTTTGAGGCTGAATTCGTCACCGGCGAAAGACCCCCCCAACCAAGACGGCACTCTGTACACATGCCCATGAGCATCTCCCATAAGGGTTCGATAAGAAAGAACACCGATTATTCTGTAAAGAGTTACTGCGGCATAAAATCACACCACACACTTAATTAAAAATAAATCCTCATGAATGTCAGTGATAAAGAATGCAGAATAGTTAAACAAATACACCTAATAAATACAACAAATTCAACTAAAAAGTAAACTTTATGGCATGTTTATGTCATATATTCCATTTTCACATCTAAGGTAATTTTCCCTTTTGTGTATTTTTTTGGGCAGGAAAAAAAAATTGGCCGTAAAAAAAAAAATTACACTGCAAGTCTCATTTAGTGTAGTGACTATTTACAGCCTTGTGGTAACTTGTGCAAGACAAGGCTGAATCCTTTTTTTTTGGAATTGTTTATTTCTTGTAAGTCTGCAGACACTTAATGAGTCGATTCACAAAACCTTATGTGCAACTTATATTTTAAATGCAAATTTGAAATGGTAGCTGTCTGCATTTTATTCATCACTTGACTTTCTTTCCTGCATTTGTGGGAGCATAATTGTGTGTTACATGTTGTTCGTTTGCCAGAATAAACTGACCCAAGTATCTGTCACCTCCTGAGGTGCGATGGCTGCAGAAATGTACGTGTTAATGTTTTTGTGTTTTTCTGCTGAAACAACGACTGCTTTTTTGTTTTTGCCAAGAATTTTGCAACGTCTGGGCCTGTCTTATTCCTCTCTGACCCTGAAAAGGGGAAACACAAAAATAAAACACTGGTGTATTGTTAAAGGACTGTGGCATGGTTCTCTGTCAGCTGTATAAGACTACATAACACTTTACTTGAGGGGATACAAAAACAAATAAACGTACAATGAACAAACATAATCACTACTTAAGATGAAAGATGTGTTATGATTCATTAATGATGAACAAACATGAGATCAGTATTTCACTTGTGTTATTCATTGCTTGTTTCTTCAGTTGTTCCTTAGTAGTTCCTTCAGTAGTTCACTAATTAAATCAAATCAAAAGAATTTATTTATAAAGCACTTTTTAAACAACAGGAGTTGATCCCAAAGTGCTGAACAAAAAGCAAATAACACTAAGATTTACATAATAAACATATAGTAACAAATACAGTAACTGCTTGAGATAAATGATGCATCACAATTCATTAACATTGAAGAAACACGAGATCATTATTTCACTTGTGTTATTCATTACATGTTCCTTCAGTAGATCATAAAGTTTTACAGAATTAACAGATATAATAACAAATAGTACTTGCTTCAGAGAAAAGATGTGTGACAATTCACATAGACTCACACAGAACAAACACGAGTTCAGTTTATAACTAACTTAATTTGTGGTTAGTTATTACATAGGTAGTAGCATAATACTACATTGCTTATTATTAGGTTGCTTATTTACCCTCCATGGTTCTGATTCCTGGTCTCTCTCTGGTTCTCTCTCAGGCTCTTCTGCTGTGGGGGTTTTACCGTATGATCAGCACTTAGGTAAACAGGGAGAAATAGGAGAAACAGCTTTCCTTATCACCTGCCTCACACATGCCTGCTGTGTCCATCTTGGGAAGTTTGCTCAACAGGACCATTCTTGGCAAGAGATATTTTCCCAGTTTATGCAAACTGGCTTTGGTTTTTCATTTTGTCACTTATAATAACATAATGAATTAAATTTCATTGATTCAGAAATCTAAGCCATATTCCAGATACTCTGAGTTCACATCCTGCAGTGATGAATAGTGTAACTGAAACAGATCTGAATTTTTATTTTTGCTTCCTAGCAACTAAAAAAACAAGTTTAACCCCAAATAATAATTATTTGCTTTTTTTTACCTTAACTCAATTCATTTCTGGGACTGATGCTTCACACAGAACTACCAACTGAAGCTGAACTTAAAAAATGAAATTTACCCTCCATGGTAAATTGTATCTACATCCTTCCATCTTCCAGGCACTTATCCAGTAGTGCCGTAAGGTTCATCTACATTGTTCCAAAAATACTCTGAATATTGGTTCATTATGTGTAACTGCAGCTTTAGAATGCATGGTGAAACGTTCAGAAGGAGAATTATTCATCTGCCACATTGGGGACACTGAAGAGGATGTCAGGCCAAGTCCTGAACACATTCACTTTACCTGTCAGTTAGTTATGTTCTATGTAAGTGATAAATCACAAGGAGGTGTGCGGATATATGAAAATAACCAACAACTTAGCATAACGTGAAGCTGATTATTTTTGTACAAAAATTGTTTTTTCCTGCCTATTCCACGGCTAACGAACAAAAAATAAAAGTGGAACAAACTAGTCATGGCTAATTTTTCAGAGGAGAAGCATTTCAATTAGCATTTAAGAGTGTCCCATTGTGCTCTTAAAAATATAGTCCCTAAAAGAATAGAATGTCTGGTCAGACTGTTCACTGGAAGCGGTAAGTCCGTTACGTTACTATAGAAACTATGATCAGACAGCCACTGGCATTTTGAGATCCAAGGAAAATTATACTGATAAGAATGGCTGCTTATTTATGAGTAAAAAATCACACAGGATTCTATATTATCATGTTTAATAAAACATTAGAATAGAACTCTAATTAGGCTGCAGAACTACCTGTCTGGTTACACAAAAATAATCAACACTCATGTGAGATCTCTGAAAATAGTAAAATAGTATTTACCAAAGTCACTGTACAACTTTAGTTAATAAAGCTTTTAAAAATGAGATAAATCGATATTGATGGCACTAAGATAGCCTCACCATCAGGATAACGAAGCTTCCATTCATTAATTAATGCCAGTGGGCTTCCTGAAAAAACAACTGCAAATTTAAAAAGTTAAGGACACATTTTGGTTGCATTTACAATGCTGCAGCATGCCAAAAAATTGCTATAGCAACATATATTGGAGACCTGGAATATTCCGTCAGTCTCTCCTCTTCTCTTGAGGCAGCCGTGCTGCCTGACCTGTCCTTTCTTTGAGGCATATGACTCAATAACTTTCTTAGAAGGGATGGAAATAATTTTCAGTTTTCTCCATGCAGAGAATTTTAAATTATTCCCTCCAAAAAATCTCCAGTAAAGTGTTTAGAGACTTGCTCATAAAATGTTGATGTGTGAACGATCTCCCTTCTGTATCAGCACATTGTTCCTTGGGTTTCTTTAGTGGTTCCTATAGACTTGATAGAGTCTTACATTCCTGCCTTAATTCACAGGCTCAGTGTTTCCCAGAAATGCTCAAGGCTGCCTGTTACGGCTCAAGATGAATCCCTCCCTTCTTCTTGGATGGATTGGAGCTGTGCTCTTGTCCAGAGATACAGCCAGGCTGTTTTTTCATTGTTTCGCCAAGTCCTGTTGATGCCTCACTGGGCCTGTACATCTGGCAAAGGGCCCCACCTGGCAGATTGTCCCCTGGCTGAGGTCACAGGACATAGAACCCCCCCACCATCACCCCAATAAATATTACCTTTTCCCCCTCTTTTCCCCCTTCTGGAAATAAAATACACACACACACACACAGCTCTGGAAAAAGTTAAGAGACCGTTCCATATTTTTTAAGAATCTAATTACTAATACTTTTGAATCCTGGTTTAAACCCGATTCTGTTGGCAGGTCACTTCCAGGCTCAGAATATTTAAGACAACAGTATGCAAGAAGAAAGTGAAGCAGGAGACACTGGCAATAACGAAATACCAGCCAGGTGGAGGACAGAAGCCACTTTCTAATGCCAGAGACCGTCGGCTTATCCAGCAGTGCCTCATAAATCAGAGGATGACATCAAGTGACATTCAAAAGGAATGGGAAACATTAGGTGGTGTGAAGTGCACTGCTAGGACAGTGTGTATCAGGCTCCTAGAAGCAGGACTGAAGTTCCATAAAGCCAGGAAGAAGCCCTTCATTAACGAGAAACAGGGCAGAACCAGGCTGCAGTTTGCGCATGAGTATATATATTGGAAATCTCCCCCTTTCAGGAAAAGGCCTTAAATCTCACCATTTAAAACCTTTTATAAAAATGCCGAATGCTTCCAATTTCAGCCTGGTCACTTAATCAGCAGCACATTGCTACTTGCACTGTCAGTTGGTTTGGATAACTAAGTACATACAAATCTAAACTCCCATCTGCCAGGAGTACCACTCGCCAGTCAGACTAAATGAACACTGCACGGTGTATAAAGTACATACAGCCATCTTTTTTCAGACCTGTTTTTAACAGCAGAAACCTCTGCTTCTTATTCAGTTTCTCCTGTCCTTCAGCAGGACATCATGACGAGGACGAGATAACCCACCCAAGATCCATCAACTAACTTAAACCATCCGTCCTGCACCGATTGAGAGCTGTCATCTCTGACCGTGCAGAGAGCGGAGACAAACCCCCAAAGCAAAATAGGGCTCAAGGATTGCACTCTCGTGTCACGTACAAAAACATAATTACACAAAGTGAGATTATATTGTTTCCAAAAAGTCTGGAAAGTGGGTGTGGTTCTTCACATGTTTGTTGTTCTCTGGAATTTACAGAAAATTTCATATTCAGATCCTTCCCCGAACCACAACTTCCCTGAGATAAAACAAAAAAATTCCGTGAAGGTGTGTATATGCAGCAATCTTCTCTGAGAGTTTCTCACAAAACAAAAAGGCACAAAAACAAGTAGACAGACCAGGCTTTCTTATTTTAGATCAGCTGGACAGAGAAGGTTCTAGACGGTTCTCAGAGGCCCGGAGTCCTACATAAGTGGCCACAGTTATATAAAGATTATAATTACCACCGCGCACCAGCCACACTGTCTTGCAAAGTCCTCTAATTCAGAAGCAATCGAAAAAATGCCAGCAACCTACCTCTCTGCTTCTGATCTCAGGGAAGACAGTCACATTTTTACCTTTACTCAGAACCACTGGAAAACCCAAAACCACAAAAACAAATTTAAGCATGTATTCATGCATAAAATAATCCTGATTTACCTGATTTATTCAAGTTTTTTTTCCCATTTACTTTCAGGAAATAAAAATGGATTAATTTTTTTTATTTTGGAAGCAGTTCAGTTTTTATAACTGCAATAAACAAACAAACTAACCACAAAAAGAAAAATCACCACGGATGATTGCATTCATCTAGCAGATGTTTTTATGCATAGCGACCTACGTTTATCATTTTTTTTTAAATGAAATCAGGGTCAGACTGTTCGTGGAGAATCTGGGGTAAATGGTCTTGCTCCAGGGCACAGCAGTGAAATCACTCTACCGACCTTGAGATTTGAACTGACGACCTTCTGAAAACAGGCACAGTGCCCTAAACCACTGAGGAAGACATCACCCCCGTTATTTAATAATCCATTATTATGATTATTATTATTATTGTCATTGTTGTTGTTGCTGGTAGTAGCAAGATTAGTAAGGTTACAGTCATTAGTCATGTTGTCAAGACTAGCCTGTAGTAATACGAGGCCAGTAGGCAGGCAGGTACTGATCACCTGCAGCACAGCAGAAGGTTGTATCCTAGCATATCTGCAAACTGATCTGACATAAACATGTCTCTGTGCTGCTCGGCGATAGGCATGTGCTCATTTACCTCACAGAGGACACGGCCCATTGACTCGTCTTCACGCGCTCCCCACAGACCTTCTGGAAGCAGTACCGGTTCCCGGATATCTTCAAAGCAGGCCATCTGTGAGTGAGGAGCAGGGGTCACGCTTGGGGCGCGTCGAGGCTGTTTTTCTCTCTCGCCCGTCTCCAGCCGAGCTGCCACAGGCAGACCCCGAGCCCCTCTCCTCACAGACGCGGAGGGACCTAGCAGCGTGTTCGGAGACACCAACAAAGAAAACTTCACAAAGACAATCTCTGCATGGATTTACAGTCAAAAGCTCCCATGTTTATTCAGGTACGGATGTTAGAAATTCTTTACTTCTTCCAATTGCTCATCCTGGTCAGGGTCACCGGGAATAGAGTCTATACCAGGCAGCGCAGGTCACAAGACTGGGGGAGACCCTGGATGGGATGCAGGGGCATAGTTAGAAATTCTGGGCCCCCAGACAAAGGGTTCCTGTAAAGTGCTGCCCCCCCATGGTATCTGCCAGGGTATCCATGCCCCTGCTGCACCACTGATCTCAGGTCAGCTACACACACTATGAGCAATTTGGACATGTCTTTGGAATGCATGTGAAAACCATAGAATCCCAAGGAATTCACAGTTACTGTGTCACGCCTCATCACTAGCCTTTGTTTATTAAAAAAAAAAAAAAGCAAACAAACAAATAAATAAATAAAAGATAAAAAAGAAAAGCAAAAAATAATGATCATTATTAATAATTATAATTATTAAAAATTAACTATAGTTGAAAAGCAGCAGTTTTTGCAGCCCAAACTGGACATAGCCTCGTGTAAATTTCACATTTCATACCTTCTCAAAGTTGAAAGCAACAAAAGAAAAATTATGCTAACATCTGTAAATGTCCATTCAGACTGGGACCACCGTGCAGTGTCTGGTCGTCTGACTTTCACTTTAAGGGAGGGGTAGTAATGTGCAGGGGGCTACGGGCGTAAGCAGGGCAGGGGAAAAGCACCGCAAGAAAAGTGCGGGGCTCGTCCTCGGTGCTGGAGTCAAGGCTGACCTTATGTGGCATAAAACAGAAGAAGGCTCGTTACAGGGAATGCCAGTGTAACGAATGCCTTAAACCGGAGGGAAAGCGTTGTGTTAGCTTTTACAAGGGTTTAATTCTGGGTTCAGCGAATTTACTACCCGGGTCCAGAGATGAGGTGGCTCCTACCGTGGTTTTTGATAGCAGCAAGCGTCCATCAGGTGAGCTCCCCATCTTGTCTGATCATCTGAAATTTATGAGGCGTGTTTATTTTCAATATTTTTCGCGGCTTGGGCACGTGATGTCACACAATTAAATATAAAATTATGGCTGTTTGGTTTATAATGACAGGCTGGCTTTTAAGTGAGGATGTTTGTTTATAGAGTGGTTCCTGCACTTGTTTCTAAACCGATTCGCGACGTATGGGGACGTATGAAAACGAAGTACTTTAACTGCCTTGCATATATGGGCATAGCAATATATTACTTTGTTCCTGTACTGCTTTTAACTGATTATCCATTACAAATACTCATGCTGAAATGTCAAGGACGTGAACGAACAGATGGGCTTGATGTGCTTTTTTATAGTTTAACGAATTGTTTCAGTGGTAGTTAGTATATGTTTTTGTGCATGATGCTGACAATATGCGACATCTCTGGCATGCAAGATCCTGGATATTTTACGGCACACACGTGGCAGACTGCCGTGCTTGTAAAGGCAGGTCAACTTTTAGTAAACAATTATACCTATCATGTCAAACAGGCAGCTCTGAATAATTTGTTGAAATAAATGCAAATGTGCAAAAATATAGATTACATTTCCCGTACGGGACGTCTAGGTTGAAGCTTTGATTTGGAATTCCTAATATTAAACCTTTTGGATCACCTCCTAAAATTGCGACCCGTTTAACAACCCATATATATAGTGTGCAACCGATTAAAAAGTCTTGCTTTATTTTTGGCTTGTCTCATACAGAAGGAAGATTTAGCTGAGGGAATGATCATTAAAACATGAGTATTTTCCGGGGTAGATTAAAGAAGCTGACAAACGTGATGACAATGAACAGTATTACTCTAATTATAATAGGCTATTTTACACTTTTCAGTGTAGGGGTGTTTCTAGGGACAGATAAAACATCTAGAAAAATCGCTCTGATTGTGGTTTCTTTCGTTTAAAAAAAATAGTAAAAAATTTCGTATATTTTTTTACAAACACAGATCCGAGCTTAATGCCACAACCCTGCAGTAGTACTTTGGAGCGCAGCGTATGCGTCCCACATAGGCGCTGCAAGCGCCGTGTAAGCGGATGAAACCTCACAATGAAAGATGTCACAAAACCGCGCCTTCCCTAATTACAGTCTTGTTCATTTAGGTTTAAATCGAGGTGTGATGTTTCCACTTCCCGATCTAGCCATCAGAGGCCAGGCTGCATATTCTATTAACAGAAATAAATGTAGACTTCGCATAGCCGAAACCTGATTCCAAAATGCTCCATAACGATGGATAATATCAAAGCAATGAGCGACCAGATGTTTAAAGTTACCTATCTAGACTGCGGAGCTAGATATATCGATCTGGACCGTTGGTCAAACTATTAATGAGTTTTTGGCGATGGGAAGTCTGGGAATCTAAAGTATGGACCATATAACAAGCTCTTATTAGAAACTTTGTCTGTTTTGTTTATTTATTGATCCGAGGACGCATGCTTACAAATGTAACCTTAAATCCATACTGAACTACTTGGGGTTTGACTGTTTAAATCTAGTTGAGTTTTGAAAGACAGTGTCGAACTATGTCGCACAGCATTGCACACTGTATTATACTGACACCTTGTGGATAAATTATAGTAGAAGTGGAATTAAATTTTCTGGAAAAAGGAAACTATTGTTTTTCATCTTTTCCCACATGACATGCATGGTTCAGGAGGCGGAAGTGGTATTATCAAACCAGGGGAATAGTGAGCCTATCACTGATTTTATGCTTCAAAATCACACATAAATCAACGTTTCTCAGGACGTATGTCAACATTTAAAATTATATAAAGAAAAACAATGAACAATGTACAGGTTAGGTGTTGTGTACCCAGGGATACCACTAGAGATTTTGGTCTGCATGAAAGCATTTCCTGCAGACCAACGCAGACCAATCCAGTTATGTCACAATTTTTTTAGGGCTATTGTGACTCAGGAATCTCCCCCACAACACCCTTGTGTGTTGGGGTTTAAGATGAATCATTGCCACCCAATCTTAGGATGGGACTTTTGTTATATTCTTTGAAAGGTATTACAGGAACAAACAAAAATTGAATCACATACTTTAGAAAAATATTACCGAAAATTCAGAAGAGGAGTATAGGCAAAGTTGACGGATATTGGTTCGCTTCCTTTGGGGATGCCCTGCTGTGTGCTCTAGCCCTTAGTGATGCACAGATAGTGTGGGAACCGTGTAAGAAAAAAATCCTCGTTGAATGTGGCCCAGTGTAGGTGCTGCTGAGGGCTTGGCTCCAATACTATTGTGTAACAACTGCGCAGTTGTTGCAGTTGTGTGGCAAAACCCATCTGAGAGTTTCGGGGGGTCAGTTGTTCCCCTGATCATTTGTACTGTATCTACCCTTTCCTGTTATTCCACATATCCTGAGTCACATTTTCTGAAAAAGTCTCTGTTGGAATCGAAGTACCTCCACCCTTTACGGATGTTAGGGACTGAGGAAGACGTCTCCTGTTGAGGTGTAGATTTTGGTTTACCTAAACGCCAAGAAAATGATACTAGTACCTGATATTGGATTTAACCATTAGGTTGCTTTAATATGCAGAAATATTCTACTTTATTGGTAAGTCTATAATACTGGTGTCAGCTGGTGTCAAATATAATCATGATTGCTTTAGGCTCTTGGGGGAAGTAACAAAATAGACAGCTTTTCAGACTGCAGACAGATATCACTGATTGCTGGCGTTTTAAATGCAATATGATGAAATATGAACTTTTGCCCTGAGTCCGTATGTGAAGCTCTGTTATTCCTGGTGCCGTCATGGTCCACGATTCTGGAGATAAGAGCCTGACTGTATGTTGCATTCCTGGGATGACAGAAACATAGGGGCGGATTTCAAGTGACAGGCTGCCTTTCTTAGATTAACAGCCTGCGTTGAGATTAGGGGATAATGTAATCTGCGAATGCATAAAGGTCTACCCACAGACAATATGAGCTTGTTGACGATTTGTAGTTTATTAATGGACCAACATAGTGCCTCACATCACCATGATTGTAGGTTCGAAACCCTGCCTGTATTCTGTTGCATTGGGTTTGCATGTCCATCCTGCGTTGCACACGTTTCCTACTGCAATCCACACACATATGCCTACAGTATATGGGCAAAAGTATTTGGACACACCTCTTAATTATTAAATTCAGGTGTTTCATTCAGAGCCATCGTTTGTGAAAGAATGGGTAATTCTGAAGAGCTCAGTGAATTCAAGTGTGGTACTGTCATAGGATGTCACCCTGGCAAAAAGTCAGTTCGTAAAATTTCTTCCCTTCTAGATATTAAACGGGCAACTGTAAGTGGTATTATTGCCGAGTGGAAGCATTTAGGAACAACAGAAACTGAACCACAAAGTGTCAGACCATGTAAAGTCACAGCAGGGTTGCAGAGCGCTGAGGCGCATAGCGCGTAAAAGTCGCCAACGCACTGTTGACTGAGTAACTGCCGAGTTCCAAATGCCTTCATGGATTGGGCTTCTGTGGCTGAGCAGTTGCACGCAAGCCTCACGTCACGAAGCACAATGCCAAACATTGGCTGGAGTGGTGTAAAGCACGCCACCACTAGACACGGCAGCCGTGGGAATGATGAATCACACTTATCTGTCTGGCAGTCTGATTGACGAGTCTGGATTTGTTGGATGCCAGAAGAACGTTACCTGCCTACTGCATTGTGCCAGCTGTAACGTTTGGTGGAGGAGGGATAATGGTATGAGGTTGTTTTTCAGCGGTTGGACTAGGCTCCTTAGTTCCAGTGAAGGGAACCCTTAATGCTTAGGCATACCAAGACGTTTTGGACTGTTCTATGCTTCTCACTTTGTGGGAACAGTTTGGGGAAGGCCCTTTTCTGTTCCAGGATGATTGTGCACCGGTGCACACAACAAGGTCCATAAAGACATGATGTGGTGAGTTTGGTGTGGAAGAACTTGACTGTGCTGTATAGAACCCTGACCTCAAACCCAGCGAACACCTTTGGGATGAACTAGAACGAAAATTATTAGCCAGGTCTTCACGTCCGACAAGAGCGCCTGACCTCACAAACACTGAATGAATCGGCAGATATTCCCACATGCAGACACACTCCAAAATCTTGTGGAAAGCCTCCCCAGAAGAGTGGCAGCTGATACAGCTGTAAAGGGGAGACTCCATATTGAGCCCCATGGATTTAGAATGGGGTGTCATAAAAGTTCCTGTAGGTATAATGGCCAGATGTCCCAGTACTTTTGTCCATGTAGTGTAGGTTAATTGGCGTTGTCCATAGAGCAGTGGTTCTCAAGCGGGGGCTAACGGAACCATTTTCATTGGGTTACAGACAGATTGTGTGGGTAAAAAAGACGTATATTGAAAATTTCTTGTGATGTCAGACATTTGTGGTCACAGATGATGTGCCGTGGTCCTGGAAACCATTATTTTTGTTTTACTGCCAGAAACACCCCCCCACACACACATACACACACTCACACACACAGACACACGCATTTGGTGAAATTTACTAACAAATACAGTACAGACACTCCTCTTTCAACTTATGAACTTTCAGATGTATGAACGAAGAGGACTGTAAGTCTAAATTGTGTTCCTTGGGCTCCCGTTTCCTTTTCACAGCATCAGTGTTTTTTTCAGCACTCCAACTCCACTTAGTACGACTTCTGGCCGCTACTCCCGCCGCGCTGCAGTGTAGCCTGCGTACTCCCAGCATCCCAGTTCCTTGTACTTGTGTATACCCTTAAAAATGATGTTGAATTACGACTTACGAACATTGCAAGTTACGAACGGCCGTTCGGAACGTACCTCATCCGTAAGTAGAGGAGCATCTGTACAAACAAACAAACAGACAAAAATGAACGGCAGCCAAGGAAAATGATGTTTAAATTGATCTTTATGTCGATCTAAAACATTGCTATTATGCTTGTCAAAGTGTGTCGGCTTAGCCATTTCAAAACCTCTGCTAAAATCACCCTATTATTTCCAGCAACCATACAATACAGCCATGTATTTTTTGACTCGACTACTAGTGCATCTCATATAGCTAATCAATATATCATTGACCATTTTAACTAATCGTGTTAATTACTTAAGTGAGCGGGTGGCGAAATTTAATAAACACATGGAATGGCTGAGGTGCCCCTGAGGGGAGGTTTCGGAACTGAAGCGGTGTTCATCTAGCCATCCAACTAGATATCAGTAACGTTTTGGAGAACATCAGAGAAACATTGGACAAACATTTGGAGAAATTTCTACTAGTTTTTATTGTGTTGCTCTTAATTTCTTTATGTTCTAGTCTTGCATTGTGTTTTTTGTTCTGAGTAAATATGCACTTACTACCCAGATAAACAGCTTTAAACATTGCTTTTCACTGCCTAAGACAGCACTTTGCACAGTAATATATGTTGCATGCGTTCCATCCAGGGCGTACTCCTGCTTGTGGCCTATGCTGCTTAGGATAGACACCAGGCCTCCTGCGATCTTTACAAGAATAATTAAATTATTATTATTATCAGTAATATTATACTGCAAAATTCTGTGTGTTTTAATACAAGTCTAACTCTACATTTGAAGCCATCTAGGTGCGTAAATTCAAGCCACTTAAGCACTATTAATATATAGCTGAGGGACTATACAGTAACTATAAACCCCAGCAAAATGAACTTGACCCTGAATATCTTATTAAAATAAAGGAGCTTCTGTCGCACGCCTTCACACAAACCAGACACTGCAGGTGGGCTGGCTATACTGTGCAGCGAAAGCCTACCTGAGACTACTGTGTTGTTTCGCTGCTAGCATCACCGAGTTTACCGGGGAGACTTTGCTGCCTTTGTTCGTCGTTATATAATTTGGGCCGCGAACAAAAGAGTGCTGAGTGACGGAGTCGGGCTTCCCAGCACGGGGCTGAGACGGACCTGGCGAAAAAGGCTTCGCGGAACATTAGTCGCTTTCAGTTTGGTTGCTGGGTGAGCGCTGGGCAATAAAGGGGGGAATGTGGCCGATTAGGGAGCCCAGGTGATTGCCTGACGGGAACTGTGCCGGCGTGGAGCTGGAAATGAGAGCACCGAACACCAAAGGGGGCCTCCGGCCTCAGCAGGGCCAGGAGTGATTGTGCCAGACGGGATAAACATTAGGTGGGTAGGCTTGTCTGTACCGAGCCTAGGTGGCATTTTTGTCTAGACTTCAGTAGACTATAGGAGGTGAGCTGATATCCCAGGTTCATTCCCAGAGAGGCAGGAGAATGTGTGTCCGCCTTTCAGGGAGGTCTTTCAGACGATGGCTGCTTCTAAGTACAGCAAAACCATCTTTTCACCCAACATCGCAGCACTTTTAAAGCATCGTTAAGAATGCAGTCAGGAACAGGTGCCTACAAATAATTCGATGTAAACTGATAAAGTTTAATAAAAGCCCCTCAAAGCACCCCCTTGTACAGATGTGTTCTGCAGTCCATGCCCTGCAAAGTTCACTAACAGAGAGGTTTCATTCATCTCTGATGAAGTCCCCTCATCCCCGGGTTGTATGTTGCAGGCTCCTTGCCAGGGCCCCATCGCCATAACGACCGCACCGCCTCTCCTGACCATGACGGAGACATACAACCGCACCCAGTACTGCAAGTGGCCCTGCAAGTGCCCCAAGACACCCCCTCGGTGCCCCCCGGGCGTCAGCCTGCTCATTGATGGCTGCGAATGCTGCAGGGCCTGTGCAAAGCAGGTCGGCGAGACGTGCAACGAGGCCGACACCTGCGACTATCACAAGGGCCTGTACTGCGACTACAGCTCTGACAAGCCTAGGTACGAAAAAGGAGTCTGCGCATGTAAGTGACCTCAAGGCCATTCGCAGGATTCAGCCATTTTCCGCGGCTTATCCTACAAATTCCATTCTACTTTTTCATCTATAAATGTCTTTGAAGCTGTAGTCATTTAGCCAATGGCTTCCTCAAGCCTGTTCTGACTGAGAGGATGTGCCCCACCCCCGCAGACATGGTGGGAACTGGCTGTGAGCACGACGGCGTTATCTACCGCAACGGTCAGAGCTTCCAGCCCAGCTGCAAATACCGCTGCCTGTGCGTGAACGGCGCCATCGGCTGCGTGACACTGTGCTCCGACTCGCAGCCGCCGCTGGTTTGGTGCCAGGCCCCGCGGCGCGTCAAGCTCCCGGGTCGCTGCTGTGAGCAGTGGATCTGCGACGAGGCCCGACGGACGCGTAAGGCCTCCCCCAGGCACGCTCTGGATGGTACGCGCCTGACATGCTTTTACCCCTCACAGGGATGGACCATTGATTATTCAGAGGGGTTTTAGTAAACAGCAGGCTAAAAAAGGCAAACTTCCTGTTATGGGAAAAAAGAGAAACATTCCCTGTAATCTTGTCAGAAGAGATGGCTGATAAGGAGATTGGCTGGGACAGCACTAGATCATTTCCCCATATGATATGAGTGATGCTCATTACATCATGTTCATTTTGACATGTGACCTATTTCCAGGTAGAGCTACGTGGGATCTCGTCACTTGTAAGACTAAACCCTTTCCTGTGTACTTTGTATTATTTTTGTTCTCATCCTTTTTACCCGTCTAGCAGGAAGTGAGTCACAGTGTGGTCTATAAAAGTAATACAGTTTTTAAAAAAGCTGACAAGGGAATCACTTGCAGGAAATCTGTCATTAGCTCTCTTCTTGAAACAGTGTGAAGTTGTTATTTGAGAGGCGGTGTGTGCATGTGTGATCTTGTTATGCATGTTGTGACAGGGGGTTGTGGGTTTGAATCCTGGCCCAGCTCTCTGCATACTCGTGCTGGGGGGGGGGAGCTTCTTCCCACAGCTCAGAGACGTGTGGAATGACATCTCCTAATTGCTCTTAGCTGCCTGGAATCTCATCCACGGAGTTTGTCTTCCGAACCTCCTGGGACGATCTCCAGATTTGCTTTGACCTCACCTGGAAAAGCAGTTATGGAAACTGGAAAGATGTCTTAATATAGTACATTTTAAAATGGTGTGTACATTTACGATGGTGTTTCAGTGACTCATTCTGCTAAAACAGCCTCACTGGCTGTTAAGTCAGTTGACGGTAGGATTTTCAACGGGGTTCCTGACACTTTCCGGTTTCTTCTCCGGCATAGTGTTCCCAGGCGACAATGAGGTCTGGCAGAAGAACTGCGTGACCCAGACCACATCCTGGAGTCCCTGTTCCAAGACGTGCGGCCGAGGGCTGTCCACACGGATCTCCAACGCCAACGACCAGTGCGAGATGGTGAAGGAGTCGAGACTGTGCACCATCCGGCCGTGCGAGGTCGACATCACCAAGCACATCAAGGTCCTACCGCCATTTAAAAGTGGTTCCCAGACCTTTTGTCTGCTGATCCCCCATCCCATTGGTCAGTATATCTGCGAGGGGAAGGGCGTCCCCTAGAATGAAATGCACCATAGTGGGGTGGTGGTCCTGAATGATAAAAATTTCAAAACTATAAGATTTCTGGAGTGCTTGGCTGACAAATAAAAATTACAGACCTTCTCTCTTCTCTGCTGTTTTCCAGCCGGGGAAAAAATGTCTCAACATATACAGGGAGGAACAGCCACAGAACTTCACCCTCTCAGGCTGCACCAGCACGAAGGCATACCGGCCCAAATACTGCGGGGTCTGCACGGACGAACGCTGCTGCATCCCCTACAAGTCCAGGACCGTGGAGGTGGAGTTCCGGTGCCCCAACGGGGCCGTCTTCTCCTGGCAACACATGTGGATTAACGCCTGTTTCTGTAACCTCAGCTGTAAGAACCCCAACGATATCTTCGACGAGCTGGAGCGCTACTATGATTACCCTGAGGTGGTGAACTGACAGGCTGGCCTTTTCCCAGGACCTGGCTGCACGATATGACCTTATCGCCGTTTGGAACTTTCCAGAAGTTTCATTCTGAAGGGTCCTAAAAGCGGTAGCAACAAACCTTCCTGTCACTTTATTTTTTTAAGTTAATTGAAATCAATTAATGAGCCACAGATTGTTGAAAGGAAAGGTAATTTTCTTACCATTTTTAGAGGCATGAAATTTGCAAAGGGTCTCAGCGGCCATCTTTTTTCCTATTGGAAAATATTATTCTTAATATGCAGGTATAAAGGGATTTAATTGAACGACATTGTCCATAGCTGGATATGATGTATGTGTGCCTTTCTCACGTCGCTGTCGGATGCATGGTTTGGCGGTGACCTTGGATGCCTTGAGGGGTCAACCTCCCCAGGTACGTTGTGTGCTCTTGGGCGTGGAGTGAAAACGGAGGTAACCCTGTACTCCGTGAAATCGGAGTACCAAACTCGTGACAAATTGATGATGATATTGCACAGCATCGCTCAGTTCCCCTGTGGGAGCTTGTATGCCCATTCAATTATTTTAATATTTATTTATCTATCATGACCATTATTAGATGATTAATACACAAATAACCTTGCTAGATGCTTGTATCAGTCAAGTATTAAGGTTTTACTAACTTCTCATATTCGGAGTTAAATAGAATTGCTTGTCTCGAAAAACTGTCATTAAAAATTGTGTTTTTGCCAATATTTATCAGGGACTTTTATTTAACTATATAAATAAAATGTGAAAAGCAGCAGAGCGATTTTGTTTTCATAACTCATTAATATATTTTAACAGATGTACCATTCCCTGAGTAATCATTATAATTCGAGGTGGTTACAAAAGCACAAAATGGTGAGGAGTTGTATTGAACTGGTACTTTATCCTTTTGTGCTTGTGGGCAGATTGAACAGGCTTTCAGGGCTGGTGTCCTTTAAGCAGGGCATTTGTTGTCCTGAGTGTGTCTATCAGTGTTTCTCAGTCTGGTCCTCAGGGACCCTCCCAGACGGTTCATGTTTTTGCTACCGGGAGCTGGGAAGGTGTAAAAACATGGGCCGGCTGGGGGTCCCTAAGGACCGGACTGAGAAACACTGGTCTGAGCGACCCAGCTCGGTTACCAGAGGAATGGAAATGATGGCCTTGCATCTGAGGTGGGGGATGGAGATGTCTGCCACTGGGACGGTTATCGAACAGCACAGAGCAAATAAAAGTCGAGGCACAAAATGCAAAGTTACATTTCTTTAATAAATAGAAACCATTATGTAATTAAGAAAACTCGCCATCTACAGTAAGCAGGTCTGCAACTTTACAGAGCAGGGTTTGCACAAGCTGGCAGAGATGTGCAGGTCATGAAGGGTTTCACAGGCTGTCATCGTGCTTCTCCACCTCACGCCCCAAGCACATCACAGACGATCCAAATGCCAATTCCTGGTTCGATGGCACATTTTTTTTTTGTTCTGTTACTGCTTGCATAGAAAGTCGATTTTACAGAAAACACACAGTATTTCCTTGAACTGCAATACTTCAATTTGAACACTACTGTAAACTCAATTTCAATTAACAGCGCAAATCAACAAAGGATAATGACTTATACCCATATGCAATGGCTAAGATAATCAAAGTCTGTTAAGTGGAGTGAAAAAGAAATCTGAAAATGTGAAAGAATTCAAATAGTCCAATAAAATATAAGGATTACCAAACTAAAAATGATTATGATGGTGCATTAGAAGCCTTAGACTTGGTTCCGAAAAACAGCGGCCAAACAGCATCTTTTTGTTCCCTGTAGCTCCATTTGCTGAATCTCCAGTTTGAGGAAGTTCCATTTCTCAAACTCAGATTCAACACCCCCAAACCCACCCACCCACCCCGCAATGGACTGAATCCAGAGCCAGGAAAAAATACATTGGTCAAAGGGAAAGAACAGGAATGTACAAGGTTGCCCACAGCAGTTTCCCAACAATCCTCCCCCCCCACCCCTGCCGCCCCCGCTTCTAGCCAACCCAAGCCCTGTGCGTTTCGTTTTGTTACAACTGATCAACGTGGCTGGGGTCCTTTTGGCAGAAGGAAAGGGAACGCCTTTCAAAGTAGCTATATGCGTTTTTTTTTTATTATTATTACTTTTAGGTAGGTAATTGTGGTCCTTATTGTGCAGCTAGCAGTAGGGCAGCACAGGTCGGACGAGGGGCACGCGTTGGCCGCTCTAGCAGGACACTTCGGTGGACTTGGGTACGGCCTGGTCGGTGCCGCCGCTCTCGCCGGGGCCGTCGGGGGGCGCGTGGCGCTGGTTGTCGGCGGTGTGAGCGCGCATGCGGCCGCCCTCGTTGGTGTGCGAGCGGCTCCGGCTGCCGTCGTTGGTGTGCGAGCGGCTCCGGTTGCCGTCGAAGGAGGTGACGCTGGAGCCGGAGGCCGTGCGGGAGCGCACCAGTCTGGTCATGCTAGCCGAGGGCACTAGAGGGCGATAGAGGGTGAACGGTCAATCCACATGAAGTCAACCTTCAGTACAGGCCTGAGAAATGCATATAAACTGTAAAACTGATTGTAAAACTGTTGTGTTGTGTGGAATGATCCACAAAGTCTGAATTTTCACTAGGTTCGAAAATCATTAATCGTTTCTCTAAGAATAACCCTGTTTCCCAAGGTGGATGTGTTTAACACCACTGAGCAGTTGTGACAAAATTTAACGCCAACTGCCTGAAATAAATGTTCTGATTTTTATAGATGGTTAACTATAAACTGCACAGATGCTAAAAGTTGGGCTCAAAATGGACTGTTCAACCAGGCAGAGCTGTGAGCGGCCCTCCGTCACACTCACTGTAGCCCATCCCCTGGATGAAGTACTTGAAAGCTTCAGTCAGTTTTCCGGGCTGTCAAGAGAACAGATGAGAGAGATTAGGAACCCTGGTTGAATATTTTCCTCTAATGAACAACCCAAGTGATAAAATCATTCAAAGGCCACTTTATCTGCCGTATATCCAGGATTTTCATTAATATTTGCAAAATCACTTTGCGACAAGTTTTTTTTCCTGCAGTCGTTCTAGATGCAGACAGTTCAGTAAAGAGCTTATGCTAATCTGCAGTGCTGGTGCTTATCCCCCTGTCTGTGCTGCTGGGTCTTAGTATCCCAAGTATAGGCAACATACCTGGTCAACCTGGGGCAGGCCACCGCAATCCGCCATCTGCAGGGACACACAGGGATGTGGATAACAGCTCACAGGCTACTCTGTGTTTACTGTGGATGTGGCCTGTCATGTTTTGGGATGTGGCCCAGTTTCCCCAGGAATGCATGAATCTCTACCCCAACCATCCATGAGCAAAATTTGCCCGCATCAAAACCTATGACCCCTCCATGAGGCCACAGCGTGTTTCAGAGGGGACAAATCGTGACCCCCCCCCCCCCGACCCCCACCTTTCCGACACCATGCCAAATGTTGACAAAGGCCAATTGCACAAAAAAAAAAAATGTGCCAATCAGCACTGAGCATGCGAGAGCTTATCGGCGTATGTTGTTGTGTTACTATAAATACCTCACCTTCAGAAGAGTAGTCTTGGTCGGGTCCAGCTTCGTATTACATTCCACCTAAAAAAAAAAAACAAAACAGTAACCAATACTTATTTTGGTTTTATTTGATTACCAAAGTGCATTTGAGAGTCTGGCTGCTCATTTGTTGTTGAAGATCATTGCCAAGATGACCTTGGTCTTGGTAAATAGGCCGTTTAACAGTGCAAGGTGCACTTACCACAGCATCAACTGCAGGAGAGCTGTCTCCAACGACCAGGAGAGCAGGGCACCTGTAAAAGGAAGATATGAGAAAATTTATGAGTGGGGGAGTCGGAAAACTACACAGAGCACATAAATTTGACTACATTTTGAGGGTGGTCTAGCTTACTTCAGGGTCCTCACTGTAATGTGTCCTCCAGGGACAGGCCGCTCGATCTCTAGATCCCTCCGGCTGTCAGTGGAAGTGGGGGTTGGAAGAAATGACAGTAAGCTTGTAAAGAAACAGATGGTGCTGGATTATAAATCAACCTCCTTCCCCCCCGCAAGCTGGCTGAGCCATACCTTTCATAGGCCTTGACAAAATGCTGGAGGTTGGACTGGTTGACGTCAGTTTGGATGTGGTGGCGATATGTGGCAATCAGGTCATGGTTGTTTTGGATCTCCTCCTAAAGATAAACAGCACATTGAACCTCAAGGTTGAAGGCCTTCAAAAGGAGCATCATGTATAAGGCATCTCAGAAGCAGGATGGCAAGGAATCGCCAAGACATCTCGCAATCATGGAACCCACCTTCCCGAAGAGATGGGTGATGATCATGTCAGGAAGGGCCTGAGCCCATCCAGTGATCTGGAATCAAGTTCAACAGACATCGTTACTTTCGAACAGACAGGTAAACCCTCAAGGCATGGGCTGACATGGCAGACAGTACCACCGGAACCTACCAAAAGTACTCTATACAAAATAGTATACGTTAGGTTCATTGTATCAGAAACCAAGGTTTCGTAATTCGCACTGAAATGCATATATCATAACAGAAACTGTTCTTAAGAATAGAACCCGGTACCTTGTTTGCAGCCCAATCCATCCAGCCCTCGGCACATGGGTTAATATTGATCAGAACCAGTCCCTCCACCATGGTGTGGTAGTCCAGCTGCAAGGGGGCAGAAGGGAGCTATAGTCAAAGGCACAGCAAAGGAACTGGAAGGTGTTCACCTCCAGCCACACCTGACTGAAAGCCAAAGCAAAAAGCCAGGAGCTCTCGTTGGCCTCAGCAAAGCACATCTATGGGGATGCCATCTACCGTCACGTGTCAACAATCTTCGGCATGGGGAGCAACCACTCCCTAGAGCAGGGGAGGGCGATCTTATCCCGAAAGGGCCGGTGTGTACGTGGGTTTTCTCCGCAATTCCCTAATAAGATTACTAATTAGAGGACTGATTGGCTGAGGAGTCCTCACACCTGGGTTTGGACAGCTGACCTAAAGATTATCCCAAACACCTGCATACACACCGGCCCTTTGCAGATAAGATTGCCCACCCCTACCCCAGAGCAGGCATGGCTTCTCTTGCCAGGTAATGCACTGCACATGGGAAGAAATCACCCTTCATAGCGCAACTCCTAGCACAAGAATAAGAAGGATTACACAGCTGGCAGCGCCGCCAGAATGCAGCTGTGGAAATTTACTGAAGCTTAATCCTGGTTTGATTAAAGTTTCAAATGTGCAAACCGGCAGGGAAGAATATTGACTCACGGCAAACTTTGCGAGAATGTAGGCTCCGGCGCCAATTCCCAAGCCAATGATACTTTTAAGACTGTGGGGAAACAAGCAAGGAGTTACACAACCATTACTCTCAGTGAAGGCTTCACTCTTCTGGCTTCAGTCTACTAATGGATTCATTACATAGTAGCTTAGAGGCACACTTGTCTACATCTTTGCTCTTTCGCCAATGAGCAATGTTGGGTGTCACAAACATACCCAAAATGCTTGAGGACCAGAGGAAGAGTTTCAGACAGCTGGTCCATGGAGGGGTATTCGTATCTATGGGAAAACACAGAGAGAGGGTTATCTTACTGGGACTTCAGAAGACAGCCTGGAGGGTACTTCTAAAATTCACAACAATTAGGAAAATCAGGACTCTTCCAATTAGATGAATGGAATCATCCAGTATCCAGTATCTAAAGACTATTTTACCATTGATGTAGTTCAGGTAGGACTGCCATAAATAGGCTTTAGGGCAAATAGTATTTGAGGTACATTTCCTCACTTTGTCAGCACTGTTTACAGATCCTGCTCTACATTAGCAGAGGTTCATAGTTCA
>JAODLC010000050.1:9325352-9347054 GCA_026781145.1 Hippopotamyrus pictus
GGGAGTGGTGGCATTAAGGCACTCACCCAGATGGAAATGTGGCAACTCCCTCCTGCTGACCGGGTGCATCCACGTGGCAGACGGCAAAGTGCTGCATGATCTCCTGCATGTCCTCGTGGATGAACAATGGGCTGAAGCAGTTTTTGTCTGTGCGGCGGACAGCGAGATCACATTTTTGAAAGGGGTCTCCAGGGGTTACCAAACAGCCATACCCAAGTAAGGTTTCCACACAGTGCATTACTCTGAGTGTGTGTGTGTGTGTGTGGGGGGGGTGATTAGTGATTAAAGGATCCTCACGGTTCAGTCCGATGTCATGGTAGGTGAGGATAACAGGCCGATCGCCCTTGGGGACCCCCTTCAAGGTGCAGTGGACTTTGCCGTATGGAGTCTCCACGTCATGCTCCTGAAGGGTCAGATCTTTCATCAGAGCAGGGCACTGAACGGCCAGCATGACAGTTCCAGCAGAGTTCCCGATTTAACTGGTCTAGCAATGACCCGAGTCGCCTTTATTAGTGAAACTGGTACACAGGTGCAGGTGTTGATTTAAGTAATAAATTCCATCTCTTAGCGGCTTACAGTTAACATACGACCATAGCGGTCTTCACAAGGTCACCGTAGACCATGTTAATTCTGAAACTAATGACCATAATTCTTTTGGATGCATTAAAAAAATTTTAACACATTTTATTTACTTTTTCCCCCTTTTTGAAAACTACACACCAGAGTCTTCCTCAAAATGCCCCCCCAGAATCAATCACCACAGCATAAATAAGGCACTCGGAAACAAACATCTAAATCTATGGGAAATGTTCATGTTGGTCAGCAACATTTTTGACAAACTCAGCGTGCCATTATGAACCTCATCAAGCCCATGAACATCTCCCCATCCCATCCAAAGGAACAAACTACCCAACTTTTTCCTCTTAGGACCTGGGCCTCGGTTGTAAAGGCTACAACCTTTGGTACTTCTGCACTTTTTTGGGTAGAGTACCTGAAAACACTCCAAACCAGATGCTTCCAGAATACCGTGGAAACTAAACGAAATATGACCAAAAAAAAAAAAAAAGAAAAAAAAAAGACTAATCACTATGTTCTGGTACTCACAACTGCTTCGACCTCACCGACAGAGTCCATGTCTGAGTCCTCGAGAGCCATGCTTTATGAGCGAGGCTGCGAAATGCAGGGAAGGTAGAGACCCAACAGCTCACAAAGCTCTGAAAGATCCTTAATCCAGATACGACTGTGAGTGCCATTTTATACTCCCACTGCCTAAGCCCCAGACTCCCATGATTCCTTGCCTGGCAACCAAAACAAGCTAATACTGGATGAAGAGATCTGCAAATTGGATCAGTCAGTGTCAGGTGCTGTGATCATCTACACCACCCCAGACCAGTTCTGGGACAGTGGAATACTTGGATATGTACCATCATGTGACCCATTATCGCACTATTCATTCACAAAGTTAGCCTAAAATCACCACTGAAGTCAGCATCATTATATTCAGTCTGAGCTAATTAATTAAGCTCATCTGAATCGGCAAATGCCACGACAGACCGGGGGAGGAACAAAAAAGTTCCTCAGGTCAAATTCACCGGCCTTCAAGACACAGCAGAATATAAACGAAAGCAAAGTATTTTACGAGGAAACAAGAGCCACATTTAAAGGGGACCCTGGAAACAATTATCCCTGTGTCCCATCTTAATACGAGCGCGTTAGGTCTTCGGCAGCCCTAATCCCAATTAACGAGACGACGCTCGCGTGCAGCGAGGAGCCCGGCGACAAAAACAGCTCGGGCAGATGGCAGGCCGTCCGTGCCAGGGTGACGAGCCTCAGACGTGCAGGCCGCCGGTCATGTGACATGCTGTCCTGGAAACCCAGGTACTAATCTGCACGGCTCAGCGGGACACAGTGGGCCGTTTCTGTCTCCACGTTCAGAGGCATCCAGCTGCCTGTACAGGCACTGAGGCCCAAAGGCTCGGGTCGTGCGCGTCGATCGGTCCGCTGTCCCAGGCAACACCACAGCTCAATGTTATTCTTGGAAAACTAACGTAGTTAGATTCCTGTTGAATCGATTTCGCAACACAAACAAATCATTCAACGAGGGGATCGATCCTTTCTGCTTTTCTTGATGCAGTGTCTTTGGTAAAGCATGACATCCTCCACAGTTACCCAAAAGGTAAAAAGTAAATTAGATGAGAGGTTATAAGACATATACGGCTCAACAAAGAAATGGCTGTTTTGGAAACAGAAAGTGGTTTCTACATTACTATATAAAGTTTTTGCTGTCATCAATAAAGAACAGCTAAAGTTATTAATGGAAAGATATACAATTAAAACAACTGACATTTAAAAATGTGAAGGCTGACAAAATATATTGCTGCTGTCAGAACTACCACAAGGTGGTGCAAGAGAACATGGGGAAAAAATAAGGCATTTTAGGCTGCTTCTCTTCTGACTATTTGATGGTCTTCCATAGAAATGGCTTTTTTCTTTGGGGGTGGGAGGAAAACGAGGGAGGCCAGCCTAAACAGTACGAAGGGTGAAAGTGGTAGAGTCTAGAAATTCAGCAACCTGCATTACCACCGAATGGCTGCCCATTTAGCGACGCAAATCCATCACAGAATACCACAATTCCCTTCTGTTGTTAAAATCTGCAGTGAATCAATCCGGAAAGGATCGGACATTGACGCGATACCGTACTTGCCTTGATATCAAGCTGCTGGACAGCCTCTCTCAGCCCCTGAAACGTAAACAACGTGTTAGACATAAAATCTACAGCGAATCCCGATAGGCCACGCCTCTCAGAAAGGTGCTCCGCTCCATGAGGCAGACCTTCCTCATCACATAAACAGCAACACGGCGCTGGGATGTACGTTATAAGGATCAGCATTAAGGTAATCACCCAGTCATCAGTCTGCATCGCTCATGACTGTCAGCATGCAACAGTACAATGGCTCTTAGGTCTCAGAGAATGACGACCATCATGGTAACCATGACAATAAAATAGCAGCGAATTAGCAACAAACACATAGCAATTGTTGACTAACTCTGAGCACCGAGACATCCTCCCCCTGACCTGCTTTCTGTATTCACTGATTGTTCTGTGATTATGGTTCACTGACAAAGCAGAACTTTTCTGATGCTAAGTTCTAACCATGTTTTGTGTAGCGCGTTACAATGCTAACTTACACTGATCAGTCACTGGAAGCTCAGCCTAACTGCTCTTGTACCTAAGCTGGCTCCTTGACAGCCAACTGCCACTTTGGACAAAAGCTAAATATATATATATAGATAAATATAAAATTTCATCATTAGACAAATACTAAATCAGATTATTATTAAGAAATGCAAGTGCCAGCTGTGGAAATCAGGAGTCTGTCAAGGTCCCCCCCCCCAAAGTACACACATACATTAAACAATGAAGCACATAAAATAAATAACATATATAAAATAAATTGAACACACACACACACACGTATGTACATTACATGAAGGACTGTGAATAAATACTTGCATACAGTTTACACTATTTTAGAGAGTAAGGCATCTCATGTTGTCAGTGTAATACAATAAAACACCACATTTCCTACAGCAACCAGGAAATCAAGACTTAGAAACCATGAACCTTGTACAACTTACCTTGAGGTCACTGTCTCCCAGCAAAAGCTTGGACTCAGTCTGGATGTCGTCCATTTTCGGCAGCAAGGGGGCCTAAAAACGATCCCAATAGCATACTCTCACTTTGGATAAAGGCTCAGCTGCACAATGTCAATGCCGAAAAAAAAAGTACTTCCTCTTACTGTTTCTCCCCCTTTGTGAGTGTGCACACACAGAGACACGTGACACAAAAACAACAGCTCACACTGTGGTACGTCCATGATCGGAAAAAGAGGAAACGCCTACTAAAGAAACGAGAACTGATGTTTTCATCTGTTTAACAGTGCTTTACGGTTCAAAGCAGAAAAGTAAAGCTCCTCTATAACAGTGATATTGTAAGAAAATAAATACATCTACGTAAAATACCAGGCTGGATCTATGTGCGTCAAATGTACATAAAATACCAGGTTGGATCTATGTGTCATTCACATTTCTAATTATCGATAAAAAAGAAAAAAATCGACAGGAGGTTATATATACAGGAGGAAATATTTTCTGCACTACTATGCTGTCCTATTACAGCAATGTTTCTTAGTGGAAGATATTCGTTGAAAGTCCATCCTTGCTATTTACATGACAGAGTATTGAGACAACACGATCAACACTGTACCACGACACATTACCCAGCCTGCTGTGATTATCACTAATAAAGAAACTACACAGAGTTGAACTACACTAAATATACTGAAGCAGTTCCTATAGAAAAGCCGGAAATCAAATCAGGGCACACAGCAAACTCGTTTCATTTTCGCTCATATGTACATCATTTAAAATGGCAGACTGCAGTAATTCAGTAATTAGTGTGTAAGTCACAGCAGAATCCATTATGCTAAAATTACAGTCACTAAAGTTTCAGTTTCTATATCGCATGAGTCAATTTGCAAACTGCTGCAAACCATTACCAGCTGATACAAGAGTGACATTTAAGATGAAAAACATTTATGTTGTAGGCTTTCTTTAAAATATTTTATTTTAATGATCACTGGTATTGCATTTTGGGCAAATTCTTAACAAAGACATTTATTTACAACTAAACATCACCCCATTAACCACTAAATAGTTGCAGATTTTTTATTTAAGAAAAATGCATGAACAGGTTCTTCTCTAAATGGCATAATACTTACAAGATAGAAGTTTTGCACCAGACAGCTGTTTTGATACAAGGGGAATGTTACAGCATAAATTAAATTCTTGAGAAATCACTTACTCAGTGCATTTTGAAACCAAGCACTTCATCTTGAACTGAAGGACAGTGACTCAGATCAACAAACTAACTTTTCCGAGGCCTTATCTACATGTACAACAGGTTTTTCCAAAATCTGCATTTTCAAAAAACAGCTTAACTGAGATCATCTCACACCCAGGGGAGTGTATCATGACTACAGATTCATTCTTCCCATGAACCTCCATTTATTTTTTTTTAAACTGGGTAACACTTTACTTGATGGGGCACAAATAGTAAGTAATAAGTCATGAACAGATCAGAAACAAATATAGTCGCTACTTGAGATAAAAGATATATCACAATTAATTAATGGTGAACTTGAGATCAGTATTTCATCAGCATTTTATTCATTACTTGTTCATTAGTACTTCCTTCAGTAGTTCACAAAGGTTCACAAAATAAACATACAGCGACAAATATAGTAATTGCTTATAATGAAAGACACATCATGTTTGATGAATGAAGAACAAATATGAGACCAGTTTTTAACTTGTTTATTCTTGATTTGTTCCTTCAGTAATTCACAAAGGCTTACAGAATTAACAAATACAGTAACAAATATCACGATTCATTAATGATAAATTAACATGTAATTGGTATGTAAGACAGTCTGTGGGTAAATAATACAAAGGTAACAGCATAGAACTGTATTATTTGTGCCCCATCAACTAAAGTTATCAAAAATTCTACTATCAAGCGATTCCTTTGTTGTGCAGAAGTTTTTCCCACTCAAATTCCAAACAGGGGCCACGTGAGGCCCCACGGTCTGACAGAGGAGATGCTGCCACACTGGAGCCGTTGTTCCCTATGTGGACGGAGCACTGTACTGTAGAGCACCACACACTAGCAAACTACGTCCTACAAAGTGCTGACCCGCTGCACTGCAGAGTTCCACGGCTAGGTCACCCCTCGCCCGTTTCCATCACGGCCGGCAGGTTAATGCCTAACCAGGGACACTAATGCCAGTCTTGCTTCAGTGGAGCATAACCCTATAAAAGCATGAGCGTGAGGACCCCGTGTAGCGCGTTCAGCCCTCGTTCGCCTAATCGCACCTTAACGATGGCCGACATGGTCGGCCACAGTGTGGCTCAGGTTTATCTGCACACGTGCGTGCATACTCGGGTACGTCCACCCGCGCACGTGCACCTCTTCACCCCCCCCATTTCTGTTTTCTTTAGCACTTGTGAAACATCCTGTGGGGGAAATGGAATTTGCTTGCCAGTGTTCTACCCACTGCACCCACAAGCCGGAGGTTTTTTTTTCTTGCACCGGGCTCAAATCGCAGTGGTTCGCTCTCCATGTTTATTTAACAGATGCTTCCGGCCAAAAGTAACGTACCAGCTGAGAAAAAAAAACATTTCAATAAAATACAGGTGAGGCACAAACATCAGGGCCCGTCCCGACTTCAGGAGAAACAGGACGGTTAATTAAAATCGGCGACACCCCAGTGTCCATGCTGATGTCAGCCTTGGACCCCTGGAAAAGTCAACCCCCCTAGATGGTGCACAGTGTAGATCGATTTAGACTGATTTAAATGCCCTGACCCCCAGTCTTCTGTTATATAATGACAGAGCCATGAAGGCTGCCATCGTCATGTGCTGTCAGAAAAAAAAAAAACGTTTGAGATTTTTTTTTTAAGGTACCTTTAAGGATACAATTACTTGCTACTGAATGCTGTGCCCTAAAGGGCCTGCCAACTGTACCCTAGCTGTCAGTAAACGTACCTTTCAGTCCAATTTAAGGTTCAGAAACGGACTCTGGGCATGGGCGTCGCCGCCATTAAATCTGAGAGGGATGTGTCCCCCTCACATTTCATAATTATTCGTTTGGACCCCCCCCACATTAAAAATATTAGTTCACCCAGTGCCGTTTCTATTGCTTTGCAAAAGAATCCATTCCACACGATTGATATGAGAATACACATACGGCATCTAATTCATTTAAAAAAATTCTGGGGCCCCTGTTTGGAATTTGAGTGGGAAAAATTTCTGCACAACAAAGGAATCGCTTGATAGAATTTTTGATAACACTTTAGTTGATGGGGCACAAATAATACAGTTCAAAATGCTTCTGACGCCTCTGACTCTGGGGAACATTTTTGTACCCATGCGGGTACAATGTTGTTACCTGTAGAAAGGCCCTTTGATCCCGCATGTAAAATGGCTGTAGTTGCATGTTAACACTCTGAACATTCATGTTTAGATTAGCAGTGCTCATTACTGCACCTTCATGAGTGATATTTGGGTTTGTTTTAAGTTTTGTGCCATTATGATGGCAAAACATTTGATTGCTTTCCACCAGATGAACAAAAATTACAGAAACGCCAAACGATATATCAATATCAGCAACCTAATGAGACGATGGCGAGCACCTGGGTTTCAGGACCGCAGCAAGCCTAAGTGGAAGGATTGATTGCTGACACAGAATTCCCAAGCCTTGTGTAGTGGGATACTGGACCATTCTTCCAGAAGGAAATTTTCCAGTTGCGCTTCCCTTCGAGGTTGATGATATTTAGGTCTTGTGATTGGTGCTCATAAACTCACTCTTGAATTCGTTCAGCAGTGGGAACAGACCAGCCCAGATTAACCACATAGGCATTTCCAGAAGAACCCCCCCCCCCAAATCCCCTCTGTACCATTCACAAATATCTTTCAACAAGTCAATGCAATTTAATATCTGAAATATGTAACATAATTGGTAATGATTGTATAATGTTCATTATTGCATTATTGAATTTCATGAACCACCAATCAGCTCAATTTCTTTCTGACATGACACACGTGCTTTTGCTCAAGGGCATCCAGCATTCTTAATCTGACCCTGGGTATGGGGGGGCATTATCTTGGAATATAGGAACACCATGGAGACATCATGAGAGACCTTGTATTCCTTGGCCGTCACGTGATCATACAGAGCACTTGTCGGACCTAACAACTCCCGTTAGATCATTTCCCAAACCAACATGGATCCCACAGCATTTTTTACCAGTTATAAAAAGACATTGCAAGCTAAGGGCATCTCTTGGAATTTTTCAAACATAGACCTGTACAGCTAAAGGAAAACGGATGAAAGACGACTCCTTGTATCAAGCACTGGGGTCTAGGTCTTTGTGCAGTGGCCTGGTATGCAAGTGGGTCGTGTCTTTGGCTCATGCGGCTGTGATTTTTGTGGCTGCGTCCCTTAAATCATTAAGTCATTTTGCAGGTTGAGAGACCGAAGCACCTTAAGTACGGTGAAAACCCTGCCCTAGTCACTTGCTATTTATATATCTTAACTCTTTTCCTGGGGAAACATTATTTTGTGCTACGGCACACCTGTGTATGAATGGCATGACAATGAGTCCACTTGACTTGCAAGTAACAGACTCCTTGGCCTCTTTCGAAGTCTGTTAACCACTTAATACTATAGGCCAGGGGTGTCAAACTCTAGTCCTGGGGGGCCGGAAACCTGCACATTTTTAGGTTACCCCTCATTTAACACACCTGGTTCAACTCCTTGTGCTAATTACCATGTCTCTATTGAGCTGAAACATTTTTGGCAAAACAGGGAAAGAACTAAGCTACACAGGGCTCCGGCCCCCCAGGACTGGAGTTTGACACCCCTGATATAGGCAGTCCCCAGGTTATGAACGAGATCAATTGCATAAATATGTCTTTAAACCAAATTTGCAGTTAATTTAGAACATTAATAATACAGTACATGCTAATAATAAAGCAATAATTAAAGTAACTACCTACAGTACTGTACCTCGAGCTGACGAACGGCTAAAGCTGCAAATGTTTTCATGAGCATCAAGTAGTACTCACGTTCATGATTATGCACTATTGCGTTTAACTCAGATTTTAATAGGCTTTATGGCAATCCATTCCTAAGTGCAAGGTGTCCAAGTCAAACGTTCTTAACCCGGGGACTGCCTGTGCTCTGAAAACTCACATATCGAAGTTCTGATTGTCACACCTCTACAGTTCACACATAGTCCAAATTCAACTAAGTATGCCTCAACTATATAGATAAGCAATTCTGATTTTATTACTTCAAAGATAAGGCCTAATTCAAGGAGTATTTCCACTGTATTGTCCACCCTCATATAATTTTTGAAACTGACAGCCAATGATATGTTCATGGCCATGGCATAATATAAACAATTAAGCGAGTTTACTACCTTAGAAGTATTTTAAGTTGCATGGTTATTATCAGAGGACCAGATGTCTTAGTTCATCAGTAATGTACACTTTTGGCAGATCTACACTTTTCATTCTGTATTTCTTCTATTGGTGTAATCTTTCCTTTATGGGACAGTCCTTCCCATTCACAAAAATAAGTAATAATCTACATTGCAACATTCAGTGCTGCTAAATGAAATGAATAACCAGACTGTGTCTGTTATAACTTCCTCACAGATCAGACCATTCACAGCGGCCAAGTACCCATTTGACCACCCAACCCAACTGCTAAATGCTGTTTATCCGTAGAGTGGGGAAACGTCTAGGTCAGTGGTCTCAAACTCCAGTCCTGGAGGGCCGCAGCCCTACACAGTTTTTGGTTCACCCTCATTTAACACACCTGATTCAACTCCTTGTGCTAATTACCACACAGCTCTTGAGCTGAATCGTTTGTGGTGGAACAGGGAAAGAACTAAGCTACACAGGGCTGCGGACCCTCCTGGACTGGAGTTTGAGACCACTGGTCTAGATGCACTCTGTTTTAGTATGTCTACTGGACAACCAAGTGATCAGACCAGTTGTTCCCAACCCCCAAACAGTCCACATTTTTGCTCCTAGTATGGAGCTAGGTGGAAGCAAAAACGTGGACTGTCTGGTGGTCCTCAAGGACCGGGCTGGGAAACACTGGATTAGACAATAAAGACACGCATTTAAATTAATCCCACCAGGGAATGACTTCATAGACCTATCCGTGTCAATACCTTTAGTCACAGTTTGATTTACACCTAACCCCATATTGATGTATTCCGCTGTAATGCAAGCTTTCTTAATATTTGTCGTCATATACATCACCATACAGATGCGTATGTAAATATGGCTAATTCAAACCCTCTAATGTGAAAGACCTTAAGGGGAACAATAGCAATAAATAGCAGCCAAATAGATTACACAGACTGGTTAAAATTTTCATACTCCAGAGAGTATAACAAAGTTTAAATTAGAAAGATATCCACTGGAGGGAGGAGTAGCACGTGTCGGCTGGTTACACTTAACCTAGTCCACAACTGGGATCTTTTTGTGACTCCCCATTATAGAATAAGGTCATTGTTAATTATCCACCACGTAGTCTCGTCATTGAGAGTGATGACAGTAATTAAGGATACCTTGAAGCTACGATTATAGAAGTCCACAGTTTAGAACCCAACAGAGAGTAACAGAACACACTACAAATCATTTGCTCTTAACAGATAGCATGTCTTACACGACACTTAACAATAGTTGCCTTACAGTGCATGATGCAATTACTTGAAATTGGTTAAACGTCTCCGTTAGTAAAGCGAACCAGTGCTGAAATCATAAAATGCATGGAAATGGAGAAAGCAACAGTTAACTTGCACAGTGTGGGGGATTCACGCAGTTTATTAGAGGCTAGGTCAAGGAACATTGTAACTAGATGACCATGCATGTCTATTCCTGTGATGTGTGGCAACGAAGTAAGCAATGCAGTAATATGATTAGACTTTAGGGAAAGCCTTTTCAGCAAAGATGTGACCTGCAATTTGGATTTTCCTGACTTATGGTCTCAGGTGAGTAGGTGCTGCTGATGAAATATACTTGGACGAACACCTCTTTGTGTGCCTAATAACAAAGCGTCGGTTTTTAGACAATACTCTAATGCAACCGAATGGAGAGATCCGTCTTACTGGGTACATGGACTATATATCGACTCAGTATTACGGATATGCAAGATCAAGACGGGTTAATGTGTAGGACATTGCATATAATAAACGCAAGATAACGCTGCAGTCGAGTCTGATTTTAAATCATACAAAAATATAACCACAAGTTACTAATAATGATTTGCTCATTTTGTAGATCGGTCTCAGCGTTTACACGTACACTTTAAATAGCCTCATTTTCAAACTTATAAAACAATTAACAATCAGTCTGCACTCTACTAAAATTAAGAACTTATATACAAGCATGCACACAGTACAACAAATTGTAAAAATCGGGAAACGTATGTGGTTACCTGTTGCGTTTGATTGTCTTCAGTATTAGGATGAAGCGGAAGTAACTCCTTAAGGAAATGAAATAAAAAGTCGAAATCGGTTTTCTTATGACGGGCTTTTTTCTTCGGGAGCGGCGGTCGTGTGGCTGCTTGCGCTCGGCCGCGTTTCCTACGTGCAGCTGCTGGCCGCTGTCGCCTATGTGGGAGTTTTATAAAGCTGCGGCTGGCCGCGCAGCCCAGCCCACTTCACGAGTCCTTTCCGTGGTTCTTGGGCAATAACCCCGCAGTGCGATGAAATCCTGTTTCCTGTGATTACATGGGAGATTTAGGAAGAGCCACGGCCATGAGGACAAAGCTAGATTCATTTACATTAATTATGTCCTTTGTATAAATAAAATAATATGAAACTGTTGTGAGGCTCTATATTCACATGGGGAAAATTATTATTTCACGTTATACAATAGTCATGTCATTTAACATTATACGTTAAGTTATATGATATTAAATATATGATAATTACAAGAATATTCCTTTCTGGACAGAGTGGGGCTTGTACTGGAATCTTGACTTCTAATGTATATGAATTTCCCATTGAAGAAGACGTCTTCAGCAGTTTACTTATGCTGTGACTGCCTGTAGCATGTAACTCTCTTACCCTGGTTTAAGTTACCAGAACAAATACATCTCTATAAGGGATTTTTCCCACGTATTTCTGTAAAAGGCTGAAATGTGATATTATCTTTTCTCGTGAATAAGTTCTTTAATTTTTCATAATCCTATAATAACTTAATTTTTAATACTTTTTTTCTAACTTTTCAGATATTAGTAGGCCAAATGTTTCATAGTTTCATTATCCGCTTTCTCTGAAATATAGACTCAACTGATCTAGTATAATTTAACTTCTGAATATAACTACAATTCAGTAGGTTCCGAAGTAGGCTATTTCAGCTCACAACTTGCGCAAACAAAATGACTCGAAACTGATTGTTCATCATTACTTTGTCTGCACTAGCAGCTTTTCTCACATTACTATGATTTTAGCTTCTGGCTGTGAAACTTCAACCACCAGGAAGTCAGTAATCGGCATCTGTGTGACTGCCCCAACGTCTTCTGCCCAACAGACAAGCAAAAACACACCCAAAAGGCACCTTTCTCAACACCTCTGTCTGCATTGCTAATGTCAATATTATTCAGTAGAGGTGGAAAAATTAACAACATAAAGCATGACACTATATTTTAATAAGAATCTGCCGATTGGCTGATGGTAATGTTTATAATATGACATATAAGTGATTGCATGAGTCTAGGCCAACACATCTTGGCAGTTGATTAGAGAGCTGAAATTTCACCGAGTTGATTAAGTCTTCATGCACTCAGTTCACTTTGTTTCTGCCAAAATTAACAGTTATTTATATATTTACATGTACTCTTCCATGTTCTCAAGGTCTTCAAGAGCAAGGCACTGCTGGCTAAGAGCGTTCGAGTTAATGGCCATCTGGCAACGTGTCCCCAAAGGACACGAAGCTGATCTCCATTGTTTTGCCCCGGTGCTTTGAGAGTGAGATCAAAGTTCATTGCAGCTCATTGAAGTTGAATTTCAGAGAACGTGCATACAAACTTCCAGGCCTTGCAACAGCTATTGGCTACAGGTCTGCAGCTATCACTACTTCCCATGCAAAACACCCTCCAGCTGAGTGTAGTATTTTGACATTGTTGTGCGGAACAGTTTGACATGATGTAATAATTGGACTCAAGAGGGCTGCAATCTGCTTATGACTCACAGTCCTAAGACATGGAATGTATAAAGTGACCATGAAGTTGGTGCTGTAGTTTGACAGGTCCAACACAGGCACGCCATACTTTTTTCCAGGAAAACTGAATGTCTTTGTTGCAGATACTTGGCCGTGCATGATATTTAACACACAAAAGATTCCTGAAGCTTCTTTGGTGCCAATCATGTGATACAGGACTGCGATCTTTGGACCTTATGAGTAACCATCTGAGTTGAAAAAAAATCAGGCCGACAAAATAATAAAGCAAAACAGGCAAGAACTTAATGGAACGCAGCAAGGTTGGGTCAATAATATACTAGGGTTAATGCTTTTATGCTCTCAAAGTTCAGGAGTTTGGATGATATATTAACACCGCGCTGAACTTGTGCTCATGGTGCATATTTTCCACACAAACCGGGAAAGAAAACATAAATAGATGTAACGCAAAAACACGTTCTTAGTGCCCTGTCTTGTTTAAAAATAGCCCTGCCTGCTTCTGAAACATAAATCAGGAAACATACACCCAAGCACAATAGGATACCTAAAAAAACAGTCTGCCTTACAAAAACTGGCAGTGATGAATTTGGCAAATGGAATTTACTCAAAAAACTATTGTCTGGGATAAATCTTTACAAGGCAGGAATGAAAAAAATAAGTAACAGGATTAGCCCAATCACATACCATATGATCATTTCAATTAAAAATCCACAATACTTCATTAAATAATCCCAACATTGTAAATTTATGAACCCTCCCATGTAAATTTATGAACAGTTTCTGTTAATCTTAAGTAATATCAGACTGCTTGCTGGTGAAGATAAGAATCCCCAGATCTCCACAGGGGAAACAGACGGGATTGTCATTTGTAGATAAGCAATGGATTTCAGAAGCACACTACATAATCCTGAAGAATAAATGCATACATTTGTTAAAAAAAAAAAAAAAAAAAACATTATTGCTCCAATAAGAGAAAGAACTACTGTACTTGAAATGGGACATTATTGTCAGCGTTATGTGTCAATCCATCCATCTTCCACACACAGAGTCACACTTGAGCCTGTCCCACAAGGAATGGGGCAGAAGGTGGAGGGAGACACATGGAGAAGATGTACGTCCATAACAGAACACACACTCACACACTACAGCAGTTATAGGGACTTGGAGATGCCAGTTTACCTAATGGCACGCTTTTTGGACCGTCAGACGCAATTCACACAAACACAGGGAAATCATGCAAGCACAAACAACCACGAACCCTGGAGGTGGGAGACAACACGCCTACCCACTGCTACCTGATAGCTGTTAACGTTTCAGTAATATATCTTGGAACTTCTTCTACTGGTTCGTCATTGGTTATCGCAGGCTGTCATTTTAATTCTGATACTATGTTTTCATAACGTACCATTAACTTGAACACAACAATAACAGCAATTACATTTAACAACACCATATATTGATGCTTATCTATTCATAAATTACTAGCTCATTGATTTCATAGAATAAAACCCCAAAAAGGATTATGAACTCATATGTATATCATTTTAAGTGCATTCACTAAGGGCCAGCATGATGGTGCAGTTTATAGCCCTATCGCCTCACACCTATGCAACCAGGATTAAACTTTCTACCTGTATGGTTTGCATGTTCTCTCTGTCGTCATGTGGTTTCCCCCGCCAGTCCAAAACAACATGCCAAGGTTAAGTAGAGTTTCCAAATTCCCAGTGTTAGTGCTCTCTCTGCAGAGGGCTGATGCCCCATCCTGGATTATTCCCTGCCTTAGGCCTGTGGTTTCTGGGATAGGCCCTTGCAACACTCCATATGTCAAGAGGCTATAGAAAATGGATTTAATTCACATATATCATATTGCATGGCTAAATCTTAGGCATATTAGTCATGACAAATTTGGAAATACTTGATTGTCGTTCATATACAGAGATATATTTATGAACAATGGTTTTATTGGTTGACAAGAGTTATTACCAAAAGAATTATACCGTTCTTGTTAATATTTCCATCCATCTCGTCAGAATCACGACTGCACAGGTGGACATCCTAGGAAGCACTGAAGACAGTGTATTGGTCAGCTGCAGGTCACTCACACATCACCCATAAGCCCCAAGGGCATTTTCCACCCACAGAGTACGTCTCCAGGTGATGTAAATGAGATCAAACGGAGGACACGCTCAAGAACATCAAGTCAACATGCAGCCTTCACACAGCCACAATACTGGCCCCTTAATTGTGTTTCCAGCGACAAAGTTTTCTACCAGGAAAACCTTCTGGAAGAATAACATGCCTGTCTTCCCTTCGTTTTTATCGGTGATCTGCCGCTTACTCTAAAACAAAACCCCTCACTCACAGACGTTTCAGTGAGTGGGTTCTGTAGCTCATTCAAGCTCAATGGCTCTTTCAGTGCTGGACAACAATGCATACATCGATATGATTCAACGGCCTCGGACAGAACCCAAGCCTCCAGCCTTTTGTGAGCGTGTCCACTGTGAGCTCATTCCTACAAGTCATTGTTACGCACGTACTGTATTCATTGTCAGAATTCTGTCATTGTGGCTTTCTAAGCAGGATCCTCTATTCTCCTGTAAGCAGAGAAACATAAAAATGCCAGAAAGCCAATTCCGTAAATGAGAATCCCAGCTTCAGTATCTTGGGGGGCTACTCTTAGTGGATTACTGTGCTTCAAAAGAGAAAATTTCACTCATTTGATAAGCCAAAAATTATAGATATGACTGGGTTTGGTTTTGTAGTACAAATCACAGAAACCTGGCTTGGTGGCTGTTTGTGGAGCATCATACTCTGATGATCCGTAACTCAGAAAACCTTTCCCACATGCCTATGCATGCAAAATTATCAGATTATCTTGACTGAAATGTTCAGAATAAAACCTAGGAAACACAATCCAGTGAAAGACAATAATGAATTCCTAGATGAAACCAGGTGGCAGGAATGACACCTCTGAACTTTCAGACGCTGCGATGCTTTCCCGATGCATGTGGATTTCCCAAGACCTCATGCGGCCGGTGCTTTCTGGCGCGCTGCTGAGAGATCATGTGACCTGGGATCAGTGAGATGTCAGCCTGTAGGGCGGCCATCCTGAATCAATTAAATAAGAAAGGTCTCAGACTCACATGCATATGCAGCAACAACAGGGCCCGCTGTGTCACTGGAGGGGCGCGCTCCTTTGCTTACCTCTCGCACAGAAAACACGGGTCCCGGGTTTCAGGGAAAACAAGCGCGGCGGTAAACATTCCCTGCTAGCTAGTGCAGCTGAGCTGGGCTGGGCCCTCACATCAGCCTGATAAAGCATTGCAGGCCCTCCAGAAGACAGAGGAGGTCCTGTACGAGAGAATAAAGTAGGAGGAAAGTGTGAGAGAGATCACACACTGGGAGTCACGCTGATATCCTGCTATACATTAACATAACACTAGTCTCACCCATGGTCAGAGAAACCATTTGGCAGAACTGAGTTAAGGCACTTCCTATGCACTGGAAACCAGTTATGCAAGCCAGTTATGTCAATCTCCTGTAATCCTGCACATGTCACTAATGTTAACATGAAATAGCAGGATGAGTCTTACGCCCGATGCCAGAGAGTTGGCAACTCTGCCCTATACAAGCTGTATTAACAAGTCAGTGACCATTTGTGACTTTCAGTTTAATTTTGATGTGCTCCGGCAAAACAATTGTGGGAAATGTAGCCACATTGAACTCTGAAGGCCTGAAAAATAAATTTGAAAACATTAACTGTTTAAATGTTTTATTATTGTAACTGGCAGATGTTTAGGAAACCATCCGTTTATGGTGATGACATCGGTCAGTGACCAAAAACCTGTTAACCACTCTACTCAAGGGTGTAGGTTTGGTTTCAGCATTGGTAGGGACCAGATCAGCCCCCCAGCCCCACCCATCTAAACACACATGGTACTTCCTCAGTATTGCACGTTCCTACAGTACCATCCATACTGAACTCCATGTCCTTGAATCCACTGGCAGTTAGGTCATAAACTCATAAAATGCAAAAAGAGATTCTGACTATTGCTACTTGCTAAGAGCACATCCACAGCATGAGTTATCACAATTATAAAAAGATAGACTAATGTTGTAAATAAAATGTTACTTTAATGGAACGACTGGACATGCTTTATTACTTTAAGACTTCTGTAAACATGGACAGCGGTCCACTTCGTGGCACTCCTCTCCTAATAATTAAAAAAAAATGGTAAAGATGTGTTTAAAGTCTTCAACATATATGTTACTATATATATAGCAGACTGAAGAAAAATATTGTCCTATAACTAACAAGGCTTTAAACGACGAAGTGGGTAGATTAATCTGATAACATGTTGTTATAAATCTAAGTATCAAATAAACATTTTGGGAAACCGGAAATTCCGGTGGCATGAGATATCGATGCTTCCCATACCTGTCTCTAAATTGTAGAGTCAATATGTATTTAAAGCATGTTGCAAACTTGACTTGCTTAGAAAAACGCTGTGGTACTGATTTTTGTTTAGATCATTTTATTTAGATGGCAGTTCGTACTATGCTCGAGTGAAGGATTGCGACGCCCTTTATGAATGGAAGCATGACACATTCTCAGTACGATACCAACCTCACGTCTGCCCCGGGACGTGATAAACGTGACTCTATTATTTGCAGGAGGCGTGTATGTTTATCTTTCGTTTAAACTACGTTTTACTCCACTGCGAGGTTTGGGAGGCGAACTCCCTAAAAATGGAACATCAGATATTCATCATATCCGTCATTTGTCCGATGTGAGATGTGAATTAAACTTTTCATTGCACAAAAGGCCATATATAGGTGTCACAGGAAAACCCGGATTTCACTTTTTACTTTATCTCTGCTATTTCGGATTATGTATTTCCTGTGCTTCGTCGTACGCATTGCTCACGTCTGGGTGTTTGGTAGTTGAGTTGCAAAACTTAACAAGACTAAAGAAATCGTGAGAAACTTGTGGTTTAATAAAGGGAAGCTGATTTGATTGCTGATATCGCTCCCTAGAGAGAGTGAATGGAAGAGGCAATGGCATTTGGCGAGCGTACAAACCCGGAGCAAGCACAACCGGGCTGTTTTAAGATTAGCCTTAATCCGTGTAAGGACTACAGGTCTGAGAAATAAAGCAGCCGGTACCTATATCCAGACGGCCGTACAATGGATGATACGGGCACCGCAGCCAAAAGAAGCATCGCCGCGTCTAAACAAAACACAACGCACGTTTGCAGGATTTGCACACGATTCTGCCTCTCATCCGCTGCAGTCCTCCTTTTTCCTTTCGTGAGAACTGGATGTCCTGCTTACGGCATGTGTATACAGCTTTGGCATTTAATTCAAGGGGATTAAGTGTTGAACTCGTTTACCTATACTCAAAGCTGCCCAGATGTATTACCCCCAGGGAAAAGGTGACAGTCAGATTTAACGCCAGGGCATGAATGGTATATATGACGGTTTTTAAAATGCATTAAAGTGTTAAATGAAAAACATCAGTGATTAAGCTGAGAGTATGGTAACATTTCACTGTAAATACAAAAAACACGTGACTGGAAAAGCTGAACACTGACAACGCATTCAGCTTCGATGTTCAGGTTTCAGCAGTGTGGATTAAGAGGGGAGCTTCAATTATTTTTATAAGGAACCTTCATCAACTGTTCTGTCTAGTTTATGTAAACCTGGAGTTGAGGTGGGATGGATTTCCGCCTGCACTTAATCTGTGTTGTTTCAGCCGCTGGTAAATCGCGCAGGATGGACAGAATGCTCTCTCTGTCACTATGCACTGCTTCCGTGGCCATGGTGAGCAAGGCTGGGGTGGGGGGCACAGGCCAGTGGTCTGCTCAGAATGACTGTTGTGTCTGTTGCTGCACCTGGAACTTCAGGAATCAGGACCTTACGAGGAGGCTCCTGGTCCTCAACAGTGTAGGAGAGATATTTTATTTGGAGGAACTCAACTTAATTTAAATATGAATATCTATTCATTGGGGGGGGGGGATAGATGAATACAAATTAAATGTGTTCCCCTGTCCCCCTTGGTTCCTATGCCCCTGATTATCCTGACTTGGATGGCCCAGAGAGAGCTAAGTGTCTTTGCTGTGCAGTGGAGAGCATTTGTGGTTGATAACAGGACCTGGGGCAGAGCGTGATCCTATCTCTGATCGATAAACCCAGGGAGAAAGTTGGCGGAGGCGTAAAGAGAATTTCCACACAGAGATCAATAAAGAATCTATTATTAGTAGTAGTAGTAGTAGTATTAACTGAGTTAACTGAGAAAGTCAGTGTTTTCCCATCCGGTCCTCAGGGACCCACAGACAGTTCATGTTTTTGAGCAAAAATGTGTTCTGTCTGGCAGGGATCTGGGAGGGAGCAACAACGTGGACCATCTGTGGGTCTCTGAGGACCGGGTTGGGAAACACTGCCCTGTGAGAATAGTTCTACTGTACGGCTTCCACTGAGAAATATTTCAATGTAAATAGACCTTACACTGTGCTATCTTAAACATATTTGTATAAGCATTCAGGTGGAAATATTTCGTAAAGGTTATTTGGTCGAATGCAATAAGTTTTATAAATTACAAAAATGTTAGGCCTTTCAGTAAGTGAAATGATATATTATTAACCCTTTATATATTAATTTTAAAAATTGTGTTACCATCCACTGGTCTATTCATCTTCCTTAACTGTTAATTCAATGCAGGGTCAAGACAGGACCCCAGCAAGCAAAATGGTTTGTCTTTGTGTTTAAAAAGCATCTACCTGATCCCTCTGTCAAAAAAAACACAATTTAGTTTAACTGGTGCAATTCATAACTGCCTTCAATTTATTTTAAATATAATAATAGATTATTGGTGGAAGATACTCAATTTAATACAAACTAATCCATCCTCCTATTAGAATAATGATAGTAATGATTCATCCCCATGGGGGAATTCTGCGAGAGCGAGAACAGGGGTCACAGTGCGGGGTCAGCCAGCGGGCGGCACCCTGGAGCTGGGGGTTAAAGGCCTTGATCTGGGGCCCAACAGTGGCATCATCCTGATAGCTGCAGGATGTGAACCGGCAACCTTCTGATCTCCGGCTCAGGGTCCTAAACCACATAGCCACACGGCACCTATGTTCTCCCCCAATAAAAGACAAAACAAATCACCTTCGCTTGTCAGTCCTCAGTCTAGCCATCAACTGAGACGAGCGCCCTCACCCTCAAGGAGCAGCACAGATGTAGGTGGTCCGAATGCTGGCGACCATGCAGGCGATGCATTCCACTGACCAATTACTGCCAAATGCATTTAGCAGGTTATAGTTTCTGCAAGCCCGTGAATATTATTTTAAAGGGGAGAGGGGTTTAGTGGAACTGAAGATGATGAGAAAGACCATTGTTTTTCTCTGTTAAGACGTGTCTCTTACTTCTTGCCAAAATGCACAGTCCGGGGAAATCTTTTGGAAATGTTTTGTGCTGCGCAGTCAAGGCTGCAGAAAACATCAGTTTAAAGATCATAAACTTTTTTTTCTTTAGAGATTTAATGGAAATATGATAATGAAGGTCAAATTATAAAAACAGGATAAGTAAGTGCAAATGATAACTATCTCTGGCTTTAAAATGTAATCCAAGTGCCTTAACATTTCAAATGTAACCCATGTAAGCCTGGCCTATGTAATTACACACAGCTTTGGTTCAAGTTTTCATCGGGGTTGCCTACTTAAGGCAATAGCCTAGAGGTTGAAAGATTTCAAAGTATTAAATGAGTTATTTATATTGTGTCATTTAGGGACGTGTTTAAACTACGACCATCTCACTGCAGCTAAACGATGCGCATGACAGGTTTAGGATAAATTGCAGAAACAGTGACCTGTAGTGCTGAGTGAATTGAAAAGGGACACTTCAATAGAGTTTATTTTAAATCTCTTTTGCGATTTTAATTGCAGGCTGAGAAGACACTGGACTTTTATAAACCATGAGACTTGTTACGGTTTAGATAGATAGATAGATAGATAGATAGATAGATAGATAGATAGATAGATAGATAGATAGATAGATAGATAGATAGACAGATAGATGGATAGATGGATGGATGGATGGATGATAGGATAGATGTTTCATCCAGAAGGTTTCTCAGATACATAGATAGATAGATAGATAGATAGATAGATAGATAGATAGATAGATAGATAGATGGATGGATGGATGATAGGATAGATGTTTTATCCAGAAGGTTTCTCTATCTATCTATCTATCTATCTATCTATCTATCTATCTATCTATCTATCTATCTAGCTCTCTAAGTAACAAGTCACATGGTTTATAAAAGTCCAGTGTCTTCTCAGTTTAAACTCCGAACGGAGTTTGACGTCAAATTAATCTTGCTCTATGCCTAGTTTAGAATCAGTTATTTGGACGTAATTTGGAGCTACAGCACCACCCGGTGGTTCCGCTTAATCTTGGAGCCCAGTAGCCTTTGCTTCCGGAGATTTGCCGCTTACCCGCTATGGGCTGATATTTGCGCCACTGCATATGAATTGTGTATATTTGAATCTGCAGTTGTCGCTTTAAAAAACTGAATCTGAATTTATATCTTTGAATCTGAATTTATTAGTTAAATCTGAATTCAGTTCGCAAATTCAATTTCAAAGTTATTGAGACGCACAATCCGGGTCCTTCAGGAAAAGTAATCGACTGTAGGTTCACAACGCAACTGATTTCCACGTTTCCGACAGTTCTGCAGGTCGGGGTAAAGTGGGGGCGTGTGCTGGGGGGGGGGGTTACAAGAGCTTTACCTTATTATATATATACACTCACCTAAAGGATTATTAGGAACACCTGTTCAATTTCTCATTAATGCAATTATCTAATCAACCA
>JAODLC010000050.1:9364272-9390756 GCA_026781145.1 Hippopotamyrus pictus
CGAGAGTTTCGCGATACGTATCGTGGTTGGTGTATCGCGATATTTCGGTTCGGTTTGTAATATCGTTACACCCCTAGTAGAGGGTCTTTGTGCCAAGCTTTGCCAGGATACAGGGGTACCTAGAGGTTATTTGTGTAAAGATACTGGGGTGTGTAGTTGGTCCTTGTGCCAGGCTTATTCGGGATACTACAGAACCTGTAAAATTATTTGCCATGACTAGGCAGAATGTCGGGGTACCTGGGAGGTTTTGTGGTGAGCTCAGCCAGAATGTCGGGGTACCTGGGAGGTTTTGTGCTGGGCTCAGCCAGAATGTCGGGGTACCTGGGAGGTTTTGTGCTGGGCTCAGCCAGAATGTCAGGGTACCTGGGAGGTTTTGTGGTGAGCTCAGTCAGAATGTCGGGGTACCTGGGAGGTTTTGTGGTGAGCTCAGTCAGAATGTCGGGGTACCTGGGAGGTTTTGTGGTGAGCTCAGCCAGAATGTCGGGGTACCTGGGAGGTTTTGTGGTGAGCTCAGCCAGAATGTTGGGGTACCTGAGAGGTTTTGTGCCGGGCTCAGCCAGAATGTCAGGCTTTGCTGGGCTACTAGAGATGTACTGATTGATAGGCTAGGGACCAGAATCAGCTGATTATCAGTGTGCTTACCTCATACCGGAGACTGGCCGATCAGTCTCAGGTATTTCCAATAAGGAACTGGTCCGTTTTACGCACAGCAGGACAGGCAATAGCCTCACAGCCTCACAGGCATGCTCACTGCCACACACTAACAACAGGTTAGTGTGGGAGTTCTTTACTGTGAGTGAAGACGACACAAAGTTTGCAATTTGTAGTACATGTAAAGCCAAAGTAAGTCGGGGAGCTACCAGAAAAACGCGGTGAAACATCAGAGGTAAACTCTAAACTGATTATGAAACAGATTCTAGATCATTTTGAAAAGGAATTGTTAAAATTATTACAATTGCAAAGCTAGCTAAGGTTTTTTGCTATGACAGAGTGAAAATGTTTTTGGTGAACTTAAACTCTGCGCTATAATGTCCGTACCGAATTGAAAGAAGAATTGTATGTGCATAACATGCGATGATAGTATTAATAATATTACCCTGCACCTATTATTATTTGGAAGAATATAGTACAGTATAGTTTTAATTGGAGGTTTATAACCTATGGACTTTTTATTTTAAGACGAGTAAAAAAAAGGGTCAAAGTCATATTATCTGTTGAATTTAAACATACTGGAAAATGATATAAGTAACTGATATTTGTTTTATTTAAATCTCTTGCCCCTGCTCTTGTTTGGTAAAGTAAAATATGTCAGATAAAGCTGGGCTTTATCTGACTCATTTTCAGTCACTGTTATTTGTACCTCTTTCCAGTCACAGAGCACTTTATTTTGAAAGATGATGCTGTAACTTAGTGCAGTTTGGGCAAAAGTGTAAGTTTCACAATTTCTTTTCTTATGAAAATAAAATTTTGCATTGACGAAAAGCTGATTTTTGTTTGTTTATGCTCTCAATTACAGTTCTTAGAAAGAAAATCAGGATCGGCAAAAATTAGCATCAGCAGGTCACAAAAAAATTGGAAATCGGAATCGGCCAAGAAAATTGCAGTCGGTGCATCTCCATGGGGTACTACTCTCATTTGCCAGCAAAATGACACTGGTTGTGTTTCTTCACTGGATGACACACGCAGCATGAACACAAATCACCATCTGAGCTTTTGCATTCATCCTGTTCTTAAGATGGGCCGCTCGGCCCACCTTGGTTTAACCCTCCGATAACCTGAAATTCACAAAAGAGGTTTTTAGTGCCGGTTGCCTGCGGCGTCTGTAGGTGATGAACAAAGTGGTGAAATCCACATTAAGCTGCTTGAGCTGCCCTACTTGACTGCTAAGGGGCCACATTAAACTGACAAGGGCTTCAGATATGTGACTGTGCTGTAAGATGCAGAGTCTCCTCCTGTGCCCCTTAGCTGGAGTACCGCAGTTCCAATTTCTGGCTGTGCTGCTGCTCTACCTGAATATGAGACCCACTGGAAACCGCTGTTCCTCTCCATCGCAGTTCCAGTTTCTGGTTGTGCTGCTGCTCTACCTGAATACGAGACCCACTGGAAACCGCTGTTCCTCTCCATCGCAGTTCCAGTTTCTGCTTGTGCTGCTGCTCTACCTGAATATGAGACCCACTGGAAACCGCTGTTCCTCTCCATCGCAGTTCCAGTTTCTGGTTGTGATGCTGCTCTACCTGAATACGAGACCCACTGGAAACCGCTGTTCCTCTCCATCGCAGTTCCCGTGAATCAATTCGTTGGTGAAAACATATGCATGTTACCCTCATTTTCGCCAGGCAGGATGTTTAAATTAAACGTATACAATTAACTCGGGTCTTTAAATCAGTTCCCCATGTACTGAGAAAATTCACCAGTAGGTGTCACTGAAAGGCTCAAACTCTTCTTTCTTGTATCCTTCCATCTTTTAACCATTTTTTGTTGGTCAGGGTGTTGGGCAGCATAGGACACAAGTCCCTGGAGGGGATGTTGAGCCATAATAGGGCACTCCTAGGCTAAATGTTGGACAGCAGAAGGAAACCCACACGGCATGCTGCAGAGGCTGGATTCGATTCCCCAACCATGGTCATGTGAGTCACCATGCCACCCAACTTACAACGAAACTGAAGGAATCCGCAGATGGTGCCTTCCTAACGCGCAGCTGTGCCGGTCCATAGTTACCTGGCGGTGAGAACACAATTATCGTGATTAATGGCGGCACTGCAGCAGTAGCTCTCCAGAGGCGAAGGAGTTCTGCCCAGCTTCTCCCACGTGAGCCGCTTTCCCGCTCCGCAGCGGCACTGCCCTAGAAGAGCGTGACGTTCCAGGGTCCCGTCAGGTCTTTCTCTGCCCGGAGATTCCTCTGCTGCTGCACAGGCTGCTTCGTTATAATCGCACTGCCATTTTCATTATTATTATTATTATTATTATTTTCGCGCCGTTGTGGGAAAACGACTGCAAGGCCTGGGCATCCGGCCAGGAGCACCGGCACCCACTTTGCTATGAGAAACCGGAGCCCTCATTAAAAATAGTAGCCCAAGAGCTGCTGAGCCACGGATCTGCTCCCCCCGCTCCCCGAGCGGCTTCCTTGAGGGGCTGCTTTGATTTGGAGCCCATCCTGGGTAGCGGGGGGACTCCTGGGGGGGTGTCAGCGGTGCTGTGACAGCCCAGTTCACATGGTTGCACCTTATCCGAAAGTTGAGGCTCAGATTTGCTCAAGCCGCAGCAAGTCCATGCAGACACAGACAAGGAGCTGGTCTGGATTTAAACCCTGTGACCCTGGAGTTGTGAGGCAACAGCGCCACCTGCTGATATACTGTTCTACCTCCTTGATAATCTGACCATTCATATCTAATTTTTCACCACACCCTGAATAAAAACACCAGCATGGTCTCTCTGTGTGGAATTCCAGCCTCCCCTTAAACTTTCTAAAAGTTCTAGTTAGATGTGCGATGGTTTCTGCATCTTTGACACGTTTTTCCATATTTTTAGAATTATTTAACTGAGCACGGAAGCCTGGAATGATGCTTGAGAAGGTCTGGTGAATTTAGTGTAAGTGCCTTTTGAGACTTCTCAGCAAGGCATGTGATTACTTAATGTTTTAAACTGGAAATCCAAGGATATCCATTTGGCGGGGATCAGTTTGAACGAAATGTAGAGCTTTGCGCGAATTGCTGTGTTTACAGCCGGCACAGAGCACTGATTTCCAGTGGATGTGAAAGTTTGGCTCTGTATGAAGGTCATGCCAGGCGTGGCTCAAATCTGAGTAGCGTGTACTGCATATGTTTGGGGGGGGTAATCCTTTTTCCTTCCATGCTCAAAAGAGATGCTCTTTGTCTTGATTTGTATCATGTGTATGGGGCTGGCTCTTGTCAGTAGGTGGGTGTCAGACTACAAGTTTGGATCTTAGGACTAAAATAAGTTATTGACCAGGACTTGGTGAGAGAGTGACGTCTCCATCTCTCCATCTGTAAAGGGTAAAACGGTAGAGACCGCCGGGTTTCCGGGATGGGTCGTGCTGTCAGACCCAGAGGCAGGCGAGATCAAAGGGCCACGGCGGAAGTTTGCAAGACTCGAACAAACAAGTGTTGTCGTTTTGTTTAGGTATTCCTTCCTGTGTGTGTGATCCTATCATCCAGCAGCGAAACAAAACAAACAGGCCTTTCTGGAAGCTTTAAAGGCTGGCGGCATCAACGAGCGCTTAGCCTATAAACGGACAGGGTCATGGGCTGCGTGCCAATAAGGACTGAACCGCCTGTCGGGGTTGGTGCACGTAACCTTTAGTGACCTCGCTGTGGCACGCGGAGTGTGGACTGACCATGCGGCACGTGCCGAGAAGCCCATACCAAACGGTGTGGACTGCAGGTACAAACAAGTTGCGTAATATGACGTGCTAAAATATCCCATTTTATAAATGGGCGAATATTGTATATCACTTTTCGTACGTATCAGCCAAGATAATTAAAAAAGCGTAATAACAATGAAAGCATCCTCCTGTCACGGTTTTATGTTTACTGCGACAATCTGAGGACAGTTTGACTGACATTTTTATTGTTAATCTTATAGGATTCTGTCCGGCACTAACTGATTACATAATGATATTGAGCTGTTCAGATTTACAGACCACCCTGTTGTTTTGTCATTGGGTTTATCATGATTAAAGTGGCATCTTCAGTATTGAAAAGAGCTGTACAGTATTATATATTTATTAGTTTTCGAGCAACCTTGCTCTGTGTAACAGCAGCTGTTAACCTTTGGTCTGGGGTTGTTTTGCCGATGTAGTAAATTATCACACCCTAAGTGCCCCGTAAGAATCAGGGGCTGCACAGCTTCCGACTCAGTTCACCGCTAAGAGCCCAGACAACGTGTGCGTTTTTATCTAATGGACAAGAGGGGTTCGGCAGTCAGGGACGAGCGTCTAATCACCACCGCAGAAGCTACCGGTATTAGACAAAGAAACATGATTATGGATTGTAGTAAAGTTGGTATTTAGTGGTGCTTATCACAGCGCACATTTACAGCTGTGACGTTCAGTGCTGAGTGTGTTGGTGTCATCCAGTGTTCAGTGTCCAGGCAGAATCATGAAAGAGGTGCTGATTTACTGACCGGCTGGACATTTTCTTAAACAAAATGGAATTTGCTGTCACTTAATTTGTTTTGCTGAGTGCTGGATGCTGACAAGCTCCTGCATATCAGTCTGTGAGCTGTTAACGTCGCGGTAGCTGCCCATGGTGTCTCTGAGCAGGGCAGGTGAAGGCTGGACATGTGACAGTACTTCGTTCTGCACAAGTTGCACATCACCGATTTGTGTATGTTAATTGCACTATGTGGCGTTTAAGTCCTCACCTGATTCAGCTGTTTCTAAAGATGCACGAGCGGCGAGAGCAGTGGCTCGGGAATAATTCCCACAGAATCATTTGCCTAGTTTAAAACCTGCGTCATCTTGTCCCAGACCTAGACCAGAGCATCCTCAGGGCCTGAGACAGAGACCTAGATTGTCTAGATAGTCCAGTTTGTCAAAACCCTGACCTAGACCAAAGTCTTGTGTATTTCAGCAACAATATCAAGACCATATTAAAAGTGCTAAAGCTCCATTATAGAGAATATATACACACATTCACACTAGTGGGCAAAATTGTGGAGACCTAGCATTTTTGGCATTATGCTTTACAAATTACTACAAGAATACTGGCAGTAATGTTTATGAACGATCAAAGAACATTATAAATATCATACATTGACAATTCATTAACTGGAGCTACAGTTAGAGAAAGTCTCTAAAATTTGGAAGTACTTCCACAATTTTGGCCACTAGTGTATGATAAAATACACATTTTTGCATGTCCTTTAATGGAGCTTTAGCATGGCTACTGCGCTACAGCGGGGCTCCTTCCCTTCTGCTTCCAGGGCTAAGTCTGTGTTGGCCCGGGCCATACCGACCACATGTGAGGTGTCTGCACTCCGGAGAAGCCACAGCAGAGCCCCCAGAGCCACTCAGTGACCGTGGGTTCCCAGATCCCCCGGCCCTCCTGGGGAAGCGCGGCCCGTGATTGGGTGCTTGGCCCGGGATGCCCGTGAGACCGCTCCATGCTGCTTTCCTGGAAATGCGTCCCACTGGATTTAACCCCCACCCCCAGCCAACCTCACAGAAGCTCAGAAAAATGGTATTTTTGGAGTTTAGTTCCCTGAAACACTTACTGGCTTTTCTCGACTGGACTGCGTGGCAGATTTTTAAACAGGAAAAACGGTCTGGCTGCTTTATTTGGCTGTTTAAATAACAGACTACAAGTTCGGCAGACTGCGTTTAAAACGCCGGCCTGTCGTTCCTTTTGACCTCTTTTATTATTTTGATGCTGATGCATTTAGATTTGCCTGATGGAGGGATCTGGCTTGATGACGTCCTGGGGGGGGCCCTTGGGGCGGGACAGGCAGCAGTGCGAAGCCCCAGCCCTACAGGTGTCTGTTGCTGTGTTATTTCTTGGTTGTGCAGATAAAAAACATGTTTCTGTGCTTTACATGAAACTTGTTTTCCTGTTTACACACAGGTGCACCGGGTGACTGCCGTTCATATTCTCTGTGAAATGTTTGGGGAGAAGTCTGGCCTTCTGTCACTTTCGGTCTTTGATTTCACTGTAACAACTGAGGTTTAGCTACTTGATAAAAAAAACTGCCCATTCAGAAACCAGGCTTGTGAGTTAACGTTTTGACGCTTTAACTGTACCATCTGGCATTTTTGCAGCCGGTTTCTCGGCCTGTTCTTGGATGAGTAGGTCTTTAAGGCCACTTTCCCTGCAAGGTTTTTAATTACTGCTCAGTGGCGTCAGCGTTCAAGACGTCAGCGGACTTTACGATCGCATAAAAGCTCGTCCTTCGATACCGCTGTCCCGGAAAACGAGGCCTAGATCAGCCTGAAAGTACAGCGGGGCGTCTGAGGAGCGGTGACCTAAGGAGCGCGGTGTCTGGGGCGCCGATCTCACCTGTGTATTAATTAGGGAGGCTCCTGCAAGTCGTTAAGGCTGAGAGGCCATCACGCTGATGAGTTCTCATTAGCAAAGCATGTTCAGGTTCACGCTGTTCAGAGAGACTTGATCCACTCGTGATGTCCTACCCTCAGGTGGCCTAGCAGAGCTGGCGAGAGAACCTGACTTCGTATACTGGCCGGGTCGGGCGAGACGGCCAGCGGCTCTTCAGAGCATGTGACACATGGACCTGGCAGCTTGTTTAGTCAGGCTGTGTGTTTCTGCATCTGTGTTGGGATAACATGGGGGGGGGGGGGACTGACACCTCCCCTACGGATGGGGGTCCTGGGCTGGGTTGTTTTGCAGCATGGGACTTTTTCCTGGAACTCCCCCAATCGTCCAAACTGCAAGCTGTGGGTGTCCCAGGGTCCCTAGTGGTGCTATAGGCTGGGCAGGAAGGGCCAGGCGGGCGTGCCCCCCCCCCACTGAGTGCCTGACGTACCTACCAGAGGCGAGCATGGTCATTAGGTAGGGAGGGGGGTGGAATGATGGCCAGGGATCAGGAAGCACAGAGTCCCACACCCCGAGTGGAATCGGAAAGGGGTGGTGGATAGAGGAAGGGACGGACAGGGCTGGTGCTGCAGTGAAATGTTTGTGGGGGGGTGTAACCAAATATGGGTGTGGGGATATACATGCATAGATATGCATATGCATATACGTACATACATACATACACACATATGTACACTATATAATCACACATGCTGTTGTTAATTGTGGTTACCACTTAATTATTGTTCCCTACAGATTAGACTCCTTTTATTATTTTTCTAAGGAAAGTGTAGAAAATACAAACATTTAAAATAAACTCCATCACGCAGTCAGCTCCCACTGATACATTTCACACGTTACTGAGGTCCCTCTTGTTCCCTTTGGAGTGATTAAATGCGGAGGCTCCTTGGAGGACGAGACGCAAATCTGGGATTGATATGCAGCGTCTTTGCTGTGGGATCTGGGCAGCTCGTCCTATTCACCAGTGGCGTCCTGCTTCATCTTCATCTGTGGGTGTGCTTATCGTCATGAGATTACACCCCCTCCCGGCGTCCTGCCCTGGCTCCTAATAAAAAACAAAAGAATGACAAACCCGTGGGCAGAGCCCTATTTTATACATGGGCTGCCCGTCCTAACATTGAGCTGGCATTTTAGGTCACTAATTGAAGACAGACGGCACGTTGCTGGCGGCTGCTGCAGGCTCCCAAACGCGTACATGCGCGCGCGCACACACACCCCGCACGCGCTCGGCGAGAGAGGCAGGAAGGACGTCCTTTAAATAGGGAGCTCCGCTAGGATGTGCTGTGAGAGTGCTGACTCCCTGGGACTGACCAGCTGCGCGAGGTGAGCCTTCTCCTGCCAGCTGCGTCGGCATACCCGCCCCGCATCGCCCAGGGGCGCCGGCGCCGGCTCCGGCCAGATCTCAGCGGCACCCCGGGCTGCGGTTCCTCCTCCAGTCGCAGGTAACACGGGACAAGCTATAAACGGCAGCAGACTGTGGATGCACTGGCTCACAGCGACGTGCGGGCGGATTCTCAGACGGGCGCCATGCACCCGTAACGCGTCAGCTGCGCTCTTCGTGATGCGGTCGGTGGTCACTGCGCGCCGGAGTCGGGAGCAAGGTCGCCAGGGATGTCGCGCTAACGGGCTCTGCTCACGGCGCACGTGGGCGCCAGGCTGTAATTGTGCAGAATGCAGTGGGAAGTCACAGTGTTTGGGAATGAACCCGGCAGCTCAGTAAGGGTGTGCGCGGATACCTTATAGTTTAATTGGGATAATAAGGAATTTACGGTAACTTTAATACAGTAGTAATTACCGTAACTTTTAATATTCTGATTTTGGTTATGTGGTTGTCTGATCTTTTCCTGAAAGAAAATGAGCAGTGCTGTTATCAATGATTCCAGCGTAATTTGAAATAGATTTCTGATGAGTTTCTGATGTTTTGATGAGCGGTTTTGCAGGTGAGCGGGGCAAGTGGCCTCAGTTGGGTAGGGGGGCTGCTGGCAGTAAAGTACGGTACATTTAGCTGCAAAGATCCCCCCACCCCCATTGCATGGGCCACTTGCCACACCTGTCCCCTGCCGGCGTTTCCAGTCAGCGGAGTTTTGTGAATTGTAAGCAAAACTGCTAATTCTCGGAAGAAGGTGTTTATGGCTTTAAAAGGGATCCCCATGAGTGTTGAGTTCACCCGTTCGCGTTCAGCTGCGAGTGAAACCGCAAACGGAATTGAGAATCTCTGTCATCCTCTTCCTGCATAGTGCACAGAGGTGCCCTCACCCTAACCCAACACGGCGTGTTGACGTAACAGAGTGACCCAGCCGCGTACCCTGCTAACCGGCTGGTAACCCGCCCTGCTACTCGAGGCTCCGCCTCCTTCAATCCACAGGTGTCTCGTGGCAGCCCCCATCTGGGGACATGCTCCAGACCTCCCAGGATCCAGACCTCTTGCTGTGGGCTCCCGGTCTGTTGACCCGACAAATGCCTGGCTGTGGCCCGGATGTCTCCTTTGATGCACGCCCATTGTTTCAGATCGCCGGTCATGCTAAGATGTTTGTATCAAGAACGCAGCCGGATGAGCCGGGATTAGCTACGCTAATAGGACAGCTGGGCCGTGCCGGAGTCCCACGCTGGAGGGGTTTATAAGCCTTCAGTTTGATGTGGCTACAGGTTCTGAGCTCCATCATATCAGATTCAGGCTCACGACCCAGAAGCCGTGCACGGTATACAGATCAGAACGTGACCCCTGGGGGTAGACGGGAGAGAGCATGTGGGAGTCTGCACGTACAGCTACTTCAGCGGGGGAGCAGACATCCGTATCGCCCTCTGCAGGACGTCCAGCCCCGGGCCCCTTAGGCGACGTGTGATTTAGCTGTGCAGTCTAATTACACCAGACGTATGTCACTAAGTTCTGCGCGTGCTGGTCGGTGATTAGCAGCATGGCAGGCGTGTGGATTGGACCACACTGGCGATACCTCTTATCAGCCGGGGCCTGTGCGGGTGAGCCGTCCGCTGCGACTGGCAGCTGATGCTGGGAAGGGAGGGGCTCACAGCGGCGCAGTGTTGTCTGGCGTAAAGCGTGTGTCGCAAAGCAAGACGCTCCTTCTGAGTGGGATGTGCATGCGCTGCAGGGGAATTCTTTCCTGAATAACACAGTGTCTGCATGATGGGTTTTGTCACATGATTTGGGGCGGGGATATGGCGCAATGACCCTCTGCTTCGGGAAGGGTTGGGGAGGCATGGCTGGTGATCGCTCGTCGCACGTAAAGTGCATCTAATCAGTCGTCGCATGCTGGTCCGCAGTCACCACTAAGTAGAGCTCGTTCCACGTCGGGTTTCGTGGACGGCCCTTAATTGGCACTGGGTAGCCTCCTGTGGGGTGATCACGTGCCCCTATTCTGTTTTTCTGGTCACGCCCGGGTGGAGAGATAACCGCCAGTTTGTGATCCCGCTGTACTGAGTACTGACCAGCCAGAGAAAACCTCCAATCTGCCCCGTCTTTAGGCATGATGGACATGTGCTGGTATAATGGACACCAGCGGTTACACCCTGGACTTTATTTCCAGATCTCCATGTTCTTGAAAGTGCAGATCTTGCAGATGGCTTCCAGCAGCCTCAAAATATAGCTTGTCTTAATGTACGAGTAGGGAGGAGTGGGGAGGGGGGGGCATTGCTATCCTCAGGTCCATGCACTGGAGGCAGAGCACTGGGGATGGGTGTGGTCTGGTAGGGCATCCATCCGTCCATTTTCTGAAACTGCTTCATGGGGTCGAAAATGAGGTGTGTTGGGCACAGGAAACATTAGCAGGCCCTGGGGGCTGGATCTGCCTGGAGGTCCACTGAACTTTGAGCAAGGCTCAGTGTTAATCTGCCTTTCTGTAAAGGTTATGTATGACTGGTCCCAATAAACCATTACCCACATGTGAAACTGAGAGCTCCCTGCAGGTTTGGGCTGTAACCGAAAATCAAACCCTGCCTTCATTCATTAAGAGGGTGTTGAGCGTTTTCTGGGCTCAGTTCACTTGTTGGATTATTCCTCCATCTGTGGAACTTGTGTACCCCTGGAAGTGGAAAGCCAGATGGCAGCAGCTGGTGACCTGGGAGCGCATCATGTGACAGGAAGTGCACCAGAAAGGAAGTGGGAAGGGGGGGGGGTTCGCACAGAACAAAACATGCCAGTGGCCTGTGTGTGAGAAAAGGGCCTGAATGTGATTATCCGTGGTCACCTTGTGCAGTGATTCGTGACAATGTGGAGGGAAGAACTTGTAGTGTTTTTGCTGTTTATGCAAAGTTACACTTAGCAGATAAAATCAAGAACGCAGCTCAAACCAGGGCTGCTTGATGACAATCTGTTTTTATTTCATTCACTGTTTACATTATTGCATTATTAATTCCATCTTTTAAATCAATCTCCTGATCTTAGTGTTTAAAAGCAATGTTTCTGTAGGAATATGTAGTATGTAATTCTTCATTCACAGTATGCAGTTTGCCCTTTTGAAAGGTCCTAGTTCTGATTAGCTAGTTGAAAACGCCTAATTAAAGCCGTTCTATCAGCTTCTTGCTGGTGACGTAATCAGTTGAAGTTTGTACCCTGGGGAAACCCAGGGTTTTCCCTGGCTCCTCCTGACCTGAAAATAGGGAAATTTCTTCAGATCCCTTGCAGAATTCTGGAATAATAAGATATTCCGTGTAAACATTGTCTGACGTGTTCAGGAATCAAAGTGAAAGAATTACTGGTACTTCCATTATCTTTTTCTGGTAAAGGAAAAGCCCACGCATCAGGCTGTACCCTTGGACCTATGGAAGCCACAGTGACCATGCTGTGACCTTCTGGCTTTTGTTGTCCGATCGATACAGGCCGTGGGTGCATTCGCTGAAGCTTTACTTTGGGGAAAATGAGTTCACCTGGAGTGTGACCGCCGGGTGTCAGGAGCTCCAGGGTAACCGTAAGAAAAACCCACGAGATGAGCTGCATGTTTTCATTGGAAAGACAAGACATAAGACTGGTTGACAGGTTTAACTTTTAAAAACACATGGTAGAGGTTCGGTTGTATACACTGACGGGCCACATAATCAGGTACACCTGCTCGTTAGCCCAAACAGCCAGCTCCCGTGAAGGGTAAATCATGTGACTGCGGCTGAATACATGCAGCACACGGAGAGGGTCAGAAGGTTCGCTTACTGTTCGACGGAGCAGTAGATCAGCTAAGATGTCAGACCGAAGCTATTTTGAACGTGGCTGTTCCAGCATCTCGCAGTCAGCCTCCTGGGATTTTCACACACTATAGTGTCTAAAGTCCAGAGAATAGTGTGATGCCACCCAGTCTGGCATTTGTGTGGCTGAAAACACCCTGTTAACGAGAGCGGTCAGAGGAGAACAGCCAGACTCGTTAAATCTAACAGGAAGGCCAGAAGTCCAAAAATAACAGTGCAGTACCACAGTGATGTACAGAATAATCACAGAACTCAGATACTTTTGAAGTGGTTCTGGAGTGAAATGGGTCTTGCCCAGTATTAGCTAGGTGTACCTAATGACACTGAGCGTGACACTGAGCGTGACACTGAGCGTGTGTATTAAGTCTAACCCTGGTTGAGGTGAAGAAATGAACGATTCGGTTAATCTCGCCATAAACCAACATGAATGGCGCTCTTCTGGCCAAAAATAGAGCTGCTCTCCTGACTGGGTTGGAGGCCCAAGTCTCAGCTGCTGGTTATGTGACTCTGGATACCCTCCCCCCCCCCCCCCCCCCGGGGACATGTTGCAATGACCCTCCGGTCTTCCCGGGAATGGCGTGTCACCATTCCCCTTACCCCTCCCAGCCTGACTTTCCAAGCGTCATCAGTCATTTTTACACACGCACATGTCGGAACGAGTGTGACAGACTCCTGAATTATACATCCGATTAAAGGTCAGATTCACCCCATGTGACAAACATTTGATTTGGATACATCAAAACCCTGCAGTGCAAATAGTGACTGACCTGCCCTGTATCACAGTCATCTGGAACTAGCGAGGAATCCCGATCTGCACATGCACTGGTGACAGACACTGAATGCTAGTTCTGTGAGGATCTTTTCCACTGGAGGCCTCTCTGTCCTTATAATGGCTGTTAGCTCTGGAAATCGATCCGTGTAAATGTTGCCACCTTTTTGCACCATTGAGATGTACGCCGGCGAGTGAGAGCTCCTTGGGGTGTCACCTGAAACGCCCTGCCTCACTCCTCCGAAGACACGCGGCAAGTTGCAGCTGGTCATGCCAAATTTAGAAGGCAGGCGCCACGGAAAGCTGTAGCTGCCCTTCCACGCGGTGACGCCATTGTGCGCCGCAGGCTAGCTGGACCCCTTCGGCCACGCTCTGCACCTACGGCTTTGGGCAAATAGTTCCTTGTTTTAAACATTGCGATGTAGCTTCTGCTTCAGCAGGGGGTGCTGTAGATCCCCCGGCCGCCACCACAGACGTTACACACTGAGACGTTCCAGATTGTAGAGAAATTGTCAGTCCCTTTCGTCACAAATCCCCATGCGGATGTCTTTTCTGGTTGGAGATTCCTGGTCCTGGCTGCTGTTTAGGACCTTGGGGTTCTATTTCATCTGCGGAACCGCATGAACTCAAGCAAGAGCGCAGGTGTGAAAACGACCGCTAGCTGGGATGGCTGCCAGGGCTCCCGTGAGACAGTATTGCAGTGCGACGACGGCTCGACGCTGCTTTGGCATGCCGGAAGCGCTCCTGTTTCGCTGAGCGCCCCCCGCAGGTTCCTGTCTGGCTCACAGCCCAGCGTCCCTCTCGCTCTTTCCGTCTGTCTCCAGTTTTCCACTTTGCTGAGCTCAGAGGAGTAACACAAGTATTCATGGCAGGCCGCCTCAAAGAGATCCGTTGGCAATTAACCTTATCCAGTATCACAAATATTATTACTATTATTACTAATATGTTATTTAAATTCAGTAGATCAGATTATACTAAAAATCAGCTATAGTACATTTTGACGCCCTCCTTTTGTAGTTTAAACGCTAATAATGCTCTGTAATTCAGCATAAGCGCTTATGAACATTCATAGCGGTTGGTAACCATCAGTTTTTCTCTCGGGGTGGGGGGGGTGAAATGTTCTGTGGCAGAGGTGGACAGTTCAGGTCCAGAGATTAAAAGTCCAGACCAAGATTTTGTGTCAGCGGACCAGTTGAGTATGAAGAGTCACAGTCACGGACTCAAGTGATTAGTTGAAACAAAATCTTGGTCTGGATTTTTACTTTCTGGACCTGAAATGTGAAGGGCAAGAGATGATGATCCTTGACTTCATGGCCCTGCACTGGCTCTGAGCTGCGAGAACGGTTGGTTGTTTACCGGTCTGCAGATATTTAGCGATATTCTCGGGAAACGTCAAACTCCCAGGCCTTGGCTGGGCCCTAGGGACCACCGAGTACATGGTCGTCCAATTACCTTCTCTTTTCAGAATTTAATGGCTGTTCCAGGCCTTCTGGGAGGACTCACCAGGGAGATGAGTCTTTTGGGGCCTGTGTTCTCTCCTCCTGGCCTTGCTTGGCCTGCAGTTTGGATTCTCTCCATAGCTCGTATGCATTACTGTTCATTGTTATACAATGCAGGCTTTTCCTGGCACTTCACGTACAGAATCTTTTAAAACGTCATCTAACGTCGTCATGATTAATTGATGCTCTCTTAATTAATGATGATGTCTTTCTCCTGTCACAGTTAATATTGCTGTTTTGTTGCCATTCTGTTTCATGTATTGTCGATACTATATTTAGAATAAGAATTTTGTTCTTTTGCTTGTATTCAATTTTCTGCACGTTTTCTATCCTGAGAAATAAGCCAGAGTATTCTATTCTGCATGTCATTTTGCCAAGAAGCGGTACAGAGTCGGAGCAACCTCTGTGAGGTTTTCCCTTAAGGTCTCATAAGCTGAGGAGGGAGATGCAGGGCTCCGGGTGGGAGATCTCAGTCGGGAATGAAGCGTGTGGAGGCTGGGCTGATTAGAAAAGCCTCAGCGGAGACAGAGGCATAGGGGCAGTGCGTGGCAGGTGACACGGAATCGCCGCTTAACTGCATCTGAATGTCACGCCGCGTCCTTCGGAAGGCGCAGGGGTGACGAGCCGGTGCCATGGGTGAGTGGCAGCTCTGGCCTTCGCTGTGGTCACCACTTCATTTAAGTGGCTTTCCCCTCTAGGCGGGTGGAGCCAGTGCATGGCGAGCTGTAAGTAAAGATGGGGTGGCCGTGTGTGTCACCGCTGGGCCGGTTCAGGTGTCCTGTGATCGGTGACTCATCTGTGAGCAGACGGGAAGTGAGGTAAAGTTAACGAGAACAACTTAGGCGACACGATTTTTACAAGCCGCTTATAATTCACGGTGCCCCTCTTGCTGGCTTTCTTTGCACTGAGATTCCGGCCACCCTCTGTTCATGGGGGTCCCCTTCCGGTACCTTCACGAGCCCTCCTCTGCAGTTTCAAAATAGTCTTGGCTTCTGGGCCCTAAAGCCTGCTTCTGAAGTAAAGTTGCACATTTTCGGAGGAGCTGCGAGGGACCAGCTGTGGAATCCCCACTGGGAATGACTAGTGGCTTACGTGGCACTTGTTCTGCACAGACAGCGACGAAATAAGTTGCTCCGTGGCTTTTGTCCTAGTTGTGATCAGTGCCTCCGGTCGGCAGCTGGTTGATCCCGGTGCCCCCCCCCGCCACCCCCACGTGGACTGTCTGGCATGGGGGCTGGCGGCGCGTGACCCAGATATGTGCCACATTAGGGACGTCCTGCCCTGCTAAGCACCCCTGTCAGGGCAGGGTGGCCGTCACCTCAATTGTTCACGCTCCTTTGTTGGAGGCCAGCTTGGAATCTGATTGGGGGGCCCACGAGCCAGCTGCCACCCCAAGGCTACGAGTGGGGGGGCGTAACGATGTGAGGAATGAAGCTTTGAAGTGCACGGTGGGTGGGTCGCATTCCCCTGTCAGTCACAGTTCGTTTTATCTCACTTCCGGGCCGGTTATATTGACGGTTCCTATTGGTGTGATGCAGTCAGCCACTGAAAGTAGAGGAACCACAAGCTTGAAGCCTCTGTTCTCTGTCCCTCACATTTTTGGGCTTGCCTCTGCCACCTGTCTGGGTACTTTTCACCATGGACCTGCTCCTTGCAAAGGTCCAGCTCCACATGATCAAGTCCTGCACTGTGGGCAGGTTAGGGGAGGGGTGCGTGACCACCATCCCTTTGCCAGGCCTGACTCCGCCTCCCAAAATGTCACATGCTTTGCATTGCACAATCAGATAAGCAGGCCTGGCCACCCCTTTGAAGGATGTTTGGTAAACAAGGTCAAACGCAGCGGCAGTAGGTCGTTATGTAATTAGTGGCGGGAAGATTAACGGGAAGATTGAAATTGCAGGAAACTAATACCTCCTTCTCTTTTAGGGTAATTATATTTGTTCCCCTCCTTTGCTGACTAATAATCCTGTAGGCTGTCACATTAACCAACGTGGAAATTATCACAGAGTCATTGGTTTGGTTTTACCAGATCAACGGTGCAGTATTAGCAGCATATAGGTTTGCAGAAAATGCTTATTTTACATGGTCTGGAATAGAGATGCAGTGTTGACCATAACCAGTAAAAAAATGCTGCAGTAACATCTGCTGATAGTAAAAATATAGAACGGCTAGCAGGAGCACAGAGAGATGAGTGACAGCAGGAACAGTAACAGGAGAAGTGGGAGTGTTGCAGAGACTGCACACGTTTTCCCTGCAGAGTGCAGAGGGGCAGGGCCCCCGTGTGCCTGAGAGAGCGTGAAGTGTGCGTTTGTTTGTGACACGGGCGGAGGAGCCGTCAGTGTCATATGGCAAAGCAGGGTCGGCCGCAACCGGTTCAGAGCGGAGTTGGCGTCTGATATCAGAGGCAGTGGCTGTTCGTGCACCATTCCCCTCTGAACGTGCAAGCGCCGCACGGAGAGAACTGTGGGTTTCTACAGCGGTAAGAGCCGCGGAGGTGGGGGAACAAGGGCCACAGGGAGGGGAAGGGGCTGAGGAGGTAAAAGACGCACACAGGCGCCGGTTCTTGTGCCATGTGTTCTCGTACATGCCCGGTTTGACCAGGGTTTTGAGCAGAGCGCTCCTGCTCCCATGCCGCGTAGACCGTGCCATTCGAACGTGCCGCGGTCTTCCCTGCGAGGCGGCATAGATCGCGTGGCTGGGGGGGGGGGAACGTTAGCTAGCCTCCCTCCCTAAACGGGAAGGAATCGAGCAGGAATGCGGCGCTTTGGGCGTTTTTCAGTTCCTGCAGGAGGGTGAGATCACTCTAGCAGTCATGTAAAACTTTCACATCGTCTTTTACTTTCTGCTCCCAGGACTGGAATGAATCATGTTTGGTTTTGTATTTAATACATGCTGGATTGTTGTGTGTACATAGTCTCGGATGAAAATGAGCCACCCGCTGGTCCTCACTGAGGTGTTTTGATCCCGTTTGATCTTTTCCTGATATTTAAATAGCTCCTTGCACTCTTCTAAAAACTTTTCCAGTATTCAGTTATCCCAGTCAACTGATACTTTTGCTCCATCCTAGGAAACTGGGACATGACATCAGGCAGTGTTTCTTCACACTGAAGCACAAGTTTGGGCGGGATGTCCTGCCAGACCCCCCCACCCCCCAGGTGACAGGAGACATCAGGACAGCAGTGTGTGTTAGTAGCTAACCATCTCTCCTCTTTCTGCTGTGCCGCCCTGCTCCGCAGCACTGCCAGGCAGTTGATGGAGTTCTCGCAGGAAGGAGACTACTGCCGTGCTCAGCATCACAACGTGTGAGCTCCTGGAAGGACTGCCCACCGTCGAGACACACCCCACGCCCTGTCCACAGCGCCCTTCCGCCCGACCTCTCCTGGACAAACTGATGGGGTAGCGAGTGGTGGCTCCGGCCGGAGGAACTCCACCCGAGCCCCACCAGAGCATCAACTGGAGCAGACTGCCAGCACTGACAAGAGGCGGAGCTTCATCCTTACCCTGTGTCTGGGGGTCGTCAGCAGAAAAGGGGGCCCTATAGAGTCTGCATCCCAGAGTTAGAAGGACACAAAATCAAGTGGTTGGCGCTGTGGCTGTGGGAATTGGCCCCCAAAGGCGGCTTCTTGAGTGCACACTGGAGAAGGCACCATGGCGCGGATGAACCGGCCTGCCCCGGTGGAAGTCTGCTACAAGAACATGCGCTTCCTCATCACTCACAACCCTACCAACTCCAACCTCAGCTCCTTCATCGAGGTGAGACTCCCCACCATCCCGCGCGTCATGCTCCCCATTTCGGAAATAATCCCTCTGCCTCATGTTCAGCGTGTCTGCACAATCCACCTCCTTGCATGCATCTACGAACAGCTCACATTTTCATAACGCCTTGTAACCTCTTGCTGTTTTGGGTACGTTCATGTTGACGGTCAAGGGGAGGTGTGTGTGTTTAACTCGGCCTTTAACAGTGATGGGATCCCTTTTCCCGCAGGACCTCAAGAAATATGGAGCAACCACTGTGGTCCGAGTGTGCGAGGTGACATACGACAAGGCACCGCTGGAGAAGGACGGGATCACAGTCGTGGTGAGTCTACCGCCCCTCAGTCGATGGTGACCATTCATCTGCAGGGTGGTTATGAAAAACAGCAACGCAGCCTTTGCGAGATGGGAGTGTCACTCCTGTCTTCCACTTGCCGGGAGCTGGGATATAATTCTGAATTTTTACCCATCTCCATGATCAGTTTCCACAGACTATAGGCTATAGATCCAGTACTCGCCATTACTTTATCCCTATGGCCCTATCTGATGGGAGTCCAAAGTCATGTGAACCTGACCAGCAGCTCTTTTGGACTGCATACTACAAGCCCAGGCTCAGCTGACCTGCCCAATAACTTCACTGGATGGGATGCTGATAACCCAAGCTCATGTGGGCCTGATCACTGGTTCCTCCCCCAGCACCAGCTTTAATGCCTTAGAGCAATGACTCGCAGTTAAAAGTCCTGTTCCTCATCAGGTATCTCTTTGTACTGCACGGTAAACTACACATGACCAAACGTGGATGAGTGTGACCTTGGATGGGTCCCTCTGAAAGCCGGTCACTTGTCCTGCCAGTATAGTGTTCCGACATGGTGAGAAGTCACCACATCTTGAGGTCCTGGCAGCCGTCCGAAGATGCGCAGAGGGGGCCCTTACTGACATGCGACAGGTGCCACCAAATTCTCTCCAGAGTATTAGCGTCAAGTTTCCAAATGGAGCCAGATTCTGAGAAGAGCTGAGACCTCTCAGCACCACTTAGATCACCCTCGAGAGACCGACCAACTCTACAAGTTGTCTCAGGATAATGATTGTATTTTTTTTCTGCTGATCTTGGAGCTACAAAATGGGTTGAATGTTGTTCATGTTGGTTATGTGGAGGCTAAAGGTCCTCCTCCTTGGCTTGTTAACGAGGCAGGGTGTTTGTTTCCTTGCCTTTGTTTGTGTGCAGGGCTGAGCCTAAAGGGACGGCCGCTACAGCTTTTGTGTCATGTGAGTTTGCAAGGCAACGGCCCTGAAGGGAATGAATGTGATCAGGATGAGTGTCCCCGGTACACGGTATGCTCAGACCGGGCTCAGCTATTCCAGGAATCATCTGTAGCACGGCTGACCCGATCTTCTCCGTTTTCACGACACTGTAGAAGCCAGAGAGAATGCAGATAGGAGCCATATGTGTTCTTTGGAGCTAGCCTTGCTTTCTGGGGTCATCCTGACATCTCATGCCACTGCGTAGACAGAACATTCCACTCTCTGCCACAGGCCCCTCCCATCCTGCCTCCTGCCTGGGCGGAAGGCCGGCAACCTCTGCTTCCAGCTTCCACCCATCTGACGTCAATCACAGGCCCTTTTGGCGGGGCTCTACCCTGTTCCTCCCCTCCTGCCTAGAGGTGGAGCAGCTCCAGCTCCCCAACCCCTCTGCTGGAATTACATACCCTCATGTTATTGCTCTTCCTATGAAGACCTCAGCCTTAATGGAGTCCTACAGTCTATGCAGTCCTTGTGCACAGATTTAGTATGCGTGCCCAGAGCTTCAATAATGGTGTATGTTGCTGCAGCCCATGTTCCCCTCGAACCACGCCAGAAGTGAGGACATGATCTTTCTGACTCAGGATGTCTTTACTCACAATACAGTGGGCCTGGCACTTTAAAGACCCCCATCTCGGGGTACTTCTGAATACCACAAACGCAAAGATCGTACATGTGGTCTCGCAAACTTGAGACCCAGCGATGAACTTGGGCTGCAATGAATCATGAGATCGGTCTTGTTCGGTGAGGATGCAACCGATGTATCCGTCATATTTGGGGCAGGGCAAGAAAGACATCCGGGGATTTTTTACCATCCTCTGTACTTCTGTTCTTGAGTATTGGAACTGGTCATTGGCGATGGAAGATGATGTAAAATGGATACGCGAGAACAAGTATGGTCAAGTACGTATTGAGAAACATCCATGGTCCATGAGTTTGTCCGAACCCTTATAGCCACTCTTGCTCTCCTCTTTTCAGGACTGGCCTTTTGATGACGGTGCACCCCCACCCACAAAGGTGGTGGACGACTGGCTCAACCTGCTGAAGAGCAAGTTCTGTGAGGACCCTGGCTGCTGTGTGGCCGTGCACTGTGTGGCTGGCCTGGGCCGGTGAGTGGGCTGGCTTGGTCCGAGGAGTGGCCGGGATACACCGACCTGGTGCACGAGCGTGGCAGTGCAGGGTTGCTGGGGTGTGGGATTTGATTAGTGAATAAATGAAACCGCGTTAATCGCATAGGGCCCTGGGTATGTGAGGAGCTTGGAAAGGCATTGCTTTTAATCAGAGTGTGTATGGAGCGCAATCTCTCTCTCTGATTTTGGCACTCTGCCTCAGGAACCCCTAGTAAAGTAAAGTGTGTAGATCCTGAGAGAGAGAAAGATTTCGGGAATGTCTTTAAAAACTGCCCAGAACTTGGGCAAAACCCATTTCCTGTAAGGGGACGCTAACTCTCTTTAAATGGAACTGATTGTTCTAGCTGATGTTTGTTTACAGTAGGGGAAACCCTTGATCCTGCCCTTGACCCTGCCGTTGCCCCCCACCCCCAGAAAACCACTATTAACGTAGCCTACTTTAAGGCCGACGGCCCTGACCTGGCTTTGCCAGCGGGTGGAGCCTCTCCGCTGACCCGTCTCAGCTTGGGTACGGCTCAGTGTCTGACGCACGGCTTAAGCTCCCTAGGGGCCCGGTGTTCTTGGGAAGGTGCCAGTTTGCTTGTCATTTTAATTTATTTTCTTATTATTCACATGGGAAACATACTCGGGCAGTCCATGCCAAGGGAACAAGCCCTTGGTTTTAAGCATATATTCGTAAAAAGCTACAGGCAGACTGTGCCTATGTGTATATGTCTACTTGTCACTTTGGAGATGAGCCGTTTATAGTGTATTAAAATCCTTTCTTCCCAGAGGAAAATTCGAGCCAAGCAATACATCTTGAAATTAATAGCCAAACAGTAGTTCTGCCACGCCCCTTATTAGGTTACCAAGAAAAGCAAGCGGGAGTCACGTCTGGAGGAGATTCGAACGACGTGTCTAGAGTTCTGTCGCCTCCACCTGAACTGAAGGTGGAGTGAAGGTGGCGTGAGGAATGTGGCCGCCCCCCTTTTGCTTAACACTCCGACAGAGTAATTCTATTGGCCTTAAAACACAGTCCACAGAAATGCTGATTCAGGGCCGCCGCTTTAAACCCTGCAGTACTCCCAGATTTCAGCCAACAGCAGACCTACTGAAAATCTCACAACTTTACACTAGAGGGCGTTCGTGTTCTGCGAGGAAAATGTGGTAACAGCCCAGCCCTCGTCGAATGTGCCTGTTGTTCATTGATGATAATCAGTGTTGTCCTTTTTGACGGTGTTTGGGATGCGTTCCTGTTTTTTATTTTATTTTATTTTTTTGTGACTGATCTCTTCTGGTCACCTTCTCCAGGGCTCCTGTGCTGGTGGCACTGGCCTTGATCGAGAGCGGGATGAAATACGAGGACGCCATCCAGTTCATCAGGCAGTGAGTGAATGCTGCTTATGGCTGACTCCTGTCGTCCGCGGGCAGCTCCGCGGCCGTTTCTCTCACAGGCACCTTTTCTTTCCGTTTGGCCAGGAAGCGACGGGGGGCCATAAACAGCAAGCAGCTGACCTACCTAGAGAAATACCGGCCAAAACAGAGACTGCGCTTTAAGAACAAGTGCTGCATCATGTGACCTGGAGCGTGACTGTCGCTGTGGTTCGAACTCGAGCACTTTGAGCTCTGCCTTTTCCCCCCATTACCCTTTTTATTCTTTTTAGAGTTGACTCAGTGAGCCCCCTGCTGGCAGCACTCAGTCTCGCCGGACAGACCTCCTGCTGTCCGTCAGTCCGTTTGTATAAATGAAGTCCGTTTTTGCCAGTTGAGTTGCCTTAGCGTGGAGGATGAGCTGGCCAGCCATGCTTGACTGGGCCTCTCCTTACACACCTTCGAGATATGAAGATGTTCACAGTCTATGGACACAGACTGCCGCCCTGATGCGGAGACCACCGGCACGCCATGCTGCAGAGCTCTTAGAGGATGAGCGTGGGGCGTGCTTCTGTGACCCGTGTGCTTTGACCAGCTCTTCCCATCTCTCTTTGGACCTCGTGCCGTCCAGAGGGCCCTGGTGCTTTCGGTTTCCATGCTTTCTGCGTGTGACCTGAGCATGCACAGTGTGGAACCTTTCTGTGCCCCTCAAGGAGAGGAGGAGGATTTGGGGGCAGCTGGGTTTAATCAATATGGCTGCTCTTGGGGAAGGGGCGGGGCATCTTTGTTTGTAACTGATGCTTTTCTAAAATTCTTTTCTTCGTATAAAAGCTGCTCCATATGCAGAGAGGGGGAGTGGAGTTCAGAGGCTGGGCCAAGTTCACGATGGTGTGTTGTGGCCCTGACTGTGCACATGTGCTTCTCAGGCCAATACCCCTTCTATTCATTGAGAAGGCTTCGGTTGCCTTTGTGTCTGCCATGAAAATAGCCCACTGAAGATGTTTAAGACATAATAAATGTTTAGATGGTGGACCACTTGTGTGTATGATTGTGTCGCAGGATGGTTGAAGAAAGTGAGTCATGTTACAGGGGCACACATGGCCAAGTTGAAAAAATGTCTCCATCTAGTGGACATATGCATGAACTGCTTAACAGAATAACTTTTTGAGTTTGAATTTGTTTTTTTTTTTTTTTTTTTTTTTTTTTTTTTTTAAATCTACCGGCACATTCAATAATGCGGCTATGCCTAGTAACAGCATTTTTAAAAAGCACATATCAGGATCCTGTTTACACATTCAATCAGTATGATTGTAAATGTTGGGCTTTGGGTTACATTTGACATATGAGGAAATCGCTGAACCCAGATTATTGCTACCTTGTGTACAGTTGTTATCGTGTAGCTAGACTCTGTGTTTGATGGCACGCTGCGCTGATGATGGCCCTGAGTTTCACAAATTGTGCAATATTGCTGCCAGTGGTGTCAGGCCAAATTCTCCCTTTCAGAACCACGCTGGGGGCAGAACTGAATCACATCCCGGAAGGCGCGTGACTCCGCCCTGGAGCTGGGTGGCCGCGGACTGGGCTGACCCATTTCCCCTGCCTTGTAGCCCCTGCCCCGAGAGGCCCATAGCTCCGACCTCATTGAGGTCAATGACATTATTGTAAGTCAGAAAAACTTCCTCTTTGCCGGATTCCCATCCTCTTCCTTAGTTTGTTGTGGTTTCCTTTATACTTAAACCATAGGGGAGAGCTTCCTGGCTTCTGTTCAGAGAATCATACTGGGAAGTAACTATTTTTTGCACGTTCCAGGAGGCTGGAAGACCGACACGTACAGGTATAGCAGACCATGTCAGATCGCAGTCTCACCGAGTTGTGTCAGCAGGGGCCAAAATCTCTCACATTTCTAAAGGATGTGCCACTATAAATACTGCTGGTGAAGGGGGCTGGGATGGTCAGAGTGCCCTGCTGCTGACCTGGTCAGGCTATTGTGCAGAAAGGAGAGATTAAAAGCAGATGTCTGAGGTTGTACTGTGAGATGGCGCCAAAAAGCCCAGGAACATTTGTCTGCTCCGCATGGAGCAAGAAAACCCATCATTCAGGCATTGTACAGAGAAGGACCTGGTGGTACAAATGTGCTTGGGAAATGCTGTGCACCCCCTTTGCCGCCGCCGCCCCCCCCCGACGAAAACAGGCAGCATCCGTCACGTCCTCCATGGACAGCTTGCTTTCCCCTCTACACGCCTCCTGGGAGCTCACTTCCCTATATTGCAGCACTGCACAGGACTGGGACACCTTCACTCTGACCCCCCCCCCCACAATTTTCACACCCCGCCCAGCCCACCCCTAATATCAGCAGAGGAAGGGGTGGGAGTTCAATTTCAGGACCGGGCACAGAACACGCGGCCAGGACGGAAGGGGCCTCCTAGAACTCTCCGGAAGACAGAGAAGCTGGAGGCGGGCTGGACCCCCGGTTCTCCTGCTCACCAAAGAAAGGTCTTGCGTATCAAGTTCAACAGAAAGTTACTCTTCACTGTACTTCTTTGTGGCAATCTGTGCTTTTGGAAACCTCCCCCCTTCCCCAGACACTGGAATGCAGGCAGCCCATGAAAGTCCTGTGCAGAAATGTGCCCCTTGTGTTTGTGCCAGGAATCCTAGTGACAAGCAGGTTCACAGGGATACTTGATGTAATTACTCAATTATCCCTTAAATGCAATGCATACCTGTGCAACTACAGCCAATCAGGGCTTATTTTATAATTATTTTGGTTCACCTCCAAAGAAACATCTTTTAACTGAACTTGGGGCCTAAGATTTATGGTTAAAAAGAAAATGGACATGCAATCATCAGTCTTGTGTAGGGCCAGTTACAGCTCCTGAATACTAAAAGCACTGTTCAGCACCATTTTCAGCCTGTGTCACCCCTGGTGAGAAGCTTGACACTTAGCCTAATTGAAGGTTTCTATACACATATGCTGCATGACAGGCCCTATCTACTGAGAACGAACCGAGTTTCTGTCTGCCCCACAGCCGTGACCTTTTACTTCGCACGCAGACAGATCAGCTCGCACGCGTCATCGGAACCCTGTGGGCCCCCCTCTCTCCGTGAAGGGAGGTGCCCCACCCTCCCTTGCCAGCAGGTGGCGCCACCAGTAACGCAGCTATTCCATCAGCCGTGGGCCGAGAAACACCCCGACTGACCTTCACGAACCTCCCGTTTCCACTGCGAACATCTGTCACATTTCCCCAGTGGTCATGCTGCCGGCTTTCTGCCCCAATACGGCTCTTCCTGTCCGGCCTGCAGTGCGGAAGGGGCCCCTTGGGGCGGCCCCTACACCAGGCCACAGCTTCCTGTCCAATCTGGCACATCCCAAGGCCCCTGCGCTGCCTGCGTGCAACATCATTCATAGCAGTTATTGGCTCACATTCAAACACAAGTCTTTCCTACAGTTGGACATTGTTCTCCTGACTGGCACTTAAAGACAAGGCATTCTGGTTATGAAAATGCCATTATTAAGTTCTCACTAAATCGAACGTCTGCAAATTCTGTCTGCTGAGACTTACAGATGAGAAAGACTGAGAAGTTAAATTTTTGACATCACAAGCTCATTACCCGGTATAAGTATTTAAAGATGTACACAAAAGAAACTTTTGAATTAAGCAACACCTTTGCCCTGTCTCACATCTCAGGACAGTCCTGCACCTTTCCAAATTTTTCCACCAAATAATTTTTTTTAATGGGGTAGAAGAATCAGACAAACATGCTGCCATAGGGAACAGATGGTGTTCCACTGAAAGCTTGTTTCCCCCGACTAGTGAGTCTCTGGGAAATCGGGGCACAAAATAGTTTAAGAAAAGAGAAGTATTCTTCCAGAACAGCCCTCCCCTCCAAGAAACACAGAGCCTACTGCAGACAAAGTGCTCACACAGTGAACCTAATGAACCTCTCCGGCATGGAGCCTTCCAACGCGGTTGCCATGGTTGGGCTAAGCTCTCTTCCCAGTTCCCTGACCGCTGAGGTTCTTCAGGACGCTCCTCAAAGCATCCTCAAGAGTGACATTCAGAGAAACGTAACCAGCAGTTAACCCGTCTTTTGTTTACATGGCATTTCAACACATCTCTGTATAACAGCGGGTCTAACGCAGAGCTGGAAAGCCAGCAAGGATGCAGGTTTATTTTGGGTTTCATCCACTGTCCAGCTAAGGTGCATTAGACGCGCAGAGATTGTATATTTTTCACAGGGCTAGCAGTCCAGCTTGGACCAGGAGACACGCACACTGAGGCTACCCTTTGCTGGCCCCTTTCAGAAGAAAAGTGTGGATTGTGGTTTCAGGAATATGCCAGTTTTTTTCCCCCCTGGGACTTAATTTATTTGCCTTGGAATTCCATAGCTTCCGCATATCCCATCATGCTCTCCTTTTTTTAAAGTCA
>JAODLC010000050.1:9405390-9426296 GCA_026781145.1 Hippopotamyrus pictus
ATCTCGTCAATTCTCTAAGTCGTCACTTTTAAGCTGGTCCCGCGAGTGTCGACTTAGACCGGTTTTACTGTATATTAATCTTATTTATGTATTTTGAGTATGCTGCAATTACATCTGAGAAAACTAGACAAGATTAAACAACTCACAAACTAATAGAAATTCACAATCACTACAAGGTAGTATTTATAATGTGTGAGACTTTGAAACACTGAATTAAAATGTGTTGTTTTCCCACAGTTTTTGGAGTTTCCACTTCTGAAACCGCCCAAGGACTGATAAAGCATTGCATATTGTACTGTATGAATAAAGTGTCATAAACCTTGACAGATGATAGTATAGGAATTGGGCAAGACAAAATGGCTTCTACAAGATGTAAATTAGGACCATTCATTTAAAACTGCAAAACTTGCCAGTTGCAGAAGCTGCCATGCAAGCTCTCATGAGAGAACATGCTTGAATTCGTACCAGTCTGTGCTTCCCACCTATCATTCAATCGCTTATACAAGACAGGGTTACAGGAGACGGGGCAGGCTAGAGCACAAGGCATGGGTACACCCTGGCCAGGATTGCTGGGCACGTTACCCTTAACTGACATTTTCCATCTGGAGCCAGACGGCAACGGTCTTGCGATCTCCAGCTGACTCTCCTTGGGGATCATTGCATTAGTACGAGACTGAAGGAGAATTCCAAGCCCCATACTGTGTTCAGTGTTTTTTTGTTCAGAACACAATATTTAAAAATAATTTTGTTCTGTTCCCCTTTTGAGGACGCACAGCAGTGTGGCTCAGTAATACACATTCTCACCTACCCACCCACAGATTCTGGTACACATGTAGTGCATCGACCAGGCTGACCAACTCGCGAGCCAAAATAAGGGGGCAGATAGTCCCATTACAGTAACCAATTAAATGTGTGGTAAATAATCAGGAAATCATATCACAGAATAAAAAAAATTACAATATAGGGAGTATGATATCACCCAAACCACACGCTGCAGATTCAAGAATCATGGCCACACAGGAGTATTCAATTTGACATAACTGACAAGCCAAAATGCATTTAGCTCTCAAACAGAAACCTGCATTTGTGTCGTCTTTTGACTTTAGTTTTTTTTAAAGATAATAATAAACACTTCTTCGGATTCAGTACCTTCATTGATAAAAGTTCAGAGACTTTCCATAATCAAAATCTGTTCGTGTCTCTAAAGCACTGACTTGTCCAGCCAAAGTGTGTCCTGTACAAAGCCATTTTCCTCATGGTTAGTTCACGTCAAAAACATTTAAGTAGGTGTTCTCTCCTTTCACTTACTATAACACAATTCCTTCAATTACACACACTTTGTTTCATAATAAATACTGGGTCAACAGCCAATGCATATTCAGAAACACCAAACAAACATTTACACTACATGCAAAATACTCAATCTGTTACAATAATGTACTGGGAATTTTTTCATGGATTTTTTAAGAACTCATCTATAATGGTGGCTTGTAGAAAAACACCTGGTATGTCCTTGAGTTTCTACCTCAAAGTTCTTTTTGAGACAAGTGAACACCTGATAATTGTGGTATTTTGCATGTTCTTGGCATTCCACTGTATTTGTGAGTTTATGGGCACACTGTTTCTATCTTCGTGAAGCATATTTTTCAGTTAAACAGGAAAATGTGAAAAATATTGCACTGTATTTCAGGCTCCCACAGAGCCAAATTACATCTAAAAAGCAAGGTTAGGGATCACGCAGTCAGTATTTGATAGGATATGAAATTAAGGCACTTTATGCCCCTCAAACAATCATAAGAACTCGTTCAATGTTTAAACACATAAGAGGCTCCCGGTTAAAATATGTATCCCCTTTAAGCACCCAGAAAGATGTTAATTCGCTAATAATAATTAAAAAAAAACTTAAGGATAAAAAAATTTAAGGTAATAAGTGCATACACAGGACCAGAGGCTTACATGTTAGCAAATAAGCATGAAAACTAAGAAATAAGAATAAAATAAGAAAGTTGTCCAAAATGCTTCACCATGAACTAGACCCCAAGCCTATCGAAGGGGCCTTCCTTTCAAGTGCAACCCGCACTCGACCCTAAATAAAGGCCTTTATCGAACATGTTCAGGCTCAGCTTATATTCTTAAATCCAGCTTTAAGTTACTTCTTATATCCAGTATATAGTATCCATTAAAATAGGATGTGGTTTGCTAGCGGTACGGCGAGATACTGAGTTAGCTACAAAGCGAAGGCACAGATTAAAGAAGGGAAAAACGTCCCTATTCTACGTCTCGGCTACGTCTAAAAGACTGATGTTAACAATATCAGAATTGCCTTGCACACGGCTAAAAGAAACGGAAACGTGGAAAATGGTCCCGATGGTGCTCAATGGCTAACTAGCTAGCATAGGCTACCACACCGCTGAAAGGCCGCAAGCATGGGGTTTTTCCTAACCGGAGAGGGGAGAGGGGAGACGGACCGGTTTATGGCAATCGGGGTCTCCAACTGGCTTCGCTACTGGTCCGGGCTCATAATTGGTTAACGGGGTTAAAATACTGAAGCACCCCAATTTGACAAATATCTGGGAGAAAACATTTTAATTTAAGATAGAGATTCTTTTGCACCCACACATAACTATAATGATAAAAAGGAACTCTCGACATCCAGCCACAGCACTAAACAACTGGCAAGTCAGCACGTCTGTGAAATGGAAACGAACAGGCACCTCGCTCAAAAGTAACCGGGAACCATTCGAACCGAGATGAGTTGTACGGTGCTGGTTCAAACCCGCGCCACCCCCCAGTACAAACCCACACCACGGAGAGACCACTTGTGCTTCCTCATCTGTAATGACGGCTGCACGCTTTAACTATGCTCTGCATCCCCTCATGACTTTACTAACCACCCCCGATCGTCTAACCCACCCCTGTCTTTTAAGCAGCACCGGTATCCCGACGGCCGGTCGGCCAGTCAGACAATCACCGGTCCCCCTCGACCGCAAGAAAACCGCACACCGCTACCCAGCTTGGCATGCTCACAGCTCAGCACCACAATGCCCCCCCCCATCTAAAAAGGAATTTATAAAACTACCGATTAACACCATAGTGACTACAGGCATCTGGAGCGGAGCCTAAGCGCAGCGATGCTGTTACCGCTCCGGGTTGCCCGTAATACAGCGCCAGTTGCAGCCATGGGGGAAAAACCCCTTAACCGACTGGATTTAATGTGCCAGATACTGCCTCACATTTCCCCTGTATCTCGCCTTTTACAACTATAAACCTAAGTATTAATTAAAAACACACACCACCATGCACAAAATGTAAAATATAGCAGTACGTTTTTACGTGAATTACACGAATTAAGTTACCTCCCGTACTCCTGAGATGACAATATGGCGGCTCCTGCGCACACAGCGGACTCATGCAGCCGGCTCGGCGATGAAGGAAGCGGCGGGCCTCCGCGCCGCAAGGGGCGCCACGCCTCGCGGGTAGGCTGGAAATACAGGGTGGCGCAACTATGTTTCCTCATCATCCTCACCATCTTCACCACCCCCATGACAAAAGCATGGATGGATTGGAGGAATGTCTTGTTCTCCGCATGGCATTTCGCTGAAATGTATGGTTGCTGTAGACAACAATGACGAATTTTAAAAACTGTGATCCCCAGTGTTTTTCTGTCACCAAATTATATGAATGCATTGTTAATATTGTTCATAATTTCCATTGTGATGCAAGGATTTTATTTTAGTATTATATTATTGTACTCTATATCTTAAATATCAATTCCCAATACACCCCAAGACCACTGAATACTGACAATTTAAGCAATACTGGGACAAAAGCCCAAGTCTAATTTCTAAAATCTGATTTTGCATCAGGCAGGATGTTTAGTTTCAAAATTTATTTCACAAAGCAAGATTAATGTTGGCTAGCTAAAAACTGTCATATATTCGATATGTTCCATAGGGTCGGCCCTAGTATCTGAGGACATCGAGGGCTTAGGGCAGAGACTGAGGGGAGGGTGGCCACAATCATAAAATTTTCCTGGACGAGGGGCTCAGTAATTCATGTTTCTTGCACCGCTTACTGCGTTTACTGGTTTTTACACTTAACAAATGAATAGAAACTAATGTTAGCACATTAATGGTGCCATAAGAGGAGCGGGAAGTTTGGATGATTGTAAGAGCCACTGAATGACAAAATTTGGAAAATAACTGGATTGGTCTGGACTGGGGGTCCCAGTATGATATGGTGTCATGGGGCCCAGAATCTCTAGCAATGCACCTGGCACAGAAACATTATTCACTAGAAAATTTAACCAGCTAGTTGACTATCTTTTTGCACTGTAACCAACTGGGCGGTTCAGTTAAAAAGTTACTAGCCTAGATAAATTTTTACTACCCCATAATGTAATTTTCAAGCATAACGAGTAACCAAAGGCCATGTAAAAGTTGTTTCCCGTATATCATTTATTAATTTCCATAATCAGTTTACTCATTCAGAGCACCACACAGTAACAGGGGTTAGCCAGTAGTCAATGTCTACTAATCATCCAGCTAGCTAGTACTATTCTCCCATTTGGGCATCACGATACAGCATGTCATACAGCACTCAAAGAGATAATACTAGTAGCATCACAAAGGTTTTGGGAAACGCTGACCTAGACTAGGACTATTGTCAAGATTATGGAATCATCAAACCGTGATTATGGTTGGTGAAACATCTGAGGTAAACTATCATACAGCGTTCATTTGGCCTTCAGCCCTGATGGGCCAAGCCTAGTAATTTGCCTGCACATAACTGTAATCATGTTTGCAAATGCATTCTGATGGAATTAATATCGTTGTAAAATACATCCATCTTTAATTTATTTCACAAATTAAAACCCAGTGTAACTTGGAATTTCAGCTTGCATATCGTTACTTTTATATCGTTGTGAGACACTGTTCAAGGTAAACGGTAAATCATTCCACAAAATGACAGCTGAATTTTGGCACTAGGACTTTAATGTCAGGGTGCTGTTTGGCCCATTTGGAAACTGCCCAGCATTTCTGTTTAAAGTATCACAGCAGCGGACTGGAATGTATTCAAAAGGAATGAGATACCTCCTTAGGGGGAACATGGCGTTCCTCACTCGCCATCTCAGATGCGCTTGCAGGGAACTTTTTTCTCAGAGCATAAAATAATTTCTGACATATTATCGCTTGCATTTCATTTCGATCGTTCCAATCCTCACAACTAACCATTCTTCAGTCATGAAATAAGGAACAGAACATTTGGTATTTCTAACTGCTGCAGATAAATTTAATATTTTTTTATTTCGACATCACCATTATTGATAATGGTTCAAAAGTTACATCACCTTTGGTCTTCTATATATAGATAAATATACATGCCATTGCCTACTGTAAAATATAAAACTGGCTCGTAGTTTAAAGGTAAACAAAGTGTTCAAAGGTGTTTTGGATAGAGATCACTTTAAACTTGTGAAATCCTTATTGAAAAGTATAAAATAAAAGTATATTCTCTGGATTGTTCTTTCAAATACTCTTCACTGCCATAGAAAGCATACAGTAGAGCAAATGTCACTGCTGGCAAATGTCTAACAGATGGCAAATTCCTCTCATCGTACACATGATTGTAAAGTGTGTCTGTCTGGTTTAGTATGTCAGTAACACTGTGACCCACTGTGCATTACAGTTGACAAATTGGTGGATAGTCCAAAAACAAATATTTGGTTCATTGCCTGATATCACCAGGCTGGGACTGGCAGAAATGTTTTTCTTTGTCTTTAGTTATCACCCCTGTCCTCTAATAAAGAAGATACTAAGTCAAAATGAAAATATAAGTAAAATAAAAGAAGTTTCATTTATAGCCTGGAAAGAATATGTAACAGTGCATGTCTGACATCCTATTAACTGGTTGTGTGGTGATGGCATAATCACATTCTAGGCTGTCCTTTAACTTTAAATGCACTAATTAAGTGTTTCATCTCATAAAATAGCAGTATTTAATGTTCCTTGTTCAAAGAATGAATTGAATTTTCTCTGTTGTTATAATTGCCAGAGGAGGTTACTTTGATGAATCAAAGATATGACATTTTCTTGCTAATAAAGGTATCCAAATGGTGAACATGCCGTAAATGTATTTGTTATCAAAGAATATCGAGTGTCTTTATAGTAAATGTTTAGTGAGTAAGATGCAAATGTAAACCTCAGTGTGTGCAAAAACCTTTCACTGGTAGCGTACCCGAATGTAACTTATGAAATGTAGCCCATGTTGTGGTAATTACGTGGGCAAAATAGATGCCCCATTAGATTGGAGATTTTTCTTTTCTCAGTAGGGAAAATATCCACTTACTCATCCTTTAACAAAAGAAGAAAGTATTAATGAAACAATCATTCAGAGGGGAGCCAGAAGTTTTTCTTCTGTGCATTACAGTTTTCAGAACATATATACTGTTTGTGAGTGATACTTGTTAAAATTCAGAAAACAGTATATTTAAATACTTTAACAGCAGAATAGGTCCACTTTAAAATAAGCCTGAACAGTGTAGGCTGCCAAAGGGGTGTCACACCCACATGTGACCTTACTGGCTTTCAAAGCATTTGCAGCCAAATGGCATCCTTTAAAAGAGTCAAAACCACTTGACTGACCACTCCCGACTGGGAAAATGCGGGAGTCTTACTTGGTAATTATCTCTTACACTTTTAGAGAGCGATCCTTTCAACTAAGCGACACAAGACTCCGTTGACAGAGCGCTGGATTACTGCTAAATAAATAGGAAAGTGTGAGAGGTAACTGTAATACCGTGAGCTCCTACCTTTATTATTGTCGTTCTGACCCCTGTACTGTACAGAGAGGGGACCCATCCCATTTACAGTAGAGCTCCATACAAATTCAGGAAACATAAAACCTCGATGGGTTTGACTTCCTGTCTTCACCAAACACTTGTCTATTCATTTCTACTGGCAGTTGTTCAGTCTGATAAAAACAAACTAGGGAATCGAGTGACAGTCATAGGCAGGATTCCGAGGGACCGACAAGGGCATTAGTCTTGGTCACTTATCTGTCAAATAGAGCACATCTATGCAAGTATGGACTGTATTTCTATTCTTCAACATAAATGTCATAAAAGCCTGTTAATGAAAACTGCTTTAGCCAAGGGCTTTAATACCTAACCTTTCTTTGCATATGCGCCGTTAAACATTGTCTACTCAGAGCTGTAATTCAGTTAAACAAATTCGCTGGGACATCAGACACATTGTCATCACATTGCCATGATAAAAAAAAAATAGGCGGTAACAAGAGGCCCTAAAAGTTTGTGATGTCAGTCATTGAATTCTGAAATGTTTCTGATGATCTCAATTGTCTAATATTTAGGATTGTGTCTGACTTTCAATGCTATATCTGACACTAGAGCAGAACATCTCAGAGATGAGGTTCTAGAAAACATTACAGGATCTGTCCAGATGCGTGACTGAATCATGTCAAATGAAGCCGCTTTTGTTAGCAGCTCAAAAGAATATATTGATGTCAACCATTGTTCTGACAGTGACTCAATTTTACTCCAAGGATTTTGCCACATATGGGCAGTGCTTTGCTTTGTCATGTGACAATAGAGGTATATATGGCTTACAAAACCTTTTTATAAACAATGTCTAACTCAGAGTGATTTTTTTGAGAAAACACCCACTGGTGAACAGTATTTATTTGTGCCAGGCTAGATCATTTCTCGTCGTCTTAGTAACCATTCTGCTGTATTTGCATCGTTCAGATGTAGGGATTCCCCTTCTGAAAGAGAAGCACATCTGTACAGCATACAAAGGAGCAGCCATCCTTTGGTCGATGCAGTATGGTGCTGTGTGATCAGAAAGGTTGGATTTCGGCATTCAAATCTTGCTGTCATCGGTGCAGTCTGGCCTGGGGTATATGACCTTGTTACCTGGCACCGGCATTTAAAACTCCTTCAGCTACTGTACCGGAGAATGTGAACTTTGAAGAACTACGGCTTCTCCTTTCCCTCGGAGAAGTGAAGGGACTTTCAGTAGTAGAGGGAAAAAAAACATATATTGTGGAAAAATGGCCCAGGTAACAAAAGGTGTTCTGTGACGTGTAGTTGTGCAGATGGGGATAAGAGGCCCTTTTGACAAAATCTACACAGACAGACACTCGGATCCTTACGTTAAGGACGCAATTACTGAAATCCAAGATGGTGCGTTTTTTTTTTTTTTTCTTTTTTCACAAGTAAATTACAAAGGGGGGCAGCCCCCTTAGCCTTCATGGCATTTGAAAAGATATAAAAGCTGGAGCATCTCTGTGGTCTTGGAAAAAAAAAGATAGGGGTGCAATATTTAGGTGTGTGCTACTATCAAAGACTCCTCGACCTCCAAAGATGTTGTGCAGGTAAGTACTTAGGACATTCATGCTTTGTGGAAAGATCTGGATAAGTATGCCATGTGTATATATTCTCTGTGTGATTTTCCATCTTGTCATGCTGCTTTTAAGGTGAGATGCTGTTGCTTTTCTTCATATAATTCATTTCTAGTCTTGTGAGTTATTATGTCATGTCAGATGTCTGACTTCCACGCTCATCATTACATTAGCACTTGGAAAAAATGCTTATTGTTTGAAAATAATCTCTATAGTCATACAGCATTGCATTTAGCAAAATAAAACTTATAAAGGTGTAATGAATTTCTGTCCATGTGACACCTGAATGCTTAGTGAAATCTTTATAAGAAATACCTCAGATATAAAAAAAAAATCTAAAAATACTGAGTTAGGAACAAATCTAAGGTGGACTTAAATCTTATATTTAATTAAACTTGTGACAGTCATGTATGAAAAATTAAGGCTTGGATGCCTACACATCATATGCCTATTCCATCCAGCTCCATCCTCCTGTGTCCTGTGCTATGAATGTATACATACCTACCCATATCTGTAATCCAGAACAACCACATTAGAATTTAATAAACAACTATTCTGTAAGATCAGAATAGGTTAGTCATTTCAAATATTGAATTCATCACCAAACATATTATTAAACATATTATTTGAATTAAGCAGTTATTTTAATTAAATTATAATTTTATAGCTGCTTATTAGGGTAACTTTTCAATTTTATAGAGTATTTTATATATGCGTCCAAAACATGATGTTTACCAATTTCAAAGTGGACAGATGGACATATATTTGAATTGGTATTTTTTAATTCCGCAAATATAATGATTTCAAAATAGCAAATTAATATCTTGAGGGAAAGTACATTTATCTGTTATTTACTTCATACAGTTATACAGTACTGTGCAAATGTCTTTGGTAATTAAAGAAAATATCTATAGCTATTTATCTGGGTAGTAAGTGTACAGCTGTGTAAAAAAAATGAGACCACTCTATATTTTTAAACAAATCTGCATTTCTATATCCTGGTTTAATCCTAGTTCTGCTGGCAGAAGGCTATGCTGACCAGCAGGGTGCTTCCAGGTCCAAAATTTCTAAGACAGCAGTACACAAGAATAAGGTGAAGCAGGAGACACTGGGAACGATCAGAAACCAGCCAGATAAAGGGCTGAAGGGTTATTCTAATGCCAGAGATGACTGTTAACTTATCCGACAGTTTCTCATGAATCAGACACTGACATCAAGTAACCTTCAAAAGGAATGGGAAACATTAAGTGCAGGTGTGAAGTGCACTGCTAGGACAGTGTGTATCGGGCTCTCAGAAGCAGAACTCTTGTTCCATAAAGCAAGGAAGAAGCCCTTCATTAATGAGAAGCAGGGAAGAACCAGGCTGCAGTTTGCTAAAAAAAATTGGATTATTCACAGACACACAACCATAAACTGAGAAATGATTGAAACAAAAAATTGTGCTGTAGTCTCTTATTTTTTTCTGCGAATGTATATTTGCTCAGAAAAAAACATATTAGAAGATATGCAAATTACCCGTTGCAACAATAAAAACTAACAGGGATTTATTCTGTTCTTCAAAATATTACTGATATCCAGTTGGATGGCTAGATGAACACCGCGTTCAGTTCCCAAACCTCTCCTCAGGGACGCCCCAACCATTCCATGAGTTTTGTTAAATTTTACAACCAGCTCAAATAATTAATTAGCTTAAATAACTAACTGAGGTCCGCGACCCAATAGGATAAAGTGGGTTGGAAAATGAATGAATGAACTGAGGTATTGATTAGACAAAGAAGGTGTGTTAGTGGTCCAGTGAAAAACTACATGAGTGTATTGGGTGGTTACTGGAAATAATGGGGTGACATTAGGAGAGGTTTTGAATGACTAAGCTGATACAGTTTAACAGACGTAACATCATAGCTTTATGGCAACATGAACATCATTTAAACATCATTTTCATTGGCTAAGACTTTTGCACAGTACTGTACTGTAGGTATCAAATAACATTCCAAAATGAGTGCTGTCAGCCTTGATATCTACTATAACACATGATAAGGAACAAAACTACTCAAACATATCCAGTTGTTAGGGAAAAGTTCAAATTCAGCAGTGCAGAAGGTGTGCTGAAAGCTACTGACCCACCATGCGGCAAACAACCGGAACCTCACCAGTAGTGACGCTGCTGTTCGAGCTCACATGCGGAGGCAGATCTGCAGAGAAAGGGTTCAACCTAAAATTGGGCTTTCAGGTTGTGACAAGTCAATGGGCAAGAGGAGGGTTTGGGGTTTGCTTTAAGGAGTCCAGTGCCCTGCGGCTTCCAGAGAATAGTTTTGTTTAGTTATTCATATGACCGGTGAAGACTTCTCCTTCAATGCCTGTGATAAGGGATCACGCTGCAGTCATTTTCCCACCAGAATCCCCAATTGCCCTATCGATTGAAATAGCTACAATAAAATAATGTACCTTTCGCCAAAGCTTTCAGTTCACTGGGCCCTGATTTGAAACTGATCATCTGTATGTGGAAAAACTGAAATGTAAATCAAGGAGTTATTTCATGGGTTTTATGGCTGTGCGAATTCATGATTAATGGCTTCGGTTGCTGTTCAGTGTTCATAAATCCTACAATACGATCACCCATTCGGACATGTTCCCATTAGTTGAACTGGATCAAGAAATGATCAGTGTGTTTTTTTAACTAACTTTTTGCATCCGCGTGTCCAGCTTATGGCCATATAATAAAACAGATAAAGGAAACGTCACAGTCCAAGTTATATTTGCATTTCATGCTGTCCTCGTAGATACTTCATTGGTCTTATGTGGTTTTATTCTGCAGGAATATTTTCATCCTCACCGTGGCACTGTTTCTTGTGCAAGGTGATGTTGAGGCAGGTGAGTGTTTGAGGGGGACCTGGTTCAGTTGGGTCTCAGGCACGCACTTGTAAGGGGTGGATGGTGGGACCACTGATTCAAAAGCTGAAGGAAGCTATTGGACCCAAACCAGAAATGAAACCGCAATTAAACCAGAGTCATCCTGACTTTTGAACACCCCCCCCAATTTCCCACAAGCTTTTCTTTTGCTCAGCAGATCTTTCTTAAAAAACAGTCGATTCCTGGGAGCAGAATGCACTTGTGTTGAATGAAGAGTCCCCACAAAGAAAGAAAGAGAGAGCTAAATAAATAAAATCTCTGTGCATGTGAGCTATGCATATATTACATTGTGGGGACCAAATGCCCCCACAATGTCATAAAAACGTGTTATTTTGACCTTGTGGGGACACTTTTTGGGTCCCCACAAGGGGAAACGTAATTTCATAAAAATCTGTGACTGCAATCAAAAAACTAAAAATGCCAAATAGCCTGTATTTTGTTTGGCTACTTATGGCTAAGGTTAAGACTGGATAGGGGTTAAGGTTATGATAGCTGGAATTAAGATTATGCCCATAGAAATGAATGGAGAGTCCCCAGAATGATATAAATATAAATATCTTGTGTGTGAATGCTTGTGTTTCAGATGGGGGCACGCAAGCCATGTCCACAGGTCAGAAAACTTTCAGTTCTCTAACTACAAACGATACCCCAGGCATTCTTCGTTTTACAAATTCAGGATTCCTTTAAGTGTAATTTCTCTTTATTATGGTATTAAAACACCTTTATGATTGTACTGTGACGTTTCAAACGCCCAGAGCTGTAACACAGACAAAAGCTGTCCCTTAACATGTCTTTCAATCTCTTGACGTCCATCTCCTCTCTAACCCACAGGCCAAGACTCAACCTCAGAAGAAGCTCCCACAGGTAAACGCTCAGCCATATTCAAAATGATTTAACCTTGTTGCTTGGTAGAAATCAGTGTTTCCCAATTCAGTTCTCAGAGACCTACAGACAGTCCATGTTTTTGCTCCCACCGAGCTCCCTGCCAGGAGCAAAAATGTGGACTGTTTGGTAGGGAGCTGGGAGGGAGCAAAAGCATGGACCGACTGGGCGTCCCCAAGGACCGGATTGGGAAACACTAGTATAAATACCTCAGGATGCGGTTAATGTTTTTTTCCTTTTGACTGCCTAGGGAGCCTGAATACCATATCCTCCAACCAGCCTAAAGGTAAGTGTGCTGGTATAGGCGACAGGCCATGTAACACACATACTAAATCCTAAACAGCCCGCGTCAGAAATCATGCTAAAACATCCAGAAAATCTCTTTGACTTTAGTGCTTTCAATGGAATGTGAAACTCACCTGTAGCCCTTCATTTCTGTGTACAAAGTCCACCATACCTTAAGTTTAAAACAACTGCATGCTGAATCTGACAGCTGAATGGGACACTCAGCGACAAATTATTAAGATTCAGTTCAGGGCAGGATGGGCCCTGTGTGTTCTGGCGACCCAGGGCAGATTCTGCTGGATGTCCATTCCGCACCCCCATCCCCCAGAGCAGCAGAAAACAAATGCTGTCAATGTATTTATATTAAACCATTTCAGTAGCACGTGGTATCTGGCTGCTAACTAGCTATCTGGCGTCTGTTTCACAAGAAATGTGAAATATTGAAACTAGTGTAAATAACTGGAATGTCATGAAACGCAACTGCAGGTACTTTTTCTGATTTCTTTTAACTCGCTGTTTTGCGCCCCCTAATGAAATGGTACCCTAGGCAACCGCCTATGCTGCTAATAGGGCAGATCCTTGGGAAAGGGCGCTCAATAGCCATTCCACCCACTCGTTCAGCGAAATATACCGTGAAATATACCGTGAAATATACCGAGAAATATACCGAGAAGGATATTAGTGCATAAGCAGTTAGTATAAGCAGTACCTCTGAACTAGGGCATGCAAGGATTCAGAGGCTATTTGTGGTATTAATTGAGTATTTTATGCTATGGGTTAAGGGTGAAACAATACTTGTGTACGTTGGCAAGACAAGCGTAAACAGGTGAATACGTTTTTCCTCCACATAATGCCTAAAAGACTGAAATGTTAATTAAATAAATATCAGTCGCTGACTTGCTTGCCCTGACACATAACCACAAGCTTATTTAATGCCATTATTTATATTAAGACCCTCAAAAGCATGAAAGAAAGCAATTTATGATGTACAACTTCGTGAGGCAGCGGAAGTTCACTTTCACAATCCTTTACTGCCACCTAGAGGTATTTTAAAGCATAACATGTCAGAAAATCGCCAGAAAAGACTCGTCATGAGCTACTGCCCTTGAAACATCAGCCAAAGCGATTCACTGTCCATCTCAAAAAGTAATATAAAATGGGTCTTTGAAATGAAATGTATATTTAATCATCACTGGCAATAATTCCATCCACCCATCATGTATGAAGTGCAGGGTCACAGGAGATTTGGAGCCTACACCATTTAGCATAGGAACCCATTCGATCGATGGATCAGAAGGCACACACACTGCAGGCAACTGAAAGACCCATTAACCTGACTTCCTGGGTTTGGACTCATGGAGGAAACCAGAGAAGATGAGACAAACATACAAACACACACACACACACACACACACGCACGCAGTTGTGTAATCATATCTTTTTGGGGACCGCTCTTTCATTTCTATGGGAAAAATGCTAATGCTAACTATATATGTCAACCTTAACCCCCACCCAACGCTAACCATAACCATAAGTAAAAATACAAGAGTTTTTGCATTTTTAGTTTTTTCATTGCAGTCACGGATTTTTATAAAATAGTTTTCCCATATGGGGACCAGATGGTGCAGGAGGTGAGACCACTGGAAAAAATATATATAGCTTAATGTTCCATGCCAGTGATTATCCTAATAGCTTGAATAATTAAGAAGGGACCTCGCAGTGATCATTAACACATCCTTACGTTTTATAGATGCAAGCAGCACAAGCTCAGAAACCGCAAACTACGGTGAGTTAATTAATATTATTGGAACGACACCAGCCGGTGTTCTACTATACTACCACAGAGACGCTAGTACTCTTGCGAGCCAGTAAATGTAAATCACTCGATGTACTACTACGAGCTGAATCCCTTTAATCTGGTCTCTTTGAAGGACAATATTTCGGCAATGATGTGACTGAAGGTGCAGGTACGTGTTTTGTTTCGCACCGTGTCGTCATACAAAAATCGGCACGGTAATGTGAGCGCGATGAGCTCATATAAAGCATAAATACTGTCCGAAATAATTTTAACATATAAGAAACAACAGGAGCCCCATTGATCTCTGACGTTAAACGGCAAATATAACAACTAAAATGTGTTTTTTTTTCCATGCACTTAAAGGTTTTGTTTTGTGTAATTAAATGATGCAGTTTGGCAATGCCGTATAATAGAGGTGTACTTTCTTAACGAGCATTTTATATTATTTCCAAACTGTTCACTAGATGGCAGCAAATCCAGCGTCGAGGACCAAGATGGTAATACACTGATTTCGCTTGGCGCTCACTTCTGTCTTAAACTTAATCAGATACGACACATTGAATTATATTGAATGACTTGAATTTGACAGTGGTGCAATAAAAGAACCAACTGGGCCAGTTTAAAGATGTAGTCCGATATTCATTTTTTTCCATTAGTCCCGGGCTAGTAGTTCTTTGTACTCACTCTTTCTTTTAATTTCTCACCCAAGGCGAGTTTAATTGCAAGCTCTGGTTGGAATGTTATAAATAGCTAACAAATATGTATTATTATGAAGAATGTCTGCATTAAAGGTATTTGTCTTTTTTCAGAGAACCAGAGCCGAAACTCAGAGGAAGGTTTGTAAAAATCAACTTAGTTCTGCTCTGCATGGAATTTCTAATAAAACCCGAATAAGTTACACTCCCCCATAGGAAAGCAACAACTACAAAACGAAAGATTAAATAAAAATGATTCAGACACCCAGCATCGGACAACTCTGCAGATCTCCTATTATTACATTAATCATTGCATTCCACACTCAGAACGGCACCAACGGAAGTCGCCGGTTTAAGCCAAGTCTTTCTTTTATAGTGCTTTTAACGTGGAAAAACGTTTCATGATTTGTGTCCCCGAAAACATGTTTTATATTAAACTTCCATGCAGTTTTCTGTAATAAAATGACATGATTCTTTAAGTCGCCAAAAACGCTGCTACTATTCCTAGCCAGATGGTGGCAGTATTATCTCAAATCGGCGTTACACAAGAGGAGTAGGCCTACAAATCTTTCGTATTTGTATTTGTCTAAAATCAATTTGCTTTTGCATGCTAGTACAAAATTTAAAACGATGATTATTATATACTCACATATGTTTTCATTTATCGTTAGCAGGCAAACGCTAATCGAGGCCCAAGAATCGCAATGGAGTTGCCTTTGACTGGTGCTTGGTGCTGTGTCTACCCGAAGACTGTGTTTTATTTAAAGCTTTAGCGTTAGCCCTTAGACTACAGACTTTTTGAAAACCTGCTGGTGACAAAAAGTCAGTATTTCAATCAAAAATATTTTTTCTCCCTTTTCCATTTTTTATGCATTCATCATTTTATACATTTTTTATACAGGACATTTAAAAAAGTTTTTTTTAACAAACCACACAAAGTGTACCCCCTCTCTCTCTTACTTTACTCCCCACTTAATAAAATTCAAGTAGACAGTTTGCATGGTGGTTTCCAGTATTGTTTTCCATGTTATATAAAATGTTTAACTTTAAACCTTCACAAACACCTTCTAGACATTTTTAAAGTGCCTCACACAAAACTTACCATGTAAAACCACAAAAGTACACTTGCATTATTTAAGAGCCATATGTATAATAATAATAATAATAATAATAATTATTATTATTATTATTATTATAATTCCAGGTACTCTGGTTCACGCAGGCAGGAGTTTACATCACAGATAACTGCTTAAATATTTTCTATCTGCCACTCATTGTCATGACAGTAATCCAATCATCATGCATGCAACATGACCTTCCTGAATAGACTGTATTCACTCTCATGATTTTGAGAACAAACATGACTGAAATTAAAAAAACTCTATACCTTATTCATCACACCTTGACAATTATCCTCCACTATCATACTACCATTCCCAGCAGCTCGCTTAGTTTTGTGAATGATATTCCCCAAATGCCATTGGATACCATACTAACTTCCTACGATCTGAATGAATGCATCTAAGTTCCTTCTGGTTTCTCATTAGACGTCAAGAGCCCTTATAGATCTGAGAGCCCTCAGACCCAATCCTGGAAGGCAATAGCCTGTTCTTCATTTTTACTAAACCCCATGTCACCCAGGTCCCAAATACCTGCTTACGTATTCTAACTTTCGAACCTGCAGTTATGCTGTGCTGACTTTGTTCCTCTTGAACATCAAAAAGTAGCCAGAAGATGCTCCATTCCACAGCCTTTCCCAGTTCAGTGATCCCTCCTGTGATTTTACTTCCTTGGGCTTTCTTTGAGCTGCTCTTCAGAATCACAAAGCGATATATAGCAGTTGTTTGGTGAACGTCTCTCTCGATACCACAGGATATGCGATAAACTCTCACAGGTTTGAGCTCTAGAGGTTACAAACATCCTTTGCTCAAATTACATAATTTGTTTATTAATTTTATTTTTTTTTTGGCGGGGGGGGGGACATTCAATGGAGGATTCAGGCTTCCTGTAATATCTACTGAGAAACAGCCTGGAAAAGTACTCTGGGGGGGGGGGGGTAGTATTTTAGACTGGGAGCTGATGGTTCTCCTACACAATGCCAGCTCTTCACACAAGCCAAAAGGGGGAATTAGAGAGGAAGTCAAAAGGCATTATTAGGGGTATTATACAGTGCACCATGCTGACAATGAAAGAGGGAATAAAAAAGGCATCTTTACAGGCATCTCAGCAGACACCTAAAAAGACATCATGATATCACCGTCGCTTCTAATGAAGAAAGACGAGAGTAAATCGGAGTCTGGTGGCACGTCACTCCTTTGTTCCCTGCCTGCTTACTGACAGGCAGTCACCTTTTTGTCAAACAAAGATTGACAAACAGATTGACCTGAACAGAATGTAATCAGGGAGATTATCTGGGAAGTAACATGCATCGATGGGATGATGTGCAGTCCCTGAGGTATCTGGGAGTACTGGGAAACTTATTATACACCAGAACCAGAGGGTAGTGGAACCCATCATCTCATGAGAGACGGAACGGTCCTTTTCTAAAACACGTTCTCCTCCTTCATTTCTTCTTGCTGAACACAACAACTAAAGCTATAGAGGGCCTCGAAACGTGCCGGACGCTGAATATAAGCGTTCAGGAGCAGTTCAGGCCGCACTGCGCTAATTATCGTGCTCTTCTGAGGTACGGGAATCCCCTCACAATGCAGCTCTGTTACCCCGGTAATGAAGCGCAGCTTCCCCCCAATATCTGTTTCAGCAGGCACCATGTTGGGATCAGGAGGATCAGAATTACAAGCAGTCATTTGGGCTGCGGTCAGCCCTTCCGCTCTGGGGTGCAACTCTAACCTGAAATGCAGCAAACTCATTTTTGACCATTTGCTCATACTTAATTTTAACTTATGTCCGGTCTAGTGTTACCTCAGCAGTGGGATTTACAAAGTTACCATGCTGCTTTTATACAGTTATTTTAGCTCTTTTGCTTACGGGAGAAAAAGTGCACTACAGACATCCATCCATGTTTCCTTACATTCTTTCTGTACATACTCAATCATATGTATGAAATGGTGATTACACCTCTTTTTTACTATAAGAAATCCTGAAGATTCACCTAGAACCATTCTGCACGATTCTTACCAGATCACATATGCTTTATGTGGCTTAGATATTTTAGACGAAAGGCAGAGAAACTGAATAAATACTCCGAGTATTGTTTTCATTCATTAGGTAGGGATTTCCTGTAAATGGCAGTCAATGGCATTGCAGATTTTCTTTTAAGCATTAACTTCAAGTCTGTGAAACAGGGCTCTATTTCACATAAGAGTGAGTCTGAAATAAGCCATTTAATGCGAATTTTCATGAAATGCCAATATAGTATTTTAAACTGAAATGCCCTATGACTCAAGATGAAAACAAAGAATGCTGGTGTAAGTTCAAATGACCACATGGGTTTTGTAAGACATACAGAGCACTGTTGAGGCTAATTATTTGAATGAAGCCCAGTGCTGGTCTTTACAATCCATAGTGTGTTGTTTTTGTTCAGTTTAACAAAATTAAGTTTTACAAAATTAGCCTTAATTCGACAGTCGATTATGATTCAAATGATATTAAACCAAACCCATATTTAATGACTCCTACTGTTTTTCAATTAATTTCAGTCATTAGGTCTCAATTGATTTAGGTCACTGCTGTTTTGTTGTTCCAATTTTATTCTGCTCAATACGTAATTCAATTAAATAAATTCATTATTTTATTGAAATAATTATCGTTGCAGGTTATTAACCCTAGGGGTGAAGTATGAGCTAATCAAAAGTGCATGAAAAAGCTGTCAAATAAAGCTGACTAAATAACCAACTAATATAAATCCTTATAAAGAGACAAGTGAGGCTAATGTTGTTTGAAAAGCACATATATACCACAGGTGCTTCATGCTATTTATTTTTTCATCACCACAAAGAACTTTCTGGAACAGCTTCCATCTTATGTACATTAGACCTGTGAATCTAATTAATGGATAATTATCAAGATTAAGATTATTTATTTGCCTTTTGTACATCTGTACATAGGAATTGTTATTCAAACCCTCCATTCAGTAACATATTACATCTGACCAGATTAGACAGTACAAAACTACACAAATGCACTTAAAAACATTAAACTAGACATTGATTTAGACATAAAATAGTACACATAAAAGTAGACAGTAAATAAAACTGAATTAATATACTATCAGCCTTGATTAGCCCTGTAGAAAATTCTGTTTTTGTATATTTTTTTTAAATGAGAATGAAACACAGGTGGTATATGAAACAAATATGACTTGTTGGATGAATCTGATATTTGGATACATGCACGCAAATTTCAAAGCGATACGTGTCACCGGTTCACATTATAAGCTGCATTTAATCCAAAGTGTTTTTTCTTGGTGTTTGTGTAGTCAAAAGGCCGCCAGCTAGAAGCTCTGTTTACGGGAAAAAGTAGGCAAAATCCGGAGACTGACGGGCCCCATTCAAGGAGACATAAAAATAAATAACACCTACGGCTCAGTCACACGCTGTGCGTTTCTCTGAGGAAGGAAAGCAAGAGCGGGACAAAAAGAAAATTCTGGAACTGAAATAAATCACCTGTCCAATAAAACAATGCGATTGATTATATTAATTAATGTTTAGTAAGTATCTGTCAGACTCTTGGGTGAATTTGCTCATTTTCCACAACGTCATCCAAACAATTTTTTCATTCCCTTAAATTTAGTGTGCTGATCTTGATGGATGAAGCTTTTTTTTTTTAACCTGAAAATAATATTGCTTAGAAGCTCTTTACAGTTAAATAAACAATATAATTATGACTCAATACATATTTGGGTATATTTTTATTATGCCACTTGTAGCAGGAGAGTTCTCACTTTCCGCAGTCTAATTACCAATTATATTTGAGTGTAATAGATCAGGGTTAGTGGAATATAATACAAACTGGCACCCTTAAGATCGTTGAGGCGTTCTTGATTGTCGGCATGTACAGTTCTTAAAACATGCCCAGAGGATGCCAAAAAATGCACAAATATTTTTCCGTGTGCCTTCAACATGACGAGGCACAACTGCCTGGGTACGATTCGTGCCTTGGAAGGACACATTCGTCAGAGAGCACGTCTTTCACCGTGTCAGGAAGTATTGTCCCTTTCATGAACACTGTAGCCATTGACTTCTCACAAAAGGGGGTTGAAGCCAGCCAGTGGACAGCCCGCTGGCAGTGTGAAGCTCCTGGCGGACAAAGGGAGGAAAAGGGGCATTATTTAAGGCAAAACTGCGTGGGAGTCTGACTGAACTTGCAAATGGCCTTGTCAGCATGCAAGGGAACAGCAAGCTGAGTTTAGGCACAAAGTTGTGACGCGGGGCTCTTGTTGCTATGAAACCGCGGAGACAAGACTATGTGTGCTCGGCTGAAATGATTCTTACCAAAACAAGATCGCGGCCAGTGAGAATGCGACATTTTAATAAATTCGGCAGTGTGCTCTGAATCGATGCTGTTTTCATCTTGCTTCTCTCAATATGGCGGTTCCGAAGAGTGCCAGCAGTCACCCACAAACCTCTCAGCTTACATTTGAACACGCATGTGCCGTAATATCCATCGGCAACAAACATGTTGCTGTCTGTGTAGCAAACGTGTGCTGTGAGACCAACACGCTGAGGCGTCTGTCTGTTTAATCAACGCGCTGTGGTGTTTGTCCATATAATGAAACTGTTGTGGTCTCCGTTTCATGAATGTGTTGTTGTGGTCTCTGTCTATATAACGGATGTGGTCTCTGCCTGTTTATTGAATCTGCCGTGGTCTCTGTCTGTATACCAGTGTTGGGCATTTCAGGTCCAGAAGCTACAAATCCAGACCATGATTTTGTTTCTACCCAGCAGCTGAGTACT
>JAODLC010000050.1:9433264-9454375 GCA_026781145.1 Hippopotamyrus pictus
TATATCAAATTTATTGTGTTAATGCATAGAGTTAATTTCAAAGTTATGCATTGTTATATCTTTCATGCATGCAGCATTTTGATATCCAAGTGGGAGAAGAGCATGAACAAAGATTTTTAGTAGGGTCCCATAATATTCTTTCCTGGTTTGAAACAATGTGAGAGTTTAGGTCATGACATCATGCAGAGTCCTTCAAAGGTAAAATCAAGTTAGTTTTCAGTTAGCCTTTAATGGTAAAGATGAAATCATTTTTTTTTTTATTTAAAAAAATTGCCAGAAGGAGGCATACTTAGGATAAAAATATAATTTGCAGTATTCCCTTTATTTTGTTGAAGGCGTATGCCTCAAAATCTTCAGACCTTTCATATTATTATGAGTTCTTTCATTGGTTGTCAAGCTTCTGTTTTTAGATTGATTACGTGACAGGGATTAAATAGTGTGTTGATCTGCATGTTGAGTATCTGCAAGTATATGTACATGTGGTATATGCCATTAACCACCAAGTTGTGCAATTAAAAAAAATCGCTTAACTATTTGTCTAATGGTTTAACTTAAACTTGTAATGTACAGATTATTAATTTCCAACAAAAATATTAATTGCAAGCAAGTACAATCTCAATTTCAATCCTTTCAAAACTAGATGCACAAAGAGCAAAAAGACAAGAGAGTAAATTGTGTTATTGTGTTATAAGTTGTGGGATATATATTAAAGTATAGTTTATTCTCACAAACTTTAATTTTTTTTTTTTTTTAAAAAGTTACAATGAATTAAATTTTTTTGTGTAGAGCAACTGTCACTATGTAAACTTTTAGGTATGTTAAAATTATGCCCATGATGGTTTTTTTTTTTTTTAACCATTTTCCCTAAGGGAGTAGCCAAAAATAGAAGAACACAAAACTAGATATTTTTTTAATCTCTCAACTTCATTACACGTGATACATAACCAATCAATTGGCATGATAAGATATATACTTTTGCTCAATTTTTGGTCATCTCCTTAACTCTTGCCATGGATTTCATTCAATACTTATGTTTATTACCACCCTAGAGGCCAAATTAACAGTTAAACAATAAAGTTTAACTATACGTATAATTTGAATCTGTCTATAAACTAATTTTAAAAATGAATGAAATCCATATGTTACAATAAAGAGTTCATGAAAATGAAACATATAATCCGCTTTGCCCTACGTTAATTCTACATTAATTTAAGGTCCGATTAATCATGATTAATCACAGAAAACTGTGAAATTAATTAATTAAATTTATTGTCAAATGTATTGCCAAAGATACTTACACCTACATTCAATAGCATCTACAGTAAATAAAGAGATTCTACATTACTTACCTGAACCTGAGCATATGTGAACAATCCTTAATTAGACAAGTAACAGGGTAAAAACTAATGGTCTGAATCTCTTCCAAGTCGTTAAGAACAATTATCTGGTCTTTGAAGAAATCCACTCTTCAGAAGTTACAGGTAAGGTTTCATGTAGATAGTGTAGCGTAGGTAGTTTTAAGCACTTCCCATAAAGTGTAAACCTGACTGTTGAGCATGAGATTCTCAGTGATGTGGTCCTATGCTTTTTTACTGACATCAGGAGCAGATGACCATACTGGAGATGAATCTTCACACCGTAAGTTTGTGTCCAAATTCATGAATGTCAACAAATATGCAGGTCTAGTCAATCTCTCTGTGCCATGTCTGTCTTTCTGGATATTTATCTGGGCCTAGGAAATGTGTCCTCTCATACGTTTCAGATTCTGACAGTTCACACCATGACCATGACAACAAACATGAAAGTATGGAACATGACGTAAGTCATAGCCATGACAGTGACAGTCACCATGACAGTGACAGCCATCATGACAGTGACGATCATCATCACAAGGGCAGTGAGGAAAAGGACCACAGTGATAGTCACCATGACAGTGACAGCCACCATGACAGTGACAGCCACCGTGACAGTGACAGCCACCATGACGATGATGATCACCATCACAAGAGCAGTGAGGAAAAGGAACACAGTGACAGTCACCATGACAGTGACAGTCACCATCACAAGAGCAGTGAGGAAAAGGACCATAGTGACAGGCACCATGACAGTGACAGCCATCATGACAGTGACGATCATCATCACAAGAGCAGTGAGGAAAAGGACCACAGTGACAGTCACCATGACAGTGAAAGCCACCATGACGATGATGATCACCATCACAAGAGCAGTGAGGAAAAGGACCACAGTGACGACAGTGATAGTCACCACGACGATGACAGGAAACATCACAAGAGCAGTGAGGAAGATGACCACAGTGACAGTCACCATGACAGTGATGATCACCATCACAAGAGCAGTGAGGAAAAGGACCACAGTGACAGTCACCAAGACAGTGATCATCACCATCACAAGGGCAGTGAGGAAAAGGACCACAGTGATAGTCACCATGACAGTGACAGTGATAGTCACCATGACAGTGACAGTGATAGTCACCATGACAGTGACAGTGACAGCCACCAGGAGAGTGACAGTGACAGCCACCATGACAGGGAAAGCAAACACCACAAGAGCAGTGAAGAAAAGGACCATAGTGATGACAGTGATAGTCACCACGACGATGACAGGAAACATCACAAGAGCAGTGAGGAAGATGACCACAGTGACAGTCACCATGACGATGATCATCACCATCACAAGAGCAGTAAGGAAGATGATCACAGTGACAGTCACCATGACAGTGATCATCACCATCACAAGAGCAGTGAGGAAAAGGACCACAGTGACAGTCACCATGACAGTGACAGTGACAGTCACCATGACAGTGATCATCATCATCACAAGAACAGCGAGGAAAAGGACCATAGTGACAGTCACCATGACAGTGACAGTGACAGTCATCATGACAGTGATCATCACCATCACAAGAGCAGTGAGGAAGATGACCACAGTGATCATCACCATGACAGTGACAGTGACAGTCACCATCAAAAGAGCAGTGAGGAAAAGGACCACGGTGATAATCACCATCACAAGAGCGATGAGGATGATGACCACAGTGATAGTCACCATGACAGTGATCATCACGATCACAGTGACAGTGACAGTCATCATGATGATGATGATCACCATCACAAGAGCAGTGAGGAAAAGGACCACAGTGATAATCACCATCACAAGAGCAATGAGGACGATGACCACAGTGATAGTCACCATGACAGTGACAGTCACCATGACAGTGATAGTGACAGTCACCATGACAGTGATAGTGACAGTCACCATCACAAGGACAGTGAGGAAAAGGACAGTGACAGTCACCATGACAGTGATCATCACCATGAGAGTGACAGGCATCATGACAGTGACAGTGACAGTCATCATGACAAAGACAGTGACAGTCATCATGACAGTGACAGTGACAGTCATCATGGCAGTCACAGCAAAGAAAATGGTGGGGACTCCGACAATGGGCATGATCATGATGACAGCAATGAACTGGAGCACACAAGTAAACCGCACAGGAGCACCACGGAAAGCCATTCCACTGGTACGTGCTCAGTCAGTGTCACATGACTCCACAGTGTGACATGATTCAGCAACACATACAACCCATGTTGTCAGATATTATCATTTGGAACCACTCCATTTATCAACATATTTCTGACCATTACATCAAATCCATCCATCCATCCATCTATCATCCATCCATCCGTCCATCCATCCATCCATCCATCATCCATCCATCCATCCATCCATCCATCCATCCATCCCTTGTCTAATTGCTTATCCTGGTCAGGGTGACAGGTTTCTTCCTGCAGTCCAAAGACTTGCAGATATTGCATAAATTGATTTGTACAAAATGTGAAAACAAATAGTCTAGCATTCAAAATTGGAATTTCTTAATCATTTTCTAATATATAATTCAGTATAAAACTTACGGAACAGGGTTTTTGTGCTCCTGCAGGCTAAATCATAAAATTACTGCCAGCAGTCTGTTCTAATCTCATACTGTATGAGACAAAAAATTGCCCTGAGCTCAAAAAACTTCTGAACCAAATGTTGATCACCAAATGTTTGAACTAAATTGTAAATCATGCGTAAATATTTTATTTTGTCTTTGTGTCTTGAGAAAAAAAAGGATCTAGAATTATCTCTCTCAGCATTGGCTCTGCCCAGTTTCACCAGATTCACCAGAATATCTCATATTTGTGATAGAGATTTCAAACAAAACAAGAATATGCATAATAATAATAATAATAATAATAGTGATAATAATAATAATAATAATAATAATAATAATAATAATAATAATAATAATAATAATAATAGTGATAATAATAATAATAATAATTAAATTGTGGAAATAGTCCGGATGACTTATGATGGACTGTAATGTCCATGAATTATCTCTGTCTCACTGACAGCGCAGACTCCTCAGAGTCATGTGACAATAGGCAGAAAAAAACAAGACAAACTAGGAGTGCACATGCACAATCACCCATAAGGTCCTTCCACTGTGCATTGATCAGCTATACTTCCGTTTGTCTTGTACTGAATAAAAGGAAAGTGCTGGAGATAATGGATCAGCAGCCTAAAAAATGTACGTGGAATAAAAAAGATGAGTTTAAATGCTGTGACAGAGATACACTGAGTGACACCAAAGGCTCGCAACCGGTGAAGTCTTTTGCTCTTTATTTTATTAGGCGTTACTGATCAACATGGTGAGCACGACCATACAGAAAACACTACACACAGCCCCTCCCATGGTAAGGCCATGCACTGTCAGTCTGACTGTCCTCCGGTGTGTCCGCCTTTAGACCTGCACAGCAGTTCCTCCCCCCCAGTTAGTCCATTTCCTGTGCAGACTCGGTCACAAACACCACAAAATACGGCACAGTACAAATACCTAGAGCAATACAGTGTAAGAAATTTGCATAATTAACAACACATTACATTGCGTGACATATTCCAGAGGGACACAAAAGTCCAAAATCTTTAATCATTTTGGCAACACTTTACTTGACAGGGACAAATGTATTAATTAACTACAAACTAAGTCTTAGTTAACTACTGATTTCATGTTAATTCATCATTAATGAATAGTGATGCGTGTTTTATCTCAAGTAGTTACTATATTTATTACTGTATCTGTTAATTCTGTAAAGCTTTATGATCTACTGAAGGAACATGTAATGAATAACACAAGGGAAATAATGATATGTTCATTAATGAATCGTAATGCATGTTATCTAGAGTAGCAACTATATTTGTTCATGATTTGTACATAATTTGTACTTCAGTAGTAACTGAGATATTAATAATTATTTGTGGCCCATCGAATAATGTGTTACCACAGTTTTTTTAGCCACTACGACCTCTGTAACTGTACCCTTTCTCTGTTTCCCCCTTATTAGCCTAAGTCCTAGTGGCCAGGAGACACAGCGGGATCCTGATCGATCTACAGGTAGCTTACAATTCAAATACGACGAGCAGGAGTGTGAGCAGGTCCTCTCGCGTCCCGACCGCGGTGCCGCTGCACTTCACCCGAGAACTGAAATGACTTGTTCTTTCCCACAGATGTGTACTGAAGGTCACAGACAAGAATCTGACCCTATGCAGCTGGATTTCCACGATGTGAAAACTAGAGGAGTATACACAATCTCCTTCGTAATCCTTGGATCTTTCCTCAAAAACACAAGGAACATGTTTCTCTAGGTCTATGGGGAATTGTCAAATGATTCCACTTTTTAATGCACATTTTAACAGAATTCTTTCGACATGTGACAATCGGCTAACTCATGGCAAAAAAAAAAAAAAGAAAACAAAACTACAGATTTACCAGGTTATCATTTTTATCTTCACTAATTGGTTAAAAAAAATCTGTAAAACCAAGAAAGAAAAAAAAAATGCGTTACCATTGCACATATGGACTGAATAGTTTCTGAAAATCACTCGATTGAGTTTTCTAATAATTCCTTACAATATGTTTTGTTGCTGTACAGCTGTCACGCCTTAGCAAAACCAGTTACTGCAGCAACGGACTGTCATACTGACCACAGAGTTGATGTTTCCTGAGTGTGAATGTCAGCAAGACCTTCTAGCACGGGGATTTTGGATGGGGCTTTTAAATGATTCCTTTTTTTCTTACTTTAAAACCAGTTTTGGGAAAATATCTCAAATTCTAGTTTTTATTGCTGTAAGGTGTGTTAAATAATTAGAATCTTTTAATGGCAGTAACATAGATCACAAAGTCCTTTCTCAAACGTGTATAGTGAATAAATTAAATAAAACCTGAGATGTCAGACAAGTTCAAGTCTTCGCGTTTTTACGGCCAGGTAAGAACACAGTGGGTATGGTGCTGTGTGTGGGGGTGAAAGTGAATACAGGACTGATATATACAGAAGCGAATAAAATCGAAACTGAAAAGCCCACTTCCCATCAAAATGAAGAGACATTTACTTCCCAGCATTCCACGTATTTCCTCAGTCCATCTTCCATGACTACTTGTCCAGTTTTGATAAATTTGTATCCTGTCCTGGGAAGAACAGGGCACAGGGCCGGGTACAGCCGGAAGGGGGTACCAGTCCACCCCCCACACACACACACACACGCACACACACACGCGCACACACACACACACACACACACACAGGCTTGTAATTATATTTTTGTGGGGACTCTCCATTCATTTCTACTACCTAGCCCTAACCTTTACCAAAAGTAACCAAACAAAATATGAGACTTTTGGCATTTTTAGGTATTTGATTGCAGTCAAAGATTTTGTGGGGACCTGAAAAAATAGCATGTTTTTATCACGTTCTGGAGGACATTTGGTCTCCAAATTATAATATACACATAATCCTCACACACACAGACACACACACACACAGGTTGTTTGTAATTGTGTCTTTGTGTGGACCATTCATTTCTATGGAAAAACCCTAATCCCAACAATGACAACCTTAACCCCTACCCAGTCCTAACTTTAGCCATCAGTAACTAAACAAAATATTTTTTATATTTTTAGTTTTTTGATTGCATTCATAGATCCTTGTGGGGACCCAACAAATGATCCCCATAACATAAAAAACTGGGTTTTATTACATTGTGGGGGACATTTGGTCCCCACAAAGTAATATAAACCTAATCCACACGCGCACAAACAAAATTTAACCACCCATTTGGTTAATCGCAGGAGGAAGCTCATGTAAAAGGGGATAAACATGCAAACCCACACCCACAGTGCGACGAGTCGAACCCCGTACCCTGTAGGTGTGCGGCTGCGGTACTCTATAGCAACCTACTGCCTTTCCAAACTCATCACCTTTCGGAATGTATCTATAATCTATTATATCCTTCAGTAACATTGGGACTGCACCCATTAAGGCACCACATGACTTACAGGTGACCATTTCATTTTCATTGTGAACTCTTGAAGTCACCAGTATAATGTGTTGGGTGGAAGCATGATCTTACGGCTAGCACCAACGCATGAGTAGTCCCCTATAAATCTCACACCCACACCTTCTTTATTTGTATATAATTCTTCCTGGAGACAATATCCAACAACACACAACAAGGTTTTAACTGCTGCTCCATCCCATGAAAAAAGCAAAAGAAGATGAAGATTTGAACTCAAACATCTCAAGGAGATCTGATGAATTATCAGAAACTAAAAGCCATAATAATCTGGATGGCTGTTATCTTTCAGTGCTAAATTGAGGTATGAGAAAATAGCACGTCTGAAAAATTCTGAGTCAGATTATCAGGGCTTGTATTCAGCCTTGGCCCCTGCAGTATACTGGCTTAGGCCATGAACTCATGGCCCAAAGTCCCAAGACAGTGCTGGGGTCACACCCTGGACACCGCAAACTACTTGGTTGTGAAAATTCATGAAAATAAAAAGTCACACCACCAAACAGCAGAGCAAGTCGATCCTACATATTCCTAACAATCAGTCAGTAACATGTGGGTGAAATCCTTGAAATCCATTCCAAAAGTCATACTCAAGGCAGCACTCGTGCTTCTAAGAACCAAAGTAATGTACTTTTAATGACGATGATGATACTTAATGATACTTTTATTATATGAAAACTTGATTACTTTAATTCTTGCTATCGGAATGCATCCACATCATGTTAGATGCATTTGCAATTGAATTTGTCAGGTCTGAACTATACAGAATTGGTTATGTGTAGCTTAGAAAGGAATGTGTGAAACAAGGGGAATGATGAAGCACTGAAAGAGTACGTCTTAGTATATAAAGTATGTCAATCAGCTGATATAATATTAGTATCTCAAAAAAGGGTAACAATTTGTACCTTTGCATGTCACTGGGGCTGTACCCTTGTAATTGTACCTTTAAAGGTTCAGAAATGGAGTCTGAGGAACATCCCACACGTACAAACAAAGCATTAATGTACCATCAATTGTATAGAAATGTTCCTCAGTCCATTTCTGTACCTTAAAAGGTACATTTACCTACAGCTAAGGGTACAATTGGCAGACCCTTGAGGCTACAGCTCCAGTAATAAGCAAAGGTACAAATTTCTACCCTTTTTTCTGAGAAGGTCGCCGGTTCGAATCCCGTAAATGCCAGGAGTGATGCTGCTGTGTTGGGACCTTGAGCAAGCCGGTTAACCTGCAAGTGCTTGGTCCTGGGTACGACGTTAATCCAAAACCAGCCCTATAAGGAGGTCTTCCAAATTACAAGAAAAATTTGGTGGTTGGTGGCAGGATTGGCACTCCAGCCACTGGAAAAAACTCACTGCTCCATTCGGACTTGGGTGGTGCTGAGATATCACCAGCTGCATGGTTGCACTCAGGCTCTCATCCCAGAGGTGGCTTGCCATGTGGTGGGTGCAGCAACGCGCTGTAATCAGTGCACACTCCTTCCCATACCTGTGTATGAGGAGGTAGATGTGGAAAAAATATGTTGTGATATATTGCAATGGGTATGGAAAGCATGAAATTAACTCTATGCATTTAGCATTCAGCAAATTGAATCTGGCTGCGAGTATGTAGTATTGCATGAGAATGTAGTATTAGAAGTACTGCTCAACGTGATCATGTACTCACAGATATACCTAGAAAGTCTGAAGTGTGTGACCAGGGCTGTACGTAGCCAAAAGCAACATCCTGAATGCTGAATCACAGTGACACAAAAACAACAACTGTAGCAACCCGACTGTGCAGTCTGCCCGCATGAACGATCGCATCAGCTAGGCAGTTCACCTCCTTGCGCAATAAGTTATTCCAGTGATTCCTGGAAGCCGAATGGTTTCACTTGTTTCCTGCTCAGTCACAATAATTGATATTTGTCTAGGGGATGGTGGCGCATTTCTTGCGACGAGACACGACCGCTTTCTCTGGCCAGGATATTATCCACGGACAGCTACGGAGTGCCGTAAGCAGCGATGGAAACGCAATTTCCTGAAAACAAAGCAGTAAATCTGTATTGTAAAGTGGCCAAATGCTAGGCATAGACAAAAACTATTGCGTAGCCTGACACATTATGTTAGACAAATTTAATAAAACATATACAAATATTATTTATATTTTGAATTACGTTAAAGTTAAAGTAAAATGTAAAGGTTTTAAATCAAGAGAGGGAGGAGAATGTCTGTAATATTTATGTTCTGTTGCAGACAGCCTGTGATAATGGTACATTTACCACACATTCCTGTTTGCAATGGGGTCTGGAGAACTGTGCTCCAAAACAGCCAGTTAATTTCTTTTTATACTTTTCCATTAAGGTCTAATGGCATAACATCCCATAGTATGGGGGAGGAGGAGGATCCTCTGGGGCAAACGCAGAGCAATGGCGCATTGAGGACAAAGCTGATTTGTGCATTGGCCACAAACAACCTTTTTGAGGACTTGTTTCACTTTGAAATTGCCCAACCCCTCCCCCCCTTTCCCTTTGATGTTTTCCATGTGGCTAGATATCTAATGGCAACTGGAAAGGACTGGCCCAAATCTTCTCACAAGGGGGGTTTCCACGGCCTGCGGTAGGCCGGACCCAGTGGGTCCTGGCTGGACTGTGGAGACATCAACCTTTCAGTGAATGGAGCAGTGCTGCAGGCCAGGTCGCTCTGCTCTAAGCTTGAATTCTGTGAGGATGCTTCCAGTCTAATTAGTAAGGCCAAGGGCAACGTTCATATATTTCCTTACATTGCTATTATTCGGCCAAACAAAATGTAGAATCTTGATAGGGATTCCATTGTAAATAATGTCCGTGCCAGGAAACTGAAAATTTATCAAACACCGATGCTTTGGTCTCATTTTTCTCATTTTCTCTGCTGTGTAGCAATAATAAAATAAAGAACTTGGTATAGATGTGCAAAGAGAACCCAGGAACAGGATTCCTCAGTAGCTGGTTTTTGAAGTTTGAAGTAGACTAGATCGCTTGACCCCTAGAAGCTGTTAACGGTGCTTAAATTTCTGTACACTCCTCAAAAGGCCCACGGTTCAACTTCTGCTCGAGTTACAAATAAACTGAGCGCACTGGTCCGGACCCTGCATGAGGAAGCAGGGGAGGCGCATCGAACAAAAACCCCAAACAGGTCCTAACAATGGCCTGGCTCCCGCCAACAGAAAGGTCATATTTATGGCTGTATGCGAATGGCAGGTCGTCTCAGACCAGGCCGACGAGAAGCCGAAGGGCGGCTGCCTCCAGCCTCCAAATGCGAGGCCACTGATGCCTGACCCAGCGGTGCATTAGCGAGCCCGGTCCACTTTCTCAGAGGAACGGGACGGCCGGCACACAGCCACAGAAATATTATACTTTAATCCAGGATGCGTGGGTTTCATGCTCACACCAGCCGAAAGTATGATATCTGTGAGAAAACAAGCGCTAGCCTTAACGAAAAAAAAACAAAACAAAATGTTCGCTAGGATTTCTGCTCATTTTCCGACCTGCGCAAAATATAAAATGGCAAGAATAAGGGCGGACATTATGATAACTTGGACCTTATTTACGAGTCACACAAAGTTTCCCTGATCTTAGGTGGAGACGGTGAAACAGAACCGAAAAGGCAAGGGCTCAAGTTCCTTCAAATGGCAAAATGGCCGAACTTGCTAGATGACCTAGAAGAATCTCCTAAGCAGGAACTGCTCATGGAAGAATAGACTGTTGCATTGCCTTAAATGCCTCCTCATCATACAGCTATATCATACTTTAAATGCATCCATATTGTTACCACCTACCATTGATTATACCCCAAGGTCTCCTCCTTCTTAACTTCTACAAAATTATTTTGAAAAGCCATAGTGCAGTAGATCAAACACTATGCAGCCCTTGCTATTGCTTGCAAAAAGAGCTGTATAGCATGGAGATATTACCCATGAAATGTCAGGTGTGGAAAAGGCAAACGAACAAATGAACGTTCATGTAAATCATGGACTAAGGTTCAACCATAGATGATCTATGAAGTGCATTAAACAAACCTTCTCTTAGAAATGATATTAGGACAAGAGAATATTCACAGCAATTTATGGTTGGCCGAGAATTCATTAGCTAAAACGACAATGAACTCACAGATGAGTGGAATTGCGCTGTGATGGAGATGTGGGTGTTATATAAACTGACCACAGACCACATCGACTTTATCATGGTGATTACTGAAGGATAAATAGATCTTGAGTAGCTAAATACTGTAAAATACAAACAGTACTCTTGGCACAGAAGAAGCTCCTTATGACCTCAATGAGTGAATACTTTACCTCATATAAGTACTCTAACTGCCTATCTGACTTTATATTCTGCAGTTGTTCCCAACAGCAGGTAATTATAGGTGAGCCTTGGAACAAATCTGTCTGCAATTTCATAGATTGTGTTTCTCAGTGAAATGAGCCTTTTATGATCATAGGGGGCTGGTGACCTTAAAAGCCTCAGCAGACCTCAGGATCGGCCTGAGATCGTGAAGCAACCTGAGAAGGGAGCTGGAATTTGAATGAAGAAATCTGTGGGTAAATAGCGTGATGATAAAATGAAGAATGAAAATGGCGAGGACAAGATGGGGAACCCTTTGTCTAACTGCTCTCAAGTTTTAAGGTGTGTTCCTTTCCAGTGTTGAAACCTCCTAAGAGGAGATAAGGCCTCAACCAACAGATAACACACTGATTGCTGTAAAACAGTCTTATAAATAGTGTTAGCTAGTCTCACTAGCTATGACTTGCTTTAAGCAGGGTTGATAGTCCAAATGAAAAATATGCAATGCAATATCACAGAGTATAGAATACTTTTCTTAGGTAGTTCACAAATATCCTTTATGATAATGGTCGGTTCTAGTAATAATTAAGTCTGCAGGTATTTTATCCATAGCATCTAGATTAAACAGCTATGAGGACATAACATCTGAATGATCAGCTTGTAGTTCACGCTATCTGCTGTACAAGTTGGTCATTGCCAGCAGAAGGACTCTGGGATAGTAAGCAAAGTCCGGATACATGTCAAATGACTCTCGAGCTCTTTAAATCCAACCTTGACCCTTAGGCAGGAGTAGGACATCCTGTACCTACTCACTATATATGGCAGATCAATGAGGACAGTTTTCATTAGACATAATCCTGAAACATGCTGGCCCAGAAACTCTGCACGAGCCAGTCGGTGCATGAGTTGGACAGCCTGGCCATCGCAAGGGCTTCTAATCTCGTCACCCAAGGCTGCCTCTGCTGCTATGGTTTCACTCCATAACAAGAACTCATTGTCTCAGTGCAGAAACCCAGGAACCTAAAGGATGTGACATCGGTAGAGCTAAAAGGAATCTTGGCAAGTCACTAAGGGGTCAATAACACACGATAATGCAGCCTTTCTATATGTCCTCCTCCTCAACTCTGTTATTTTGATATAAAATAGAGAAGGAGCCCATAGCTTTGGGTGGTTTCATCTGGTCCCACCGGCTCCTGGGCGGACAGTTTCTCAAGACGCGTTTGCTACTGTTACCTTGAGCATAAGCTTAACCTGCAGATCTCGCAAGCATGAGAGCCAAGGCTACGTCGAGCCCACGTCTACGTTCAAAGGGAAAACAAGGGCAGTCAGTGGCCTTAAAGTTTTTAACTTGTCTGTTTTGTAACTTTTTGAGGAGAGCCTTGAACCTTGAACCTTGCCGAGTACCGGTGTTCCAACGTTGAGGAAACAGAGGAAGTGAAAAGCTGACATGCGTTGGGATGTTTTAATTAATGTTTAAGTCACCGGTGCATTTAGTGTACTACCTTCTATGCAGCCATAGAATTTCATCTGGGAATTTAATTACCTCCATCAAATCATGCTATCTAGATGTATAATAAGTGAAGAATGAATACAAGACCACTTGGAAGAACGCCATCCATATGGTTGCCAGGAGTCAACATCGACTTGACAGCACCTAATAACAATGTAATTGCACCTCTGTGCAGCACTGATAGAGAAAATGCAATAGTAATTTTGACAATAAGTTTCATATGTTATGAAATAGAAACATAATTTAATATTCAATAACAAATAGGAGCTTTATTCAAAAGGAAAATGAAAGAATGTTAAATTTAATGTAAAAAACCAATGCCCATTAAAAAACCTATACAGTGATCTACCTCATAAAGGATATTGATAAAAGTATCAGGGAACATTTATTAAATGAACCTTAAGCATGAAAAACTTCTTTGAGCCCAAATGACAACACACGTTGTTGGCATACTAAGCCTAACCTTAGCCCTAACCTTAACCCTAACCCTAACCCTAACCGCATGTAAACGAACAAGTTACATATTAGGAAAAATAACTGTAAGTATGGTATCACTTGAAATGTCTTTTTTAAGAAGATCTATATATCCAACTTGGTCAGGGTTGTGAGGGGGATCAGGAGCTTATCCCAGGTAGCACAGGGCACAAGACTGGGGTACACCCCGGCTGGGGTACACCTTGACTGGGGTACACCCTGTGAGTGGGGTACACCCTGACTGGGGTACACCCTGGGTTGTGTGCCAGTCCATAGCAGGTTCCCTGTAGTTATTTTATGAAAATGTACAGTATGATTGATGTTTTGATGAAATGTTCTCACAGAAACAGATGAGTACATGATGAGGGCGGAAGAATAATGCAGTATGTTCAGTATGTTAGTAAGTCTCACTAGAAAATAATAGGCCTAATTTTAAAATGAATACCTACAATTATGATTTTATCACACTTTTCCATTTTAGACTTAACATCTCATTATTATGAACTGCCTTCGAAATATTTTAAAAATCGCAATCCAAATATCTGACAAAGTCACTGTCCAGAATGCATGGAGTCAAGCGTTAGGTTTAAAAAGCATTCACACCGTGTTGCGCCGCTGAACCTCGGGACAGGTCAAATGCAGCACCTGTCTCCATTTCACTGAGCTTCGACACTGTCATTAAGCAGGAAATGAGGGCATGTGGCTCACTTCCCGTCTCCCCGGGTGCAAAAACTAAAAGAAGGTTGCCTGTGCCCTCCACCGGCCGCCCACTTTAACTGTTGATCCCTTTTAGGGATCATGGGAGTCATTTAGTGCCAGGGGCTGGGGTCTTCACCCAAACCCCGCCCTTTCTCAAGATGGGCGGCTGTGAGAGTATAAAACTTATAGGGGTGCTCAATCAAGCATAAGGAAGTCAAAAATCTGAATGCTCCCTGCTCTATGTGCACACCAAGGCTGCCGACATAACAAAACCATGTTGTCTCGGTAAGTGAACAGTGACGGTTCTCTGAACAGCACGTTATCTGTAACCAGGTCAACGAGCAGATTGTGGGGTTTATGAAGCAGGCAAACCATAATTAAATCAAGTGGGGGGGATTGCGTTTCTCTGTCCTGATGGGTATTATTCACCTGAACAGGGGAGCATTGATATGCCTTTCTTGGCTTCTAAATTTAAACATATAACAATCGTTTTTCCTCCCACCCAATTTTTTTGACTAAAAGTTGTGATAATATAATATAATATAATATAATATAATAATATTGTTTTGAAGTATTTTACAGTCATTTAAAAAGCGTGTGTTAATTCAAAATAAGTTCAAGTAACATTTTTGCATCATATTATAGGAAAGATTCGTACAGGCCGCCAAGAATTTTGTCAATAATTTCATTGCAATGGAAGTGAATATCCTCTCAATAAATGTTTACGTTATATGTATGGTTTGTGAATGCTTATGGTTAATTAATTAATTTTTTGATCATCATTATTTTGCATTATAACTAGGATAATATCCATTCTTTTCATGCTGTCATTAATGTAATACATTTCAAAACGTTTACAAAATTTGTAATATAAATTTATCCATTTTTGATCCCACTTTTTCATAATGGGGTTGCAGTATAACATGATATAAATCAGTCAAGATGTTGTAATTGGATTTTTTTTATATATTTATGTTGTCAATGAAGGAATAAAAAATCTTTAAATGTCTCACTGGTTATATTTTTAAAGCAAGAAACAAGAATAATTATAGCCATTATTTGCCTCATTAAATAAATGCAGCTTTGCCAACATTCAAAAGTGTTTTAAAAATATATTGCCTTTAGCAGTTTAGTGACTGCGCTCCCTTTGCCTTCCAGAAACGTTTTGATATTTTCTGCAGTGATGTGCCTGGCAGCAGTTACTGCAGCTGCTCCTGTTGAAGGTAGGAAAGTGTTCAGTCATAAATGGTCGCGCTTTCCATGAATCTGCATGTTCCTCTGCGTTGTTCGTGAGCAGCGGTCAAGGAAGTCAAGGGATCCTTCTCAAACGTTTATTGACGCGAAGGCTTCTGTTCCATCTAATCGGCTTAATAAGGGTATTGATTGATTTGTGACTATAGTTTGAAATATTTGAATGTGTTAATGAAAAGATAAGTTCTTTTCTCTTTTGTCGCACATGTTAAACTAACACTTTAGTCAATAAAATATGTTGTTAAATAGCCATTTTCAATTAATGTATTCTTGTCTTGAAGAATAAACAAAAGATCGACTTGTTACATATAGCTATGTAATTAAGTTAATAAAATACTTGGGAGCTGCTTAGCTGTCATTTGACTGATTGTCTATAGTGTTTAGTGGATTTGTATCTTACAAAGTAACTGAGGCTGGCTGGAATGTGACCCAGTCTGAATGATTGTCTGGGCTGGGACCAAGGAAGCCTTTAGAGAAACGTTCTGTGTGGGGCTCACACTTCACGGACAAGGCTGAGGGGCTATCAGTGTCCACAGCAAGGTCCTGTTTCTCTCCATCACTTGTGTTCCAGAGAACACATTGTTATACATCAAAATGCAATGAAAAGGTTGATTAACGGTGGAAACAAAAAGCTTCCTGGCCCGGGACATAATTTTTCTAGCCTTATGTTTTATTTTCAGAGAAAGAAGTGGAGGAATCTGATATCGAACGAGAAGAGGGTGAAGAGGAGCTCTCTGAAGAGGAGGAAGGTAGGTGGAAAGTGGCCCACACTGGGCTGCTGAGGTATCAGCAGATCTAGACTCTGGGCTGTGGTGGCTGGACCAGGCGCCTGGATGTCAGTTTCTCTAGCGAAATGTAGCCAAAATAAACAAACGTTTGCCTGGACTGACTCATGTTGACTGAAACATGGATAACGGACTTTTTAACATATGCAGCTTGTCCACATCGCTGCAAATATAAACGGGTCTGTAAAATATAATAAAATGATAGGAGTCAAATAGACATTATAAAATAAATATAACAAAATTTAAATTTATAACTTGTTTTGAATTTTTTAATGATGCATGATTTTGAGTTTATGTTGAACAATGGATTAAATGCAACTTTACTATCAATAATATACTTTAAACTAAGTGTTTAAATACCATTTAAAATAGACCACACATTCAGATCCTGATCCAATACTCCTGCAGGGTGATTCTGCATTAACTACTATAAAATTTTTTTTTGTGCCACACACACATAATTTTAAAATTGACAGCAAATAAAGTAATAGTCAAAAAAGGTATTGGAATAACACGTCAGTCTGTTTTTTGAGTTATAACCCAGCAGTCTTACATACTGCCAACACTTCTTCTCTACGCCTTTGCAACACGATCTTCAGGAAGAAGGAAACATGTGAACAGTTTATGAACTGTTATCAATTTCCTTTTTTTTCAGATGATGATGACTCCAATATTCAGGATATGAATATGGGTGAGAAGTTAATAACTTGCCACCAATATAAAGATGTTCTCCTTCTTTTAGCTATTCAAACAATGAAGCAATTGGTTTTTTTTTAATGCCTCTTACCAATGTTAACACTCATTTTTATTGAGAAAAAATGAGCCCTGACTGAAAAACTTTACTTCAGATCACTCTGTTTTTCATTTTTTGGTTTATTTCATTATTGCATAGAATACCAGTACTTTAAATATTACTGCATTCATAATTTATTGTACATAGAAAGAAATGGGAGACAGTTCTATGCAAGCGTAGAATTTCTGGACATGATTACAGTACATGCCGTCAGCAATACAACACTAATCGTAAAAACATTTCCATTGAATAAGAAGATACATGAAAGAATTTTAAAAAGATTATAAAATAACAAACACATTATAATTTTATAATATTTTCCTCTAAATGTTTTAACCGTTTTAATTTAATTTTAACGTTTAATTTAATCAGGTTTTAAAATAAATTGATGGCAAAAATTTGGTTAGCCATGGACACAAATGCATGTGTTCCAGGAGAAACTTGCATGGTTAATGAGATTGGAGGGAAACAACTGAGAAATAGTTGAAGATCCATAATTGACAAGTAGATGATGCCTCATTATCATGTCGATTTGCTGGACAGTAGCACTTTTATTATGGTGTGATGTGTCGCCTGATAAGCCTGATAAGGTTTTTGCAAACTCAGCATTTCCATCCAGTCTTTGAATTCCTGCTAGTTTCATGTGTTATTTAAATGAGAATTAATCAATAATCCTATTCAGTACATGCCAAAAACATGACTAAAGAAACACTTTATAATGTGCATGAAAAATGACATTTATTTTAATGTAAACATAAATACATACATAATTACATGTGTTAATGTAAATGAAGTAAAGCTTTATATTAAAAAAAGGAATGCACTGGGAAACCACAGTAACTTCACAGACTGGTAACATGCGTTATAAACATTTCTTGTCTTTTAAAAACAGCAAAAGTTTTGTTGTTGTTTTCCATAAAAAAGCACATAACTTACCGATGTTTGCGTGGTGACATGCCCCCCCCCATAGGACATTTAATAAAATAATTATTTGGTGCTGTGGGACATTATGGAAAAGATTTATAAATAAATAAATAAATAAATAAATAAATAAAAATCTTTCTCTCAGGAATTGGAGGTCGGCAACCTTCCACTGCATCAAAAGATCGGGGTAAGTTAAAGCTAATCCACTCTTAGCCTGAACAGGTCTTTTATTCACTGCAGCACAGGTCTTAATTGTAATGAAGGGCTCACAGTGTGCAGCCGAAGCTGGTGAAATTTAAGGTGGTAAGATTAACTTGGATTTTACTTTGGTAAACAAAAAAACCACTCACACTGGAACCATTGTATAAAAGACGTGGTATGAGTGACCAGCTTACTGCTCTACAGAATCTAATTCTAAAGGGATAATTATACTTCTATGATGACTTTTCAAAGATTACGTATGTAACAATATGAATCCTCATTTCTGAGAAATCCTGCATTTCTTTCAAGATCCATCTGGTCCACAAGAAGCCTCACTGGAAGGTGACCCTATAAACGGTAAAGGGGACCTGGAATTTTACTCTACGCCAGATGAATTCGTATGACACCTTACTGCCAGTGTATCACCTTCAAAATACTTGTGAGCACAAGTTTCAAAAAGGTGTCTGGCTGTTTTTCTTTTGCAGGACAGAAACTGATTGGCGCTAGACCGTCACATGGGGGCAGCCATGACGGTGAGACCTGTGAACTGTGGAGAAAGCAGATTGCCTTTGAACAATAAGATAACCATTGTCTCTCCCCACCAGTGTCCGTCACAGACTCAGCTGTGGAGGAAGGAAATGGTAAAAGAAAATCGTGCACACCTGTATGGTATCCTACTCAAAAATCACACACACTCACGCACCTCGAGTGCTGATTCACCATTGAGCTTTCTAGTCAGATACCTACTCTCCACTCTGTGCTGTGTCTGTGCCGCAGGTGACAATGGGGCGGACACGCTAGCTCTGGATGCCGGCACTGCATTTGACCACATTGGTGAGAAGGCCAGTCTCTCTCGATCCGCTGTGTCTCCCGTTCCCTCAATTTTTCCACAGTTTTTCAACATGCGGGTGTCGTTGTTGCCAGGCGCGGTTGAACACGGCAGTATGGCCACTCAACTGGAGCCCCCAGGTACCCCACGACACACCACAGCCAAGCAGTAAGACCTACAACACCCACAGCGAGGGGACAGCCACACTTTCACAATAACCTGATTCATTGTCCAGTCTTAGCCATATATCTTCTCACATAATCAGGATAGAACTTTATTCACACTATTTTCCACAGTTGAGGGTTTTGCCACTTCTTTGCCAAACACCAGTGGTGTGATTTTCATCCACTCAGGAGGTGAACCAGGACATATACCCAGCATGACGTCTGAGGTCCACATGTTAGCAGAAGGTGAGCGAGGCCCAGAGTCATGAGTCACATCACAGACTGGCCGAAAAGTCAAACTTCTGCAGTAGCTGCAGTACCAGTCAAAAGTTCGGACACACCAAGCCGCCTACGAAAGATAGTGACAGTGTTGCACCCCATGACTTGGCCAGAGAGTGAAGAAAAGTGCTCCAGCATATGTGGCACCTCCTTCTGGACAGCTTGAAAAGCATCCCAGGAGGCCACCTCATAAAACTGTCATAGAGTAGACAGCGGGGTCCCCTAAAATCACCCAAATACCATCCAATACACCCATGCCTTTTTGGACTTGACCACTATACAATCTTGTTTAGCTAATCAATACTTCATTGAGTTACAAATTTAGTTAATTAATTAAGTGAGCAAGCAGAGGAATACATGGAATGGCTGAGGTGCCCCTGAGGAGAGGTTTGGGAACTGAAGCGGTGTTCATCTAGCCATCCAATAAGATGTCAGTTTTTGAAGAAAGGAAGAAATTATTGCTAATCGATTCATGTAAGGGGCAGAGTGGTGGCTCTGAGGCTTGGGCTCTGTGCCGGAACTCGGAAGGCTGCTGGTTTGAATGCCAGGAATTGGGCCCTTGAGCGAGGCCCTTAACCTGCGACAGGATTGGAAAGCACTGGAAACTGGCGGCCACTGGAAAAAAACCTCACACTGTTCCATTCCATTGAAAGTAGTGTGGTGTGAGGTGTTACCTACCGCACGGCTGCACTCGGGTTCTCAGCCCTGAGGTGGTTCGTCATTTCCTGGGTGCAGCAATGTGCCGTCATCAGCACGCACTCCTTACCTCATTCATGTAGCGTGAAAACTCCGGTGTTGATGCATTCTGTGGTTACTGACAGCATGTTTCGCATTCTGTCGAATTCCAGGGCCTCATCAAATGACACACCAAGCTGAGATACACTCCGCCGGTAGGTACAGAAACTTCCAATGTTCATTTAAGGCCAAAGCACAGCAGTAACACTCACGCAAATGTTACTGTACGCATGCAGATATTGAAAGGACAGCATGATTTAGCTCAGATCGAATAAAACGCGCACTAGGGTGACCTCAAGTGAGAAATCACAGTATGATTTCATTCAGATCAAATAAAACATGCACTCGGATGACCTCATCTGAGAAGTCACCGTAAAGAGTGTTCTGTCTGAAAAGCCGGTCTCATCTTATAGGGAATGGACCCCCTTTGGGCTCCAGCTCTCATGGGGATCTTACAGGTGGGATCATTTATTAATGCTTGTCAGATATAGTGTTGTGTCATGGTAACAAGCCTCTTAAAGGGGAAGGCTTCGATGTGCGTGTATCGCCTGCACCGTACTGTTCACGCTCTCAGATTTTGAAGGATTTATTCGTTGCATTGGCTGGATTGTGATATTTGCCTTATAGTATTGACGTGCCACTTTGCACAGGTTCGGAGGCAAATGGTTCAGAAGGCCCAGAAATGGAGTCCAACGGTAAGGTGGCACCGGGAAGGCGGTAAAAGTGGCCACGCCCCCCCCCCCCCCCCCGCGCTGCC
>JAODLC010000050.1:9454475-9471089 GCA_026781145.1 Hippopotamyrus pictus
AAAAGGGCCCCCCCCCCCCCCCCCCCCCACGTGCTGCCGCTTCGACGATGACACATAAGCAGCACTCGGGTTTTACTGACACTTTGTCGTTTCACAGGAAACAACCATAAGCTGCTGGTAGGGGGGTCGTTGGCTGGACATGCAGGTAAGACATGGGGGGGGGCGGGCTTTGCATATTTGACATTTACATTTATCTGTTTGGCGGGTGTGAGGTGTAAGTGAAGCAGACAGAACAAGCAGTGTTGGCCATTTCAGGTCCAGAAGTTACACATCCAGACCAAGATTATGTTTCTACCAACCAGTTGAGTGCTTTGTGACTGTGACTCTTTATGCTCAACTGGTTGGTTGAAACAAAATCTTGGTCTGGGTTAGTAGCTTCTGGACTGGACATGCCCAACACTGAGTACAAGAATACTGCCGTCAAGGAGCCACCTTAGCTACAAGTTCTACAAGGCTGATCAAGCAGAAACAAGTGCAAGATCATTATGGTGGAAATAAATATATAAGCATTGCTAAAACCATCACATCAGGAATGCTATACACACAAATATAACCCAAGAGGGACTCCATTCAGAAATCAAGTCTGTGTCCAATATACAAATAGAAAGAGCATCCAGTAGTCAAGCAAACCGCTTCATTTGACTGGTGGGCATATTAGAGTTTGGGCAATGTCAACGATGAATGGCTGATCTGGTTTTCTGTGTCTGTACAGTCTCTGATCTTCCCCTGGCTGATACCTTCTATGGCGGATATCCAGGTACAGCAGAGACACCCCGGCCCGGGAACAGAATCAGAACCATGCACACACGCCCCCAGAAGATCGAATGCATTCCATATGAGCCGGCTTCTGTGAGACAAAAACATCTGGCTGTCGTTTTCATCGGAGGGCCTCTGACAAATGAGAGATAATCGCTTCTTTAAAGAAAAAAAAGAATAGACGAGAATTACGATGCACTTTACGGTTAGGTTAGCCGGATTCTGACATGCTCTAATTGCATGATAGAGTTCTGGGCGTTAGCTTATGCTAACCACTACGACGAGTCAGTTGAATGACGTTAGTATTAATATAGCGATGCGGCTTAACTGGCACATAGCTAAAAGGATAAGCAAGGTAGTTCAGCATCTAAACATCTGCTTGCGATGGATCCTGTGGGCCTCCCAGAACTAGGCGTGATTTCTGTGTTTCTGCACACCTGCCACTTATTTCATACCATCACCTCTTCATGCCATCTAGCTCACTTAGGCGAGGCATCTGTTATGAGACATACTGGAGCGGTAATTGGATCTAACTTAAAACAATGTCCTAATATGTTTCAGATATAACAGACCATTATATTTCTGACCCCAGTATGGACTTGTCAGGTAGGTCTTGCTTAAATTAATAAAGGGTTATAGTTCCTGCTAACTTGACCATGTGTCAGAATAATACTTTTTCATAATTAAATCCAGGATGAACGTAAAGGACCGAAATCTTAATCTTTTTGAACATATGGTACTTTTATAGATTGAAAGCATGAATGATGTTGAGTGATTGATCTCTCCATATGCCCGTAGATTACGATTTGACATTTTTTCCCATAAGCTGGTAATTATCTCTGGTCTGCGAGACTAAATAGCTGAGCTGCTATCTCAAGGCTGTTGTCTGCGTGTAAGGAAATTTGGTTTTAATCAGGTGGCTATTTCTCGCTGGTCTTTAATTCCAGTCCTTGGCCTCACTCCAGGAGAGCCCGCTGGTAGCAATACTCAGTCACATGCTCCAGGTACTTGCTGGCACTGCACTCTCCACTAGGAGTCGTAAATCTCCCTGCCTCCTCTCCATGTGTCGTCTCTCACAGGCTTGACTTGCTCTACCGCACCTGCGAGACCGTTTTCAGACTTGTAATCATGACAGAGATTTCAGAGCGGCGGGCTAAATTTACTGCCGCTTTTTGGGCCAAGGTATCATTACATCCATGTGTTCCACAAAGCCTTGAACCCCGAGTATCAGTTTGCATGTCTGTGCTTATAAAGGAGATTGAATGAAGATTTTATCCTGAAGGTCATTCTGACTCTTTTCCCTTCACACGTTTCAGGTGGTTTCACTGGGAATGACGCCCTCACTGAAAGACTGGGTCAGTTGCTACCTCCAAGACTTGTTATGTTCACTGATGTAGGACAATAAGCACAGGAGAGTCTAACTGAGTTGGAGAACATGTCACCACCTTCGATGGACACATAATGAGAAAGACTGCTGGAATCTCTTGCCATCATATTTGTTTATATAATTGTAAATTCAGATAGATCGACTTAAGCCAGGATATGTTCATTATACATATGAGATTGGATATAAAAGATGCCTAATTAATTATGTGCACATTATCATCATAGTGATTCACATTCGAATCATCCTAAAATTGTAATTCTGCCAGTAAAGAGATTTAGAAGTAAAAAATATCAGTCTATAAGAACAAATTGGTATTTTGTTCTAAAAAGATTCCAGAAGCCATTTTGCACATTTTATCACATTTTTCCAAGAAACAAAGCAGTTATTTTTAATTTACTGCTGAACCGTCAAACCTTGGAGAGAATTTCATGGAAATATGAAACATCTTATTTCTTGAATCTCATTTTTTTTTTGTCAATAACAGGACTTGCTGGAGACCTGGGCATTCCACAGATGGCCTCTACAGGTTTATTGCATATTTACCTATACAATGACTGACCTATAAATTTGCGAGTTACGCCTTACCAGGTTGTATATATATGCCAAATTCTCACTCCTGTCTGTATCTGCAGCCCATCCATCAGAAGGTGAGCACACACCCATGAACTTTTGGCACATTTATTTATGTAGATTGTTTTTTTTACATCTAATCACTATTGTTCTCTATTTATATGATTTTCATAATGCTTAACACTTGCAGTGTTATACAATTCTCTCTGACAAATGCATATATAGAAAGAGTTATTTTCATAGAGTCATTTTCAAAGAGTCATTTTCAAGCAAGTGTCATGCATGGGACTGGTCTCTGCAGGGGCACCATAAGTAAGGGGGTACCATAAGGGGGTGTAGGGGTGGGGGATTAGGACGATTCCAAGGGCCCCTGAGTGACAGGCGCCCTAATAAATTGGAACATAACTGGATTGGTGTGGATTGGGGCCCCTATATGACGTTGTTCAATGTGGCCCAGAATGTCGACCCCTGGTTTTCTGAAACATTATTGTAATCTTTTTGTTGTTTGTATCTTTGTCTTCAAATTGAACTATTTCTGTTCAGGAATGTCCAGCACACAAGATGAATACAGGCAGTTAAGAATGTCCGATAACGGACAACTCGTACTTAACAGCCAAACTGAAATCTGTCATATTAAAAATCTGAGTTAAATTCAATGGTTCATAATAAAGAATACACATTCTACTTCGTGACACTCGTGACGACATTGCGTGGCTTCTGTGGTCCGTCAGCTCGAGGTGCAGCACAGTATTTTTCCGACTGAAATACAAATTCTACTAAAAGACAGACGTAGGGAGTGGATCTCCTTTGTAGCTTGGGAACTGCCTGTAAGTACATTTTACAGAAATGATCCACAGAAACACCCAGTGCTTTCTTTTATCCCTCTGTCACCAGGCTCCAGAATTCCAGGCAGTTTTGGTGACCATTTCCACTCCATTAGTTATACTGGTAAGGAGGATATTTCAAATCCGCGGCTTTAGACGATATGTTGCACCTTCTAATCGGACCACTTCAATTAAAGAAATACTTGCTTATATTTGTTTCTTGGTAACTTAGACGGTGGGGATCATGCTGCTCTGACTGGTGTCCATGGTACCACGACAGGTAAATAAGCACCGACTGACTGGATAATCCTCAGTACGACATGTGCTGCATCCCTCTCCAGGAAAAACAGCCTGAAGGTGCTATTATCCATTCTTCTTCCAACCTCTTATCCGGTGCAGGGTCAGGGTGCGGGAGAGCGTAAGCCTGTTCCAGGCAGCATAGGGCACAATCCTCTTTCCCCAGACAGAATTCCAGTCCATCACAGGGCACACTCATGCACACATGGAAAAATTGCACTCTATAGGCAATTTAAAAACATCAGTTTGGTATGTAGGAGAATGCCTGCATACCCCCACACACTCTAGCCCCCCCCTTAGAGGTGTGAGGCAATCACAATTATTCACGCAGAACGAGCTTTTCAGCTTTTCTGTTAGAATATTAAGACCAGAAATCACAAAAAGAGAAAACCTCACCCAATTGCTGGCCAGTACCACTAGATGTTAATGGTGATTTCTTCATTGACTGAAGTGTTAGGAATACTCTATTATTATAATTATAATTATTATTGTTGTTCTTGTTGTTGTTTTAAAGATCCGCATGCAGAAATTGCCATGATATCACATACCGAATTTCTGAGTACACATGATCCAGGTATGTTCATGTAAAGTCAACAAACAAAAAATATAAAATTATATAATTTCCTTGATTCCTGGAGTCACTGTATCAAATCATGGAAAAATAGGGTGTTGAAAATGGACTGTTCTAAATAATTTCAATTTAAAAAGACGTTGTGTTTAAATTGTAGAGGGTGGCTCTGATGTAGTGCATATAGACTCAACAAATCCCAATGGTAAGTGATTACTGATATCTAATGACTATCGGTGATGACTGATATCCCTATTTCAGTTTTGTTTTTAAAATACCGAGGAACTGCAGACGGACATTATTAACAACATATACATACAGTTATCAAATGGTACCAAACTTGCTCTCGAAACATTAACTTGTGTTTTCATTAGGAAATGGTCGTCAAAGACCAATCACAGAGATGCACAATAGAGGTAATCTGTTTTTTTTAGTATAGCTGAAGAAACTTTGTTAGTCCACATCAGCTAATATATTCTGTTTTACCTTTTATAGGGGATCAGCCTTTCACTGACCATCATGACAGAATAAGTAAGAAAAATTATGAAATTTACAAAAAAATATTGAGTTACAAAATATAATGGATACAATGAAACATTGTCTTACATTAATAAAAGCAATAATGACTATTGAGTAGAATAAATAAACTTAAAAAATAAATGGACAAAATTCAAAATGAAATGCATATAGAATGATTTGTTTTAGATGTTTTTCCTCATGTTTTGCTATACTTTGTATTCATGGTTCCCACTGACAAATTAAGGCAGGTGTTTCATTCCATAATTATTAAACACAAGAGTTTGTATTAATAATAATAATAATAACAATAATAATAATAATAATAATTATTATTATTATTATTATTATTATTATTATTAACAGTCTATCAACACTGTCGTGAATAAGCAGACGCCTGCAAAGTGTGGTACAATTTCCACGCAGTTTTCTTTAATCATAATAATGGTGTCATATTGTGAAATTTATGCTTTATTATTATGTGGAAAAAGTTACCATAGATCCTGCATGGCCACTTCTGGCTGGGTTAAATATTGCAAGTCAGCGATGGAAAAATCCGCAGGTTTCCATCACCCCAAAAGACATCAAAAAGGGGAAGAATCTTTAACTATTCCAAAAACTATCCATCATTGCCCCCCCCCCCCCATACACACACAGGTGACCCGCACAGCGCTTCACAGCTCAGCTCAGCAGGTGAGTTGAGTGGCTGCTGTGGCATTTTCTGAAACACCTCCCGCGATGATATACTTGACGGTGTTGTTACAGCGGGGGCTGTCCTGCTGCGTCCGTATACGCCAGTGCCGTGTCCGTATACGCCAGTGCCGTGTCCGTATATGCCAGTGCCGTGTCCGTATACGCCAGTGCCGTGTTTATTGTGCTTTGTGACACAGAGGCCTTCTGTTCACCACACACAGGTGGAGGGAGTCCGCACGTCAATCCTCAAACGGGCACCGATGGTCAGTCTAAAAACATAAAAGTATATTCAAGTAAATTTAAACAATAAAATTAAGTTCCCCAAATTTCTATCAAATGCATGCATCCAGCATGCGCAACCATCCAGTAACACACGTGTCTCTGCCTCCTGGGTTTGCCAGTGGTCCCGATCGCAGGAGAGACAAGTTCGCTGAGTGCATTTTCTCACATGGACCATACAGGTAGCAATCGGTTAAAATATCCAAGAAGCGATTTCTCGTCCCCAGTAATCACTACACTTGTTACACCCATTTCTTTATACTCAACAGAACCGTTTATATTCCCCTGTGAATTCCAATCTTACTTCCCTTGCTATCTGACATAGAAAAGTGTCCTATTTCATCAGGTTTGAGTGGAGAACCTGTGACCAGTTCCCACCTACAGCTGGAATTAACTGGTAAGAGACAATGATACAATTATGAAGATACTCCAGGGAAACTAGCTGGCACATTAATTTCTGATTATTTAGTCTTTACATGAACTATTTTGTAGAAGTGTGGCCTCAAAACATTTAATACGTTTTGCAAACATGTGTATAATAATATATATTTTTAATAGTCTGAGTTTGGTTTCTCCCGGAATTCATTGAGCAAGCCTGATGTGTCCTTTTAAATGTGTAACTCTCTCCCACCATATAAATGTTTGGCATTTACACTGTAGCTCCAGGCTCTGCATTCAGCTCCAGCGCACCAGATATAGGTATGTATCCATAAATTTCCTCACCCCCGGAGGTGATTTTCCAGTGTGCTGTTTATGGCGTTTGGACAAAGTTGCAAGGAGATAAAGGACAAAAGCCAGCCAGCTTTTTTCATGCAAGTGCGTTGCTAGGAGAGTTTATTAGGATCACTTTCCACTCCACAAATGTGTCCTGAGCGATGAGGATAGCTCTCAGAAGAAGCTATTGCACAATACAGAATATTATCCTGCCTCAAACTCAAGAAGGAATTACAGACATTCTAACTGAAGGTTTTTAGCCAAACATTCCACCAATCAGGCAGCACCCTGTGACCCCGCCCCCCACTCTTCCTCCCCAGCCTTCAGTGGAGAACCCGTGACCAGCAACCAAATAAATTCCACAGGTCAGTGGGCCTTTTATACATCTATCGACCTATCCATCTTCCAATCACTTATCCTGCTCAGGGTCACATGGGGGCCTGGAGCCAATCCTAGGCAGCACAGGGTACATGGCTGGGGTGCACCTTGGATGGGATGTCAGTACATCACAGGGCACATACCCACGCAACATGGGGAGACACATAAACTTCAGGAAAACAGAGTGGAGGTGGGATTCAAAGCCCAAACCCTGGACATGTGATGCCACAGTGCCTCCCTGTGGGCCTTTCAAGGTCCAGCCACAGGCCTAGACCATGGTGCCAAAGACTGGCCAGTGGCCAACAAACAGTGAGAAGGGAGGAAAGTTTATGAATGAAATAGGCCTTACGGGTACTACACCAGCAAAGCTCTGCACATACACCATTTACCCAGCAAAGGGTTACACCACTTAGTGTCTTTCTAGAAACATCGTTCATTCTGGCTTCATATTCATTGTCATAGATTTTACTGTCCATGCATTCATTCATGTTCAATGTTTACTATGGTTAAGCAATGGTTACGCTAATTAAAATTGATTCGTGTTGAAGCAAAGGGCATCGGTTAAGCCTTAATGGTCCAGGGTATTTGTGGTTTGTGAGGTCCACGCTGTCATCTTCCTGACTTAGGGGGGGCAGAGCTGCACGGTGTGCTATTTCAGACTGGATCCCCAGGTGGGTTCGCCACTACATGGTCGCTCCTCCTCAGCACTCACAGCCATGCTCATTGCTCATGGGTCATGGTGGGGGGGGGGGGGGGGGCGTCCATTTCACTTTTCTGAGTGTGGTGCTTCAGTTACAGGGAACCCGCTTAAAATCTCCCCCCACACGGACACCGTTGACGGGGGTGAGTCCCATCACCAGGACTCCTTGGCCGCTGGCCTCTATTTGTCCTGTGTATGTCCACCTAAAGGGGTTTGGTCGCTATGCTCTTTGGGCGTCAACCCAATGGTCAATGCTGATGCCGTCATAATTCCTAACCATTCTTTCTGTTCTGTTATAGTTACTGCTGATCCCCGAGGAACCAATGAAGGTTTCAGTAAGTCTGAACAACTACGTCCCACACACTTCAGGAGTTACTACACAAATAACAGAAATACTAACAATGGAGAGAGGAATCAGGTCACACTTTACTTGAGGGGGCATGAATAATGTAGTAGTACATGCTTAACTTAATGCTTACTTAACCAGTAACTAAGTGTTAGTTACTAATCCCATGTTCATTCATCATTAATAAATCATGACAGTTCATTTATTTCATTCAGGCACTATACTAGTTAACAGTCAACTAATTAGTTAATAATGGTAAGACTTCACTTGAGGGGGCTAAAATCACTCAACTCATTTACTACTGAAGAACAAATCATGAACTAATATAGGTTTCTCCATGAAATACATGAACTGTCCTGATTGAATAATGATGAATAAACATGGGTTCAGTACTTAAACACTTAGCTACTGGTTAATTAATTAATTTAGTAAATGTGTACTACTACATTATTCATATCCCCTCAAGTAAAGTTAGCGGGAATCAGTATAAAACCTAACAACATGCTTATTTCTAGCTATTATGTTTGGCATATAAGCTTTTTTAACAGGTGCATTTGATCACAGAGTATCTCTGTTTCAGTAGGTCATCAAGACACTACGATGCAGACCCAATCAGCTGGTAAGTTTAATGGCAGTTTAATGGCAAAATCTAGTCTCCGGTCACTTGACTGATGCTTTAGCACACAAAGGGCTCTGATCATCCCCGCTGCCCGAGCAGTTGATCAATAGCTCTTCGTTTTTTCTCTGTTTTGCCTGCTTTTTTCAGTTCCCGCAGGTGAACAGTACATCACTTCTGGTCAGGGTCCTCAAGGTGAGATCTCTTGATTTTTAGGCTTGTGTAGATATACTGAGACATGTAAATGAGTATTTCTCAAACCACTCCTCTGGAACCTCCAGAGAGGCCACATGATTTGCTCCCTCCCAGCTCTCAGCACATTCAAAAATGAACCAAACAATCAAGAGCACTGAATACCTGGTTCAGGTCTGTTTGGAGACCAGCTGCACGATATTACATTGTGATTATATGGCACATGCACAAAAATCACCAGGCCTTCATATGACGGGTGTAAACATTTGTCCAGACGCTGAATCAGATGTGTATTGTGACACTCAAAAGTTAGTAATCTGTATAAATTTAGCACATACTTATGTTAAATAAACATGTCGGACTTCAAGGTACAAAAAGTACCACCACACCACCGATGTCTTTTTACCTTGTTTATCCACAATATTTAATGTTCATCAGATGTTCTGGCTGCTGATCTGTCCCTTTCTTCACCGTCACTTCAGTGCTCACCCCCCCCCCCATGATTTACCAAAACAGTTACGTGTGATGTGCTCCGCTAACTGAAGTTAATAAACATAAGGATATGCTGAATTAGTACAGATTACTAACTTTTGGGTGTCACAATACACATCTGATTAATATTTTAGGCATACTACTAATCCATACTACTAAACCAAATTGTGGGTGTAAGTAAACACTGGTATAGTGCTGAAAAACCGGTGTCTGGACAAATGTTTATGCCCGTCATCTAAAGCCCTGGTGATTATTGCACATTCGCCATATCGCGTTGTGATATGCCTCTAGTTATATCTTGCACTTTACATACGTGCAATTTACGTTTTTTGTACTGTCCTAGTCCATTTATGTAGCACCATGGTCCCGGGGAACGGTATTTCATTTCACTTTGTACTGCACCACGTATATTGTTGAAATGACAATAAAAAGCAACCTTAACCTTAACCTTAGTTATGAGTTGGTAGGGAGCAATAATGTAGACCAGGAGTAGGTAAACTTGATCCTGGAGTAGGTAAACCTGATGAGTTATTATCTGCCTGAGATCAGGTGTGGCTCATCAGAGACCGGGTAGGATGGAAAACCTGCTGGATGCTGGCACTGCAGGATCAGGGCTGCCAAGCTCTACTGCAGACTGTCTGCGGCTCCCTGAGGACTGGTTAGAGAAATGCTGACATGAAACATTAAGACGCCCATCATGCGAAACTGAAGAGTGTGATTAAAAGCATAAGGGAATTAAAAAACAAAACATTTTAATGAGTCAAAAATATAGTCAGAGCTGTTGCAGTTTCTCCAATAAATATGGCTGTCGTCTTGATCTGATTCTGCCTGGGTTTTGTGTTGTGAAACTTGCCAGATGTTTGACATATCAGGTGGAGAGTGAACCATGCTAAGGTATAGTATGAATTACAGTGTGTTGCAGCGAGTGCTGGCCCTCGTTCCCCGTATTTCACATGCCTTTCGGCTGAAAGAACAAAACGTGAGGCCACCGTTTCTGTAACCACCCGCAGGTGCAGAAAATGTGGAACTGGAGGATACCTGCTGACCTGCACATCAAGCCTCGAGTCAAGATCATACGCTACAGATTCCAATGCAAGGAAGAGTGGATGAACAGAGACCCCCTCCGCTAGCGACGGGCATTTATGTCCGTTCTGCTGTTTAAACACTAAGATAAAGAGCAAGTTCACTAATACATCTGTCCATACCTACCCTGCAGTTTACTTTTGTCTTACATTGAAGATTTTGGGGATTCAGAGGGGAAAAAAAGATCGCTTTCTTAAGAATGCAGAATGAAAGGTATTGTCATCCTTTCTGACAATTTTGTGCAAAAATGTTTTTACAGTGCCTGCAGATACTGCATTTCTTTTGCTTTTAAAAAAATATTTGAGAAACATTCATTACTGGTGTGACGAAGAGTTAATTGCCAAATGAGTCATTTTAAAATACGCTTTAATTAATCATCTGTCTACACCCTCAACCTCCACACACATCCTGTTCTCCATCTCATGAGGGCTCAGCTTTGTCATGTTGTTGGGATTTTATTTCAGTGCTGTTATTCCATGTGGGTCTTACGAGTAGTAGCTGGTCAAATTAGTCAGTGGGAGGGCTCGTTGCATCTCTCCTGTCCCCAGTGCCTCTAACCAATTAGATATTATCTGGTTGCTCATACATAGATGGCGCCTCAAGTAAATGACATTGCGCCCTTATGTCTCTGGGCCTTTGGATTTGATACCGGCCCGACGTGCGAGCATCCTCCCATAGCCTGCAGACATGCTGAGAGGCTAAGCAGGTGTGTCAACTTGTGATGATGTCATTCCAGAGAGAGGCTCCAAGCTCACCTTAACTCTGAAGGGGCTGCACAGTTCTGGGAAATGAATGAACAAATGACATGAGCTTGTTACCCGTGAAACCATGGTAACGGGTTCATTAAGGTGCATTATTGAATCGCTTAACCTTTAGGTGACCTCCTAGTACTAGTAGTACTGGTGGGGTTTGACCCGTATGCCACAGAAATAATGTAAAATACCAGTTACATGACTGCTTGTTTGTGATTTTTGGATACAGAATTGACTTGACACATTTCCTCTGGAATGACTATAATTAAAACTTCAACCACTGTAAGGGGTCAGACAAACCCCGGCGTTAGGTGCTTTCAACTTGCGTGTTTGCCATATTTATACTGTACTGCTACTTTTCAAATGTTGTTGGCCGTTACAGCTGTACACGTTCTGTTCTTACATGTTTGCATGTAATTTTCTCTGAATAAATATACCATCCAGTACAGCGGTTTGGTGATTTCAGTCAGGCAACTCCATCCTGTCACATAAGAGTCTATAGCTGGTGTCTTACAGACATATCGGTGACACAGAGCGCTTTTTTTGGAACTAACATATTCCTCAGACTGGGGCAGCATGATGGTACAGTGGTTAGCACTGTTCCCTCACACCTTTTGGACCTGGGTTCGAGTCTCCGCCTGGGTGACATGCGTGTGAAGTTTGCATGTTCTCCCCATGTCGTTGTGGTGTTTCCTCCGGGCGCTCTGGTTTCCCCCCCACAATCCAAAGCCAAGCTGAGGCTTATTCCCCGCCTCGTGCCCATAGGTTCCAGACCCCCTGCGACCCAGAAGGATAAGCGATTTGGAAGATGGATATTCCTCAGAATGTCTTTTGAACAAATGGCAACCTTGTCAGTGTACAGAGCAATTTATTAACCAATAACCACAAGCGTCTTTCTAAGTGTTAACCAAGCATACTCTCCCGGTGATGCTGTTAGCCAGTAAAATGAGCATTCAGAGTCCTATCAGACTTCTCTTCGCTGATATAACACACAGGAAAGGCAGGCGTCCCACTCTCTGTCTGGAATCCTTAAACAGGAACAGGTCAGAGAGAGGACACAAAGGTTATCAAGAAAATTTTGAGGATATTATAATTCATCTATGATCAAATGAACACTTTTACATACAGTGGCGGAGCTAAACCGTGAATGTATATATTGTTAAATTCAGAACTAACAACTTAAAAACATAAATACAAAATTGACTATATCAATATAAAAGTAGTGGCCACATTATTAGGTATAACTAATGCAATCAGCCTGGTCTTCCAAACAGCAAATGTTACTGGGTGCACACACCACAGACACAGGGACAAGATTTCACTTACTGTTCAGCTAAAACAATCACCATAATGCCTGATATAAGGGATTCTGAAAGTGGTGTGACTTGGTGGCAGACAGGGTGATTTTAGAATTAATCTGAGTGCACAACTCATCAGTCCTTAAAGTGGTTCTGGACACAAATGAGGGTCCGTTAATCAGACTACATAGGGGTGCCTAATAAAGTGGCCAATGAGCGTTACTTAAAATACAGATTTGCTCTATTACACTATTTTATAACATCGCTCGTGCCTGTATACAGTGATTACAGTTCTGTCCATGAGTGAAATTTTAATTTGAACAGGAACGTTGGGGAAAAGCACAGATAATTATGAAAAGAAAAAGAATAAATCGGCTTAATACTTAATATTGAAAACACTTCAAAAGCAAACACAGCTGTTAGGAATCTCAGCTGGACAGACTGGAGGAAGGAGAATCTTAAAAGGTGAAATGTTTGTGTTTTTGCTGTGCCAACAGAAACAAGAATATAATAAAATTGGTGAAATAAAACAGCTATTACTGACTAGTAAAAAGACCTAACCAGTTGTTCTTGCTTATAGGGTTTGTCAGTCTGTCCACACTCCTTCCATTTGATGTCATTCTACGTGAACATTTTGAACAAATTTACCCGACTCCTCACCGCAAGCCAGTCCCGATGCTTATTTTTGAAATATGCAGACCATAATATTTAAAAGTCTGAGGCTCTTTTAGGCTTCCTGGAAAATTGGGCCGTAGTCATTTTTACTCAAGGAGATTTAAACAGCCAGTTTATGGAATCAATTGTCAGTCCGGGAATCATTTTACCGTGGTACCCATAGAATTCACTTCATTCACTTTCACTCCATCTCATAGGTAACTGCCAGCACAAATATTTCAGATGTTCTGTTTAATAGGCATAGCAATGACAGCACAATAAATTCAGTATCCAGGGAGTGCATTTCAGCAGTTGTAGTAATCCCCCCAAAGGTCATCCTCAAAACATTCACGCAGGAAATTTGTTCGCTTAAAAATAATTCCGTAGTACTGCTGAAAAAGCCAACCGTAAATGAGTCAAATCCCAAAAAAAAGAATAAAATGCTCAGCAAAAATGCTTAAGTATATTAAACAATATTTATGTAAAAATCAAAAATACATTAATATTATTAACACATTGAAAATATACAAGCAGCACTGGATAAAAAGAAAAAAAAAAACATGAACCACAAAGAACCGGTATATATATACAGTGATACCTCAGAACTCTAACTTAATCTGTTCAGAACTCTGGTTCGAATCCTAAAAAGTTCTGATCAAATTTTCCCCATAAGAAATAACAGAAAACCAATTAACTGGTTCCCGGCCCCAAAAAATTACACCTAAATATGTTTTTTTTTTGTTAGCATTTAAACACAAAATGAACAGGATAAAACAAGACGACTATTTTTTTCTTAATGGCTTCCAAAACGATAAAGAATGTACCCCACCACTACCCCTGTCCTGCCCCGATCGTCCGCTCCTTCACCAACAAACGATGCTGTCACAGTGAATGCGAGGCTGAGACTGAAGTGTTACCCTTTATTTCCGCAGAGAAACATGCCGCGTGACTCATTTCCCCACGCGTACAAGTTATTTTAGGTCGGTGTTCACGGTTCCACTTCTGAGATTCAGATCGAGTTCTAGGTCATTTTTTTTTTTTTAACTGGTTGGTTCGACTTCTAAGAAATTTGAGTTCTAATTAGTTCTAGAACTGAGGTACCACTGTATTTGCTAAAAGTTATATTGAAACTATTTCAATACAATCATGTTTACTTGAAACTTACTATAAACCAAGTCTTGCCCACATGCGTAATGAGATACTCATACAAGTGTTTCCACACGATGACATTTATTGGATGGCTAATTTTGTTATTGGAAAGTTAAGTGTATATATATCAGTGATTTATCAGCAAATGTGGGAACACATGCGCGCACACACGCAGGCACGCACACAGATATAGCAGCAGTCACACTTCCCAAAATTCCAGGGGGCCGGGAGTAAGAACGTTTAAAATCAAAGCCCTCAAGTTGGGATTAGCCTGTTTGCAGAAAGCGAATGCACACACCCCAGCGAAGAAGTGAGAATAAATGGGGAAGGGAGGACCCTGTGAAATCCATGATGGCCAGGGGGAGACTGGACACCACGAGCCCCCAATACCACAGCGCGCGCATCACTCACCAAGCTGGCGGTCAAGAAACAAGGGAAAGGAAAAATGACCTATACTCGCTTTAAAAAAGTAATGTATAAATGTATGGTATATAACAAATATATACAGAGCTCTGCGTTCAAGGGGACCCCAAACTTTTAAAAAAACCATGCTCCCTTTATACTCTTTGCAGTTCATCGATCACGGTACGGTTTAGCTTACAAAAATAGTACTTTTTAAACACTCCGTCTGTGACATTATATCTAAAATAAATACATTTATTAGGCTAACTGAGCCATCGCTAGAAACGTGTTCGTATACCTCTGTGCACAGATGCTTGAGAACTGAACCAGGAGACTATGCAGAGGAAAGGATTATTCGGCACGCTATGCTAAGAGTCCGTGTGTTTTCTCGGTCTCAATCCCAAATGCAATACCATTCTTGGTATTTAAAGATTTTCAAAACAAATAACGATAATGACCCATCCTTGCAGAAAATGGGTCCAAGTCGTACTGTACCTATGCTTCTCCGTCGCCCGTAGCAACTGTGACCAAGCAGGAAGAGAAAGCAAACTAGCCACCGTGTCTGGATATTTCGGAAGGATTATGACCGGAGAGGGCTAGGAAACTACGGCTGCCGTCTAGCAGGCTCAGCACGGCACAAAGACTCAGAAACCGAAGTGCGTGTTAAGTAAGCGGTTGTGATTTTTAAGGTGTCCCCCAAAAGGAGCCTCCTCAGCAGAATCAGGCAGGCAGCCCCTCGTTTAACACCCGTGTTCGACTTCCTGTCCCCCATTTCGCCGGCACGGCAATGACGATCAAAACCGGCTGGGTGCGTCCACACGCCCGACACACCGACGCCCCACCTAAGACAGCTGGGTGTCTTCGGTGACGTTGCTCTGGTAGTCGGAGGAGAGCAGGGAGCTGGCGGGGTCCTCGGCATCACTGCCGAAGTAGGAGTCCCCTTCCAGCTCCAGGAGAATGGGCAAGTCCTCCCCGGCGTTGTCGACGCTGACCGGGTCCGCCAGGAGCACAGGCTGGGCGGTATACTGGACCAGCTGCTTCCCTGCACCACCCAGGGAACACAAGCACCCCTCACTCTCAGCAGCTACACGTTGCCATGGTTACAGGTAACCCCTATTGGGGGTGCCCTGGACTGCCAGAAATGGCTAACTGTACTTACATCATGTAGTACTCTGTGTGACCCAGAACACAACTTATAGACAAATCTAGAGCCAGACTGAGTTTAGCTCTAATCCAAGGGGATTTAATGCAGAGTGTCCAGCCATTTTCATTACAAGAGAATCCAGAAGACACCTCATCTACAGCAGAGGTAGACATTTCAGGTCCAATAAGTAAAAATCCAGAGCAAAATTTACTCTGACTCTTTATACTCAACTGGTTGGTTGAAACAAAATCTTGGTCTGGATTTTTATTCTGTGGAAGTGTCCACCTCTGCCCAAGAGTGTACATGGGTTGGCCACGGGGTTTTTGCCCTTACCAGCATCATTGGGACTGATACTAGTCTCAGCTGCCTTTTGATCTTGAACCAGCAAGTCCTGAATCTTTGGGGGGGGGGGGGGAGAGGGGAAGAAGATCAAGAGTTCAAAAAAGTATACACAACAAAGCGTTGACTGAAAGATTATTAGATGCAGGTTACTCAAGCGCACTCACACTTGCAAGACTTGAATCCAGATCTGGTAGGCTGAATTCTGTGTTAGACAGTGAAGTGCTGAAGATCTGGAAAAACCCACAAAGTTAAATGATAATTGGGGAAAAAACTACAGCAGCGTTTCTCAGCCTGGTCCTCAAGGACTCCCAGGACTCCCTGGAGCAAAACGCCGACTGTCTGGCAGGGAGCAAAACGCCGACTGTCTGGCAGGGAGCAAAACGCCGACTGAGTGGCAGGGAGCAAAACGCCGACTGAGTGGCAGGGAGCAAAACGCCGACTGAGTGGCAGGGAGCAAAACGC
>JAODLC010000050.1:9479087-9492807 GCA_026781145.1 Hippopotamyrus pictus
CGGGTGGGAAACTTACTGTTTCATGGTGATGATCTTAGAGTCAATGGTCTCCTGCTTTTCCCTCATGACCTGCACGTCACTCAGCAGCTTGGACACATCCTCCTGGCTCATCTTAAGGTCCTCGTGCTTAATATTAGACACCTGGGGGAAATGGCCAGGAAGATGTTTGAAACCATGACCTGTCCTGGATCCGGCGCATGATACGGAAAAACTGCACGCAGCGTTTTGTTACAGGGCCAGTGGGTCAACCAGCTGGAAGCGGCCACGGTGTCGGGGGGGGGGGGGGAGAGAATCTCATCGGTCCACCGGGAGGGTGGCCAGGCGTCAGATTATGCAGTCGCTGGCCTGCCATCCGCAATCCACCAGCACTCAGCGGACCACAGTCAAGGATCCGCCAGATTATCTCATTCCCGTTTGGCCTAAGTGTCTAGATGGCAAAGGCGTCCAATGAAAGCTCACGCAACATGCGCTTTAGCGGCGGCGCAGTCCGGCGTCATGTCAGCGGAACATGCAAGCCGGTACTGTCTTTAATCACGTCTGATGGAGAACCTGCACAGCCCAGAGTGACCCGGACGGCATCCACGTCCATCCCTCTCCTTCCCCCGGTGAGGATATCGAGGGTCAAAGGTCATTCTTTTTTTGGTCATTTTTGGTCAGCGATAGCGGCACGCGTGACAGGTTTCAGCATGGTTCACTCTGGCCCTCCGCTAAGAGTTTGGCACAAGCGGGACGCCAAGCCTGGTGACGCTCAGACGCATGCAGATGTGTCACAGAGTATCGCTGATGTAGGTGGTATTAAAACCATGAAAGGTAGGTTCAGCCAATCAATGCCTCCAATGCAAAATAAATTCATAGACGACTCCAAATGAAGAAAATGAGGGAAAACACAGCAGAAACGACGCAAGTTGACGCGGCCCAACCCACATTCAAGCCCACTTTTCTCATACCATGCATACCAGTCACCCATGTGACCTGTGCCCACAGTTCAGGGCCTACATGTCCTGGGGATGCACATTCTCGTTTCCACCACTCTTAAACGGCGGGAGGCTTGACGGATTGGCACTCACGTTGGTAACCTTCCTCTTGATGTTCTCCAGCAGGTGCTCCTGGCCCCGGACGAAGTAGGGATGCTGGAATTCCGTGTCGTCCTTCTCTGGCTTTACCAGACCCCCCTGCTCGATGTGAACCACTTTGCGGAAGCCGTCTGTTGGGGGGGGCGGGACGACACAGCGAAAGCAGTTTTAAACCTGCTCACTGGCTCGGGCCATATCAATGCTTCCATTTATGATAAGTCATCCGGCTTAATCCGCCCACGTTTAGACTTTAAATGAAATGCCTCAACAATGGAACAAATCAGAAAGAATGAGAGAGACAGAATTTGACAAGGACTCACACATATTAAGCTGCCGCACAAAACTCGCCATGTTGTTATGCTTGAAGTACTTAGGAAGGACTTCCTTGGAGAATCTTCCTTGGTCAAACACATGGAAGCTGTTACCATTCTGCAAAGAGGAAAACGTAAGATTTCCATAGAAAAAATTCAACCACAACAGAGAACGATAAAATTCTCAGACTTCAAAAGACTCCGATTGTCCTCACGTTACATGGAATACATGATTGTATTAGGACAAAAATATAAGGGACATAAATGAAGCTTTCAATATCCCAAACAAACAGAAAGGCTTACTGAGTAGACCCACAGCTATGCTACAATTATCTCCTACAAACTTCATTAAAATATCGCTGCTTATCAGAGTTTGTGTGGCAGATGTGGTCTGATACAGCATATTTGAGTTTTATATGCAAACAATCCTGCAATACCGATTTGCCATTACGAAACCTTCAGCTTCAGTGTGAATTTGTTTTCGCAGGATATACCACAGTTCAAGTCCCATGGAGTCTGATGCTTTGAATAGCTGTTTCACTGGACGACCACTATGTTTATGTGGAAAAGCACTGTTCAACATGACTGATGAATCGAAGCTAAGAAGTGTATCCTTCCTTTACAACAGTATACATCACTGACAGTAATCGATGCAATATTCTCAGCTGCCAGTAATCCCGCTCTAATTAGGTGTTTTAATTAACACCAATCCATCTTTCTGGAAGTCAGCACATTAAGGCTAAAACAGCTTTTGTCGTCATAACAAAGAGGCCAAGTCACAAGAGCAGGAACTGAGCTCTGTCATATCAACACCAAATGTTCCAGAGGCCTACAAACTCACTTCGCCAAAATGGGTTAACGTGCAGGGAAGCTAAATATTATAGTACAATGTTAACCTGCTGTTTGGCGAGTTACACTGTGGAGTGTGACCTGCAGGATGGAATACGAAATGTATATCAGGGCCCTCCATTCCAAATACAAGCCTTGTTTTCAGTTCTCTTAGATAGTTTAATAATAGCTGATTCTGATTGGCCAGACACTTCACACCCAGCTCAAAGGTAAAGGAAGTCTTGAGAACCAGCAGTGCTTGGACTTTGAGGACCGTGATTTGAACAGCCCTAATATAGATGAATATAACTGTAAGCCTGGGTGAGGGTACTGCAGAGGTAAAAGTGCTGCTTCATCCCTCCAGGGTTAGGGGTTCAAATCCCACCTATATGTATAAAGATGTATAAATTGCATGTCCCCTCCATCTCATGTTGGTTTCCTCCCAAAGACAGTAAGGCAAACTGGGGTCTTTAATCTCCATAATGTGCTTTGTGAGGGACTGATCCCACAGCCCAAGTTAGGCTACAGACCCTCTCACATGCGCCTATGCAAGACATGTGACTAGAAAATAGCTGGGAACATTTCAGAGTGGCTCAGTGGATAGCACTCTAGCCCTATGCCTCCAGGGTAGGGGGTTCGAAGCCTGTGTCTGTGTGGAAGTCAAGTTTTCCCCTTTCCGTTTCAATGACCTGCAATTAGGCTGACTGATGAATCTCTGCCCTATGCTAGCTGGGATTGGCTCCTTTTCCCAGATAAGCAGCGGGAAGGTGGATTCAAGATGTTTTACAAAAGACTAACCCTAGAGTTAACTATGAAAACCAAAAAAATTCTTAAAGCAAGAAAGCTTGAGACTCAAAAACATGTAGTGCTGTCATAAGGTTTTGCCTCACACCTCTGGGACCAGGGTTCCAGTCTGGGTTACATGTGTGTGGAGTTTGCATGTTCTCCCCATGTCGTCGTGGGGTTTCCTCCAGGTACTCTGGTTTCCCCCCCACAGTCCAAAGACATGCTGAGGCTAATTGGAGTTACTAAATTGCCCATAGGTGTGCATATATGAGTGTGCTCTGCAATGGGCAGGGTTGTTCCCCGCCTCGCGGCTCCAGACCCCCCGCAACCCAGAAGGATAAGTGGGTTGGAAAATGGGTGGATGGTAGCATTGACTTCATAACTTCCCACTATGGATGCTCTGCACCTTACGGTTGCCACTGCTAGCAGACAATGTGTAACTGTGCCGCCTGTGGGTTAGAGGAGGACTGGTCTATATAAACAAGCAGAAGCACAAGGAACGGTCGAGGATGATGCAAAAAGTCACCGTCACATCCGCCAGGGAACTAGAATAGAGTTTTCGGAGACCACTTTCTAAAAATGACTTCTTCAAGCCAGTGGTTAGGGGCTCAGGGGCGCTGCTTCCGCAGCATATCACGTGCATTCTGTTAGTAGCTTGTATCGTATCCCGCAATGTTAGAGACAGCTGTTTAACTAAAACGGAAACGGCTAGTTTAAGGTGTCATAACTTTAGGCGAAATTATGGTAATTCCATCTGACGTTAAACAAGACCGTGACGCACTTGGTTGGACCAGGTTAATAAGATACACGTATGGCTTCTTTTGATGACTCTCACACTTCTGGGATATAATAAATTAAGCCATACTGGCATTTTTATCCGAATATGTAAAAGTGTCCAGTCACCGCGTTCCCCCTGAAAAACTAGCGATGTCACACCTCTTTTTGGCCTTGACGCAAACAACTGCTTCCTTAAACTGCCACCAACTTAAAATACTATTTACTACGTTTTAAACGGGTAACTGGGGGGATAAATAAACAGAATTATGGCACACGAAGAGCTTGCAGTAGTCTGGGTCAGCGGCACATATTTCCGTGTCGCCGTCCGGGCTGTTTGATCATTCTCTTCAAATTGGTGATTTTTAAATAAAAGTAGCCGGACTGTTTAGGCAGGGGGGGTTCGGTCAGGACGTGGGTCTCCCTCTCGCTTACCGGACTCCAGCAGATGAGCGGGTCGGTGTCCGGATCCTCCACCAAAGTCCAAAGTTTGGTGAGAAAGGCAGGGACATTGCTGCCACTGAGCAGAACCGTACCGGCACCGCCTGCGAGGTACTCCATGCCCGCACGACGCAGATAATGTCAGGCCGCTTCAAAAGCTGCGCGCTGCTATAAGAACGACAAGCAAAGTCGGAGTAGAAAGGAGCAAAATTCAGCAAAACATCCGCTCGCCCGGTACTTCAGCCTAAAGCGATTAGCCAGCTAGCATAGGCTATAAAGCGTACGATGCTGCGACCCTGCGCCGTAAAGTTGCCCACTTTCCACTTTTACACAAATTCCTCGGGTCAATCGATCCAGCGACTTTCATCTGGCAAACGGCTAACAGTGGAAAATTCCATCGAAACGACAGTCTTACGAACTGCGTAGAAACGACACAGCCAGCAGCTTCATGGCGGTCGCCATTTTGTGACATCACTACTGGAAAACGAAATGTATTTCATTAATAGTCACAAAAATACAATATAAATAAGACATAAGCAGAGAGACACAATCAATATATCTATGTCAATGGTATTCTAATTAAAATACATTTTAAAACAATAGCAGCAGTTTATTTCTCTTTTGAACTTTGACCCTTACCCAGGCTCCAAAAGTAAAATATAGTTTCCGTTTAAACTATATGATACTGAAGCATTACAAAAAAATGGCACAACGTTATCAAGTGTTATATTGTCCGCTGGTAATTTGTAGCTAAAATAAATACGTAGTGCGTTTATATGCTAAACTTTGACCTTTGCCATTTGACCCGCTGCGGCGCCCACGTGGTTAGCGGTCCCTACAGCATGCCTGCATCGCGGTCTGGAGTCACAGAAGGAGCTGTGATGGACACGAAAGAGAAAAGTGGCAAAAAAAGAGTTGCCGAAGAGGATGACGATCAGGTACGACTTTCTGTTAAGTATGCTTATGATTTTTTATCGATCCTGGGTGCATATATAATTAATTTTTCAGTAATGGACAGTTAAGCAGTTAGCTACCCAGCTAACTGGTGCGCACACCACTGCTTATATATGCTTATTTACCATTTAATTTAATCGAATGTAATGTATATGTGTAGGCTTACATCTGGTATACAGAAGCAAAAGACTAAATCGCAGCGTAAACCGAATTTATAAAGCTTGGTGTTTGCTGTCTCTTTTAAGAACACAGTACTTGTGTTTTCCAGCTGTCTCTCTTCAAAATCGAAAAAGATGGATTCCCTAAAAAGTTGGAGAAAGAAGATAATGATGACGACTTGTCTGACAGTGAAGAGAGTGTGTTTTCAGGGTTGGAGGACTCTGGAAGTGACAGCGATGATGATGATGGTGGTGGTGGTGGTGGTGGTGATGATGATGATGATGATGATGATGATGATGACGACGACGATGACGGTACAGTAGAGGAGACAAAGGACACTGATGAGGAATCCCTTGGTAAAGATAACGAAGAAGCCACTAACTTTGAAACATCAACAGAACAGCCCTTCAGTGAAAAGAGAGAAGCCAAACGGCAGGTAAATTCAGGAAAATTCTGTCTGCATAACTTTGTAATAATGGCACTTTTGTGTTGCTTTTTTGGAACGTGTCATTCACGTTTATAGTAATACCTTTAGGTATTTTTTTTTTCTGTTAACCAGGAAGCAGGTTTTGAACATATAGTGTAGTACAGGAGTGTCAAACTCCAGTCCTGGAGGGCCAAAGCCCCACACGTTTTTGGGTTTTCCCTAATTAAACACACCTGATTCACCTCCTTGTGCTAATTACCAAATTGCTCTTGGGCTGAATCATTTGTAGTGGAACATGGAAAGAGCTAAGCTACACAGGGCTCCGGCCCCCCAGGACTGGAGTTTGACACCCCTGGTCTAACACCATGTTTGTGTACTAGACCTCATATATGTTTTTGTTTTTCTTTTTAATTTAAGTATAGTTTATGTGATAATCCATTATATTCAAAATCAGTTGTTTCTGAGGTATTTGAATTTCATTGTAATGAGTAAATGGGCATACTGCTTAATTTTATTAATGAAAGGTAAACTTACATACTTCATTAATAAAATTAAGCAGTATGCCCATTTACAAATATAGCAACATAGATATGTCTAGTAGCTGCCTATACCTTAAGTTTTGTGCATTACATTTATATTATTGAAAGACATTTAAAGTATGAATTACGTAATCTATGTATGTTAGTATTGTAAAGGATCTGGTGTTCCTTAAATGCAGCAGCTTTTAAGCACAGAACTGACAGACTTAAAGCCTTTTCTCCTGGACTTTAAGATGCCCTGGGGGTGTGCTGTCTCAGTGGGCAGCACTGTGGCCTCGTGCCCGCAGGGATAGGGGTCTAAATTCTTCCCCCACTCTCTTTCCTCTGGGTAGTCTGGTTTTCTCCCGCAGTACACATTTGCAGTTAGGTCAATTGGCATTTCTTAACTTCCCAAAGTGCAGGATTGTGTGTGTGTGTGTGTGTTCTTATATATGGATGGGGCAGGATCCCATCTAGGCCTGAGCCCTGTGCTGCCTGGGATAGGGTCCAAGCCCCCCTGCAGCCTTGGCCAGGATAACTGTTTGGAGGATGATATGGTATGACGATATGGTATGGTATGGGATGGGATGTTATAATATGGAATTATATGGTATGGTATAGTATGGGATGGGATGGTATAGTATAGTATGGGATGGGATGGTATCGTATAGTATGGGATGGTATAGTGTAGTATGGGATGGGATGGTATAATATGGAATTGTATGTTATGGTATAGGATGGTATGGTTGGGATGGTATCTCTGCTTCTATCACTCTGTCATCATCTTCATCATCCTCCAGCTGAGGCTGCATGATAATGGAAAAAAAACACATTTCCAATACATTTTTGCGATACTGTAATATCTATAAAACAAAAGGAGCTGAAAATTGACCTGAAATAAACTTTAGTGAAATAGACCTTGTTATATACCGAAAGTTTGTCAGATAAGTAGCTTGTTGTGCCAACAGCCACAAAGCAGTGCTGGCAAATCACTTGCTTTTGTTCGAGATTTTCATTCGATTCCAAAATATTTCCCTGCAGCGGAAGACGAATGTCTTTCGGTGACCAGTCCTTGTTCGCTTTTTTCCTCACTAATTTTGTTAAATTTCTCACATGTGCCACTGTCTGTGAGTGAGTCTGACCGCAAGGACGAAAATTATTATGATTGGCTCAGAGAGCATATGCGGAGCTTATGCAAAAACAGTGGAAGCAACCTTCAGACCGATTTATTAAGATATACTATATAATCTAGAAATGGAACAATCCTTAATTGCAAAGGTTGCTTGTTTTTTTACGACAGTAAAAATGTTTTAGCATAATTTATTGTCTCGTCCCAGCTGACTGTCACAGTCCTTGCAATGTAACAGCGGCATCTGCATAACACTGATGTCGATATTAAAATTGCACACGATGCAGCTCTAATTGATGCAAAATGTTGTACTAAAATTAAAAAAGTGGTAGATTGATAAACCCCTGAGCAGTCAGGGCCTTTGTCATGTGGTTTTGACAGATTGTCAGTTTAATTTATACAGTCACATTTTTTGTGGTTGCACCCTTTATCTTTTTTTTTTTTTGTATGATTCACCTCTTCTAGCTTTTATTAAAATTGAGCTCTTAGTCAAACCACGTCTCTGTGCCCACTATCGCCCCCCTGTGGTCAGAGTTCTGGATGAACCCAGGTGCAGGTTGGAAGATGTTTGTTTGCTGGAAAATCAATTATTTTATGATAAGTAATAACCTACTTTACCAAGTCTTGATATTGATATGCATGCTTCTTTTGACATTGAACAGACACTTTGCATTTTGTAGATGCAGTGAATCAGAGACATACTTTAAAAGTACGTGTACCTCAGTACAGGATACCTGGAATTTTCAGTTTCTTTCTATGTTTTTTCTTTGCCTGCTTAAAGCTGCCTTTCCTTTGAGTGGATATAAATTATTTTTGGCAGTATTGGTTCCCTTGATGAATGGTCTGTTAAACGTATTCTTATACATGACTGTTTTCAAATACCTCTAAGACATGTACACATGGGTCTGTGCGGTAACATGGAAGCTGAAAAAAAGTTACCCTGCTGGAGTATTTTAAAATATAATATTTTACAGTCTCCCTGTCACATTTGTGAGGATTAGGAGTGTAAGATCCCCGCAAATGTGATAATTTGTCATTTGTACTTGGGGCCCATTATTAAACACGCAAAATGAAAGGCACTGAAAAGTTACTTTGAGAAACGCGACATTCCACGGTGACAAAGATGGCTGAGCCGACAAATGCATGACTGAGGCTGCTTGTCACGACAGAGATGGGAATTTTTTTTTATATATACCAAAAAATAGCTTTCAGTGTTAAAGATACAGTATGCACTTATACTAACAAATAACACTAATTTATGAATTGTGTGATTTTATGAGATCCAAATCATTTTCAGTATTGTTTGTATATTTATGGTTACGTTTGCTGTCTGGGGTCAGGCACGTCTGGGAGTTTCTGTGATCTTTTGGCAAGTCTCAAAAATATCCCCCTTTAATTGTTCATGGCCAGCTTATGAATAAACAAAAAGGCAAATGCAAAATTGGTAAATCTGAAGGGGGGAGTGTGGAGTTAGAAATGGCCCTTAAGTGGCTTCAGCCTTTTGACAGTTGCACGGACGAAGCTTTTCTGCAGTGTTGTGTGGTTAGGATCCTGATGCTGTTTTGCTTGCTGGGTGGGCTTCTCTCCGACTCTCTGACCGCGACCTGCTGGGATACTGGACACTGTCCTCTGTCCTACTATGTTTCCCAGTCCAATCCTGGCTTCCAGTATCTGTCCAGACTTAGGATAAGTTTCTCCTTTGCCAGTTACTGGTATTAAAAAGAGATAATGACGATTTCTAAAACAGGAAAGGGCTGGATGTAGGATTAGGTGGATTTTGGCGGAACGTCATGTTTATCCTATTGAAAAGTCCTGGAACTAATTTGGGGCCTTGAAACCCCAATGCCGATGAGCCTTCGTTAGGGGGATGCGTCGTTGCCCCCCGCTGGTGTTGAATTTGCTCAGCTCCATCTTTTCTTATTATTTTTTTTTTTTTAAGTCCGTGGGCTCAGCTGGCGAGGTTCTCCGGCCTGTCAGGCACCCGGCGGCTCGCTTTATGGGCCCTCTGGGAACCCCCGCGGCCACGTCCCAGCTCTGCTCCAGGAGCATGAGTGGGCGGGGGGCTCAGGTTACCGGTGCTGGCTGTGTCCGTGACACGCGAGCGCCCACGCAGGAAGGCTGTCCTGCAGACATGTCTGATCCACTTCCACTAGCGAAGGGGCCTGGTTCCCGGCCCATTAGCTGTGCGAGTGGCCAGACCAGGCGGGGGCCTCGGCCCCTATGCTGTGTACGGGGTCGGGCACGGTCCTCGGCCTGTTAGTTGTGCAGAGGTATATTCACCTAGTTCAGCCCAAACCTGCCCACTTACTCAGGACTTGGACCCGTGTTTTCCTTTCCCAAGCGAAGCATAAGCTATAAGCCAGTAGCTTTGAGCGGAAAACCTTGTTCCTGTGTGCGGTTTCACCCGTGTCCGCCCAGGTGATGTCGATGGGCTTGTAGCGGAGTGGGTGTACACCCAATGAGGCTGCTGGGATTCATGAGATGAACGTCCAAACGTCACGACGAATGTTAAAATGAATAAATGTCAGGAAACACCACCTGACTAAATGCAGTCTTCCTATTTTTTTTTTTTTTTTGAGGATCTGTTTGTTGGCTTGTCATTCATCACTGGGGGCTGTTTTGGGGGGGGGGTGCTGTCCCGATGAGCTGGTGGCCTGTCCCGGCTGGAAGTTTAGCAGAGCTCTTACTTTCCACGCTTTTGGCTGGTTGCACATCATCTGGACAAGTCATCTGGCCCCAGGTTTTTTATTTATTTTTATTTTTTTTTTTACTGTAAACAGATTGAGCCCGTTATCATCCCTAGACCTCCGCTGTAACACCACTTAAGGTTGCTGCTCTCCTGCTGGGCCCTGTGGAGTTTTACGCACTACGCATAAGTCCAGACTGTACACAAGCGCCCCCTCCTATCCCCGAGCCATGGGGTGGGGGGGGGGGGTGGTTATCAAATGAGTACTCTGTGAAAGTCCTCAGAGCCCTGGGGGTGGGGGGGGGGTAACCGCTCTGAGTCGGGGGATGTTCCTCAAGCCCGCCGTGATGTCGGATTAACTAGACATCAGGGAGGAAGTGTTTCGGTTTGTACTCGACTCCAGGATCCGCTCCACCACGGGGGACGCATAAATCAGCGCAGGTTGACTCACCTGCCTCTGAAGATCGGTCGGGGGTGGGCTCATTTTAAACTCCCACCACCACCCGCTCGCCTGTCAGAGATGCAGTCACGTGACTCTTGGCTGGCTGAACAGTGACTTGTTGTAGGGATTCCTTCTTCTGTACCTGGATGCCTTTAGGAAAATGACAGGTTTTTAGTGAATTGTGTTTGTCTGCATGTGTAAATCACGTCAGGAGGCCCACATACGCTGAAAGGAACAGATGAACCTCTGTAATTGCAGAGCGGCCTAGGAATCTGGCCGTGCCTCAAAATGCAAAGCACATCCTTGAAATGAGATCGTACTGGTAGCTTAATAAAGCCTGCGCCGCTCCGAAATTGGTCATTCTCATCATCCCTGCATTTCTGTTTTGTGTTTTTTTTTTTTAATTGACCTTGATTTTTCGCAACAGGGTGAAAAAGCATCCGATGGAGGAAAGGCTGCGAGGAAGGCAAGGGCTTCGCGAGCAAGAGGAACGGAGAGTGGAAAGTTGGAGCAAGCCCTCGAGCTGGGGGGGCAGTCCAGCGGGGGCCCCCCTCAGGGGGACGAGTATGAGCAGGACACTTCAGATGAGGAGGTGAGGATCCGGTGGGCTGGGGTGGGGGGGCTGTTCGCCGGAAGCAATAACTAAACAAAACGGCATGTTTAAAAACAGGTTTGATTTTTCACTGAAGAGCCAGTAAAGGAATTTTCCTCTATGGTTTATAGAGTTAGGATTGCGGCTCCATAGCATAGAGATAAATTGGCATCTACAGTGACCATACTTAAATGTCATGACGATCTCGTAATTTTATGAAACTAAAATCCGTATTCAGAGTTGCTAATGTGTACCTATGCCTGCTGCTTAAGTTTTCATGAGTGCAATCCTCATTTTGCTATCGCGAATTCTAATTAGCACGTTTACATCGTTCAGCTTACGATTATGAATCATAGCTCATGCAGTTACAACTTCAGTTGAGTACTAAATTTGCGAATCGCTAGTAACTTGGGAGAAGTGGCTAATCAGTGGCTAATGGATTTTGACAAGTAAAAAAAAATCGCTGTTAATTTCTGATAAGTATAAGCCAATTGGAGTGCTCCAGAAAGCTGAGGGGGCGGGGCTAAAAGCAGAAATTACCTTAATGAGAAGCTACAAATTAAGGGTCAGTGGATAAGTGCAGCATATGCCCAGCAAGCCTTCCAAATATGGAACTAAAATGTTATGAATGAATATAATGATTTATAACAATAAAACAATATAAAATTAACGATTAGAGTAGCTGGGAATCTAAATACATTGGTTTCAGTGATATGCCAACAAAATGCACTGCTATTGGATTACATAGACAGTGACATGATTAGTAAGTGCACACATTAGCAGCTGATTGTCCAAACTACTCTCCTGAAATGAGAATCTTTAAACCTAGAGTGTGACACGTGCAGTGCAAGTGAATGTGTGAATCACTGACATTTCACTACCTGGGATGTGTGATGTGGTTGCTACACACATTCAGAAAATCTTAAGTAATAATGTGATCAGCATCAGTTTCACTTATTTATCAAATGAGTATCAGTATCAGGAATATGGATACAAATATATCGCTTATTGGTATAGATTAGGGCTGGGCAATATATTGATATTATATTGGATGTGCACAATATTCATCAGAAACATTCGGCCTGTCTCCTGAAGCCCTGGTGATTATCGCGCATGCGCGATATATTATCGATACAATATCGGCCCTAGTATCGATCAAACTTTTCATGTCAATGCACCACTAGTTTTTGCCCCATGCTTGGTAGACCGTGTTTTGATTCTTGCCAGGTGCTTCCCGTAAGTTCATGAATAGATAAATTTTAATGTCGTATATTTCCTTTGCTCGATTTGTGTGCACTGCTTTGAATGGAGGTCTACATCTTTCAAAAAAACCTCCCCATAAAATATGTGGTTTGGAATACCGCGCTGGGCTCTTTTTATTGTTTTTGGCCGTCCGCTCCCAAAGTGGACACCCCCTGCCGTGGCTGACGTTGGGGCAGCTCCAGATCGTGTGGACGGTTTAACTTGTTCTCTCCTCACTATTTAATTTACCGGGTCCATGGAGAGCAGCTGACCTCGCCACGCCACGCCGCTCGCGGTCTGCATAATTCCCAGTCTCTGCCAACTTGCCTCGGATGAGGAGCATTTCGTAACGATGTTTTGTGGGCAGCGGTGCTGGTTAGGAGGGTCGCACCAGCTCCAGCGTAGTCGCGTTATGGACATGAGCTGTGAACTCTCTGTCGGGCGGAAGTCCTCCTATGTATGTTCATGAGGAGAACCTACGTCTTGTTGGCTCCTGGGCCTCTGTTTGGCTCCTTCACAACCGGTGAGGCGACCGTGCTGGGTTTGTACTGGGCCTCGAGGGCTCTGAGCCCCTGGCCGCCAGCCCCCCCCCCACCCAGGCAAACGAAGGCCGACAGGCTTCCTCCCAGGAGAAACGTCTAATGTGCTCCTGACATGGAAAGATTAGCCTTCCCAAACCGCTCCCGTCAAAAATGTTTCTGGAAAAGGTTGCCAGCAGCCTCTCTAATGCATGTTCCCCCCCATTCGCTTAGCTTTTCAGGACTTCTCTGTGGGGCTTGTTTGGTAAAATCCCCTTCCCCCTACTTTTCAGTGGAGTGTTTATTTTTTTTGTCAAAACTGTTTGAGGCGATTGAGGTGAGAGGAAACTAGGATCATTTGTCATCCATGGTGTCAGACTCCTTGGCGATCTCCCCCCCAGCAATATTAAATGTTTTTGTTCAGGAAGAGGCCCTATTAGAAACCTTAGAGTCTGGGGGCCCTTGCGCGCTCAGGCTACACCCCAGTGTGCTGCTGTAGCAGCGGTGGTCCGTGGCCTGGTCCGGCTTGGCGTGTTCCAGACGAGCCCCCCTGCCCCTGGACGGCAGATCGAATTGCTCCGGAGCCGTGAGCGGCCCTCGGCACACGCTGTCTACAAACAAAACCTCGCAGAATTTCAAATGAGTATTATTATTATTTTTTTTAATACATTTTGGTAATAAAGGGCCGCTTCCTGCTCGCGGGCTGAAAGGGAATACGTAAACCGGCAGAACATCTCACCGGGACGAAGAGCTTTCTCCCCGCAATGGCTTTTCCATGTGGAGTGTGAAATGAATGAAGACACATTGTGGAATAGAAAGGCCATTCGCATGATAATTGGA
>JAODLC010000050.1:9522398-9532967 GCA_026781145.1 Hippopotamyrus pictus
TCCCACATAAACGAACCTCAGCCTGCACTCCCCATCGGCGCACCAAACGAAGGCGCTGTCACACTCCCCAGCCAGGGCGGGGGCGGGGGGGGATCTTGCTTGTTTGTTCAGAATTAATTTCTCAGCTGTTTGTTTGAGCCGAGCCGTGTCACAGTCACGGTTTACGAGAACGCGTAAAGGCCTCCCCCGTTATGTCATACATCAAGCAGGGATTATGGGGCAGCTTTCATTAACACAAACATTGCCCATAAAGCCCTACCTCTCTTAACTCGCCGGAAATATGAGTAATACTTCAGAAAAGAGTATTTAACTAGCAGCTTTAAATTTCATTCTGGGCTATTAGGAACGCACTACAAGGGTCCTTAAACGTATTAGCTACCTGCAAATTCGTTTTGCCGCCTCCGCAGTACGTTTAACGTTACAGGATTGTCTCGAAGGTCCTGACACAACAAATGTTCTCATCGCTGTCGCGTGTGGGTTTGAGCTGGGTCGCTGGGGCGGGGGGGGATGCTGTGTAAAACAGGCCTTATTCTGACTCTCCCTCCCCCCAGCCCTATGTAGACTTCTTCTCCAGCGAGACGATGATCCACCCGGTGACCAACAGGCCGGCAGATAAGAGAAGCTTCATCCCGTCGCTCATCGAGAAGGAGAAGGTGAGGAGTGTGTCACGGAGCACAATAAGCCGTGCTCTAACACGGCGGCAGGCTTAGCCTGGGGACCCCCGCATGGCCGATCTGGCAGCTCGCAGATATGACCTCGAGATGATGTTTGATAGGTCGAGCTCTGACGAAGACCAACCACCCGGGGCCGTACTGCTCGTTGCGGTTCCGCTCCGTCTGGAAATTGCCGTAATCGGATCTGACCCCGTTTCCATCGTGTCTGCCCACGCATCCAAATCTGTGACCTACTGTATTCTCCATGGGTCAGAAGCCCAGAGTTTTTCGTGATGAATGAAGCTTCATTTTACATTCCTTGAGTTTTTATTATTATTTTTGTTTATTATTATGTTGTTGTTCTTATTGGTATAGGTCTGCCGTTCTGTGTCTCATGTATTGTTTTTAATGTCGGGAATTTCTAAAGTGGTCATAAATGGGCTATGAATGATATACAAAATTTTCACGTTTCAACCGTTTTGACCCTTAACAGCTCCCATATGTGTTGTATTAGCCATAATGATTCCCACATAGTGCTCAGTGTGGAGTCTGACGTGCAGCGCTTTCAGAAGATGTGACCCAAGGTGAAGCTGATGGGTCTTTCCCTGTATGGCAGCGGCTCAGGAATCCATTTAGTTTTCTCCGGGCTTTTCCGCCTGGGTTTAGCCGGAGTTGCCCTGATGGACCTCCTACTTCTCACGTCGTCTCCAAGATCCGGCCTCATCTCCTGTGCCTTGCAGGTGTCCAAGCTGGTCCACGCCATTAAGATGGGTTGGATCAAGCCCCGGCAGCCCAAGGAGAGCGGCCTGCAGCTCTATGACCTGTGGGCCAAGGAGGACCCCAACAGCATCCTGGGCCGACACAAGATGCATGTTCCGGCGCCCAAGATCAAGCTGCCTGGCCATGAGGAGTCCTACAACCCGCCACCGGAGTACCTGCTTACGGAGGAGGAGGTGCGGTGCCCCCCGCTGCAGCAGTAAAGGCAGCAGTGCAGTGTGGAATTACCATGCCCACTCAGCCATCATCATCAGTGATGCTGACCCTCACTCCCCCTAACCTTTGGCTAAGACCGTAGATTGTAGCAATGGTGACAGTACAACGTGACAGTTGTAGTGGGCCTATCCCAGGACGCCCAGGATTGTGGCAGGTGAATCAGTGTCCTCATGGCTCCTTCTCTCTCTTCTTCCTTCTCCAGAAACTGGCATGGGAGCAGCAGGACCCCGAGGAGCGGAAGCTGAACTTTCTCCCCCAGAAGTTTGCCTGCCTGCGCACCGTGCCCGCCTTCTCGCGGTTCATCCACGAGCGCTTCGAACGCTGCCTCGACCTCTACCTCTGCCCCCGTCAGCGCAAGATGAGGGTGAGCCACCCCCTTCCAGCTACTCCGTATCATCTTTCCCAGTTTTCCGGCCAAGTCCAGCTCAGTTCTCCCTTTTTGCCCTCCGCAGGTCAACGTCGATCCGGAGGACCTTATCCCAAAGCTACCGAAACCCAGGGACCTTCAGCCGTTCCCCACGGTGCAGTCACTGGTGAGTCCTGCACTGAGGAGATGGCACTGGAATGGGATTTCACAAAGCCTGGTTTAGTGCCGTGTGCGCTCACACTTTGAGGGATGTGTGTGGACAACACTCCTCCCCAGCCACAGCTCCTAAAAGGCTGCTGGTTTCCATGTGTTTGTGCTCATATCCCTTTAATTTGGGAGGATGGTTTTTGCAGCACTGCTCTGCCCACTCTACCCTGACAGTGATGCGCCTGACTGCTCCTGATTGGGCCTGACCATGCCTGACTGTGCGTGATTGGGCCTGACTGTTCCAGACTGGGCTTGACTGCGCCTGATTGGGTCTGACTGCTCCTGATTGGGCCTGACCCTGCCTGATTGGGCCTGAGCGCGCCTGATTGAGAATGTCTGCGCATGATTCTTGACTGCTCATTATTTGTTCCTGACCAGTCCTGATCTCACATAAATGTTCCAAATGATTGCTCCTGACCATACCTCATCACTCTTGCCTGCTAATGATCATACGTAATTGCTCCATCTGGTGTTGACTGATCTCACCTAACTGTTCCTGGTCACACCTGATCACAGCTAACTACTCCTGACCACTGTGGACTGCTCCTGATTGTCCTTAACTGCTCCTGACTGCAAAAGCTCACACCTAACTACTCTTAACCGTATCATGCCTTACTGTTCCTGACTGCTCCTGATCACTCATAACTGATCCTGACCACTCCTGACCGCTTCTGACTGCTACTGATTGTCCCTACCTGCTCCTGACTACGTGTCTACTTGTTCCTGACCACTCCTGATCTCAACTAACCACTCCCCATCAGTCCTGATTGTGCCTGACTGCTCCTCATCGCTCCTACCTGCTTCTGATTGTGCCTAATTGCTCCTGACCGCTACTGATTGTGCCAAATTGCTCTTCCCTGCTCCTGATCATTGCTAACTGCTCCTGACTGCACCTGATCATACCTAACTATTCCTCATTGCTCCTGATCGTGCCTAACTACTGCACATCGCTCCCGTTCATGCCTACCTGCTCTTCATTGCTCCTGATCATGCCTAACTGCTCCTCTTGTCACTTATCGCCAGGTATACAGAGGCCATTCTAACCTGGTGCGCTGCATTAGCGTGTCTCCCAGTGGGCAGTGGCTAGCTTCTGGTAAGTGCCCCCCTCCCCGAGTCCTTGTCACTCCCTGGGGCCGCCTCTGCATCACTGTGGTCTCCCACAGTCTCAGTGGTAACTGACTGGCTGTTTAAATCATCCTTGCAACACAAGCCATGATGTCACGCCATTGGCCCTAAGATCCGGATTAGCCCCAGTGACATGCTTTTGAGGGTGGTGAGTGGTGGAGGGGAGTGGCCACCTAGAGAATGGCAAGGGGTTGGGTTACATTTTTGGGTTTGCCAGCCAATAGTCTTAGTTGCTTCCTGGGGCCTATTTTTTATTTATTTTTATTTTTTTATAATTTTTTTTATGGCGCTTGGCAGCTAACCTGCAGCGACCGTGCCTTCCTGAAACCCTGCAAACGTTTACGACCCTACATTAAGAGTTTGTAGATCATTTATAGTCAAATTTGCGCAGGTGATTTTGTAAGGGGGTAAAATAAACAGCCAACATGAGATGGATTTAATTTATGTTTCCCAGTTGCATTTCCCTGAGCTCTTAAACAGGAGGGTGGCTTTCAGTGGGGTAGGTGGTAACGCTGCCCCTTTTCTGTAAAACCCAGAATAAAAAGCGAGCTGTGTGTATGTATGTGGGACTGTGTAGACAGCCGGGCTAACAAATTAACCTTATTACTGCTATGAAATTTGGTCTTTCTCCTCCTTACCGTTTCTTATGGCAAAAAAACGACTAGTAAAAGGATATCGGCAATCAGGAATTCACCTCTGACACCGTGGCTTTCCAGCCGCGAAACCAGGTTTGACCTCTGCCATATGGGAAGGTCGACGGCAGGGAAACCCTCCTTTCAGGCTTAGCGATCTCGGTTCATTCTCCGCGTCAGAGTGTAATGGATGGCCAGGGGACCGCGGATCGTGTTTCTCCGTCATTTTCCGTCCTCCTTTCTTGATGTGGAGGTGAGCCTCTCATTCACCTACCTTCTGAGGTGGACGTCTTGTGGAGTTCACAGTCGGTGAGATGCATGCCATCTGAGAAATGACAAATTACCCGTCTGTTATCACAAGTCATTCATCCTCCCCCCCTCCCCACAAGGCAGGCCTGTCAAGCATTGCCCCCCACCCCCCCTCCCGACCCTAGAGAAATCACTGTACAATCATAGCACCAATCAAAATCCACCCTAGTCTTCACTCAGCTAGTTGTCAGTAACTCCCCCCCCAACCAGCACTGTCTTGTCAACCTCCTGATTCCTCCCAGGAATCTCATAGACCCTTTGGTGTTTTGGTTGGCGGGTGCAGGAATTGAAGGTGCAGGCAGTGCGGTGGCTGGGGGGGGCTGGCCCTCCATGCAGGGGGGGGTAGCAGCTCTCCAATAACATCCAGTCGGTTCTGACAAGGTTCCAGTGCCACGCCTGGCAAGGGACCCAGGCTGCAGAACAAACAGTATTTATACCGGTGTCATCCTGTGAAAGAAAGCTCCAACGTTCAGGAAAACAGGTGCACGCTAATATCAGTTGAGGGCAGATGTGCCATTCCCACCCCCCACCCCCCAGAAAAGAAAAGGTGGGGCCCATCTATCGTCATGCGGGCCATCTAATGATGAGAAACGGGCTGGTGGGAGCTGGCAGTAATTAAAGCGACAAGTATTCCATAACAAAGGACTTCATAAAGCACAGTCAGAAAACCACTACAGTCGCTGCAAGTCCTTTGTCTTTTCATAAAGTATATTAAAGCACAAATAAAACACTCGTTCCCACAGTAAATGTGCAAGTTGACAGCCTCCCAGGAATTTATATATTAAATAATGAATTATTTCTCCCCCACTCCACCTCCCCAACAGCTCTGCAGTTGTTTTCCAATCGTGTGAAATTTTGAAATAATTAGTTCCGTATCGGCCAGGGGCTGCACGCAGTAGGGGGATGTTAATAAAACATGCCGGACCGCTTTGAAGACCCTCCAAGCTTGCTCCGCCTTGGTTGTCTCGCTGGCGCTGTTTGTTGCTCCGAGCAAGATGCCGGAGTCGTATCCGACATCCCTCGAATTGAGCTGGAGAGGGCCGTGAAGTCGCAGAGCCAATAGCAATAAACCTGAACTATTTCCATATAAATTTGTATAACGGGAAAGTTCAGCAATGTCATAAAACAATTTGCTGGTTGTCATATTTCTCCGGACGCCGAGCGGCTCCGTTCCCAAGTGCTCGCTTTCAGGTTCGAGTCCATTCAGACGCCGGATTAACGGGCCTCGCTCTGGGATTTTCATGTGTGGCCGTTTCTCTTGCGCACGCACTCCGAGCCAGTGACAAACAAACACTGCCATTCCAGCATGCATTCCGGGTAATTATGCGGATGGACGGGAATGCTCTGTACTGCAACGGCGGCGTCCAGTTTTATCGATTCTCCGCCCAAACCCTCGCATGGGACTCCGTGGTGTGTGGGGGGGGGCGGCATGGTTCCTCGAAAGCAGAAGGCCGCTGACTTCCATGCAAGCACTGAGTTGGATTGTCTCAGAGGGCAGGAACTTTGCAAATTGTTGTTTTTATTTTTTTTTTCCTCTCTTCCTTTCATTGTGAATCACCTATCCGTCTCTCCGTCACTGTTTTTATCCCAGGCACGCTTCTGGGTCCTAGAGTCCCACGGGCGTGAGCCCTTTTAAAAGTGTCAGGCGTTCCGATGATTTACAGAGCTGGTGGAGCGAATGACACGTCAGGAAGGGCAGCCGTGGGGCTCGACCCGATCTGAGGAAGTTCCTGGCTGCCCTCGCCACCGCTCAAATACAGAAGGGTGTAATAACAGAACAGTTGCTTAGAGACACAACTACAAATTACCGGAGCTATGAAAAGGTAACTGAAGGTCAGAGGCAGGCTGCGGAGGACAGCCTGTCCCTTACAGTCACAACAGCGACAGTGTAGCCCACAGCCCAGGCTTTTTGGCTCCACTGCACATGTCATGACTGTGAGGTCCATTGGCGCTTGAGAGAATGGATGAAAATTTAGGCCCTCATTTCCATTCAGTGATTGGTTTGTCGTGTCTGTCTGTCCTCCTCCTGCCCCTGTTTCTCTCATCGGTGACAAACCAGCCACTCGTCACATGTCGCTAAGCCCCGCCAGACACAGACCTTAGCGTCACTCGTCGAAAAACATAATAAGGTGGCATTTGGATGCCATAAAACTGAGAAAAAAAAAACACGTTTAAACTAAACAGCTGGGGGGAAAAATCTTTACGGCCCAAAACCACGGCACGCGCTACAAAGGAGTATAAATCTCACCCCCTACCCAACTATTTTGAGCGTTTTCATATTTTCCATAGTCTCATACCCGTGCCTGAAAACTGTCGTGCTGACGACAGGATGCGCCCAGTTTCGCCCCTTTTTCGGCAGAGTGGCGCAGGAGCCCGGCCGGAGCTGCCCCGTTTGCCTCCGTCGCCGTTTCCACGGCCAACCACAGCTATGTGTGCCAGACGGGGCGCGCAAACCGCCAGCAGGACATGGCCTCAGGAGCACCATCTTTCTATATCTGTCACCCGGCAGCTTAATACTTAAAAAGTGATTATGGTTTCTGGGGAGCTACACCCCACCCTCCGCCAGCGAAGGCGCCGGGCACGCGAGGCCTTTCCCACTTGTCCACGCCGTCCTCGCTGGCTGTGCAGGTATGGACGTGATGGAGATGGCGGGAAATGGGCATCGGGATGGGCTCATGGCTTGAGGCATCATGGTGGACGATGAAACGCAAATAGGGGCCAATATATGAATTAAACACGCTAATTCCATCTGAGGACTGCTACATATAGGTAGGTGTCAGCACACTAAGTAATGAGTATTTGTCAGAATAGTATCGCTAATCACTAATACACCAAATGACAAAGTGATTGTTTTAGTATGTCTTAGTATGTTCCCAAACAAAAATGCATCCCTTTTCCTCCTTTTATCTGCTTGAAATGAACTGGTGTATGTTGGAATCTTCCAGTGTAGTATTTGTAAAAAGGTACTCCGCTCAAGGTGGGTGATAAACAGCATGCCTGCTTAGCCTCCTGCTCCCTCCTACAGGCCATTGTTTCTGATTCGCCATCAGGCTCTCTTTCACTCCATTGATGGCTCCTTCAGCCCTAACCTAAAACAGATTGTATTCCTTCTTGTCTGCTACCAGACATGCATCCTTGACCTCTTACTGTAAGTGAAATGTCACAAGTACATTCCGCTTGACTCACTGGATGCCATTTGTACTACAACCGTAGTGAGATGTACCAGTTTTTGACTTTCTCCCTTGGTGTTAACTGGTGCCATGACTTCAGGTTCACATCCAAGGCTGTGGAAGGACGCCTTTGACTAGATGTTCCCCCTTGGTTTCAGGCTCTGATGACTGCACTGTGCGGCTCTGGGAGGTATGCACGGGCCGCTGCATGAAGACCATAGAAGTTGGAGGAGCAGTGAAGAGCATCGCTTGGAACCCTAACCCAGCCATCTGCCTGGTTGCCCTTTCCTTGTAAGAATCTCTTACCCTATGGCAGTGTTTTCCAATCAAGCTCTCGGAGACCCGCAGACAGTGCACGTTTTTGCTGGGAGCTGGGAGGGAGTAAAAACGTGGGCTGTCTGGCAAGGACCTAGGAGGGAGCAAAAATGTGGGGGCTCTCCGAGGACTAGGTTGGGAAACACTGCCCTGTGGTGCTTGGACTACCATAGAACATTTTTGTGTTACTTTAGCCCCCTCTCTCCTTAAAAAAACAAGCATAATTGGACGAACCCTGAAGAGATATACATACTCCTGTGATGGGGTATTGTGCTTACCCCACTGTCCTGGCTTCATTGCATTTGTCAGCAACCAGACGGTGTTGTTGCTGAACCCCGGATTGGGAGACAAGCTGGTGTGCAGCACGACGGACCAGGTCATCGCCTCCTACGTGGAGCCTGAGGAGGAGAAGGAGCAGTCCGTACAGTGGCTGCTTCCCGAGGATCAGGATGCAGAGAAAGGTGTCCGTCTCATCATCAACCATCCCAAGGTACCACCGGAGCTCTGCTGTTGTAGTAGGAGATCCTGGCTCTGTAAGGAGACGGGAGACATCGCGTTAATTTTTTTGGTGTCCTCGTCACACCGGTCTTTGTTTTTGCTTGTACAGTCTGTCCGGCAGTTGACCTGGCACAGCAAGGGTGACTACCTGGCCAGTGTCATGCCAGACAACAGCAACACACAGGTGCTGATCCACCAAATAACCAAGCGACGATCTCAGAACCCCTTCCGCAAGAACAAAGGCCTTGTCCAGTGCGTGTCCTTCCACCCCATCAGGCCCTACTTCTTCGTGGCCACGCAGCGGTACATTCGCATCTACAACCTCATCAAGCAGGAGCTCATGAAGAAGCTTTCGGCCAACTGCAAGTGGATCTCCAGCATGGCCGTTCACCCAGCAGGTTGGTGTGCTGGTTTTAACATTAGGTTGGGTTTTGTCTCAAAGTATTGACTCACGTTGGGTTTTAGGTCGGCTGGATGTTGTGCAAAACTCAGGCATCTTATAACAGCCTTGTGTCATCCCTTACTCATCCTGGTCATACCTCAGGCTCATTTCAGTCAAAACACTTACCATGTCTTTGGAAAAACTTGCAAAGGGCTTTGCATGTTTGTGTATTTATTCAAGGTTTTTTAATTAGTTGAAAAAACACAGTACGTTTTTGAACAGGTCTCTCATGTCACATGTTGGGGAGAGACCCCCCTGCCACTTCTCTAGTTATTATGCATCGATTAGCTCGGACACGTGTTGGCATGCTTGCGGTAGACTTTAACCAGGCTGACTCGTTTCTAAAGGCGACAACGTGATCTGTGGCAGTTACGACAGCCGGCTGGCATGGTTTGATTTAGACCTCTCCACAAAGCCATACAAAGTCCTTCGGTGAGTAAGTCGTCTAAGTTTCAAATGGACTTTAATTACCCAACTTAGGGAAAAGGATTAGTAAGCAAGGCCTGCCTTTCGTTGACCCTGACTTGGTCTGTCATGTGGCAGGCACCATAAGAAGGCCCTGAGAGGGGTGGCATTCCACAAGACCTACCCTCTCTTCGCCTCGGCCTCGGATGATGGCAGCGTGATCGTCTGCCACGGCATGGTGTACAAGTGAGTCTTCTGGTCCAATGGCATTTGTTCTCTCAGTTCCAGCCAGGAATGTTCCTCAAACCCTGTGGTCTGAACTGGGCTCAAGGGTTACAGTAGAAGGCCCCCAAACCCGATGTCCAGACCCTCACAGATCCTCATACCCAACTGTTATGTTGTGTTTTTCCAGTTCTTTTTTTTTTTTTGGCTGAACCACTCAAACCAATTTTCCAATATTGTACTTTTCCTTGAAATTATAACCTACGCTGCTGTAAAACTCAAGTTTAAAAACCGTTCCCCACGCCAAATTGTAATGAGATAGGACTTGCAGCAGCTCTTGCCAATCATAAAGGTCTGACCTTGTCACTGTCCGTCCATCTGTCTCCATAGCGATCTGCTCCAGAACCCCCTCATCGTCCCGGTCAAGGTGCTCAAGGGACATACGATCACCCATGACCTGGGCGTTCTGGATGTGGCCTTCCACCCATCCCAGCCGTGGGTCTTCTCCTCTGGAGCCGATCACACCGTTCGCCTCTTCACCTAGACCGAGTCCTCTTTTTCACCCGCCTGCCGTGTCCTTGGAACCCAGAGGCCTGATTAACATGTCGCAACAGAAGTTCCTCTTCATGCCAGCCCCCCGTCCCAGAAAAGCAGAAAAAGCCATATAATTGATTCCTGGTCCTAATACGAGCGCATCAGCACAGGTTTTTCCGCCAGCCTGCCCCGGTGTCGCTGCAGACTAGAGGCGTGTGCCACCCCGGGCTCTCGGACTTAGCTGTGAAAAATGTGATGTTCACAGTAAGTCCTGCCAATAGAAACAGCTACAGAGAGCAGAACTGAACTTGTCCTAAATGACTGCTGTCCAGCAAATGGATGTACTTGTTTCCTCTTTAATTTGAAAAGGAAGAGGCCTCAATTAGCAGGCTTGGGGTCACTGATAGGGTTCGGCTGATGATGGATTGTTTTTAACCTTGGAGTTTAAGCATTTTTTTTCTGTAATGGAAGAAGTTTTTTTATTTCATTTTATTAAACTCTCTTCCATAAAGTGTCCAGTGTGCATTTCTCTTTTTTTGTTATTGTAGTGCAGTGGGTCAAAGTGGATGAAATTAAATAAGAAATATATACACGTGTGAAGGAGTTCAGGAGCACCACTCATTTCCTTTTTTTTTTTTTTTTTTTTACCCGCCCCCCCCTTTAAGCCTGATGAGTGAAGGCTGTATGTTATACATCA
>JAODLC010000050.1:9552649-9565965 GCA_026781145.1 Hippopotamyrus pictus
ACATTTTCCGCCCCCCCCCCCCCCCCCACTTTAGTTTTTACAGCAGAGGTGGACAGTTCAGGGCCAGTAAAAATCCAGAGCAAGATTTTGTTTCAACCAACCAGTTGAGCATAAAGAGTCCCAGTCACAGAGTACTGAACTGGTTGGTTGAAACAAAATCTTGGTCCGGATTTTCACTTTCTGGACCTGAACTATCCACCCCTGCTTTACTGACAGTCTGCTAACCCCCAGCAGCACTAAATAAACACACACTGCCCTCTACTGCACAGCCTTACAGTACCAAGGGGGACCTATGGTCTCCATTACAGAGAGCTATAGCTTCTGATGCACAGACTGGTGTGTTCAGACCACGATGGAAAGTTCAGGTTCAGGCATCCTACACCTTCATTCTCCTCCTCCGTCAGCTCCTCCGGCCCTGCCAGTGGCAGCAGCAGAAACGGCAGGATGTCCACGGCGTCACTTAGCAACCACTCATGATAGGCTAAAAGAGGAAGTTTCATTAACACATGCTGATCCTTCACAGATAACCCGTCGATGGACTCATAAAGTCTCCGCATTCTGCCTGAATAAGCAGTCCTTCTACAGGTGGTAGCAGAAAAAAAAATCCTTAGGTTTTAACTGAGATCTCATGTGGCCTACTCCATCACTGCATGGTCATGATAAAGCCACTACCTACTTACACCCACTAACCGTGGTCAAAGCAGCAGTTTCTTAAAGTTCCAATGACTCCACCCCGTTTGACCGTTGACGCTTCATACTGCGTGTAGGGCAGGAGTCGCTGAACCACACACCTGAAGCACAACAAAGAGACACAGATTACCCTGTCACTCAGCACCAGATTAACTCTCACTTTCAATGATCATTTGCAGAATTGCTTAGGCCAGAAATTACCTTTCCTTGTCAAGGATAAACTGTCTGGCCTCTGGCAGCTGTGTGAGGTTTGACAGGAGAGGGCCCAGGTAGTGGAGGGAAGCCTTTTTATTATAATCTTCTGTGCACAGGATCTCAACTATTTTAGCCAGGCCTATGTGCTCTTCTTGAAAAACCTTGAAGACGTCCTTGCAGGTCTTTTCGTGTCGTGTGAGGTTGGTCAGAATGGTGCAGATTCGGTCTGCAAACATGTAGATAGGGTCCAGAACATTGGAAAACAAGACAGGCAGGATATTGGCATCCTGTACTAGGGCTCTGTGTAGCGTTTCATCCGCAGATAGGTTTATCAGGGCATGGTAGCAGTCTTTGACGATAGCCACAGAGGGGTCGCTGGTGAGAGTGAGCAGAGCTTTGAGGAAATCTGGTTTGCCCCGTAGGTATCTGCAGCCATCTTTGGTGCCAGTGAGACCAAGAATGTACTCTGTGGCCTGACCCTTTACATCCGGCCTTGTTTCCAAAGTTAGGAAATTTAGCAACTCTTTAGCTTCTCTGTCACTCAGCATCTTAAGTTGATTTTATTTATTTATGATTTTATTGTTCATAAATTACTGATCACCTGCCAAGAGAAAGCAAAATTAGTTAAAAACCAAATGACAGTTACTATGGCAACACAGGTGTTATGCCGGAAAAGGCATCCCTGCCGTAGAATGCATGCAGGTGTTCTGATGAGTTGAGCTTTTAGGGTTTTTTGGGGGATTAGGGTTTTAGGGGTGTTTTGGGGGTTAAGATTAAGGTTTTACGGGTTTTTTTGGGGGGGGGATTAGGGTTAGGGTAAGGGCTATCGATTAGCACTACGGTAGCCTAACTCGACAAAGTAGCTCAACTCGTTTCAGATCAGCGACCAATCGGTCATTTAGAGACAGGCATGCATTCTACGGCAGGGATGCCTTTTAAAGTATTTTTAAAATATCATAAATATCGCAATTGGTCACTATCACTCTCATTATAAACTGAGCTGCCCCACACCACCATAATATGATTCTGTCATGAATTCTAAAGCAGATTATAACTTGCACCCCTTCCCCGACGTGTTCGGTGACTGCTCTGACAGTAACAATCTATGACATGAAACTCAGCAGTTATCTGTTACACGTTTCAAACATCATACATATGCCTGCTCGAATTAAACAATTCATATTCTCATGATTGTAACATTTAATTATTTAAACGCATTTTGTATACAAAAAAATATACCCATTCGCCATATAAGTATTATACTCGCTTTTCTGTGGATACTCACATGTCTGCTCGGAGAGCAACGAGAAGAAGAAACGCTTTTCCTCGTGTTGAGAATGACGCCTTGTTCGTCCAATGACAGTATGACTTTGAGGCAGGGTTTCCGGCTAGAGTGTATTCTGGGAAAAAGAGTCTTTTTCTTTATGACCGCTCCTCCCTTCTGCTCTGATTGGGCGGTTTTCGTAGTTCGCTATCGGCGCGCGCTAAAATTTTAAAGGATGTATGCTTCCTATTGTAGGTAAAGTAAAAAGTATGGCATATCATTTGGTAATTTTTACTGTTTATCACTATATTTAAATACGAACTGTATATTTAAATTCTACACCAGCCAAATTACCAGCACTTTCTTTTAAAAAATCTGTCGTCTCCGTATAAGCCAGTGTGTGCTGTACATACCGAGTGGTTTTGCTTTTGCGTTGACTGCTATCTTCTCAATAGAACAGACAATTTTACCACGTATAGCCGCGCTGGTGAACATAAAAATGCCGCATTACTGTGTCAGTAGTTTGTAGTGTTTGCGACTGTAATTCCGGAGAAAAATGGACAGGTACAACGATGTCAAAGTGCTGCTGAAAAGCTGGGAGCAGTCATTCCTCTGTGAAAACCGAAGGAAACCGAACAAGGTGAGGGGCTCGTACGGCATAATGGGACCCTGCCACCACCGTGACAGAGCAGCTCATGGGCTGTCTACGGTAACATCGAGACCTTATGCGCCTTTTAGTAGCGGTTGTGTGCTGCATAATAATGTTACTTGATGGTTGGTATCCATAGACGCACTATGTACTTTTGCAATCCTTAAGTGTTATTCTATTATTGTGTGTTTCTTTGTTTATTTGAGCTGCCGGATGTCTAGATTTCCTTCGGGATCAATAAAGCATCCATCCATCCATCTATCTATGAATCCAGTCGAATCTAATCATCTACATTGGTTATTTGCATCTTTTCTCAATGGGTGTTCTTTCTGGCAGGATGACATAGACAGTGCTCCAGATGAGACGAAAAGTAAGTAAATTTGTGTTTATGTATATATGTATGTATGTTAATTGTATGAGGATCTTGGTCTTCCGCCATCTTTTTTATGGGTGGTTCCCTGACATTATATTAGTGACACTTAAAGCTTTGTCCGCAGGACTCTACAAAGAGTACAGAAGGCTCAAAGAAGAGAGAGAGGCTGCTGGACATGACCCCTCTCTGGACAGAATGCGGGATCAGGCTCCTGAGAAGGTGACTGACAGGGAACAGCCAGTCCGTGACACAGCAGCACTGTAGATAACCCAGCGCTGTTACATTCTGTGCCTGTGAAGATCTATCCTTGAGACTGACAGGCATTTAATGGTGTACACCGTTATATTGGAAAAAACAGCTTGTGTAATTTGAGTGAACTTCTTCGTCCTGATCTAAATCTTTCTTTGCAGGATTCTGGCTCTTGGGGTTCTCACCTGAACCGCAAGAACAAGCCAATGGACACGCCGAAACTGACCTCTAAGGACCGGGACTCGCTCCAGACCTCTGCCCAATACTTCGGGATGAAACTGAAGGCCAATTTGGGGGATTCCATAAAGGTTCGTTAAGAAAATGTGTTTTTCCTGTCAATATATGGATAAACCATCTGGTTATTGGTATTTCTGTGTTTAGTCCCTTGGGGAAAATGACCTCAGTAGGCAGGCAGTGTTGTAGTTAGACAACCTTTTCACAGTCATGTCTGTTAGCTAACTTTTCTTGTTTTTTCCCAGCCTATGTCAGCTCCTGCTGCGTACTGTCTGGTGTGAGATGTACGGCTCTCTTCGGGGACATTTAGCTACTATAAAACACCTCCAGTGTCCTGTGTTTTGTTTTGTTTTTAAGAATCAGCAGCCCTTGGGATTGTAAAAAAAAATGAAACTTCAGCCATTTTGGGCATCATTTGGACGTGATTTGAATTTACAGGAGAGAAGCGTCTCCTTGAAGAAGTCCTTCACTCCACGGAGAGAGCCCGTGAAGTCATGGAAAGACGGCCCTTACCCAAGTGCTGCCGCAGACGCCGGGCCCCCCTCCCTCGGGCCTCCAGTTCCCCTTCCAAACCCCCAGGCCTCGAGCCCCGTGGCTGATGAGGCGCCGTTTGAAACTGTACCAGCCTTCGTGCCATCCGGCGACTGCCAGCCTAAGGCGGGCACACCAAACGCGCTGGCAGAGCGGGCGAAGCGGCTGCGGCGCTCCATCACAGAGCGGCTGTCTTCCGTGGACAGTGGCTGGCTGAAGCGATGTCAGGTGTTCGATGAAGTGGCGGATGAGGAGAAGCCAGCTACGGGTAATCTGTGTTCCGCGCCAAGGGCGGGAATGACGGTGTCGGACGGCGCCAGCGAAAACACGCCGGCCGCCAGCCCCCAGGTCGCCCCGGTGCCATGGGATGACTCGACTCCCCCACAAGAGCCTGTGTCCAGGACCGTGCGAGAGCCACCGCCTCAGGGGGACAAGTTGCAGGTCGGTCACGTAATGTCTCCAGCAGGAAAGGCGCAATCCGAGGCCAGCTCGTGCGGTTACACATTAAAGGCCAGAGTTGGGGGGGGCGATGGGGAAAGCAGACGGGGCTCTGTAGGCGAGCCATGCAGCGGCCAGAACATCACTCCTGTCAGTGGTGCGAAAGAATCCCGTTTGAGGGCCAGAAATACTGGGGCGGGAGAAGTCGCTATGGGCGATTCTTCCCAAGGAAGAGGGTCAGAGGTGAGGTCAGAGAAGGAGGGGGTGAAGATCAGGAGGAGGAAGAGGCAGAGGGAGCCTGAAGGTGAAGGAGACAAGCGAGAGGGTGTTGGGGAGGCAGAGGGTGCTGATATAAAAAGGAGGCGCACCCGGAGGGGGTCTGCAGAGGGTTCGAGTGCTCCTCGCGCTAAGAGGAAAAAGGCCAAGGAGACAGAGGATGAAAATGGTGACCAGGATGGTCCTGCCGGGCAAGAAAAGGTCAAGCAGAAACTTAGGATGCCCCAGGAGAACCTGCTGGGGGAAGTGGATGAGGAGGACTTCCGCAGAGCTTCATCTCAGCTGAAGAAGCCAGTGAAAACGCGGTACGACCATGGCTGTGAGGTCGCGTTATGCCATGCGATGGTGCAATCTGTGACTGTCTTTTTTTCTTTTTAGGACCAACAAGAATACAGACGGCAACTTTGTGAAAATTAACCTGAAGAAAAAGTCTCACGTGAAAGGCTTCGCTCTGAGGGGGGCCGCCCTTCGCAAGCAGGTCAGACGAAGTTTGTGACCCCAGGGGAGTCGCCTTGGTCTTAAACGTGCACATGAATGCGTGCATGAAGACTGGGGAGTGAAACGCACAGTTTATCTGTAACTAACTTCGATTTTAATTATTTGTTGCTAGTTTTATATTACTTGTTGAAATTTGTGGCATTGAATTGGTTTTTATTACCGTCAGCAGTGTTTTTGTCACTGGTCTGTATTTGCGGATAGAAACCAATTAAAATTAAATTGTATAACTAGATACTTTAGTGAGCAGTTTGATTTGGGGGGCGGTACAGTGGCTCAGTGGGTAGCACTGTCGCTTCGTCAAGGTGGCAGGTTTGAATTCCTGTTCTGCTGTGTATGTCTCTAAAACTGTCTTTAGTGGGTGACTGTGTGTGCCCTGTGATCCTGTCCACCGTTTACAGTGTACCCCACAGCCATGTGCCCTACGTCACCCAAGAAAAGCGCTGCGCCCTTCAACCAATCCGACCAGCGTCAATGGCTGGAATTTGGGTTTTGTCCTTAAGCACTCTGCCCCCTGGTGTAGCAGAGTGTGTAGTTCAACCTGCCCCTGCAGATTTCGCTTATAGAACGTGTTTTTGTCCCAGATGTACATGCAGAAATTCCAGCTGAAGGGGGAGCACTTTGGAGGGGGGGCGGGCAGAGGACGCGGAAGATTTACCGGGTTCAGCCGGCAAGGGGACAGCTGCTTCCGGTGTGGAGGAATCGGTCACTGGGCCCAGGACTGCCGCGGGCGAGGTGAGGCCACTCCAGCAGACCCAGGGCCAGCACGTGTGGCCCGGACCCAGCGCCGGGACGGAGCGTCACGCGATACCTAGAACCCGAGCCGTGCTAATTGCTCTTGACCTCGTTCACTGTAACTGGAGCCACACTGGTTCGCTGAAAGGGGCTGTTCATTTAGTCACGCTGATGTGAATTGTGTGTGCGTGTGTGTGTGGGGGCTGACTTTTTGTGTGCTATTCCACAGAGGCACTTACCGTTTGTCAGCTCGCGTTAATCAGTGCAGCCAAACGCCCGGGGCCAGAGTCATGCACTGCCTCACTGCCGGACCTCTGCTTTCCACAGCTCCGGCCCCCACGCCGGGTGTCGAGGCCTCCCAGGAGGTGCACGACGTGGAGGAGCCCTTCGAGCTCCCCACCCTGGAAGAGGTAGCGAGAGCCACTGGCACCCTGCGCTGCGAGCTCCCTGGTTAGTGGACTTCCTCAAGTCTGAGGCCTTCTCTGTGCAGTGGACTCCTTTTAGTATACTGCAACCCTGTTTTCTGCCACAAGGGGGCGCTGTCCTGGATAACCCCAGTTCAGGTTGTTTTATGCGGACAGGATTCCAGTCCATCGCAGGGAATGCACACACACCATGACCAGTTAGGAGATACCAACTCGCCTTGTGGTTCCACTGACTTTTTTCCCACCACTTGGCATTTATCTTCACAGACTGTCCCCGATCAGCAACCTATGTTAGTTAAGACGACTCATGCTTACGACAGAAGTTTTTTAATTAAAATAAAGTAAAAATAAATTTCAGATGGCCGTGTGCCTGCCAGCAGCACGTTACCCAGTGTGCGCTATGTGCCATATGGTGGTTGCTGCGGGAAAGTACTGTGCTGTATGGCAGTGTGACCATCCATGCCTCACACACATCTCCCAGCCTCATTCTTACTTCTAAAAGTCAGTGCGATTATCCTAATCCGACATGCGTCCATTTCAACGTCCAATAGCACGATGTGTCTATTGGAATGGACGTCTGTACTTAGTTAATACTGGGTGATCCTTGGTTCTGCCTAAATCCGTCATAGTCTTATTGTCATCTAAAATTTCTGTCTTCAGCTGGCCTGTTCAGGCATCAGTATAGAGCCTGAGCAGTTAAAGCAGTTCATAACAGACCAGGCCATTCCGGTTTGTATGAAAGACGTCTGGATCGGAGCTGTCTGGGGCCGACTTTGGTCGGCCGTGATTTATGGTACATCACGTACAGCACCGATTCCAGTGCTTTCTTGGACATGCATAATTGTACACCTGCCAAGAATTACATGAGACAATAAGTGCGTCTGCTGATTAATATCGCAGATCCGGAGTGTGTGTTTCGAGATTGGTGTGCCTCGCTTCGAAAGGCATCAGGTGACCGCCCGTGAGACCAATAGCGCTGGAAAATAATATGAGAGAACGCCAGCGAGCCAGCCCGGGGCACGGACGCTGCGGAGCGCCGCGTTTGCAGAACGTAGTGCCGCGTAACAGTTTCCACGAGACGTCAGCACAAATGACAGGCGCAGGCCTGATTAGCATACGCTAAAACCGCATTGACCCGACCGGCTCATTAGCTTCTCTGGGCCACGTTGGATTTCAATATATTTTTCTTATTTTTTTGTTACCCACAAATGCCTAGAGGGTTCTTAAAGAGGAAGCGATGCTTCGCATGACCTTCAGTGATCACCGCGCACACTAATGTGACACAGACCACGTTTTATTTAGAACCGGTTATGTTAAGAACCGTCAGTTTCCATGCTAGTCTGCTAACCAGAATTTCATGCCTCCCCCAACACCCCCAGCCACCCCTGGATGCAAAGAGGAGAGTGAGGACGTGAATGACAATGGGGGAGAGGTTCTGTTGAACGTCATCCGGCCTGATTACGAGAGGCCAGAGCCCCCATCTCCAATGGAGCCCTTCTACGACCTGGGAGAAGACGGCAAAGTTAGAGGTAATGTGTTTCCAAAGTACCCCAGCTGAAATTCTCTGGTGATTCCCTCCTCCCCAGCACCCAGGAACGCGCAGCGAGCGTGTGGACAGGCGCGCCCTTCCAGCTGGCGCTCCCCTCTCCCACATCTGTCACGTTAAGCGCTTAACGCAAACACTGGAGGACGTGGCTCAGGTTCTGCGTATGTTTTCTTTGACACGACGGCCCACTCGCTTTCGAATTCATAATTTAAAGAATAGATCCATGTAATCTGTCTCCATCACCCTCCTCGCCCAGGAGACGGCACTAAAGTCTGCGCCTCCAAAAATATAATCGGCTTTGGCTAAAGCAGCATCTCTCTCCCGCCGCCGTCCTCGCCGTGGGAGCAATACGGGCTCCTCTCGTCTCTGCGATGCAACACGCTGCTGACGCCCACTCTCCGTATCACAGCCGCCACCGCCGAGGTATATGAAGCCCTCGCCGACTTCGGCTACAAGTCCTTCAGGCCTGGACAGGAAGTGGCCATTATGAGAATCCTCTCAGGTGGGGGCCCGTCGAGATCCGGCAGCGTTGAGTGAATGTGCTCTGGCAGGAAGGAACATAGCTTGTTACATAGTTTGAAGGTTCTGTGCAGGAGTATAATTAGTGCACTGTAAGTACTGTGAGATTGACCACTTGTTGGATATTTTTAAGTGAATTCTGATAGGAGTTAGCCTCCAGTGGCTGGTCTGGGGACTCGTGGTGATTCTGTGTGTGTTTCATGCTTATTTAGGCCTGTCCACACTGGTCGTCCTCTCCACCGGAATGGGCAAGTCCCTCTGTTACCAGCTCCCGGCTTATCTGTACGCCAAAAGGTCAAAGAGCATCGCGCTGGTCGTGTCCCCGTTGGTGTCGCTGATGGACGATCAGGTATCATGGCTGTCATTTTGCAAGATCCCATAGCCTCAGTAATCCTTCCCCCTGTGGATCGACTTTCCAGCTCGGCAAACAGTCTGTATGACGTCGAGGGCTGTGTGGATGTTTCTGCTGGACCGTGGTCTTCCCTGCAGTGATATTTCAGCGGCTGTGATTTAACTCTCCCTTTTTTCCGACATTCACACTCCCAGGATGAAATAAGACCCCCCCAGCACAAACCGTGCCCCATCTGCTGTGCCTCCCCCAGGTTTACTAGGGATAAATAACACCTAATACGGGGTACCAACCTATTCCCATGTGGTGAATGCTGCAGAAACCTCATATTACATGAGGGGCTTGACCCTCTCTAACAGAGTCGGCTATCCCCATACATTTTCGCCACGGCACGGCACTTTGCGTTCCCCGGCAAACCGCAGCTGGAGCCTCGTTAGGGAAACTCGGCACGCTTTTTCCATGCAGGCCAGGCCCCAGGCCGGGAAACGGGGCCACCGTCTCTGAGTCGCGCATCAGCATAATCTCGGCTTACTTCGTTAAGGCTTCTCATGGATTGCGGTCTCCGCCGAATGTTTCGTGTTAGTTTTAGGTGACACGTACATTTTGAATAGTTAAGTGGATCCATTTAGCATACACTGAAAGGAAGTACAGTTGGTTTAAGGAAAAACTTGATTATTTTTGTAATACCTCATATTTTTTTTTTTCCCTGCCCTTCTCAGTTATCTGGACTCCCCCCGAAGCTGAAGGCAGCTTGTATCCATTCTAACATGTCCCGGAAGCAGAGAGAGGCTGCTGTTGAGAAGGTTAGCATTTCTCCGCTTGCTCTGTTTAGATTAGCATGGTTTGGCCCTGGTGTTGAGGCATGTGAAACACGGGCTGGTTCCATGCGTATTAAGCACTTTATCATCTCTCCCTGTTTCTCAAAGCCCCTGTCCTTAACATTTTGCTTTTTAAAGACTTGCTGCATGTTCTCCGGTATATATCCGGTATATATGCAGTATTGTATCTGTATGCCAGGGGTGGTGAATCTGATCCATGGAGGGCCGGTGCGTGTTTTTGGTTTGACCTCTCAGTTTATTACCTCCTGCTTTATTATTGGCTGATTGAGAGGTCATCCCAAAAACCCGCACCGGCTCTCCATCAGGTTCCCCACGCCTGGGCTATGCTGGTGAGACCCGTTACTTTTACGGTTAATGATGAGGCCTTTGCTGTTGGGGCAGGTGAAGGCCGGCCAGGTGCACGTCCTGCTGCTGTCCCCCGAGGCGCTGGTGGGCGGAGGGCACTCGGGGTCCGGCTGTCTGCCCCCAGCCAGCCAGCTCCCCCCGGTGGCGTTCGCCTGCATCGACGAGGCTCACTGTGTGTCCGAGTGGTCTCACAACTTCCGACCCTGTTACCTGAGGCTGTGCAAGGTGTGAACGCCGCTCTGGGCTGGATTATTCCGGTTGAAACCGACCACGTAACCTGATTGATTGGAGGATTAGCTCTGATTGGAGCAGCTCTTAGTCATGGTCTACGATGTTTCTGTACATTAAAAAAATACTGGAATCGCAGTGTCTTATGTCCTGTTACCTGTAAGCTTTGTATTTTATTTGAATACACAAAGACGTTTTTGACCTTAAACAATTGGTTTATTTTCCTTTCAGTGTCCCCCAAATGCAAATAGACCAGGCCTAGGGACCCCCTACCACTAATACATGTTATAAGTCACTAAGGACTGGGGGGGCACTTACATTTCTTTCTTGGGGACGATCACCTACGATTATTTTTCACTGTGATGTATAACCTGGTTAAAAGAATTTGCATGTTTACATTATATCTCTGCAAAGTCCCCATAAATGCAGTACAGACCACAGGGGTTCATGGTAACACTGGGCTGATGCCCCGTAGCGTGACGGATGGGCTCTGACAGAGTTCGGCTTCTCTGCCCTCCTGTTGGCCACGTGCAGGTTCTCAGGGAACGCCTGGGCGTGCACTGTCTGCTGGGCCTGACGGCCACCGCCACCCTGTCCACGGCCGTGGACGTCGCCCATCACCTGGAGATCGCCGACCAGGAGGGCATCGCCGTGCGCTCGGCCGCCGTCCCCGACAACCTGCAGCTCTCAGTCTCCACGGACCGAGACAAGGACCAGGTGATTGCCGCGTGGGCCTGCTCCTAATCCGTCTGTCGTCTGTGTGTCCGGCTGTGACACGGCCCCTCTTGCCCTTCGCCCAGGCCCTGGTGTCCCTATTGAAGGGAGAACGTTTCGGCTCCCTGGAGTCCATCATCGTCTACTGCACCCGCCGAGAGGAGACCACCCGCATTGCTGCACTGCTGCGGACCTGCCTGCAGGGGGTGACGCTGAGGGAGTCCTCCCAGACGGTCAGGGAGGGGGCAGAAGAAAACCCAGTGGAGAAGAGGAAAAGGATTCTGGGTACACCTCTATCCTGTAGTATGGACGATACTGTAGGAGTATGAGTAGCCGATTAAAATCAACGTTATAAACTGTGATTCTAGTTAAATGGAAGGTTGCGAAAGTCGTGACATTCGACTGGTGGGTGGGTGGGTGAACAGAGTGTTATAACCGACGGGATGAATCTGTCCCCCTTTCCCAGCTGCAAAGAAGATCCGGAAGCCCCTGAAGTGGATCGCCGAGTCGTACCACGCCGGCATGTCGGCCTCGGAGCGCCGCCGGGTGCAGAATAACTTCATGTGCGGGGAGCTGCGTGTGGTGGTGGCCACCGTGGCCTTCGGCATGGGGCTGGACAAGTCCGACGTCCGCGGCATCGTGCACTACAACATGCCCAAGAGCTTCGAGAGCTACGTGCAGGAGATCGGGCGGGCAGGTCGTGACGGGGCCCCGGCACACTGCCACCTGTTCCTGGACCCGGAGGTGAGATTCCGGGAGGACGTCCAGGCCACCGGGGCTCGCGCTGCCCCCTGCCTAATAACACTCTCCGCACGCTGAGGTCCAGAAGGAATTCTTTCCTACTGAATTATGGTCTATGCCACCAGTGGGGAAGTTAAGGAAATGGAAATGGAACGGAATATTCCTTGGAGTGCTGTGAAGTCGGCAGAGGTTGTGGTTACTGATCTCTCCACCTCGCAGGGTGGAGACCTGCATGAGCTGAGGAGGCACATCCATGCCGATACTGTGGACTACTTCACGGTCAAGAGGCTGGTGCAGAAGGTCTTTCCAGCCTGCAAATGCCAGCAGATCCACCAGAAGCAGCAAGACCTAGTGAAGGTAATCCCCCACACCCCCCAGAATTTTCTCTTAAATGCCCCACTTATTGTTTTTAATCCAGAGGACAAAAAAATGTGGTCCACTGGCCTTCAGGAGTAGTTCCCTTGATGGTTTCTAGGCCGCGGAGGTGGACGATATGGAGATGCTGGAGCTGATGGAGACCTGCGATGAGCTGGAGTGGCAGGCCGCAGTCACAGATGAGAAGATGGAGCCGGAACACCAGTCGGTAGTCCCGGACGGCCAGCAGGAAAAGGTCAAAGGTCATGGGGAGGAGACGGACGAAATCGAACCGACGGAAGCCACGGTTCAGTCCCTAGATGGGGAGCAGAGCGGGGAGGAGAGCCTGGAGGCATGGGGGGTGAATGGCCGGGCGGAGAAAGCAGCCCCACCCCGGGTGTGCCACACCCACGAGAGGGCCATACCCATTCAGGAGACCGTGGAAGCTCTGGATGTCACCGAAGAGGGTGAGTGTCCAACCGAAAGGGACACCGTTCCTCCGGTCATCAGCCGGGGAGCTCGCAGGCCGACCGATCGTCTCTCCTCAGGCCTCGAGACGCTGCTGTGTTACCTGGAGCTGCATCCCCAGCAGTGGGTGGAGCTCCTGCACCCCACCCTGTCCACATGCCACCTGATGTGCTACGGAGGGCCCCAGCAGCTCCGCAAGCTCACCAAAATGTACGTAGGAGCGGCCTGGCGTGCCGCCTCCACAGTTAAGCAGGGCCAGCCGGGTGCCGGTCAGGGGGAATTCACACCGAGGCCTAGGAGAGAGATTGGTATCGGGGGAGTTATCTAAATGCAAAGAACTATTTGTTGGAGAGGCCCCGAAAGAAGCCAGATTAAATATTGGGGGTTAAATGCCCCCTCCAGATTCTATGTGTAAATAGCACTGTGCCTGTGCGTGTGTGTCCCTGTCCCTTCTCTCCGCACAGCTGTCCGCCTGTGGCCGTGGTCCTGGCGCGCCGACGGCTGGCGGGGGAGAGGGTGGAGGCCTGTAACTCGCTGCAGTTTGATGTGGTGGAGCTGGCGGACACTATGGGCTGGCAGCTGCCGCTGGTGAAGCGAGGCCTCCGGCAGCTGCAGTGGGGCTCGGATGGAGGTGGGGTGGGGGGGGGGGGTCCTCTTTT
>JAODLC010000050.1:9566065-9583602 GCA_026781145.1 Hippopotamyrus pictus
GTGCCGCACTTACTCACCCTCCCCGCTATGCTTTTATTCTCTTTACCGCTGAACCGGGGGAGCCGCCCAGATAATCGTGACGGACAAACATGACATACTTACCTACAGATAATTTAACGCAGACCTATAAAACTTTATGTCCCCCTTCTTCAGATGTGTTTTGCAATCCATGTTCATTACCCTTTTACTTCTAGAAGGTCAGGTTAAATACCTCATTTGAGGGTTTCCTCTAGGATTACAGCTCCCTTGTCTTTAACCGCTACGCCACCTGCTGTTCCATAATGCCTGATACACACTGCCCGGCCAAAAGAAAGTCGCCATTTGAATTGAATTGCAGCACATACTTAAGAGCCAATGACTGGATCATTATTACAGCTCAGCAACATTATGTAGCAGTAAAGTAAAGTATCTGAGTATCTGAACCTACTGAATTTACACCTCCATCCATCATCAATGGAATTTTTTACTTCCCTGTTGGCATGGGCATATTCCAGGACACGAATGCAAAGATTCATTGGGTTTGAATTGTCAAAGAGTGGCTCAGGGAGCATGAGGAATCATTTTCACGTATGACTTGGTCACCACAGAGTTGTGACCTTAACCTCATTGAAGGTGTTTGGCATGTGCTGAAGGAGCCTTTATGGAGTGGTTCAACTCACTTGTCAATACAGGATCCTGCTGAGAAATTAATGCAAATCTGGATGAAAATAAAGGGTGAGATGTTGCATAAGCCTGTGGAAACAATGCCATGACAAATGTGCGCCATAATCAAAGCTAAAGGCGGTCCAACGAAAAATTCAAATAACCAGGCAGTGTATTGGTGTAGCTTATTCCTGCATGTGTGTTAAATCAGTTCTGTAGGTAATGCTGAACATTGCAATTAATGTATATCTCTCTCTGAAAACTGCCAACCCCTCCAAACCTTTGCAGGGCCTTATGGCACCAACAGAAGCGGCATCCTGGTGGAGTTCTCCAGCCTCTCCTTCTACTTCCGCTCCTACGGTGACCTGACCGCCGGCGAGATGGACCGCGTCTGTGAGTTCCTGCACCGGCGGGTGCTGACCCAGGAGAGGACCCAGCTGTACCAGCTGAAAGCCTGCTTCAGGGCGTTCCGAAGGTGTGGAGGCCGGCTGAGCAGGGTCCCCGTCTTTGTGTGTGACGGTGTGCACGTGTAATGAATCTGGTGTGCCTGCTCAGTGTCGCCCATCGGAGCTGCGGCCCTTGTACAGACGAGTGGAATGAGGAGAGGAGTCTGAAGCTGAAGGCTTTGTTGAAGGACTATTTCGACAAAAAAATGGACCCCGACCTGATTAGGAAGTTGGAGGTGGCTGAAGAGGAGGATGACGATGACGATGAGCTGAATAAATGCAAGGTGAGTGGGCGGGCTGGGATCTCGGGCACGCTCATTACCATCCAGGATCAATTCTGTCTCTGGCTCGCAGTGCGATATGATCCATGAGCCGTTATTTCCAGATGAGTGACTGGGAGGATCAGATCCGCGCTGACGTCCGAGGCTTCCTCGCCGGCCACAGTGACGAGAAGTTCTCTGGGAGAGCCGTGGCCAGGATTTTTCACGGCATCGGTGCGTTCTTTTCTTTCTTTGATTAAAAGTAACGTCTATAAGTTGTTGTCGCACCATCCAAACCGGGTCAACAGGAAGGAGACGAGGCAGCGTTACTATCTGACTAGGTACCTCTGCTCTGCCCCTGCTTCTTTTCCAGGGAGCCCCTGTTTCCCAGCTCAGACCTTCGGCAGGGACCGACGTTACTGGAGGAAATACATTCGCTTTGATTTCAATGAAATTATCCGTCTTGCCACCCAAGAGATCATCGGCACTAAATGAACATCATCAGGCACAGACTGACCATGCGGGCGGTTCTCTTTATGACTCACGATTTGAGGAGACACTGCCACGTTTACAGTACAGGGACTTATTTGCTGGTAGCAAATATCATGGATGTGATTTAGGTTTTTATTTGTGTTTTTATATACAAATTGTGTTGTATATAAATGCCTGCTGTGAGTTAATGCAATGTAATGTGTCTTTGATTTAAAGGTATTTTATTAAATAAAACAAGTGTTTATCCTGTACTCCACATTTTTACCCATTCCTGAGTCTGAAGGACTGCATTGTTTCACTGAGTCAGATTAGATTAAGCCCACAGACCAGTCTTTGCTGGTGCCCCCACCCAAACCTTGCCTCCCTCGGACTAGAACCACCGCGCACTATAATTAATAACGGGGTTTCACAAATCCTATATTCCCTTAAGGTGTCGAAAATTAAAAATCTGCAAGCCGACCCTCCGTGGTGCTTTTCCACAACCCTGGGCGTCGCTCTTAATTAAAGGCCTCGCCGCCGGAGAGAAGAGGAAGGGCGTGTCGCGGATCCCCGCAAATCCGAGCGCACGGTGAGCGGCGGCTGCGGGAATTCTGCCGGCGAAGGTAGGGAGTAGCGCGGAGGGTAGTTCTGTCGCACTGATACTGAAAACCATTAATACCGTAAAAGGCTCCGTTTGAAAGGGATTTGTGTTGTGTAGTTAATCGCATATTTATTCATCTTAATACAAAGATACTATGCTGATTGAATGGTCCGTCACAGAAGTATAGTCTGAACAACAAACTCTTCTGAGACCGGCTATGAATAAAACGTATACTAGTTTCAAAGTATCAGCAAATAAGCTTTGAAACGGGAAAATATAAAACCGCCGGGAGATGATAGCATTGTGGTTAATTTACACAAATGTGCCACGTCAGGAAATAACTTTTGGTGGCTTTTTCGAAACAAAAACGTTTTCCTATATCTTTAACACACAGGTGAATCACACGATTTAGGCCCTTTTGAGGAACAATGGAAGAGTCTGACATTGAGGGTGAGTAGCCTTACGGGCAGGTCAAAGTTTGTTCTTCCAACCCTTAAGCAAGTCAGTTTTGACGTTAGTTGGATCTATACCTTACCATACCATTCAAGATACCTTATAATAAAAGAGTACTATAATCCAAATATTCTTCAGTGGTTTTAAATGTTACCGTAGTCGACATTTCACTGCATTACCTTCTCGTTGATGTACCTCATAGACTGTACTGTTATCTTGGATGTTCTTTAATGCTGTTCCGGTAATCTCAGACGGTCCACAGACCGCAATGCCAAAGCAGTTCTAACAATTGCTTGCACAAATGTGCAATAGAAATGTTAACTGTTCTAATGTAAACGGTCTGTTTTACCATCCAGAACACCATTTGAATTTTAAGATTTGAAGCCTTCGGGCTTAGGAATTTAATTCGTTTTTTTTTTCTGGCTTGTAACTGCAAGAAACAATTGCCCTTAATACTGTTTGATGGGCACCGTTCTCCCTTATGCAAAAACGATGTAAAATGATAAATTATCATGTCTGTCCATTTGCAAGCTGGTGTATCAGTTACGGCTACATTTCTTGGCCCTATGTTTTAATAAGTCCTTACTTTGTATGTAAGCACGAACTAGTCTGAAAGGCTGCTGCTGCTTTAATAAGGGTGGTCAGGCATCATGATGGAGTTCAACAGGTTGCTGGTAGCCTCATAATGGTCGGCTGTCTTTCTAGAGGTGTCCCAGGCGCTAATAGAGGCAGCCAATGACCGAGACCCCATGGTCCGGGAGCAGGTCAGGAAGTCCATGCTGACACTTGGGAAGAGGAAGCCTGACAGGGTCCTGGCCATGTTCCAGAACTGTCTGGTCAAACACCCCAAGGTTGTTCAACCTACTGCCTACAAATTGTGAATAGTTATGAAGATGTATTTTTTTACAAAATATTATACGGTAGCTAAAACGAATAGTGAACTAATGCAGAAATTAGCTACAGTTTTCATGTTGGAGATCATTTATGCTGCTGGTGCTGCTTTTTGTGATAGGTCTTTTTTTTCTTTTCAGTTTAACGTTCTTGTAAAATAATGTTACTATTAGTTTTCCGTAGAGTATGGTCTGATTTAACATTGTGAAGAGTTCTTTTTAATACCATACTTAAAAATTTGAAGTCATTAAAGTGTCTTTTCTTGTTCGGAAGACCTGTGCCTTTTGAAGAGAAAAGACTGATTTTATAAATCGCAAAATCGTTAAGTCTGTCATGGTTTCTCTCTCCAGTCTTGTGCACCGGCTCACATGCTCATGTTTCCGGCAGCTTCCGGTTGGACACCGAGTGGCCGTACTGCGGACCATTGAGCTCATACTGTCGTCCAGGATTGATGAGATCGGCTGCCTCAAAGTTAAAAGCATCGTGTCTCTGGCCTCCGATGAAATGACCAGATCGAAGGTGATGCTAGGGCTTGGTTGTTAAATGTGGCCTCAGAATCTGCCACACCCCTCTTCAAAGGAATGCAGGGATGTATTTATTAATCTGCCTGTAAATATCTGTGGAGAATCTCCTCTTACAAGAATCATGGTTTTTCTCATTATCTGCAGTACAGGATGTTACTGCATATTGTAAAATGTATTCCTACTTGGACTATCATCCAATACCTCTCTAAAATTAATATGAGACAAAAATATTACACATTCGTATCACAGAGAAGACGCTGTCATTGTTGCTATCATATTAATAATGGGGGCTCAGTTGGTGGCACGTTTTCCTCAGACCCCCCCGGGGCTGAGGATCTGAATGGTGCCGCGTGTCTGTTTGTGTACAGCTTGATTGTTTCCTGGAATAGGGCCCCCCAAACGAATCTGTACTGGAGTATTGGCTGATATATGTATGGATTCTACTACCAGGTCCAATGTTAATGCATATGTCCGTCTCTCTCTGACCAGGAAGTGGTTCCTGATTGGCAGCAGGCGGCTAGCAATATTCTGGTTGCCGTCGGCAATAAGCACATGGGTGACATCATGGAGGAGATGCTGAGCAAGTTCCAGCCGGGGGTGCTGCCGCACTTCTTCGTGGTGCAGACGCTGGCGAGACTCTCTCATTCCAACGGTGGGGCTCTTTCTGCTTCAACAGACGATGCTCCTGGAACATCTCCAAGCAATCCTTACTGCCATTTGCATAAATCTGCAGTATAAATGTAAACTAAGTGATTAGCAGTTTCTTATTATCCAGGAAACCCATTTGAATCTTAGGATTTTAAGGCTTAGTAATCTTAACGCTTTTTCTGCTATGGAACAAACGCTGTTGATTTTTCTCGATAATGGTGCGCTTTACTTCCTTAAGCTAAAGAGAAACTTTAGCATTTAGCTTTATTTTCTTTTATCTGTTTGCAAGCTGTTGTGTGTGACTCTGCATTTAATTGTATAAAGGCGCTAATTAAGTGCGCTAACCGCCGCGAGTGTCACGTGACGGCCTCCGTGCTCCACCCTGCAGTCTACGGCATGGTGCCCTTCCTCAGCGCCATCCTCACCACCATGCTGCCCATGTTGGGCATGGCTAAGCAAGATAACATGAAGTGGGTCTTCTCCTTCGGTGAGTCCAGAGGTTCTGCAGAACATTTATAAGCACGTCACTGGAGAAAAGGCACTGACCGCCCCCCCCCCTCCCCCCCTATCGGCAGCTCTGTCTCGGTTCAGTGAGAGCATCGTGGAATACTTGGCCAACCTGGATAAGGCCCCAGACCCGACAGTGAGCAAGGCCACCTTCTCGGGCGAGATCTACGCTGCCTATGACATCCTCTTCTGCAATTGGCTGCAGAGCCGGGAGCCCAAGGTTCATGAAATTGGCGGCGCGTGGGAACCAATTTCTTCTAATTGAATTTCTGCTCCTCAGAGGCTTGCTTCTTATCTGGATGTCATGAGAGCTGGTCTGTCTTGCCAGCTGTATGCCATTAAGAAAGCAGACTGGTGGAGTTTCTGACTTCACTGGCGCGATGAATAATACACTCTCCCTTTCTTGAGGTTGCATCAGGAAGAGTTGTCACTGCCTAAGACATGTTTGATTTCAGCTCTCATGAGTGCCGTTGACTCATTTCCTGAAGGCCTAGCTCTCCTGACCTTCGTAGGCTGTTCCCGTCCTGGACAGGCTGCTCTCATCTTCTTTCCCACGTGTTCAAGGTGCGACTGACTGTGACCGAAGCACTGGGAGCCATGACTCCACTGATGGCCCCAGATAAGCTGGAGGAACAGCTTCCCAAGCTGATTCCCACCCTCTTGAACCTGTATAAGAAAACGCCTGATCACTATATAATCAGTAAGGTGAGTCTCTCCGCTCATTCCACCAGTGTATGCCGTATGCAGTCTGGAGTAGCAGGCCTCCCGCTGTATTGAGGTACGATTGGCCGCTTAGATGCCAGTTTAACCCAGAACAGCATAGGGTCTTCTTGCTCATACAGGGAGGGCATTTTACTGGAGCAGTTCAGGTCAAGTACCCGGCTTAAGGTATTACAGCAGGACGTCTTCTATGAGTTGCCCACAAGCCAGAAACCCTTAGGTTATGAGCAGATGCCTCTCTCTGCCGGACTGGTGCCTCTTCCGTGGTTCTGTCCTTGTCCGCCGGGCCGTCACCGCGGCCATGTTATCGACCCGCAGAGCCTGTGCCAGGTCCTGGACGTGGTTGCCAGCACGGACGGCCGGTTGCTGAGGGCCCTGGCCGACAGCCTGCTCCTCACCCTGCACCAGCAGGTAACGGTCTGTCCCCGGTGTGGAACGGTCATAGGTGTCCTGTGGTTTGACCTCAATTTTAAACACGGCTGTTTCCATGAGGAAGGTGCTGCTTGCTGAGCCAGATTTTAGCAGACTGATTAATCCCGTTTTTTTTTTTTCCCACATGCTTCGTTGTGTAGATGGCTTTTGGCAAAAGAATTTAATGGGCTTTTATTGCAGAGTCCATATAACGTGGGATTAAAGCAATTTTATCTATATGTCTGACTGTCTAAGCTAGCGATCTATCTCTGTCTATCTAATCTATTTATCATTTTAATGACAATATCTGTCATTGCTCATTAATAACATTGGTCTCTCCACTCCACTTACAAGGTGTCTTTGCCAGTTGACTACAACAGCCCTGTAACAGTGAAAAACCACAACGAGATACTGAGGTGCTTCAGTATTTTGGGTAGGTGCTTTCATCTGCACTGTAACCCCTCCCACGGTGAGAAGAGAACAGCCTGTTCTGAAGAAGGCAGTCACTGCCTTACTAACACAGATTGCTCTATATATTCTATATGTCTGTGTATATATATTTATATACAGTACTATGCAAAAGTCTTTAGCAGTCTATGTTTTTAAAGCCATTTTTATTTGCTCAAAGAAAAACACAATTTAACAATAGAACCTATGCAGATTAACAGTACCTGATATCTTGTTGGATAGATAGGACACGGCTTCAGTGGCCAAAACCTGTCCTCGGTGACTATTCACATACTTGTTAATTTTTACCAGCTCACTTAATATATTAAATAAAATAACTTTCATGAGGTGTTGATTAGCCAAATAAAGTTTACTAGTGGTTGAATCAAGACATTGGTATATGGTTGCTGCAAATGCTGGGTGGCTTTGGGAGAGGCTTTGTGTGTGTGTGAGGTGCTGTCAGACTGACATTTCACTCTGAAACCCCACGTGACTCGCTTTTCCAGGCCCGCTGCCTAATTGGAGCGCGGCCGCACCGCTAATCCCCAGCCGGCTAACGGGCCATTGCTTGCTCTCGGTTTTGCTCCCCCGGTGCCCTGCTTTTGTCTTTCTGAGGGCTTACACGCACCCTGCCTGGCCGCTGGCCTTATCCGCGTCTCCGCACCTGACCGAAAAAGCCGACCGCTTGTCGGAAACCGGACCCCGTGTCGGCGACTTCGCGGGGATCTCTGCGGGCGTTTGAGCGGTTCGGGAGCGAATGCCGTGAACGGAGACCCAAACTGAGACCCATTGTTCACCCCCCACCCCCAGCTGACACCTTCCCCGACCGCCTGGTTACCTTCGTGCTGCAGAGGCTTGAGAATGGTGGCGAGCGTAACCGCGTGGGCTCCCTGGCCGTGCTGAGACACCTCGTCAACGTCTCCTGTAAGCCGCCAGGCCTCAGGGCCTCACAGTCCAGTAACCCTGCTGATATCCACCCAGTGTTGCATTTGCACTGTGTTTAGTAGGACTGTGACCATCGTGTAACCTTGTTTTTAACGTAGCTTCCATTATGGACACAAAGAAGGGGCTTATCATCACCAGCCTGCGGCTGCCGCTACTCGACGCCAGCAACAAGGTAAAGTCCCAAGAAGCAAATGTCTTTAGGGCTCATGGCGGAGGATGTTGGATATGGGGGGGGGGGGTTTACAAAGTCCTCTGACCTGATGTCCTGATTGATAAACAGCCTTTTGGAGGGAGGCATGGCAAGCAGGGAGTATAGGCCCCTTCCTGAAGGCATTGCGCCCAGGGGTGGATTAACTTATCTGGGGCCCCAAGGTTGACGACGGCACGGACACTCAGGTGTTGCTGATTTAACTTCTTGACCTGTAGGGGGCAGAGCCCCGATGTTTGCCGGCGCCCCTGGCCATAGCCTAGAACGGCCTGTGTATTATGCCACCCCAGTCTGTGTTGTGAAACGACAGATAAGCCTGAGATGATCTGAAACACTGCCCCCTACAGGTCAAGAAGAAAGTTGTCCAGGTGATCAGCGCCATGGCCCACCACGGATACCTGGAGCTGGAAGGCGGAGACATGCTAGTGAGGTTCATGGTGCTGCACTGTGCCCTTCCAGATGCCTGTCATGTACGTCTCCCCCTCTGCTGCCCCTTCTGGCCGTGTTGTTGTGTTTTTTTTTTTTTTTTTTTTTTTTTTTTTTCTCCCTCCGAGGTGCCAGTTGGCATTTGTTTCACATTGTGTTGCTTGAAAGTAGTCGGCTTCCCTTCCCGCTGAGCTCCAGCGGCTGGAAGTCTGCAGTAATCACTCTTTTGGTGGGTGTGGCCTCAGCAGGGGCGGAGCCTGTCAGACCAAGAGGAGGTGACCAATGAGGCTCTCCGCAACATATGCGAGAACACGCTGCACCTTCTCACGACTACAGTGGGCCGCATGGAGGACGTGAGTCCCGCCCCTTTACACCCCCTGCAGGAAACCACGATATAGCATCTTACATTTGCGTTAACTGATTAGCACAGTGACTTAAGGCAGTGGTAATACTGTACTCTTTGTATATAAATACCATTTCTGGTCACTTAATAATATTTTTAAAATATTGCTCTTTTCCTAAAGGTGCTCATATTCAGCAGTGTTTAACACTGTCTTCCCGCGGACCTGTTTCTGACAGTCCTAACAGAAAATGCACTGTAAAGTTTACCTTGTCTCAGTCCAGATGTGTCTTTAAAGAAAAATGAGTTTCCCTTGCGCTGGGAGAGGATTCTACCTCCCAAGCTACTTAAAGCGAGAGCTGCGATGCTTCCGACTTCACGGCCAAGCACAGCATGACTGCTCCTGCTTCCTCTTCGCCTTTGTTGGTTATTTTTCCTCTGTGGGTTCTGCCCCTTTCCCTCCGAAAAACAAAAACGCTTGACAAGAAGCCGTCCATCATGTGACCATGCTCTCTCATCGCCACGGGAGACTGCTCTGATTGGCTGCGCTGCGGGTCAGCTGACGGGGCTGGCGGTGACGGGTGTCTACCCCCAGGTGCTGTGGCCTGCGTTGCTCCGCTACCTGACCCCAGTGCAGTACGCTGACGCCACCGTGCCCCTTTGCAGCAGCCTGGTCCTGCTGGGTAACAGGAAGCGGGCCGCGGGGGACCCAGGCTACGTCGTCGACTTCACCAAGCAAGGTGCCGTCCCACTCGTCTCCGTTTTTCTCATGAGCGGTTAGTCTGTTAATGGCTGAAGTTAATCCTCTGCAGAAAGTAATGCTGCCAATGTGTACTCTGTATATATGTGTGTGTGGAGATTTTCATACTTCCAAGTGCCTGAAGTCTTCCTCCACTGCTTCCCTCTCTGGTTTTCCAGACAGTCTTCCCTCACCGTACAGCATCATGGTCAGGCTCTGGGTAAGTGGCTCACGAATGCCCCCCCTCAGCCAGCCCCGTCGGGGGCCCAGGGAGCCTCACCTGGGCTTACGGCCCTTTTGGTCCCCCTCCCAGGTCAACGCGTCATACCCATTCCGGAGCCGTGGCCGTGGATTGCCCTCACTCAGACTGCTGCCGATCTTGGCCCCCAGTATCCATCCCAGTTTGGAAGAGCTCTGGACCACAGAGGTCCCCGTGCTCCTGAACCTCCTGGAAGGTGCGTGGAATCAGACTCAGGACACGGCTGGCTAAGCCATCGATCAGTGAATGGTGATCACAATGAAATGTGAAATAACTATAAAAACAGCTTAGGGATTAAACATACAGCCCATCTCTTCAGCACCCAAAGGGTGGTGGAGTATGTGAGCCACCCCCCCCCCCCTCGGGGACCACTCTGACCCCGGTGTCTCTGTGTTGGTCTTCCAGAATCCACAGTGGACACACTAAACAGGAAGACATGGGAGCAGAGCCTTCTCAAGGTTTAACGTGTTGGTGTGGTGTTTGGTTTTGATGTTTGAGTCAACAGTAACTTGAGCAGCTGGATGGGTTTGTCGGTTGCAGCTACTGTCCAAAACGCTGGTGGCCGTCATGGATGACGGGTGGCGCTGTCGGCTGGCCTCTGAGATGTCCCTTTATTTGCCCACCTACAACGGCTCCCTGGACGAGAAGGTCGGTGACGGCCGCTGTATCAGACGGCCGGTTTTTCTGAAGAACGTCGCCTCCTTCACCCAACTTCACCTCCGTCGCTCCTTCCTGATTTGGCCTTCGCTCTTTCCTCTGCTTAGAGCTTCCTGTACAAGTGCATGGGCGTGACCCTGCAGAGATGCTGCGACTCGGGGGTGGTGAAAGAGCAGCTGCACAACATCCTGGCCACCGCGTGCCACGGCGATGCCATCGAGAGAGAGGTGCCCCCACAGGCTCCTTGGCGCTGCCCCGGGTGTCGGCCTTGCTTATTCATTGGCCCACTCGTGGAATTAGTTTTCAAAAGCGTGGATATCAATTTTTTTTTCCCCATTTCCGCTTTTTAAGCTAGTGTTTCCGCAATAGTTTAATTTTGTTTTAAGAATTCTTTTTAAGCCGTGAAAAGAGATGGCAGATGACAGTAAGGATAATGTAAATATATTGTTTGGGAAACCTAAACTCGCTCATATGTGCTGTTTGGGGTAATTGGTTTTGCAGGGAGTTGCGAAGGGAGTCGGGCTCTGTGCCAGCAACCACCTCGACGATACTCTGGCCAAGCTGGAAGATTTCGCGAGATCCGATGCCTTCAGGAAAGCCTCGGGAATACTTGGCCTGCTTAAAGTAAGTTCCGTATGGGTTTGTTTTCATCTGGAGAGAAAACAGGAGGAATGTCGTGTACGACCTCATGGCGGTTCACGTTTTGGTGAGCTGCCATCTCCACTGCGAGCAACATCATTATCCAGTCGGATGGTTGAATAGAATCGGGCTGATTTTTAAATTCTTTTTTGTTCATTTATCACCTTAGAAGGAAATGGCAAAGTAGCCAATCCCCATCCCGTAACTGTCATCTGTCTTCAAGATTTTATCCATCCAGCAGGTGGAAGGTCATAGCAACTAAGCCGCTTTCATTTCCTGACTTCTTAACATTGTGGAAATGTCAGCTTCTGTCCTTTAATATCCAAATGAAATGTCAGTCACCTCCTATTAACCTATATGTGGGAACCTGCTGGTCCCAGGATAAGAATGATGGAGCCGTTGAGAAGATGAAGAGTACGTTGATTCTGTCCTATGGCTACATCGCTTTCCACGCTCCTGAGGACAAGGTTCTGGGACGAATCGACTCTCAGATCCTGCGAAATATCAGCAAACACTTCAGCACCAAGGTAACGCCATGGCTAAGCTCACTGTCACATCAGGGTGAGTCTGAAGGCCAGTGCACTAAGGGTTCAGTGTGATGTTGTGTATTGTTGTACAGGGCCAAGGGGTCTATCAAGCCAAAAGACAAAGGCAACCCACCGTCAGTCACAAAGCTACTGAGACCCCAAGGTCATGATTTATGATGCTGTAGAATTTTTTTCTCTCTCTAAGAGATATTTTCAGTAAAATAATCAAACCCAATAGTGCATTTTTGGTGGCTTCAGACATGCTGTGAAGTCGTAATATTTTCCTAAATGGTAAGGTAAATAGTAAAAATGACTGTGGTTTAACATTATGCTAGAAAATCCAATTTTACTGTCCCTGGAACAGCGAGCCTGCTTTGGTTGGCGGCGTGCTGAATGACTTCACGTTGCAGAACCTGTGGTTTGGCCACGCGGGGTTACGGACACACTGATCAGACGGTCCGTGCTGTCCTCCCAGGCCGAGCGCCGTCAAATGCCGCTATTTTTACCCAGGGCTGTTTGGCGGAAACTTGCACATCAGCTCTATTAACGAGCCACCGATTCTGTATGCGTCATGCTAGACCGTTAGTGAGCGCGACGTTAATGTAAGCGGGGTGTCTTAATCGGGCATCTCCAGAAAATCACCAACAGACTATTCAAATCGTACATTCCCCCGCGTCGCGTTTCTGCTGCAGTGATCATCTGTGGCTTATTTCACACTATACTGCTGTTAAGACCATTTTAAATTCATTGGATTCATAATGACCTCTGTTTTTTGTAAAAGTAGGTAGTTATGCAGTTTAGTGTTTATGACTAGGTGTATATTAGAATTTTTTAAATGGAGGATGTCAGTTTTAGGGAAAAAAATTCTCCTGATTCTTGTGTTGTGTTCAGGTACTAGGGATGAAAGTAGAGACCAAGGTAATGAAATCAGTCCCCCCCCCCCACTTCTGTGTCAGCTGCACGGTGGCAGTGCGTTCAGTTTGTCCTTCCTGAGATGCTGTAAAACGCTCCAGTGCACCAGCTTTATGTTCAGCTTGGGCTTCCTGCAGGAACACTCATCACCACGCGTTACTCTGTGGAGAGCAAACATCTGACTCCTGTTATTCTTGGACGGGGGGGGTGAAGGCTGACCCGCAAGAGGCCAAGTCATGAAGGGAGGCATTTCCTAAAAACACTCTGGATTTAATTCACGGGTTCCCCGAAGTGTGCGTAGAGCTTTCAGCCTCGTATCTGAGCTTCACGCTGATGTTTCTGATCGGCTAAAGGAAGCACCTGAGCTCCATTTTTGAACGTCTTTTTAAAACTCATTTTTCCAGTGTAGTTTGCTAGAGATGTTTTTCTTCCATGATACATATATTTTGTATTAGTTATATGTGGATATCAGAGTATATGTAGCATTGTTTATACATTTGAAGCCTCACTGATGTAAATCAGAGCGCTCCCCTCAGCCTTCCTATAAATACACGCTGTCACTGTTTCCCAGAAGGCTTTAGGTCGTACTCTAAGCTCTCCTGCTCTTACCGTCCCCTCGCTGAGGTCACGGTCATTTCTGCCGTGTCCCAGTCGTTCAGGCTCTGTGACTGTGCGCACACACGCCCCACTTACGCTGTCAGCATGGCCAGCTTGAATACTACTGCCCGTTTTCCCCTTACTAATCTTCCAAACGTCTTTGCGCATGAGTGTGTGGTCCTTGAGGGTAAAGATGTTTTGTTTTTTGAGAGCAAAGACTCCGCATCTTGACTCCCATCAGGACCTGACCCTGAAGATCAGCCTGCTCCAGAGTGTAGGCCTCGTCGCTCAGGCCGTCGGCGCCTGCGTCCGGAGGCAGAACTACCTATTCGCCCGCAAGCAGGAGCTCGTGGGAGTCCTCGTGGTCAGTGGTGCATGCTGGGGTGTGCAGGGTGACTGCAGGCTGTGGCAGCGCATGTGTACTGCTTAACGGTAGCATAGGCCTTGTGTACGGTGGCCTACTAAGATTTTGTCATGCCTTCCGTTTGAAGGACATCATCAAAGCAGAACCCGCCGATGTCCTGGTGACTTCCGTCCGCCATCTGGCCATGACGGCATGTGCCAGCCTTGTGTATCCTTCCATGGGACGAGGGGTGAAGCCACGCCTATTTTTTAGTTGGGTGTCCTACCCTGGTTTGTGATCCTGTAAAACCTGCCCGCCAGTGGCTGGTGGGTTATGGGTGTCGTGACCTCAGACCAATTAGCAGTAAACTTTCACACAAACTGCACTTTAGAAGTGGGCCCAGTGGACCCAGTGGAGCTCGTAAAGACTCCTGTTTAATACTGAGCTGGACCCACTACTCCGGAGGTTTATGTGACACTGCTGCACGAGGCATCCTCCTAACCGGCCGCCATGAGGAATGTCCAAGAACTGTGACTGCCTGGCCTTTGACTCACGGACCCAGCAACTTAGACCCAGCGCTGACTGAGAGTGAGACCTGCAGTTTGTTGCAGACCTGTTTGAACAGTGTGCTGGGGTTGCCCCCCCTCGAGGTTGTGGACCGGGGAGAGGAGGACGAGTCCCTGGACTTGCAACAAAGGCAGGTGAGGGTGGCATAGCTCTCATCTTTTGTAGCATAAAATCTTGTCTTGTCTTGTCTATGTTGATTGTAATGTCAGTAATGTCCACTAGAGGGAGCTGCGGTACTGCATTGCACCACACCTGAATAGCAAACAGATGTTCTGATTTATGAATGACTGCAGTTTAATCTCTCGGTAATATAAGAGCAAATACTTCCAAATAAATCTGTTTATCCCCGTCTAGCTGTTTACTGTGCTTGCAATGCTGGCAGATAGCAGAGTCTTCATTGGCACGTGGAGGGTGGGAATAGGAATGAAATGAATCGGCTGCTTTGTCACCCAGGGCCTCTATGCGGAAACCTTCAGGGCTCTTGAGGACTTGCTGGGGAGATTACTCTGCCGAAATCTGACCCCGGATGGGCTGCAGAGCATCTTTAAGGTAGGAGGAGTGTGCCGGGGGAGGGGGTGCAGCGCTGCATGTTCCTGGCACGAGATCCCAGCGGGGGCTGCCAACCCCTCCTCGTCGGCCTGCCCACACAGCACCTGGAGGTCTGGATGGGGTCCGAGCTGGATCACGGGCGGGAGAGGGCCGTGCGGACGGCCGTACTGGTGCTGGACTCCTACCTGCGTAACCTGGCTGTGAGGGTGGGTGTAACCGGGGCGCCGTGCTGGGCGGCGGGGGCTGTTTCGCCTTTAGTCCACCGATCACGTGGTGCTGAGCTCTGTGAGGTGGCGCCCCCTTCTGTCCGTGTGTGCCAGCAGAAGACGATGACCTTCCACAACATCGGCGCCCTTCTGGGACGGCTGGTGCCCCGCTGCACAGACCGCTGCTCCGCGGTGAGCTGCGCCGCCGCCGAGAGTCTGCGCATCCTGTTGCGCATCCAGCTGCGATACGAGGGTGAGTTTCCCCTCCCCCATCCTGCGAAGAGGGTGCGGTCGGGTCGCCGCCGTGTGTCTGGCTGGCGGGGGCTAAACACCCCTCCTCCTGTTTTCTAGGGTTTTCCCCGGATCACAGAGACGCGGCGGTCGAAAGCCTGCCCACCCTATATGAGGGGCTCCGGAGCCCTGACCCTGCAGCTCTGTGCCAGACCTGCTCCCATCTGGCCGAGGTACCACAGCGGGCGGGGAAGCGGTCGGCCCACTGAACAGGGCTCCTCCACACCCTCCTCACCTCCCTTATCATCCTTCTCCACCTCCACATCTTATCATTCTCATCCTCCTCTTCCCTCAACTCCACCTCCTCATCCTTCTCTTCCTCCCCATCCTTTTCCTACTCTTCTTCTTTCCCTATCTCCATCCGTCTCCTTCTGTCTTCTCACCCTCCTGCTCCCTGTCCGTCTCCTCCTTCCCCTATCTCCACCTCCTCCTCCTCATCCGCATCTCCACCTCCTCTCTACCACCTCACCATCCTCCTCTCCATCCTTCTCCTCTTCTTCCCCTATCCCGATCTTCTCCTCCTTCTCAGGCCATCAGCAGGCGCCTTACTCCTCAGCAGGTCGGCCCTCTGATCCTGGTCCTGACAGAGGGCTTGAGAGACCCTCAGCCAAGCTGCTGTCTTGTGTCCGGCGTGTTCCTGAACGCGCTCCTCGTACACAGGGGGGGCCGTCTGCAAGACCTGGTAAGAGCCCCGCCCTGCTTTACTCTGCAAAATCCCCCAGCCAGCCGAATCTCCTCTTTAAGATCCCCCATTCTCATCCGTAGACAAATGGTTTTGTCTTTCCTGAACACACCACAAGGGGGTGCAGTTTCCCTAGAGTGTGTCGCAAAGAGCAGAAGTTATGCAATATCTGAATGGAGCCAACTCTTCTATGTTCCTATACAGTGGCCTGCTTTACTGCTTGCAGTGTAATCAGCATGGTTTATAGGCTTCCAAGCAGGGAGGCCTAGAGCGACAGGATCACTGTCTGCCAGTGGATGACACTGATTTGGCAGCCTGGCCGGCTCCTTATCACAGATTGTAAAGGCAGCTGTTATGACGTTTGCAGGCCTGCATTGGTAGGAGTGTTAACAAGGTCAATGCATACCGAGCAACCAGTGGTCAACAAGCACATCCATTACATTTTATGTTTAAATCTCATTTTTTATTTATAAGGGTTAAATTAAGGTTCATCCGTGACAGAAACCTTTCTAAGTCGGGCTTATTGAATACCTACTGGATAACCTGGGGATGCAGTGTAGAGTCATGGCATTCAAATTTTTTTTTTTTTTTTAACGGGACCCCCTAGGACTGATATATGTCCTGATTTCCCCTCACCTGCCCTTGCCCCCCCCCCCCCGACACACACACACACGCACACACACGCACACAGCGGTGTGGCACAAAACTGGCAATATGATACCCCCCCCACTTTCACAACGGCTCCTTTGTTCCCTTTATTAACAGAAAGAATCCGCATTGAGTTTTATTAAAAGCGGGGGGGGGGGGGCATATGGAGGAGGACCTATAACATAAAAACATGTATAGCTGGACCGGGGGTGTCCTCTCTCATGCCTCAGGCCGCGCCGGCCTTTTGGTGTGCGTGGCCCCCGCTCGCATATCTCCCGGTGGCTTCACATCCCCCGCTGATATCAAACACGCTTCGGAAGGCCGCCCCCCCCCCTTTGTTGGAGGCCTGTCATCCTTTTCCAGGGATTCCTTTTCAGATTCCCCCCCCCTTGGCAGGCTGGGCCACACCCTCTCCCTCTCCTCACCATTATAATCTCCCCCCTTTTCAGTAAAAATGGCCTCCTGTTTTCAGTGGCTCTGTGTGTGTGTGCGCAAGTGAAGGACGGGGTCACCGGGGTCACAGGGCGCCCCCCTCCCCAGGCTCTCCCTCAGATCCCCCCCCAAACCCGAGCTGACCCTCCGCCGGGCCGTGAACCCACATCCCCCCGTGCTGCTCTCATCTCCCGGTGAAAGCCTCTCTCTGTGTCCCGTTCCCCTCTGCTTCCCACTTTCATCTTCCCGCAACTTCTGCCTGCCCCCTCCCTGGCACCCTCACGTCGAACCGGGTGTCTTATCAGTGACAGTTCCACACTGCAGATTCCACACTGATTACAGGGCAGTGACTTTTATAAAGACATGGTCTCCTTAATGACATTTATAGACATGATGTCCCGTTAATGACATTTATTAAGACATGATGTCTCCTTAATGACATTTATAAAGACATGATGTCCCCTTAATGACGTTTATAAAGACATGATGTCTCCTTAATGACATTTATAGATATGATGTCCCGTTAATGACATTTATAAAGACATGATG
>JAODLC010000050.1:9591925-9611517 GCA_026781145.1 Hippopotamyrus pictus
GAAATTAGCGGGAGAACATTTTAAACTGAATTTGAGGAAGCACTTCTTTACACAGCATGTAGTTAGAGTATGGAATAGTCTTCCTTCTAGTGTAGCTACAAGCTAAAACCCTGGGTTCCTTTAAATCAGAGCTAGATAAGATTTTAACAGCTGTGAGCTATTAGGTAAGTTCTCCCCAAATGAGTCTGATGGGCCGAATGGCCTCCTCTCATTTGTAAATATCTTATGTTCACGGCCTAGGTTCCCGAGATCATGGGGGCGCTGCACCTGAGTTTGCAGGCCATCTCCGAGGACCAGGTGAAGACGGCAGTGGCGCACTCCATCCTAACCCTGGCTTCCCAGCACCCGCAGGTCGTCATCGACACCCTTATCTCCTACCCCTTGCCCTATGACAGGTGGGTCCCTGGTCTCTGTGACTTGCGCTCGTTCTCCTGCGCGAGACTCCGGCCGATATGGCCATGGCACGCTTGCATCACTTCCTTCCCCAAACTGCAGCAGAGGGAATCTCGATTTCCTGTTGCGCAATGCGCTCGGCGAGCCGTGCCTTTGCAGCCTGAGTGGTGTTGACTGAGGGATTAGCTCGTCTGATTAAAACGCTCCCCGCGGGACCGCGATCCGGGCCCGGCGCTCAGACGCACGGCTAGTTTGCTTGGAGAAATCCACCGGCACGGAATCTTAGCGGGGGCTGCTTACGACGGGAGCGAAACATGCCGCGTTTATCCGTGGGAGGCCAGGGGTGAAATTTTAACCGTGTTTAGGTGGGAGAGCAGGGAGCTGGGTGCAGGAGTGATGATGCACAGGTGGCAGAAGCGCGAGAGCTACAGCCATCTGTCTGCTGTGCCTGCAGCAGCACCTGTGACATGTGGATTGCGCTGGGGGGCCACTCCGCCCTGGCCGGTCACATCGTGGAGGCCTTCACCGAGAAGCTGGTGGTCATGGTGCCCTACACAGAAAAGGGGGACCTGGCTTTCAGGATGGGGGCCACCAAAGTTGCCACCGTTCAGCCGCTGGCAGTGAGTAGCAGAGCCCCCCCCCGAGGCTGACGTGCCCCCTCTTCCAACTGACTGGCCCTGTGGCCTCTCTGCAGGTGACCTGCGCCTTGCGTGAAATGATGATGAACGGTCAGATCGAGGGTGCCGTCACACAGCAGTTCCCGCGGCTCTTCATCGCCCTTCTGCTGCGCCTGGGCTCCAGCGTGGGAGTGCAGCTCCCCAAGGACATCTGCACCGGGGCCACCAGGCCAGAGAAGAGACCATCTGGAAAGGTGCTGGGTGCCTTCGACGTGTGCGGGTGAGGGCTGGCAATTACAGCTGCCGAAAGCAGACCGATCACCTGGTACGGTGCTCCCCAGACAGTCCACGTTTTTGCTCCCTCCCTGCTGTTTACTGGGAACTGGGAGGTAGCAAAAATATGAACTGTCTGGTGGTTTTCAAGGACGTGGGTTGAGAAACACTGACCTAGCACATGAGTCAGCTAAGGCGCAGTCATCCCTCTGGCTACAGGATGGCGCTAGAGACAATGCAAATCCTGTTGGTGCGTGCCCAGCTGGATGAGGTGCTCAAGACCCTGGACCTCGAGGAAGGGTGGGCCAAGATGAAGGAGCCGCGGCAGTTCATCGACGGGATCGCTCTGCTGGCCAAGTGAGCGGAGCACCCACCCCCCAGAGAAGCATGTGACCGCATGATGTCACAAGGACTTCCTGTAGTGTGACCCTGTGTTTTTGTTATCCTGAAAACATCACTGGTGATGTGAGAATGTTTGCTGTAAGTTTTTCTGTGTCACCATGATTATATGGTACGGTAAGGGATTTTTAAAGGGATTTTTTTTTTTTTTTAAACTGGGACTCAAAACTAAAGCTGAGTGATAATACTATGTGTGTGTGTGTGTGTGTGTGTGTGTGTGTGTGTGTGTGTGTGTGTGTGTGTGAGGTAGTCCGTTCCCTGCAAAAGAGGATGTGTGTGTTTAATCATCCCCCTTTAAACCGGAGACAAAAGCTAAAAATAGGACTCGGTGAGTGTGTCAGGGCTCGGCCTTTGATGGAGGCCTTCTGTTCCCTGAACGCCGTGACCTGCAGTGCGCAGCGTGTGACCGTGCAGGTGTCGCTTTCCCAGCGTCCGAGGACGCCCCGAGCTTCCGGCTACGACTCCTCACAGACGCCTGTCAACAGCAACAAAAAGGTGGCACTCAATCAGGTGCCTCGCTTGGCTGGGTCTCCTGGCCCGCTTTTCAGTTTCCCCTGAACCAGCAGGGTCGCCGAAGCTTGCCGAGGGGTCGCCGTCGCCCGCGTCCTGGCGTCCTGCACTTCGCATTCCTGCGCTTGCTGAATCGCCGTGCCTGCCTCTTGCGCCAGCTCAACTTTTGTTTGCCTTGTACTGTGTTCAAAGTCTGTTCACTCCTATGCCAAGCCTGCCCTGACCCGTGTGTGTACAGAGGCTAGGTTAAACTGGGGAGGGAAGGAGAGCTGAAAGGCTTTTTGTTAATTTACCAGACGATACATCAAGCAGAGCATGGCTCAGTAGATAGCATTGTGGCATCCAGCCTTCCAGGTATTTGCTTGCTGTGTGTGTCCATGGAGTTTCCGCATTCTTCTCGTTCTCCTCAGCCCAAACACATGCCAGAGAGGTGGACTGGTGTCCCTAAATCACCCCTGATTGTAGGACAGGTGATATCACCGGTCTGGCGGTCGGCCCCTAGCTAATTCGTCCTCTGACGTGCCCCAGGCTGGCAGGGACCCTGCAAGTGGGTGAGCAGCCTAAAAGAAATCTGATGGATGAATATCTGGCTGAGATATGCAGAAGTTTCCGGGGAACAGGGAGTGTAGCTCTCCACATTGTGTTGTTAAATTAAGTTGAGAACTGCTTTCCAGTTAGGTGCTGATATTAGCTGGACTTCGCTGGTGAACATTGACTGATGATTCACTTCCTGCTGGGGAAATGTGTGGATCCTCTGGTCCTCATAGGGTACGCCTGGCAACCTGCTTCAAGGCCTGATTAAAAATTACTTTTTTTTGGGGGGGTACTGTACATCTTTTAAGATAAGCTTCCAGTTTCAGTAGTTATAAAAAAAAAAAAAAAACTTTAATGGCCACAGAATCACATGTAGTCTGCAGAACAGTATTGGCCCACAGTAAAAATGCTAAAATGATCCCACAGAGAATTATGGGTAATGAGGGCAGCAGGCCCTGGGGCATTTCTACCTGGTTGTGGAGTATCAGGGAGGCTCCCCTTTATTTCAAAGATAACCACAATGGCGGGAGAAAGAGAGATCATCTAGGGTTTTTTCTGTCCAAACCCAGTTTGCTGAAGATCTTCATGGACTCTGGGCAGCTCAGGTGGATGATGTTGATTCTTATTGCTGGTTATAAAGATGGCAAATTTGAGCTGGGCCCTTAGCCAACAAGGTCGTCTGTAACTAAATTGGCATCTTGACGTCGTAAGAGAATTTCCAAACGTGTCTTGGGGTAGAGTAGAATCCTGAAAATGTGGTTTGACACATCATAGCTCAGACTTTCTTAGATAGGAAAGGAATTAAAGCTAATTTAAATCGTGCCAGTGTTGTATCCTCATTAAAGCCGGAAGTGAGTGTAATTCCTTTCTTTTTCACTTTGCTGAGTTGTCCTAATGCTGTAAAAATTAAGGACTTTTCCCCTGGCAACCACAAACTGAGTTATGTTTCTCATTGGCTATCTCCTCTCTTCAGTCGGCCCCCATTGGCTGAGAGTACATGGTAACCTACCCATATGTATTTTAGTGCCACTATTAACACCCAGCCAGACTGTATTTAGATCTCAGGTTTTTATTAGTACCTGTGTGTCCCCTTCACAGCACCATGGCGACGCACGCAGGCCCCCAGCTCCCGGCCATCGTCCAGCACCTGTATCCCACCCTCACCAGCATCTATGAGTGTCAGAGGACCACAGCAACAGCCTTCCTCTCGGAGGTGAAGGACGGTGATTGGTGGTACGGTGTCTGTGGCGACGTACCGGTCAATGATTATGCAGTTTAGCACTGTAGCCAGTGAGCAGGGTGAGGTTCTCTTGCAGATCTGCTAGGAGATGTAGAATCCCCAACTCAGCAAGTGCTGTGCCAAGACGGATGGTGTTTGGTGGCAAGGTAACCATTAACAGGATGTCCTCACAAGCCACAGATCAAGTCACAGGGTTGACATCACCACTGTGCCAAGTGGACTATCCACTGATATCTGACCTGGGGTCAGATAGTCGGAGTATTGTTCTTGACAGCAGCATCAGAATGTTTCTCTTTTTTGCCAGAATACGAAGTTCCTGGTGAGGTCATCCATCTCTCCATCTAAACACTAGTCCTGGTCAGGGTCGCAGGGTGATGAAGTCATGTTGTGGGTGAATGGGCGTGGCCGCCACCGGGTTGCCCGCATGACGGTGCCATCTTTGTGTCCTTCCACCCTCTTGGCCACAGCTGCTAAACCACCGGGTGGCAACGGAGATGATGATGACGGACTCGCTGATGAAGAGCATGATTGCGCGCCTCGCTGACCCCTGCGGTGCCGTGCGCATGCTGGCCATCAGAGGCCTGGGTAACATCGCCACTGGGTCCCCAGAAAAGGTGACGACAAATCCCAATAAATCCGTGACAAACCATTTCTGGTTACGGACACCAGATGCTAGTACAGAGACTTCCTTATTAGAGCAGTAGCTGCTTATAATCACGGTGGCTGTGTCTGAATTCAGGGACTGCATCCTTCGAAGGGCGTGGTTTTTTGAAGGTGCAACCTTTTGTAGACTGTGGTCTTTGAAGGTCAAACAGAAAGATTTGTCAAATGGGACGGTCTGGCCTTTGGATAATTTCCTATTTGCATCACCAGCTGTTCCCTCCTTTACCCTTGAGTCACGAAGCGCTGCTCCTATTGCCTAGCCAGGACACGCCCACTTCACTTCTGTGCAGTGCATCCTGGGATATGTTGGGCTATGAAGGATCCATCTGGTAAAAGGACGCATTTCTAGACTGCATTTGAAGTAGCCTTCGAAATGGGACAGCATTGTTGCACAGTCGTGATGTGTTTTGGTCTGTGAATACAGCCTTAGAAGGATTTCAGGAGAACGTAAGCACAGGGTCACAGTACAAGTTCTGGCGACATAATGTGGTCAAATGATGCTCTACATTGCCCCCTAGGGGGGTGGGTGCTTCTCTCTCTTGGCCAGCAGGTCGACCCCATCGACCCCCTGCAGTGGGACTCCAGGTAGTCCATATTTTTACTCCCTTCCAGCTCCTAGCACAATCAGGAACGAACTAAGCAATCAAGAACACCAAATACCCGGTACAGGTGTGCTGGGAGTTGAGGACACTGCCTTACTGGTGCCAGATGAAACCACCATCCTCTCCTAGATTTTCCCCCATAATCATAATTTGCAAAGTGTCAGTATTCATGTCATCATCCAAGAACACTGCCGTATCATCAGGGATCCATGGTAAAAACTGCATTTTGATCAGTGTCCATCATCTTTGCCATGTTGACCCCTGGGTATCATTAGAATGGTTTCCTAGCAAGAATATTTGAATTATGAGGTTCTGTCCTAAATATCTTGAAACTCTGGTGGAAAATAATACATTTAAATACTGAAACTAAGTGAAGTCTATTCCTGCCTGTCAAAGCAAACTCCGTGTCCTCCACTGAACCACCTGCCAGGTCAACAAGTACGCCAAGGAACTGCTGGCTGCCATGAGTTCCGGGATGGAGGAGCGTGACGACCCTTGCAAGCACATCGCCCTGGAAGCCATGTCGGGCCTCTCCAAAGTGCTGCTCCACCTGAACAAGAACACTGTGCGGATGCTTTTAGTCTACATCTTGATGAAGATCAAGCCCTTCCTGGAGAGTGTGAGATGACTTTGAGTTGCCGTATTGAAGTTCTTGAGATGTTGATGTTAGTCGTGAGAAAATGATGGCCCTGGCTTGATTCTCCTCCGTGTTTCGACAGGAATACGATACTGTCCGTTGTGCTGCTGTACTACTTTTGGGAAATCTGTCAAAGTTTGGGTCCGGAGAGCCAGTCTTCAGAGACCAGATCCACAATGTACTTATCAGTTTACTCCTACACCTCAGTGACCCTAGCCCAGACGTAGTCAAGGTGAGTGGAGAGGCACACAATTTGACAGACAAACCAGCTGCATTTTAGACACAGAATCTTTTTTAATACCGTTCAAATACCATATTTACTGTTTTATTTTAGCTGGTTTTTCCATGTATTCTTGCAGGATTTCTGTGTGACAGATTCTGAAATATTGCCAAGTGACGCTTCTGATCTGTAGCCCTGTAAATTGTCTCCTCATTCTCAAAAGCAAAAGTTGTGTTCACCTGACAGTGGTAACCAAAGACGGTAGGTTAGCTAGTTAATGTCATCCATAAAATGGCCCAGATATTGACTGTGTGGGTGCATCTCCAGGCCTGTAAGTTCACTCTGCGAGAATGTGTGCCACTACTGGGCTCCAAGCTGATCGCCACCATGTTCCAGAACCATCTGTATGAAGACCGCAACTTGCACTACGGCGAGTTCATCAACGACCTCATGAAATACATAGTAAGCTAATGCTACTGTTCCTATGTTGTAAGAGCGGCCATTTTGGAATGATGGCCATAGCCAACATCCATGTTGTAGATTCAGGATTTCCCTGGCATGCTGAACTTCTATCATACCACCATCCTTCAGTTCTTCAAGAGCAACTGGGCGCAGGTTCGAGCCAGTGCTGCCATGTTCACTGGTAAGATTGCCGCCACGTTTGACCGACCCGTGAACACCCCCCTTACACCACCCTTTAACTCCTCTAGTGTCACGCTGACACTCTTCATGAAGAGTCCATGCACGCCCGATACCCGCTGATCTTTGCGTGGAAAAAAATTTTAAAAATCATCTATGTGAACTTCAGACTTTACTGCTTGATTATCATTTTATGGCGGGTGAACTTTGTCAGTCTGCGGGCGTCTGCCGTGTGGGCAACTGCTAATCTTTTCATATTCAGGGACGGCAGCGGCTATGACTGTAATCTTCGCTTGTATTGCACTGCGAGTCCCCCGCAATTACATTTGCGTCTGAAGCTAACTGTGTTTTGTGGCAATTGCCAGGATTCCTCCTGGGAAATCTTCCGAGGGAGTTCTACCCTCACATGAACATTGGGAATATAATCAATGGTAGGTATTCCTGTGTCCTGGCTGGGGTCCTCCCTGCGGTGTCCAGATCCATTTCATCGTAGCTGATGCTTATATTAGCGGGATCCAAGGGATGCTTCCTTAAATCAGCAGCACTGAATTCTGTAGGGATCACACGGGGGGGAGCATGTGACTTGCAGAAGCTCAGGCTCTAAGTGGGTCAGTGCCGGGTCGGCAGATTCACGCTCGGACGCATTGCATTTTGCTGAGGAAAAGGCTGCCTGGTGACTGTTCCCTGCAGGGCTGAGGATCACTGCCCAGCCGTGTTCTCCCCTCCCAGGTCTCATCCAGCTGCTCGGGGATCCCGACCCCACGGTCCGAGCAAAGGCAGCCGAGGCCATGGGTCACTTTCGTCACTTTCACCCAGCGTCTCGCTCCGGATCGCTGAAGGAGCTGGACGTGTCGGCCTGAAAGCGAGCGTTCCTGTGCTGCTATCGCAGTGCCTCTGCGGATTTAGGCCAAGACCAGCTGGGGTCCGACTCTCCCAGGTTCCCCTCAAACTGTGTCCTCATTTCATCTCTAAGGATCTGTGTTGGAAACCATAACTTTTTTTTTTTTGTGCCGCCGGTTTCCTGGTAACCCCGCTACTTTTATAGCTGCGTAGTTGAATGTATGTTCAGATGCTAATAATCTCGCCCTCAATTCTGTCCTCCTACTGCCTCGAGTTTCCGCCGTAATAAACTGAGAACGAGTTTGGCCAACTGGACGACTTGGTACAGACAGGATGGGGTAAACATGTGGTTAGCCTCTGTCACATGTCCAGACTGCATGGGGGGATGCTGCCATGCGTCTATGGTCTGCTGCGCTGGAGGCTTGTCGCATGGCAAGGTGGAGCACTCCTGCCAAACGACTGCGGTCATGTGCGCCGAGGGTGCGAATGCTCACCCCGCTAACCTCTCCGGGCTGCTTATCATGTTTAATTATTAATCTCCATGATTTATCTGTGCTATAGATGTGATTATTTTGTGAGGAGTCAGCCTGACACCAACTTTGATCGTATTATCTGCGAAGATGGGACTTATGACTGTACCACCGAGATCTTCACTATAAATTCTGAATTTCGTAACATCCAGCTCTCCCTTGAATTATTTTCTTTGGGTGTCTTAGCTATTTGAAGGTTAATACTTGACATACAAGGCAGCACTGAAAATCTGACCCTCAGGGTGATGTTGGTCTGTTCTCCAGGTTATTGGGGTTTCTCAAATCACTGCTCTCGTTAACTGGGTGGGAGGAAAAAGACAGTTACACCCGCCCCCCCTTCCTGGTGGTGGATTGTGCAGCACATGGCACTGTGTTCATTATGGACCCTGACATGGCCTAATTCATGAAGAAAGACTGTGAATGTGTATATAAGTATTCAAGAAAAGAAGCCGTCCTTTTAGAAAACATTTATGAAAACACAACTGTGTTCATATATGAACTTAGAAATATACTCCATTTTCAGATAGAAAAGGTATTAAATATTAAAGGTCAATTATTACAGAATTGGGTCTTACAGGAACATTTGGTCAAATCCACTATAAAAGTTAAATCAGTTTTCTTTTTCATTACTCAAGAACAAATGTTAATAAAAGCTGTAAAAACCATAAACCTACAAAGCCAGAAGAAATGCTCAATAGCTGTGGCTTGTTTAAGCTAAAAGCATCAGATTAACTCAGTCACTATAGCCGTGTCCAGCTTTGCGATTTGGTTTGGAAAATAAAAATCAAAAACGTGGACACACCTTCGGCAGAGGGCCAGCACAGAGCAAATTCACGAAACACACCAGGGACCCGGGGCAGGAGTGCACCCCCCCCGCCTCCCAGCTGGGCCGGCCACCCCCCGGCGCTCCCCTAGAAGTCGATCTTGTCCTCGTAAAAGGAGAGGAGCAGCAGGACCCCCCAGCCACTGAGCAGCCCCACGTTCTGCAGCAGGAAAGTCAGCCAGGGCCTGCTGCTGCTGGCATGGACCATGGAAGGGAGCTGGGGGGGGGATAGGGGGTCAGGACGGTCAGCAGGAGACCTCAGCTGGCCAGCGATAGAGAGACCTGCTCTACGGCAGCAAGCTGGGATAGTCCCTGCTCCCAGAGCCGCAACAGAACATACAGCACCGGTATCTTTAACCTAGCATTTAATCCACCATGAATAAAAGCTGATTAAAATGCTTAACTGATACTCTTTTAGAAGCTTCGCTCACAAGTATTACAGTATAAAACTTGTATACACAGTTTGCTTAATATGCCTTGTGTAGTAAACACTGATTTATATTTATGTGCATATATATTCTGACAGCAGCAAATATATTTTTTAAATATTTAGAAGGGAGTTCTTCTGTTTTGTGAGAAATGTCCTGAAAGGGAAACTTTCTATGCATTAAAACTGACAAACGCATAGAATGTTCTACTGAAGGCCTGCAGCGGGAGAGCAGCGGGTCGTACCATGTCAGCCAGGCCGACGTAAAGGAAGAGGCCAGTGGTGACGGCCGTGATCCAGTCCTTGGCGGCCGGGTCGGTCGAGACGGAGAGGGCGATGTAGAGGCCGACGAAGGAGGTCATGGCACTGGCCATGTTGAGCAGCAGAGCCCTCTTCACAGACACGCCGCAGTGCAGCAGGATGGCGAAGTCACCTGGGAACACAAATGAGCGAGAGATTAGGAACGGGGGCCCGCACCTCTGCGCACGTCCACGTTATGGTGAGCGGTACTCGCACATGATCCTCACCATTTACACGTCATTAAATCAGAATAATAATGATAGTAATATATTACTTAGAACTTAATACTTTCAGATGTAATCTGCTGCAAGATTCAGGTATGAATGTATAGGGTGTACGTGCATAGATTATTGAACAATATAAAGTAACGATTATGTAATATAGATTGCAGATATAGATAGTGACGCAGTGCTTCATTGATTTACTGATGTCATGTGGGTGATTGTAGATAGTGACGCAGTGCTTCATTGATTTACTGATGTCATGTGGGTGACTGTGAGATGGCCTCACCCAGCTCGTGGGGCAGCTCGTGACAGAGCACAGCCAGCGACGTTGCCAGGCCCGACCTCCAGGACACGGAGAAGGCGGCCCCGATGGCCAGGCCGTCGGCGAAGTTGTGGATCCCGTCGCCGATGGTGATCATGTACGGGAGCAGCCGCTGTTCTGGAAGGCCACGCAGGGTCTCATAACACCCCGGATAAGCGATGCTAAAAGCGTAGCATGGCGCTAAAAATGCTTAACCGAGCTCGTTTAATGTGTATGAAGGCATTTCGGGACCGCAGAGGTATATAATGACCGTTATCATATCGTAGACGTGACATAAGCTCGACTCACCTCTCCTCTGGACCTCTGGAATGGTGAGTGACTTTCCATCGATTTCTCCGTCAACCTGTGGGGAGTAACACCACATCTCACCGCGTTCCTTCATGTCCACTCACAAGTCCCTGCCCCATTTCTCGAACGGCCACATCTCCGGCGGCCACAGGCCCAAAGACCATCTCACCAGATCCGCTTCCGAGGTGGACTGCTTGCTCTTTTTCTGATCCTGGTACATCTGCAGAACCCTGTCGTGGTCGCAATGATGCGGATCGCTGTCGTCCTGCGGCATTAAATCCAACAATTTAACAGAAGAATCGGACTGTATATTTAATAAAGTATGTCAGCTGTAGTTAATATATTTTCCTAGATGTCTGATATTTATTATATATTTGAAGCTGTATGTCCTTTGAATTATATCAGTGACTTGCAGTTAGAAATAAGATGAGGCCTTCTTTATTAAAAACAGGACGTCAAGCCGTACCTAAATATGCACTTAAAGGAAATTCATGTGGGTAATAAATGCCAGCGACTGCACGAAGGTGTTAAACACGTACGGCTCGATGGCTATGTTGGCCTTTGTGTGTGACCAGGGTGAAAATGGTCTCCATTAAGTAGAAGTAGTAGATGCCAGCCAGGAGGACCAAGAGCTTGAAGGTGTAGTCTGAGTTCTCCCCACCGGCGTGGTCGTGCCCCGCACTGTCCTCCTTGTGAGAGTGGAGACCCAGGAACTGAAAAGAATGAGGCACAAAATGGGCTCTCAGACCCGGTGGCAGAGCAACTGAACAATGGGCCTTGGGGCAGAAATGGACCATGCCTCACCCCCCTTTCCGAGTTCACACCAAGGGCCTGCCTATGCCAGTTGCAGATGATGAAATTTAAGTAGTCTTCAAATATTGTACCCATGATGCACTGCAGTAGTTAGCAAATCCCTCAAACATGCTTTTTTTGTTACATACACGCCTCATAATATAATTTGACTACAAAACATTACAGACTATTACATTTCGAAATTGTTTTAAGTATTGTACCAAATACTTATTGTGTTATGACTCCCACCATAATGAGACTGTATACATGACAAAGAGAGATATAAAAGTAGTATGTCACAGGCCACTGCTTTAATCCTCACAAATGTTTCTCATACATTGTGATTTGCAGTCGGAAGGGGACCCTTGACGTCGCTGCCCCGCCTACCAGTCTGTCCTTATCAGAGGTATCTGTTCTGGTTAACCCCTAGGCGATATGCCACGCTGACCCACAAGAGGGCACCCCGATGGCAGGCGAGGGGCTCACCACAGGCAGGAGGTGCAGGATAGCGTCTCCTGTTAGGGAGCCCACAGCCAGACTGATGCAGAACTGAATGCTGAGCTGGAAGACGTTGGTGCAGGCTGTGCATAGCAGGAGCACGATGCCAAACATGGCGCCCAGGCAGATCACCACGTTTGCTAATGTGGCGTAGACGTACCCTGAAGATGAGGCAAGAGGGTAAGAGCGCCTAAAGAGTCAGAGCTTCCAAATACAGCAAAAGAAGATGATCTCTATAGTCAGGTGAGAGAGGAACCAGAATGAACACAAAAGCCATCTGAGGAAAGAACAGAACCACTGCTTCACACCTCCAGGGCTCCAGGTTTGAATTCAACTCCATTTCTGAGTTTGTGATGGTCTCCACCATGCTGTCAGATACGGGGGTTGGGGGGGGTACTCACTCTCTGTCTTGCTGAGCTTGGCCCCGGGGCTCGTCGGCTGCCCCCCCTCCGCACAGGCAGCGCTGACGAGCTGCTGCACCAGTGCGGGGCTCAGCTGTGTGAACTGGGCCCGCGAGAAGCCAGTGGCGTTCAGGCCGTAGGTCTGCAGGAGTTCGCTGGCCGTGAAGCACATCTGAATGGGAGTGAAGCACAGCTTCACTCTCACTGGCAACTATGCACCATGCGACACTAATTTAGCAGTCAAACTGTGCTTTAATAAAAGATGCTGCTTTCATTAAAGAGTTAAATCGGATAAACAATGCCAAACAAAACCTGTTTACTAAGGATTCATTGCACCTTTGCATTGCTAACAGTAACAGGGGTTTGGTAAGATATTATGACAGCATGGGCTGAGTCCAGAGACTAAACTGACAGCATGGGTGTTAGAGCATCAGAGCTAAACAAATCACAGAGGTCATAGCTTTGTACTTCACAGTTTTAGCACTACTGTAATGATGAATCATACTTCATATTGGCGAACATAAACAGTTGCACGGTATTAAGCGATCCCCCCAAATTATGTACACAGATCTTTCACAAGAGGCCTCAGACTGCCCAAACAACGGCCGCATGCAGGAGAGACAGTCCTAGCCGTGGCATTCTCGCCATGGCAATGACTCAAACCCATAATGACCACATGTACTGGACCACGCCGTCACTCGCTAATTACCCAGCTCCGAGCTAATCACCTGGTCCCAGCTGCTGTTACCCTGATGAGGCTTTGCGAGGCCCAGATGACGCTGATGGTGATCATAGTGGTTACTGAGCGTTCTGTTGGCCTCACCCACCTTCAGGGACCACATGAGATCCTCCAAACCTGGTAGGATGACCAGTAGCAGTACGGATCAGGGAACTGGACTCAAATTCTGGTAACTGGTTCTCTGAACTGGCAAAACTTTATCTGTTTTGTCCACATGAGTCAGTACAGCTCAAAAGGAGATCAAAATGGCTGCCCGCTGTAGCCCTCTGTTGACATACCATGCACTGTCATGTCTCCGGAGCCAAATCGACTGAAGAGAAAATCCAGGAAGTAGTCAGGCTTGGGCAGCAAATGGGCGGTCACGCAGTCGCCCAGCAGTACGTGGTATAGGATCACCCCAAAGATGGCGTCCATTTCGTGCACGTGACCTATAGCCAAGCTGTTTGCCTCCAGGATGTCCCTACCTGTGAGACAGTGCTAAAAGACCATCACAACATTAATGGAGGAACTTCGTCATACCACTTTTTACAAATATATTCATTATTGTATGTGAGAATGAGACGGCATCTCTGTAGATATGACTCCAAGCAATTCCTGCTTCTGGACCAAGAAAAAAGATCCTAGCTGTCAGCCTGCTAGCTTAGCCACATACCTGATCTCCATCCATTATTCGAAGGTGCCTTTCAATTCCATGGAGAACACGATCGAGTCCCGTAGTCCCGTTAATAAAATAGTCTCCTTGGACATCTTGGGCCGATGTGCTCTGGATGAACTGGTCGGTCTCTCTCCGCCAGCGCTTGTCCTTCACGGCCCCACAGGTCTCGCGGGGGTTGCAGAGGTACAGACACAACCCAGGAGCCACCTTGAAAAAGTCCTCCATCGGCAAGCCACCGGCTGTCGGGGAGCCCCCGGTGAGCTGGCCCACGTCCTGCACAGAGATGCACTGTGGACAGCCAGAGAGCGCACACTGAGACAGTCGCACAGTAGGGCCAGCAGGTGGCACTGTGGTTAATGATATGGACTCGTAAGGTTGGCATATCAAGGGTCATAGAAGAGCATGTTAGTGTACCCTTGAGCATGATTTGTCCCAGTGAAGCACTATTTATAAATCAGAAAAAACTATTAAACTACTTTGAGTAAAACCTCCAGCTAATATATAAAAATAAAAAATAAAGAGACCACTGTTTATGATGCAGAACAATGTTAAAGCCATCCTGCTGAGTTAAGCTTTCAGTCCTGCCGTCTCTACAGATAAAAAGGACATTTCTTTTTATTATTATTAATATTCTGTGTTCAGGCAAAGCACAGTCTGGACATTTCAGAAGGTTTTAATGAACAGCCCGGGGGGGCGTGCTTACAATTAGTAATCCTCAAAAAAAGGAAGAGGCTGATTTTGCACATAAAGTGTTAAAGTCTTTTAAAATTATATTGAAATCATATTTAAAAATATTAAAGCATTTAGCAGTTATTTTTAAGCGTGAAAATTCGGTCAATTTGACCGCAAACGCAGTAGCCTAATTCAAATCCTTAGAGACACGTACTAACCCGTATCACACGGACAGAAGTTTGGTAATTAACGCAAAGCATTACTGACACAACAATGTACATTTTCAAAAATGTTTTTTTATTCGTTACCAATTTACCTAGCGCTCAGAGACGATAATACTTAAGGGAAATGTCAGTTTACGTTTATATATACATATAGCCCCGAATAGTGTCACTATAATTATATGGTATATGTAACCTACTTCAAGTCATTTTAGATTTAAATTATCATTTTGATTTACTGCAAAACAAACAAAAAAAAGTTTCCTTAAAAGAACATATAAAAATAGGCTGAATAGTAAACAGCGGAATCGCTGTATTCAGCTTGCAGATACATGTTGGACCTCGACCTTCTTTTAAGGCAGATGAAGCGAAGGGGAAAAAATTACCTTTTCACACGACACATCGGGGCATTGCACACGTTTCTCCAACATTGAGAGTAACGAGCGAAAAGCTTTCTCGTGTAGCTGATCTTCTCCAGGTGCCACTAATCCCAGGACCTTCATATAGATGTTGCGTTTGGTGGAGTGAGCGCAGCAATGCGAGTTCAAACTAAGGCACAACAGAAGAACTTGTGAAAACTTTAACATTGTTTCCATTAGACGTCAACAAATGCCGTGTTGTTACTGGAAAGCAAAAATCAAAATAAGATGATTTGATACAGGGGATCCTCTCCAACAGAGACGGACAGCTGTCTTGCCAATGTTCTGCATATAGGTTGAACCTGCAGAGGTAGATGGCTCTCTCACCCTGCTTCCTTTCCTCACATTTGATTGGGTCAAAGTAGCGTGGTGTCTTTCCGGCGTTATATAAAACCGAGACCTACATAACGACCCTGCAGTTGATGGAACGCACTTCACTCCAATATTATCCTCATCACATAAATGTTTCTGTCCAAGCTTTGTGTGTAGTTTGTGTTAATCTTTGCACGCAATCTTCAAGACAAGTAAATTGGAAAGACGTCATTCCTGTGGAACTCATAGGTTTCACGGTATTCGGGCCATCTGTTTTTATTCTGATGATTAATTTAGAATTATTTCAGGCGAACCATACATCACGTCAGGGGAAAATGATTTCCGTACCATACAAACATACACAATTAAACCTGACCTTATATTCAGAGAGTGCAGGACAATCTACCGCAGCCGGTGTCTAGGACACTTCATTATTTCTGTAAACAAATAACTTTGTACCTATAAGTACTACTTATAACAGCTTTTAGCATGTTGCTAGGGCTCTGCTGGAAGTTTCTACGTGAATATATTACATTGTTTTCCCCCCAACGATGCACTGAATCGCGCATTTGGTCTCTGGCGTTACAAAGTAAACGGGGAAACTTAATTGCGTCCACAGTTGACCTGACGTTCAAACTGACGGATGGGTTTAATATTACTGAGTAACAGTGACTGTGAGGAAATATGCGCCAGGTCTCTGATCAACTCATCCTTCTGCTCCTCAGTCTTCTAAAAGAAGGTGACAGGCTAGGAGGGATGGCAGTAAGCTGCGGCATTGACAGTTTAATATCTCTCCCGTTGCATCTGGGCACAGACACACAGGACCCGCTAGTTAACCCTTTACTGGCTACTGTTTTCAGTAGTATGTTCCTGACATTCATAAGTCATTTAGCGTCATTTTACATCTATATAAATCTTTCGGTTCCAAGTCCGTGATTAATTTAAAAATGATAACAAGTGTGGCTGCCAGTAACAGAGATGGAAAGTGAGATCTGTATCTAGCAATATCAGCACCAAAAACGGGGGGGGGATACTTAGATTAGATGTGGTGGACTAATTTGTTTCTGAGTATCAGGCCAACCCACACACGTCTCAGTTTAGGGGCCCGATTTCCATATCGCTTCTTTGAAGTGGCTATCACACGGCAGCATTGCCAGCTTGGTGACAATGGGGACACCGCATCAGATTCTGTCGTAAGTGTCAGCTTTTTTAAGGGGTGCGAGGAGCGCTCACCTGCTGAGATAAATGCATATGAGCTGCCTTAAATAGATCGGCTGTCCTCCTTCATGCGTGTGACAGCCTGTGCCGGCCACGTCCTCGGTGTGAGGATGGACTTAATGGCTGAGTTTCATTCGGCTGTTTCTGAAATCCCACCAGATCGGTTAAGTTACACGAAGTGTGTTAGCGTCTAAACGCGGCGATCGGGCCTGTAATCCTCCAGGTAGCGGACCGGTTGTTCTGCAAAGGCTGCTATAGTACAACTCGGTCCAATGGGATCTACTATACAGCACTCACACGAAAGACAAATAAGGGATAATTTATTACTGAATATCCTTTATCGTCACATAATAAGAAGGATCCACCCTCGTTTTGATAAAAGCGTCTCTGTCACATTTATGCGAGTCTGGCTTCATTCCTCTCATTCATCTAAAGGTTTGAAATTGGGATAAATTTTGTCTGAGGGGGTGAAATTTAAATTAATGTCAAAGAAGCAGGAGACGAAGGGCAGCTGGCGCCCTCTACTGTAAAGTACCAAATTGCCTCTAGGGGTCTGGGGATAATCTAGGGGAGCCTGCGACGTGAGAAGTGCTCTTTGGTTGGGTCCGTACGGCTTGCAAAATTAGATGGAGGCAGCTGAGAAAGCGAATGAGTAGACAGTCCAACAAGGTATGAGCTGAGGCCGGCAGAAAAATCCTTAGCAAGAGCAGGGCTATGCTGCAGGTAGACCTCAAGTAGCGAGACCCTCAGCATGTTTAAGATCTGGCATCTGCTCTCACATGCCCTATGGTGCACTTCAGTACTGGGATTCTGGGTCACGCTACAGAAGCCCCCCCCCCCCTGCACAGGGGAATGCTAACAGGTAATTCACTGCACAGACTGAAGGGGATTCCAAAACGAGTTTCCTAATCAAAAACGCACCGTGTTTTCTCTGACGCCGCCTTTGGGTTTTGTGCGGCTGCATCTTTCTCCTCATCTCCTCATCTTTCACCGTGAAGACCTCCGCGGCCCTGGGCTCTGGTGTGACTTTCACAGCTCACAGCTTTTTTATTTTTTAAAGATGCAAAATGTATCTGATTTTCACCTTTGAACAGATGGCATGTCACTGCTGGAGTCTGGTCATATACTGGACTTCGAGCGATTTTCAGGTAACTAAACGTGACCTACTTACTAAGACCTTCGACATATATTATTATGAAGAAACGATCTTCACTGCTTATATTATTATTTATGACGAGGAGTATCTTTAAATGTTTTATATGAAAACAAATCATCTATTCTCATTCTTCCCATGTTACACAATTGTAAGACACTCGCAAGGGACTGATCGTGTCCATATTGCAGGAAACAATTGTGTCCACACGAGGGCGGTACAACACTTTTTTACAGAGAGTCCAGGTAGAACTGAAATAAATCTGTGTGAAGCTGAATAAATACATTGATAAAAATAACTATATTACAAAGCTATAGTTAGGTAATTAAGAGAATTATTTTATTTTAAATCTACAATAGATTTAAAATAAAATAGTAGAGTGTAGTACATTTTAAGGTAATCAAATCTGGAAACTTTTCACTGTATTTTACTCAGAAAAAAGGTTCATTCATTCATTCATTCATTAATCCATCCATCCATCCATCCATCCATCCATCTATTGTCGTTATTGTTACCGTCATCACTATGAGTGTGTGCGAGGTGAAGGCTTGAGTGTGCTTCTCCATCGCACGCTGCAGGTCTTGGTGTCAGTAATGGTCCTCCAGCCCAATCAGGCTCATTATAACGTTCTCTCAGGCAGACCTTCTATCAGCCTGGATTGTTTCCACCACTTCAGCCCATTGAAGGAGATAAGAGCCCATTTTCATGAGGTTAATATTGTCTCATTGCCCCCCCCCCCCCCACCCACTCTCCAGATTTCCACGCAGCTAATGAAATGGGTAGGGCAGCCAGCTATGGGCCTGCGTGGTGCGGCGGTATTGCCTCACTCCTGCCCGGATTATACACTCCGAGCCGAAAGGCCACGGCGCGGAGGAACAGTGACTGCGGGGCCGGCTCTGGGGGCCGCGGCCTGGGAGGGCCACAGCTACTGTGCTCAGCTCCCTGGTTTGGTCTGACTCATCCGGGAATATGTACTTCATAATATACCCAAACAGCATCTCCACTGCTGTGGATCTAAGGGCGACTCGAGGATCCCTGGGAAGGGAGACACTTCCTCTTCAAAGAGTCGTCTTCTTTTTTTACTGAGAATCAGAGCCCAGTACATGTTTCGGGAGTGTATTACTACCTCCGAAATGCCAGTCGAAGAGGCTGGGAACCCGGCGCCGTACCGTCGGGGACTGGTCATGCTGTTAAAACACCCAGGGCATCTTTAAAGAAGCCAGGAGCTAATCAGTAATTGCAGTCGGCCGGATCGTCGCGGTGTTAATTAATTGATCCCTGCTATAGAGCGGTGTGGGACAACAGGCCCCTCGCTCAGCCAGCCCTTTGTGTCTACAAGCAGCTGTGCGGCGAAAAGACGCCCGTCGCATAATAGATTACGCTAATTATCAAAAAAAAGACTACCGAGAAAAGAGCAGGCAGTCACAGAAAAGTCTCTGCGCGTCATTAATTTGAGAAGGAAGATTCCGGCATGTTTAAAATTCAAAGTGTCTTACAAATTACACCGTGAGATTCATTGTCTTTACATTATTGTAAAATGCCTATTGCGTGTCTTTAATACCCCATGACTTTAAGCAGGAGGATGGTGTTTTAGTGTCCTCGCAATATTATTCATTCTTTTATAATATCTCGCGTCGAAAGTTTGGAATGGGAGGAATAGGGAACGAGCACCAGATGTTAAAACACAAATCAACTTTAACACCATATTGCCAGTCTGACAAAACAAATAGGCTTATTACTGTCCAAGGCCCCCGTGAGCGAGCGCTGTCACCCCCGTCAGAAACGAATGGGCCGTCCCCACAGTTAATGATTTTCAAATTATGTGGCATCTCGGACCCTGCGGAGTGGGGCCCTCAGTTCCACATGGGGACATTCTTTGTGTCTGGGTAGGAGACAGAGACGGGGGATACAAACATCCCCCCCCCCCCCCCACATATATACACATGCGGCGTGCACACGCACACGCACACACACAGTTAGTCTGACAGCGATCACAAATGAAGCGTTAAATTAAGAAACAGATAGTGTGTT
>JAODLC010000050.1:9623723-9647235 GCA_026781145.1 Hippopotamyrus pictus
ACGCTGGATGATGGGGAATAGGAGGCAGGATGGTCACATGGTCACACGCTGGATGATGGGGGATAGGAGGCAGGATGGTCACATGGTCACACACTGGATGACAGCAGCGGGATGGTGTTGCAAGTGAAAATGGGCAGAGATGAAGAGTGAAAGGAGAGAAGAGGGGGATATGGGGAGACAGAAGTGATGGGGGGGTGTCAAGAAGGAGAGAATGACAGGAAGGCGCCTCATAGACAGTAGATCACAAGCCCATCTAACAGAGGGCTATAGCGGCTCAGAAAATCAGCTGAATACATGTGCTGCTGGAAGACAGGATGTTGCTCCTTTACACATGTGAATACAGCCTAACTCAGTTTTATAATCAAAACGTCACAATACACCTAAGACATCTTCAAGATCCTTTGATTTAACTAGATCAGTGTTTCCCAATCCAGTCCTTGGGAACCCACAGATCACGTATTTGCACCCTCCCTGCTCCCGGTAGGGAGCAAAAATGTGGGCTGTCTGGCAGGGAAACTTGGAGGGAGCAAAAATGTGGGTTGTCTGGCAGGGAACTTGGAGGGAGCAAAAATGTGGTATGTCTGAGGGTCCCCTAGGACCGGATTAGGAAGCAATGCACCAGATGACTTAAAGTCAACCTTTCTTAACTCTCTCCAACTTGCAGTGGCCTTTTAAGCATATAGTCATTTCACAAAGATTAAAGAAATCCACTGACCAAACAGATGCCTGTTCAACGTTTGTTGAAACGAAAAACTCCCTGAAAGTAAAAAATTGCAGCGACACTGAAAAACACGAAAAAGACAGAAATGTACAGCATAATGCATAATCAATATAAATAGTCAGATATAGCAGTAAAACCCACAGCGCTGTGCTTTAATGCAGAATTATAATAACTTTATGCATCACGAGTGCTCTTTTCTGGTTTTAAGTGAGCTGTTACATCCCTTTAATAAAAGCAAAGGCCTCAGAGCCGTAAAACATTTAAGGACAGTAATACGCTAATAGGAGCACATTATTAAGAACTATCTACAGCTGTTGACTTCCATTAAATGGACCCTGTGCTGAGTGCTAATTATTATTTATATAAGCAAAGTTTTTTAATCTCAACAAATTGAAATTTTAGGCTCAGCTGTGGTCAGAATGCTGATGAGAATTTAAAATGGCATTAGCCAAAATATTTTATATTAGGGAAATAATAACTGGGTGTAAGGGAGGGTTTTTTTTCGGTCTGTCTTTTACATATTAGATCAACCAAGTGAGAAATTGGAAGGAAACTGTTAAAATGTGTTTTTCCACTATTCTGCATCGATAATGAAGTCGGGAGTTAATCCACAGATTTGCTTGCCGGCGCAGGTTGTGATGGGCCGGGGGGGTGGGGTCACCCAAACCCACACCCAGGTAAATTTGGGAGCCTTATTAAGAATGCAGTGATGAACATTCACTAAAAATTTAAGAATTTGATAAGACCCTGAATTATATCTGAGTTTGTAAAACAAAAGCATATCTGAGTTTTACAAAAGCGATCAGACAAGTGGACATAACTTCATGCCCCCCCCTTGTGTTCAGATGCATTCCGTGATTCACGATTCCTGCTTTGACTACCTCATGTAAAGTGTAGCGTGTGTAAACCATGTTCTTTAGTGAGCTGGTTTTCCATGCAAGAATGAAGTCGCCACCAGTCAAAATGCTCGTTGCAAGTCAGCCGAGCGACGACGCGACTGGACGGGGCCCCTGACAGCCGATGATGGATGAGGCTGCATCTCCCCGGGTCCCGTGTCTCGGGCCCCTGGGTGACCACTGGGGAAGGCGTGGAATTCACATTTCACAGATGTCATGACAGCTGTCTGCATGCATCCGTCGCGTGCATCTGTGTCTGCGTGCGCCTGCAGAAGGGGCGCGTGCCTTTCCTGACACGCTAAATCTGTGAGTCCCACAGATGAATCAGCGTGATTTTTACTTCACACTGGCATGCACACATACAGACACACACGCGCACAGGCACACACACACACACACACATGCACATACACGTGCACACGTGTCTCAAAGTCCCACTATTTTCAACAGGGAATAAAAAAAGAACAATAAAATAAATGTATTGCTGACTGTAACTTGAACTTAAATTTCACGCCTCTGGCGAAAAATGGAAACTCCGGATCATAAAATAATTTCATGTGGAAAGAGCTTGAAAGGAACACAGCAGAGAATAAAAGTTTGCAATCTTTTCATTTCCTGCGGGCTCACACGGCAGCGCCGCATGGACCTTAGGGATTAAGCGCCTTTATTCTCGGCAAACATGCGCCGTAGGACCGTCACCGTGACTCCTCTCATTTCCGTATCGCTGTAGTTCAACTCAATTATTCTAATTGTTTATTCAGCAAATGACTAGACTGCAGGAGTCCACAAGAGTCAGAACCACCAGAGGGGGCTGATTGGTGAAGAAACGACACTGTCTCCCGGGTTTACGTGCCCGCAGAAGGTCCAGTCAGACTGGAGCCCGCAATCCAGCAGAGGGGACAAGCTATGGTCCGATTTGGTCTCTCAAAAGCAGACCTAACGTGGAAAAAGGATCCTCTCTGTGCTAAAAAAACTTGATGGGATGGCACCGGTTTAACCACTGGCTGAGCACATGGTCGAGAGAGTAGCCCAAGATGGCGAATGTGGAAACTCTGATGCGGTGTGACTGGCCCCGTTTCCGCGGTGATGGCTTCCAATGCAGGACGCTTTGGTCTTAAAGCGCAGTCGCCTTCTTCTTCCCTGAGCTTGCGTCCCTTTTCCCGAGGCTTGCCACTACGTGGACACACTGTCGCACTGGCAGATCCCTTGCCCGCAGACCGCGGCCCCGGTGGGGGGCCCTTGGCAATGCTGAAGCTTCCACGTCTTGCGACGCGCCGGGCGCCAGTTGAATATAGACGTCCCTGCTCACTGGCCGGTGTGACGGGGCAGATTCTCACCAGCAGCTGAACTCACTCAGTGCTGCTCCAGGTCCACAGGTAGGTCTGTCTTTTAAGGTTACATTTTCAAGGAGTGAATTTATCTGAGGAATTGATTTGTTTACATGTTTTTTTTTTATCTCACCTAAGATTGTATTTATAGGCATCTACAGTATTAGCCATACTACTAGGGTGTGTGTGTGTGTGTGTGTGTGTGTGGTCTACTATTCCACAACCCCTGGCACACACACACACACACACACACACACAGGCCCCGCCCCACGTCTGGAGAGCCAGTCTGCCAGCGGACGGGGGGGGGGGGGGAGGATGCAAATTCCAGCAAAGAAGAGCAGCTCGCGCTGATCTGCAGCCAGCATGAAAAGGGATCTGGAGGACGGGGAGATTCTCAGCATTATTAAGAATTTACAGGCTCCTTTATCACTGTGGGTAACGACTCCCCGAGTCCTGGGATGATCTTGTTCTCATTCGCTTCATTCCATCCTCCTGCACAAACAGACGTAAAAAAAAAAAACAGAGGTAAGGCTCTACGATGCAGGTTACTATCTATAAAAGGCCAAAAGGTGCGTTTTAATGAGGAAACTCCACGATCCTAGTGGAGGAAACAGGCAAGGAAACGCGTGACTCTCTCCTGGACCAACAAGCCGACCTTTGAAGAAGCCTGCAGCCTGAGAGACGCGTGACGAACCAAGATCCGGATCTTCCCAGCAGATGTCGGGCAGCCGAGTTTGCGTGGGCACCTCAGGCGAGGAGAACGACACCCCGCGATTTTGGTGACGACGACAAAGCTAATTAAAGCGCTGGTTTGTGTGTGACGCGCCGGAACGCCGCGGAGGAACAACAAGGTCCGACAGCACAAGCTGGAGCCCACTGATGCAGATGTTAAACTGAAAAAAAAGACTTTCATATGATCAAAGCATGACCATATTGTGCCAAAGTAATTATAGATCTATCTACCAAGTGAGTGTACATGTATATAAATATATATGTATGCACTGGGACAGATATTCAGAGATGAACAATAAAAATGGATAAAAATGTCTGAAAGGATGCACTAAAAAAATATCCATGACTGCTTACCAAACACAGGGCTGCAGTGATGTGCTCAAATAAAAAAAAAAAAAAAACCTCTTTGTGTGACATCATGACGATGGTCTTACTGTCCCTCAGGAAGTGACATGCAGCTAGCGACGGCGCCGTCGATGTGTCCCCTGGCAAAGGCGGGGAGCCGGCTGGAAGCACCGGCGTTATACCCACGGTTACCCCCCTGTGACGGTTTCAGGGTCAGCAGAGAGCCGCTCACCATGGAGATGCAGGGACCGGTCAGACCATTTTGGGACATTGATCACTCTTCATGCTCCCCCCACCCCCGCCCCCCTTTCAGCTCTTTGTGTGACGATTTCCAGAAAATTCCTCTTAGAAGGTTCCAGTCTAATGCTTTCCCTGTTTCCTACAGATATGCGCCAGGTGGCCCTTGGCACACACACTCTGAAGGGATCACAGCTAAACAGTTTGGAATTAGCGCACATTAAAGGGCAATTTAATATTCTGGTCGTGACTTTTTTCTGTCTATGGTGGTCTGAAGATATTTGTTATTATAACAAATTTCAATTTCTGGAACACTAGCTGTTGGGCTAGTTGACAAAATCACTTAACAAAATTAACAAACTTGCTAAAATATTCACGGGATAAATATATGTCCTTTTCAAGCATTCACTTGCCTCTTGGTCTCCCTACATCTCTACGCTCTCGCACCCGAGTTCAATTGCCAAGGTCTCGCTTTACAGCATGGTGCTTGTACGACAGCTTATGCACGCGGTCTGCTTTTGTGACCTCCGGACGATCGATCGGAGGGGTCGCTCCGATGGCGCTCTTTGGAACAGCTCCGATAATGGGGGATGGCGACTCGATCGCTTTCTCTGACATGGGGGCCTTTATTTGTGGGAGGGGCTCATTCATCACTGTCTCCAGGGACAAAGCTAACCTGTGGAGCGTGCTTAGCAGTGGGGGCCTCCCATTGGCTTGCAAGAATACATTATAGCACGCAGGCCCAGATAATAAAGAGCTGATTCCCACCTCCTTTGCCATCAGCCTCTCATCTGAATGACCCAGTTTGGAGTGATTCGCTCTTTGTATGTGATAACGGGGGTCACTACGCACGCCTACTGCACTTGAAAATATGAACACACGCGTACACAAGGACGGACCCGTCCTCAGACCCCCGTGCACAAAAGGTACGGGGTCTGCGAGTCCCCCCATATCAGAGTGGTCCCAGGCAGCCAATGCCGAGTCTATTTGTTTCTCGCAACAAAGCCTTTTTAGGCAACACTAATCAGGCTTAGCCGGGCGTGGGGGTGTTTATCAGGGAGCGACAGGCCGCGGGGCCGCCGGCTTGTACACAGCTGATAGCGACATCAGCGGCGAAATTAAATCTAGATCCCAAACAGTACGTCCCCCTTATGATGAGAATAATTGCCTGTTAAGATCTGAAAATAATAGATCGCAAAAGAAGACACCTCATCAAGATTGGACTGGGCCGCACCGGGGATCATCACGGGCGCTGCCGTCCTGCCAGGATTTATTTACGTCCTTTTATCCGCCCAAAGCGGACGCGCGGCCGCAGGGGGAGCGCTCTCCCTGGTAAGGCGCCTCCCCGCCTGTTTGTCGACGTGCGGCTCCCCCGAATCCCGCGAAGCACGCCGTCACGCGCCGCGGTCCCGAGGAACCGGTAGACGCCCATTGAGTCAGCAAACGAGCGCTCCAGCGCAATTTGGGCTGAGAGCTCTTGAGCGTAAGTGGGAGCAGAGCGACGGGATAAAGGACACGGAGCGGCAGAACGCCACCGACCGGCGCCGATTGGGCGGGAAACCCGTACTGAGGGCGCCGGTGATACTCCAGGCAGTGGCTGTTGTGCTGTAGCTGCTCCAACACATCATTCAGCTTGTGAAGATGCACATGCGTGTATTATGCCTTTATTATGCGTGTATTATGCTTGTATTATGCATGTATTATTTACCCAGTCTGAAAGGTCTGATTTGCTTTGATCCCCAGACAGAGATTTGCATGAACATTACAGGGATAATCCCTCTATATGTTTCAACCCATTTAAATGCATATGTTCTGATTCATGACGATTTTTGCAATACATGCGGACCACAGATGTACATGCATCCATCTTCCAAAGGCCTATCCCGACCAGGGTCACAGGGTCGTAGATGCATTTCGTAAGGTCGTTGTAGGTTCAAATTCTCCTCACCTACGGGCAGATGTTGGAATCATTGCTCCATGAAACACAGTTTTATTTATTTTTTATTTTATTTTTTTTACAAACTACATCGCTGGAATTGAATCACAGAAGCCTCGTGTTCAAATAACATTTGAAATCACAATAAGTAACGCGTCACAGAGAAACTTCACTACTGTAACGTCGTACGGCTGCACATTTTGCCGAAGACGTCGTAAGACCATATTGAAGAATGGTGGCTGTGGAGGTAATTAATTTAAACAATGAGAGAGCGATCAACCTTCTTTGTCCTATTGCATGTCTGCGTGCCCGTCGAGGAGATTAATAGGAATGCCCAGGGCTCATATGTACGATTTCATCAACCGCTGAGCTTGTTTCAAAGCAGCACACGGTAATTATGGCTACTTTGCAGCATCTGTTTGAGTATTACAATAATCTCTGCTCACGGGGAAGCACACTGCACGGTTTAGAAAGCTGCCTGACTCTGAGCAAGAAGTTCAACTGCCGCATCATGGAATAAATTATCCCAAGTCATAGATCAAGTATTCCATTCTTACCTCTTGATTGCTCAAGTGCTGAGGGTGACTGAATTGTTAGCTTAACGAGGTGAAGCTGATTGTCAGCTATGTTACCTGTGCAACACACCTGTGGAATGAGGCTGTTTAACTAACACGTATAAAGTCATACTTTGTTCTCTATAAATAGGAGATACTGATAATTTGTTTAAAAGGAGCCAGTTCAGATTCAGTCGGCACATATTAACTGGGTACCTGCTTCTGGTTGTCTAGGTAACAAATGTTTTATCTGGCGATGGATTAATAATTTAAATATTTTAGTGTAGATTTTTTTTTTGTTTTTCTCCAAGTACATCAGTCTCAGCGGAGAAGTCAAATGCCCCAGTTTCTGCCTCTATTTTTTAGTTATTTATTAATTTGTTTGAATACATTGGCAGACCATCTCATTTCTAAAACAATAGTCCTGGCTTGACAACCATCTTTAGTCTTTGTATGATTGGAGATCTTCTCCTCTGTTTTAGATAAAGATAAATTGCATTTTTAATAACTTTCTAGTCGACTTCTTTGTTTGGGAATTATGGAAATTACGGGAAGATAATGTAAAATTTTGCAGTTTGAGGATGATTTCTACACCGTTGTGGCTTCAGACTGGGATCAACTCGCCCCGCCTTGTTCTCTGAGCTGTCAGCTAATTCAGCGACTCACATTTTTGCACAAGGATCAGTTTTCTTCGTCTGTGTGAGCGTTGTCCTTATTCCACAGCACAGAGAGACAGCTCAGTGTTAGAATACATCAAAGACTTTCCTTCCTGCCAAATAAAGAAAACAGTATGTACATTGGTGTTTGGCAAGATAGACGTCCGATTGTTATTTTTATGGAAGCTGTGCTCTGTATCTCCGTGCATTTCAGCTACTGGGTACAGATTATGTTCTCTAGCGTCCCTCAGTGATGGTGACAGGCTCTCTACGGCAAACTGTTGGGTTCTGAGGCGGCATGTCTTGTCGGCGGGGTCTCCCTGCTCGGGCTGTACCCCAAGCGGCAAAGCCCTCGACTCTGGCTGCGGCGAGATAAGCCACGTTGGCGGGCTTTGAGAACGGTGGCCGCCAGGTCCGCCGGGATAGCACAGCGGGTCTGCTGTGCCCTCTGGATGTGCCACTGGGACTCGTTTCAACTATTGGGGGCAAATCTCTGTATCGCACCCCTCCTGGGTGACATGTGACGTGGCCAGGATGGTGAGAGGGAGCCAGCGCCGGCAGCTGTGGAGAAACTATATTGTCGCTGATGGGTATGATAGGACTCTCAACCAATAGGAAGCAAGATGTAGCGAATGCAGCATCTCTGGGCAGCCCTGTCTTATTCTCAGGACACCAGCGTGGACGCTCGGCTCGCTGGTATGAAATGAGCTTCCTTTTGAGAGCCGCAACCTTTTTGTCGCGCTACGGGAGCAACAGGCCTTTAATAGCTATACTCGAGCGCAAAGCTATTCCTCGATCCATCTGGCAAACGACTCTGCTCTCCAGTGCTTCTGAGGGATTGCCGTGTCCCTGTATCCCTACTCTTCACCGCTGATTATACTCTTTCTTCATCTCGGCGAGCAGTGAGAAAACCGGGGGAGAGGCAGGGGGCGAGGGGTAACATGTGGCTCGTGGCACGGTGGGGGGGGGGGAGGCGTGCAGAAGCGACCCGTGATGCAAAACGCAGCCTGGTGATGCGTGCCGTCAGCACGGCGACCCTGTGAGATTTACAAACGCCGGCCTCTGAGGCAGCTTCTTAAAATGACAGGAGAGCAAAATCATTAGTGTGTAATGAACAGTCCGGGGAGCGTATGTGGACGCCGCGGGTCGTCGTCTGCCCAAATGATGATGTGTAATTGGTCTGGACCCGTGACCTCTGAGCTCAGGGGTCACCGGGTCGCTCCCGTACCCCTTGGGAGGAGGTCACAGCTATAATGATGGCGAAACCTCAAGTGTTGCCAGTGACTCATTATAAGCAATCTGCCCGTCCTCCTGCAGTCATCAATCCTGCCTGTGTACCAAAGGGCACTTCGTTCGGCTCAAAAGAGATTGTCCCTCTTCCCCCGATGCAGGGCTCACCGCTAGCAGAAAAGGAGCGGCTCTATTGAATGGCGTGGCGGATGCTGCCTCCTTCTAGGAAAAAGGCTCTCTGGCACCTCCTTCAGGCCCAGGTTAGCATCAGCACTCCGACGTCTCAAACCCAACACTGCTCCCTCAGCACAAAACAAAATATGAAATCAACCCAATCATCTCAAATCTCAGGTCAGAAAGAAGACAATAAAATCCATAGTATATATTTATACATATCATTTAATAAGCTCTGTTGCATGGACTCAGCGAAATGGGAGAGAACCCCAAGAAAGGAGCTCAGGTTACTATGGCGCCCGTTCCAGGGGGCGGTGCTGGATGCGGGCAGGTGTCCTGAGGGCAGCGCCAGCCGCTCTATTTGCTTTCATCTCAGACTTCTTTCTGGAACAATGTGCGTTGTTGTGTCTTTTTGTAAGGCCCATGTTTTTTACCCATTTGATTCTTCTTTAATGGGGATGTTCAGGCAATCGCAGGCAGATGGTCTCTTGGTACAGAGTATGCTGCTTTTCAAATCTGGGGACGGTCTAGGAAGTGGCCAGGAAGTCTGCCGGATAGTCATTGCTGTACATCTTACTCATGGGAGTTTTACTTACACAAAAATGTTCTGAGGGCAGAAGAAAAAATGATTTGTTTAGAGGGATGTCCAATCAGATTGTAGAAGAGGTGGGTCCAAGCAACTTGAGAAAGTGGGACCAACCAATCAGATACCTTGGTCTCGTCTACTCTAGTTGTTTGGGCCCACCTCCTCTACAATCTGATTGGTTATCTCTCTGAACAAATCGTTTTTTCCTTCTGCCCTCAGAACATTATTGTGTAAGTAAAACTCCCACGAGTGTGCATTTTACAGAAAGAGGCTCTGACTTTGGACAGTGACTCGTGGCATCCGGTGGTATGATAAGAATGCTCATTTGCAATTCTATAAGAGAACAAAATCAGCTTGACCTCCCTGCTGTCGGTTGCCCCAAACCGGCTGGCATCCAGGCCACTAACAGCATAAAGGGTGAGGTCGGCCAGCAGGTGGCTGGGTGGTTTAACGTTTGGACTTGTTGGTTTGAGCCCCAAGAGAGGTCCCTGCTCTAAGACCCTTGAGTGAGGTACTTAAACTCAAACAGCCCCAGTCAAATATTCTTGCGAGTAAATGGATTTAAAAATGTATATTGCTTTTGGATAAAAAAGCATCAGCAAAGCACCTAAACATATATAAGTCTGGGAATTAATTAGTTCAGTCAAGCACATAAAAGCTCGGGTGGAATAAGAATTAGCAGCCTAGCATATTAGCATTCACCAGGATGCTAGGATTAGGTCCAGGGAGGTCTGGCATGATGGGGAAAACTTTACCAATCAGTGGAGGAATTCTCCCAAACTGAAGTGGTTTGTGCTGCAATTTACAAAGAAAGAAACAATCAGACCTTCCTCCCGAGCAGGCAGATACCTGATGGAGGCTACCTGAGACGCAATAGCACAGCCCTCCTGCGAATTCCCTGCAGGCTTTGGGTTCAAGTGCCATTGACAATTATTATGTGCCAAGTTCAATATCAAAATGATTGCATATAAACTCAATGTTAAAATACAAACATAGCTATACCTGCAAGTTAAAAACATGTGACACTTTTTACAAATAACACAACCAGACCTCCTAGCTACTAAAATGGATACATATATTAACTTCCATCCATCCATCCATCCACCCATCCAAAGACTAACTGCTAATCCAGGTTAGGGACAAAGGGAAAATAAAACTTAAAGAATTCTTTTTCTTTTTGTCTCAGTACTAATAGCCAATCAAAATAGCAATATTTATTTTGACTTTTTTTTTTTTTACTATGAATGTAATTAAATTATACATATAATGTATTGATGATGGGTTTTCCTGGAGATATAAACACAGTGTGATGGGAGAATAATCCTCATACCACAAAACACATGATAAAATGAGTCAGAACAAAATCCCCGGGTTCACTGATGCTTTAAATGAAGAGAAAATATTATTTATGCTTCTGTCTATCTTCATTTTCTGCATACTTATGAGCCTGCCGAATTAGCAAAGGTAAACTCCGTAATGATTATCCGCAGGACCTCTGAAACATTCATTAACAATGAAACACTGCAAAGTCTGTAGCTACGGAAACAAATTAAAATCAACACATTCTGACAAACTATCTCCTCCTTCACACAACAAATTACCATTCGGTGCGATGGCACCACTTGGAAATTAAGTGTAATGGGATCACATTATTAACGAAAAAAAATTCGACAACTGATTAGAACGTATCACTGTTTCCCGAGGTACGCCAAATTTTGGGTCAAATATTTTGGGGACCATTTCTCTAGCGAATGCAAATTTTAGATTGTATCTGTTTCATGGACTAACCCTTATTTTTTGATAACTACAATTTTTCTGAGTCAAATTATGGGGTATGTTTTCCCAAGCTACATGTTCCTAGCTCACACAAATTTTGGAAAACCTGCATTTTCCTTGCTAGCCCAAATGTTTGAGTACATGATCAAGTTTTGGGGTACATTTTCCTACCCAGTCCAAATTTTAGGGTACATTTCCCAGAGAGCCCAATTTTTTGTCATACATTTACCTAGCTAACCAAAATTTTGGGGTACATTTTCCAAGTTAGTTGAAATATCAGGGTACATTTTCCTAGCTAGCCCAAATGTTGGAGTACATGATCAAGTTTTGGGGTACATTTTCCTACCCAGTCCAAATTTTAGGGTACATTTCCCAAAGAGCCCAATTTTTTGTCATACATTTACCTAGCTAACCAAAATTTTGGGGTACATTTTCCAATTTAGTTGAAATATCGGGGTACATTTGGACAGTGCCTATTTTGGGGTAGATTTTCCTACTTAACCCTTGTTTTGAGTTTTTTTTCCTCAAGTAACCCACAGAAAACTGACACAGCTGGTTCAGCTGGGGCGCGATAGGGAAGCTGTCTCTGAGTCAGCGTGTTCCTCTTCAGCCTTATTCACAAGGTGAAGCTCAAGCTGACGAGTCGCTCGGTGGAGCCAGAGACACGTGGTCTGCTTCCCCTTCCGGATAATTAGTCATGGCCTCACCGGCGGCAGAGTGCAGGGGTACCGTGATTCAGCCCGACCTCATTTACTTTCTCTGTTCAAGTGCTACAGCGAGGCCACGTCAGCTAAAAAAAAAAAAAGAGAGAGAAAGACCTCCACACGTCTCCATGCCCGCGGCGATCGCCTCATGTTGTCACGTTCCTAAGGGCGACGGTGTTCTCCACGGCGGAATGCTAATAGCGAATCGCTGCTTCCCAAATGCTTATCAGGGATGCTGAGTATTCCGGACCCATGTAGTCAAAGCTAATTGTCAGGAGGAATAAGGCGTAGCCCCCACTTACTTATGCCTATTAGTCATCTTCATTTTGTGTGGAGGGAAAAAGTGGATTCAACTCACGCTATTTGAATAACATAGGATTTAAAGAGAGTATCTGTGGCTTTTATGTTATCAAAGAAATGTAGACTGTTTAACGTGATCACGTACCTGACCTTGAAGCATCCCACGCCTCGTGTTCCTCTCTTACACGGAAACTACGCCATGACTACAAACACCGCTTGTCGATTTCAAGCTGGCTGTTTGCGAAAACATTGTGGCGAATCAGGAAGCCTGTTATCGCACAGAACTTTGACAGCCTGTGTTTGGGCAAAAACAGGGACCCCCCCTTTATATCGATTTAGGAAGGAAATCTGGGTAAACCTGTGAGCCCAACATTACAGCTTATGTTAATGACGTCCCACCAACAATAGCTGTAATTCCGAAAGGAAGGGGAGTTTGTAAAATCATTATTTGCCTTGTTATTTTATCACACTTACCAAGCCTAATCACTGTTTACATGGCTATGCAAATTAGCCATCTGCTTAACTGACAATTCACCGCTGGCATATCAATTGTAAACAAATATGCAAGCTTATTGGGTCTATTTTCTATCCTATCTAATTTGTGTACTAGGGATTTGGAGGGATTTTTCATTTTATCGGCTTCTAATTATTAATATTGTTGCCAGCATCTCATCTCTGTTTGAATTTTTGTGCACGCTAGCTCCAGTATTGGTGAGGCTATTCTGCCGAGATTTCGGTTGTCAAAAGACATTTGGTAAAACTCACTTTATTTACTTCCAGCACTGACACAGAGTATAATAATGCCTGAACCATAACAGGAAGTGAAGAAGTCAAACTTTAAACCTTGGCAGTATAAGACCATGTTACTTCCCACCATGTTTTAACACTATGTATGAATATTTTTTGTTTACTTGGACAAACTGCTTGTATACTCCCCACTATACAAAAGATCCTCCATGTCTGGTCCAGGCCAGGCTCATCAATGGGGCGCTAGGGGATTAAGCAGCCGTGGGGTCCGCCCCCACCAAAGACAGACATGAGAGGTAATCTGGAGGAGAGAGACGCAGCCGTACATCTGCATGGAGTAATAACCTCGATCCATTATCCATCGGCGCTTATCCAGAGTAGGGGCGGGGCAGCAGGAAGCACAAGTCAGAGGGCACGCACACAGCAGGCAGTGTGAGGGGATTATTCACCTAAACTGAGCATCTCCAGACTATGGGGGGGAACCCGGGTCACGGCCAAGAAGAAGCCAAACCCTGGAACACAGGAAGAACATGTGGACTATACACGCACACACACACACACACACACACGCACGCACGCACACACACACACACAAATACACACACACACACACACATGCACACACACACACGCACACACACACATGCATGCACACACACATGCACATATGCATACGTACACACACTCACACACGCACACACACACAAATACACACACACACACACACACACACACATGCACAAATGCAGACACACACATGCACACACAGACACACAATTCATATATTTCTATCATTGTGGGGACTATATATTCATTTCTATGGGAATTACCCTAACTGTAACTATGATATCCCTAACCCCTAACCCAGCACAATTATAGGTAGCCAAATGAAATACAAGACTTTTGGCATTTTTAGTTTTATGTATGTGCTACCCCTGCCACACACACACACACACACACACACACACACACACACACACACATACAAGGTACACACACACACAAACAGATAAATCATATTTGAAGATTCAGCATAGAGCATTAAGATGAATCATGTATTAGAGAAAAGCAACATTAAAAAATGTGGGTTACAAAATATATTTGTAATCTCCTGATTTGCTCTAATCTGGCCCGCCGCAGGACACGGGCCGCCGAGGCCGGCAGATTGCCAAAAGTGAGCGTTAATTTGCCGCTCCCCCAGTTGTGAGGACACCCCCGTGCGCCTCCTACTCCCCGGTGAGCTTCTCCTTGTTTCTTGTCTATCGGCCGCAGATGCACATTCGATCCTGTTGTTCGCCGTGTTAATTTACGCTTCCAAACGGGTTGCTAATTTATCCTGCGGCTGTATCTTATCACCATCTCGTCTGTTACCGTCCGAACTTCTTTATCCTTGAACTGAATTAAGCCGCTCAGTTGTTTAATAAAAGCCAGTATTTTGGATAATGAGCCACTAAACTTTTCAGCGCTCGCTCTCTTTGTTTTAAGGTCTGTTATTTGTTATTGCTAGCTCTTTTCTGACTGGCAATTCTTCAGCTTCCTTATTTCAGTTGGATCGCCCCCTGCTGACAGTGCAAGAAAAGCGCCACCCACAGTTGAAATTGAAGGCAAGTAAGAATAACGAACGCCGGATTTTTCATGATGACTGTTCAGGGGAAGCTCTGGGTCAGATTATCAGAGCTCTGCATGTGCTGGGCGACCTGACGGCCCGTTATCATGGCCGTACCTCGATACCCGGAGGCTGTAACGGTAAAAGTGGGCTCCCCGCTCTGCCGTCAACTGAGCGGCGCGGAAACGGCGGAAAAAAAAGCGCATTAAATGCGGCATGAATGAGTGGCTGTGCCTGAAACAGCCCTTCAGGGGGCGGCGGTGGCTGCAGACGGAGAGGCAGGATGCGCGCGATTCACGGCGTGATGAGCGAGGTCCACCCTTCCTGCGCGCCTACCGGGGTGAACAATCGGGCCTCCACAGGGACCCCGTGTGGCGCACCGCGCCGTGCCCCATTCACTGCCGCCGTCGCGCACTGGGGCGGGAGGAAGGGGAGCCACGGAAAGCGCCGGCGAGGGCCAATTGACGCGGCGAGCAGGTGGATATCGCCTTTCAGGCAGCGCTGGCAGAAAGCGCACGTTTCCTCTTTCGAGGGGATCACTTATCTCAAATCAGCATCCTATTGAAGCTGGTTTCTTCTCCCTCTCTCCTTCTGGCTCCCCCCCCCACCCCCCCATGCTCCCCCGGCAGCACCTGGCTCCGCTCAGCGGGTAATGAACTCAATAACCGGAGCACAAGGCAGTTAGGCATCATTATACCCCAGTTTGGGGGCTGTTACCGGCCACTCGCACGTCCCCTCGATGCGGGGCCCCGCGCCACGAGAGGGAAACAGGGATACCCGCGGACGTTTCCGCGCACCGGCGGCTGGCCCCATCGACATCGGTGGAGTCCCGCCACTCTCTAAAATTCAGATGCGCTTGTTTTCTACAATGCAGGGGGACATGTGGGCTATCGGGAAGCAGGAGCAGTCATGCCTTGGTCATTCGCTGCCCGGGGTGATGATGTCAGAGCTAACAAGCCCCCCCCCAGGCCAGAGTGACCAATTACTGAGAAGGTTTTGCTTCAAGCTGCTCCGCGGAGGCGCTGGCTGCCCACTGGGCCGTGACTGTGCTTCTTTAACCATTAGAGAAAGAGACAGACCCCGTCCCCCCATATCACATTCACACACGGTGAATAAACGCTATGCTTTAGCATCGAGGTGTTCACCACGCATGCTCCGGTCCGCGGGTGGGAGCTCGCAGGCCAGACTAGCCGCTCTCAGAGCGCGCATGCGTCGGCATGCCTCGGATCTGCTTGAGGCCGACGTCAGCGCCTGAGAGATCCACTTCGGAAACGGTCAAAGGTTCGACGTCTCGTCCTGGCAATCCGAGGCACATCTGGAGGCAGCCATTACTCCCAAATGATAAACGGGCCCCGTAATGAAGGAGAAGTGAGGGCCACTTGCATAGACGCCCGTTAAAGCCCCCCCACAGACCGCCAGTGGCACATATGTTAATCAATACTGTTAATGTAAAAGTGAATTAGAAGTTTAGATGTCACGGGAGAGTTAGGCCAGCTGACGCGGGACGAGGAGGGCCACCTCGGCCCCGGGGCCCCAGCACAGCGCGGCTGCTCCGTCCGGGGGCTAATTACGGCAAATTGGAAAGAGGGGGGTACGCATGTGGGACCCCGGCCCGCTCACCGCCAGGGTCTGATGGAGTCCACGCGCTCGCATCTGCTCCATGCCACGGCCGTATGGGGGGTGATAAACATCCCAGGCGCTCAATTATGGGCCCCCCCTGCGTGCGCCATTGATCTGCGGGGGGCGCAGCCTCCGCCAGTGCCCATCATCAGCTGGAAATTGTCTCGGCTGCTCAGCAGCACCTGGGCAGAGGGGCCTGTGGGCGGCTGGACGGTTGCACCTTTGGGGATTTCCTTTGGGGGAGGGGCAGGGGGGGAGGGTCCCCCCATCATATAGACGAGGGGAGGGGTGAAATTAACAAGGGGGACGGCGCGTAAAAAGGCAGCGCTGGCCACATGTGGCCTCCTGTTTATTATTCGGTAATTAGCCCTTTGGCAGCCTTTTGGAGGACGGAGTGTCCCGGGGCGGGGGCCCTTTGTTGACAGAGCCACCCAGACACAGAAAACAAACAAGCAGGGATTTGCCCCACAGACGCCTTGCCAACAATAGAGCCGTAACTCGGGACTATGTGGGACAGCCGCCTTGGCATCAGTGGACTGCTTCTGGAAACGGTCCAGTTTGGTGTCTGACTGAACGATATGTCAGCCGGACTGAGCCGATTCCAGGGGGCATTTGCTGTTTAAACGGAGATCTCAGCACTCTGATCAAAGGCCGGAGCGATTTCCGTATTACAGATTACTCTACAATGTACATGTTCGTGCAGCTTTACACTTATAACCAGTTTTTCCTATTAAACGCTTTACAGCAAACAGTCACAGCGGCTTTGGTGTTTCACAGATACTCAGGAGATCTCCCAGACCTTCTTCAGCTCCTGGCTTAAGATGCCATTTGAAGGTGAGCAGGCAAACTCACCATGCCATGGGAGACCCCATGTTTTAGCATCATGATAATCAAGGATTCAAGAGTTTTATTTGTCGTATTTAAAGTGTACGGTCATACTATAACCTGCCATGAAATTTAAGTCTTGAGCGAACGTGTGGGTTTGTGGCCAAATGATCAAAAATGAAAATCCCTTGGTGTTTTCTGGCAGTTTCTTGCGAGTGCTTGACCTTTCACACGATCACACACAACAGGCATGAATCTCGATGCGACACGGGCGTGTGTCGATAGACTCTGCGCTCCCGCGTCGTGCCTGGACTGTGCTTCTCTGTTTCCTTGCTGGAGGTTCTCACTGTGATCGTGATCACCCGGGCCTACAGCCGAGCATGTGAGTACAGGAGCTGAGCATCCCTGGGCACCTCTCAGGGTGTCCGTGCAGCAATAGCACGCCCGAGATGGGGAGAGATTAGGAGGAGAAACAGGGAGGAATTGAGAAAAAGAGATCGAGAGAGACAGAGGGAAAGAGAGGCAGCGAGTGTGGGACCGGGATAGACAGTGACGGTGAGACACAGAAAGAAAACTTCGAAATATATACAGAGGAAGAGGGAGAGAAAAAGAAACTCAGACAAAGAGAGAGAGAGAGACAGAGAGAGAGAGCCAAGGAATAAAGCTCAACACACAGAGAATCACAGTGAATGCTCTCTGCAGGAAGGCCGAGTATCCCCTGGACAAAATCGAGCAAAGCGCCGTTTAAGGCATCGCACGAGCGCGGCTCCCATTGAGGGAAATGACTGCCAGAGTGCACGAGCGAGCCGCATCGATTTGCAGCCGGTGTGCTGGTTAAATGGCTGACCCCGCGTATGTGTCTGTAATAACCCTGACATTGACTGCGATGGAGAATTACCATCTCCAGGCTCCTAAATGCAGCTTTTAAGGCTATTAGCCAGTGATATTGATATCTGCCTGGAACTTTTCCTTTTATTATTATGAAACATGCGAGAGTGTAACCTCAGCCGTCTAAAAACGATGCGTGAGCAGGCTTTTCGAGCTCTCTAGGTCCGCAGTCCTTCCACACTCCTGAGACATAAAGGTCAACTGACTCCAGACTCTAACCAAATAAGCCGTTATTGACTATGGGGTGATATCCATCCATCTCCCGGCCACTTATGCTGGTCAGGGTTGTGGAGGGCAGGGGACCTGGAGCCTCTCCCAGGCAGCACTGGGCACCAGGCCAGGGGACATGCTGGCCAGGGTGCCAGTCCCTTATGGGCACATCGTCACAAATAAAAGCATCTTTAATTATCCCATCTGCATCTCTTTGGACAGGAAAAAGACTCATGTGACACAGGCAGAACCTATCTACGCACACAGGGCAAGGGTGGGATTTGAACCCACAAGGTAGTGTGAGGCAACAGTGTGAGCCACCGACCGAGCCCTCCGGGTAGATGAATTCACTTATATAAGGTATTACACATAGGCTTTTCTTGTGAGAAACAATAGTAAATACATGTACAATAAATTATTATTACACATTGATATGACTAACATTTTCAAATACAACTTTACAGTATAACTTTGTTGAACTTAGTATGTTCAGTTCGCATTTTCATCTGTCAAACGCAACCGATGTGGCATTGCATGTATTATAAAGGTGGTTTTAAATATTTGATTTCAATATTTAGCTTAATAATAAGACATATTGAATCATATCGATCATTGAATCCCCTTTCCTCCAGTAACCCCATTATACTGGCCACTATGTCACATGTATTTGTATCTCAGCCACTACATACTATGTGTGTATACTGGCTACTACGTTGTGTGTGTGTATACAGACCATTCAGTTGTTTGTGTGTATACCAGCCACTTCATTGTGTGTGTGTGTGTGTGTGTATAGCAGCCACTCCATTATGTGTGTATACCAGCCACTACGTCACATGTGTGCATATACCAGCCACTATGTTGTATGTGTGTCTCTACCAGCCACAACGTCGCAGGTGTGCATATACTAGCCACTATGTCGTTAGTGTGTATACCGGCCACTACATCGCGGGTGTGTATACCACCCACTACGTCGCAAGTGTGTTTACCAGCCACTACAAGCTGATTGTGTATACCGGCCACTACGAGCTAATTATGTATACCGGCCACTACATCGTGAGTTTGTTTAAGGGCCACTACATCGTGAGTGTGTATACCAGCTACTACGTCATGAGTGTGTATACCGGCCACTACAAGCCCATTGTGTATACCAGCCACTACATCATGAGCGTGTATACCGGCTACTACGAACTGATTGTGTATACTGGCCATTACATCTTGAGTGTATATTCCGGCCACTACGAGGGAATTCTGTATACTGTCCACTACGTCACGAGTGTGTATACCAGCCATTATGTCGCAAGTGTGTATGCTGGCCACTACAAGCCGATTGTGTATACCGGCCACTACGTCACGAGTGTGTATACTGGCCACTACGTAGTGATTGTGCATACCAGCCACTATGCTGTGAGTGTGTATACCGGCCACTTATAGCCGATTGTGTATACTGGCCACTTCATCACGAGTGTGTATACCGGCCACTTCAAGCTGATTGTGTATACTGGCCAATATGTTGTGAGTGTGTATACCAACCACTACAAGCCGATTGTGTATACTGGCCACTATGAGCCAATTGTGTATACTCGCCATCACAGCGAGTCCTATGGGCCAGCTTTTCACACTGCTGTATCTGCTGCGACGTGGAGCACACAGTGAGACGGCTTTAAGCTGACAAGCTGGGAGCCGCTGAGGCCCGCTACCCCCCCAGTGCTGGTAAGACCCCCCCACTGACAGGCTTGCATGAGCAGGTCAGCAGAGCAAGAGCCACGGGGGAGGGGGCGTCACCGAGATAAGGAGCTCGGACGTGGTGACGGGCGCCACACTCACTGGTGCTTGTCGTCTTTAAGGCCCAGTTTGGTCCCACCCCCAGTTACACCACTGCACAGCCTGAACCTCCTCACAGACACGAAGGAGGAGATTTAGGAAGTCCTCACAGACTATATATATGCTCCTCAGTCAGATGAGCAGAAGCCCACGTGCTGGAGAGCCTGATGACTGTAGCCAGGCCGGAAGTGAGGGAGACTAGCCTAGCTTTAAAGTCCGGCCGGGCTGTTACGTAAGAGCGAAGCTCCAGCAGACATAGAACCAGAGAGACCCCCACCCAGTACATACACACACGGAAAAGCTCCTTGCTGCCTTTGGGGCTGGTGAAGAATGCAAAAAAAAAAAAAAAGGCTGGATATTGAAAGGAGAGCTCTCCCAGAAGCACTGTAGGGCTGCAAAAACACACTGGAGCGAAACAGGCACCTTAAGCAACATCTCTTGTTTAAAAAAAAAAATGAAAGAGAGGCAGCAGGCTGGGGTCCCACAGGACGACTCACGCGACTCGCCTGCTCCACACGAGGCTGCCGGCATAGAGATAAATGACACCCCCCCCCACACACACCTACTTTTGGAAAGACAAAGATTATATATAAAATATGAGGTAAAACTTGCTCTATCAGCCAGAAAGATGAGCAGAGCCTTATGAAGAGCTAACACGACAACGTAGGCTTGTGAGCGAGATAAATCGGGATTCCCTGAAGAGATGCGCAGACCCCAGGAGGACGCTCAGGGATTGAGCTTTCCCAGGTGTCCAGCTGGGACTCGCATCGTACTTTCCCGATCTGTATATCCGAGCGAGGTGGTCAGATCTCAGGCAGGGTATAACTGTGGGTGGACCCCCCCCCCCCCAGTGTCAGGGGACAATACGCGGCATTGCAACAGGGAGCAGGAGGAAGATGAGTGCGTCTACATGCCATTCAGATGTCTGGTCATTACCTTCAGACTGTCACAAAGTGTTATTGATATGCCTTAGGGTTGTCCTGGAGATGCCCGATAAAGCGCCTTTAAGCCCATCCCGGCATTTTCGCGGGATACGACGCGACGATTATTCCGTAGATTCCGGAGCCAGACTCCAGGTTAAGCCGGCGTGGGTGAAACCTCAAGTCTTCACAGGGATCTTTGTTCTGCAGGCAGTGGGGTTTGACTCCTGGGTGTCTGGGCGAAGAATGCAACATTTAACCGATTCTCGAGGACGGCGGTGACGGGGAGGAATTGAACAGAGCACTAAAGAGCTTTTAGACAAAGAAGAGATGTAATAGCAACTTCCCATGGCTTGAAATAAGGCCAGTTGGACAGTTATTTACTGCAGGGAAAAGTTTGGAAGATTAGAAAATGCAACGATCTCCCTAATTCTCCCTACCGACAGCAAATAGACCATACTGAGAAAAACATAGAAAAACCAGCTTATGCTGATCGCTAATTTTAGTTGATTTTAGCTGGTCTTAGATGCGCTTTGATGGTCATGTCCCAGTTCTTGTTGCTCTTTGATGGTTTACCTGGGTGAGTCTCCAGTTGGGCACGCTGGTGGGGTCTTCCTATAAGGCTTGTTATGCAGATATGACCAGCTAAACCATCTAACCCTTATAGGAAAATATACCTCAGGCTGGTCAGCTATCATAAATTGGTCAACCAGCTTAATCAGCTTAAGCTGTTCAGCCTGGTTATTTTAGCAGTGACACAAAGGCTCCAAAGCGTTGCCCAGCTTTTCATTATGATTTATGTATCATATGCTAATGACATTTTGCTAGCTCTTCAAGAGGAGCCCCACCAAGTCAGAGGACCACAGTGGGTAAGGGGGACTCTGGCGAGGGTGAGGCCGCTTATCAATCGATGACAAATTGAGACAGAGTCTGTGTGACACGTGGTGTCATTAATCATGCCCTCTGCTGGCGCCATAGATATTTACATTCTGGTGCATATGTCCAACAGAACGCGCTGTCTGTGTCCTCACGCTGGGGGACACGGAGGCAGGCTGAGTCACCTGAGCCATCTGGGGGGTGGGCATGCCTCACCGCCAGCCCGGGGGCCCGAGGAGGGGGCGCTCGCGTGTGGCCGTTTGTCATGTTAATCACTGTTATGAATGCTACACGTCCTCTTCTTTGTTTTAATTGGGCCCCATGTTGCTGGCCCGTTGTGGTAACCCACATGGGGGTGTCCCCCCCCCTCGGCCTGCCTGGTGGCACTGTTAGGGCGAGCTGGCAGCGGTCGTCCTCGGAAGTCACCGTACGAAGGCCTCCGTCCCACCTGAGCTCCAGATTTACAAGCTGATTGGTCGTTTTATGAAAATCTGGGTGTCTGCTACTCTGGCGAGGGTAAAGGCTACATAACAAGAAGATAGAAAGTCTTTAGCTTTTCTCTTTAGAACCAGGAAGGTCTTCCTAAGATCAGTGAGGCCATTTTAAAAGCCTTTACAGTAGTCTCCCTATATCTGCGGGTTTCAGGACCTACCACAGATATCCAAAACCAAAGATAATAGCGAACCATCCGGGGACCCCATATATAACTTGATTTTCATTTTTTTACATATGGTAATTGGTAAAATACACGCAGTAAGACATTAGCAACATTAAATACAGTAATAATAAAGTTAATTTTACATTATTATACAGTACTGTACTCTCTCGAATGAAAGGGATTCTGACATTGTAGCCAAATTCCCAAGAGATGATAGAGGAATGAAAAATATGTGGAAAAATATCAAGGGAAGATGGAGTAACGAAAATCATGCTTCTTATAGTCATCAAAGGACAAAGGAACAATGACAAAGCATGTTGTTAGACATTTTACAGTTTTTATTTTGGACTGTGGTAACTGAGGCTGCGGTAACTGAGAATGCGGTAACTGAGACTGCGATAACTGTGAATGCGGTAACTGAGACTGCGGTAACTGAGAATGCGGTAACTGAGACTGCGGTAACTGAGAATGCGGTAACAGACTGCGATAACTGTGAATGCGGTAACTGAGGCTGCGGTAACAGAATGCGGTAACAGACTGCGGTAACTGAGACTGCGGTAACTGAGAATGCGGTAACTGAGAATGCAGTAACTGAGACTGCGGTAACTGAGAATGCGGTAACTGAGACTGCGGTAACTGAGAATGCGGTAACTGAGACTGCGGTAACTGAGACTGCGGTAACTGAGAATGCTGTAACTGAGACTGTGGTAACTGAGAATGCGGTAACTGAGAATACAGTAACTGAGACTGCGGTAACTGAGAATGCGGTAACTGAGAATGCGGTAACTGAGACTGCGGTAACAGACTGCGGTAACTGAGAATGCGTTAACTGAGACTGCGGTAACTGAGAATGCAGTAACTGAGACTGCGGTAACTGAGAATGCTGTAACTGAGACTGCGGTAACTGAGAATGCGGTAACTGAGACTGCGGTAACTGAGAATGCTGTAACTGAGAATGCTGTAACTGAGACTGTGGTAACTGAGACTGCGGTAACTGAGAATGCAGTAACTGAGACTGCGGTAACTGAGAATGCGGTAACAGACTGCGGTAACTGAGAATGCGGTAACTGAGACTGCGGTAACTGAGAATGCGGTAATTGAGACTGCGGTAACTGAGACTGCGGTAACTGAGAATGCTGTAACTGAGAATGCGGTAACTGTGAATG
>JAODLC010000050.1:9647335-9674874 GCA_026781145.1 Hippopotamyrus pictus
AACTGAGACTGCGGTAACTGTGAATGCGGTAACTAAGAATGCGGTAACTGAGACTGCGGTAACTGAGAATGCGGTAACTGAGGCTGCGGTAACTGAGGCTGCGGTAACTGAGAATGCGGTAACTGAGACTGCGGTAACTGAGAATGCGGTAACTGAGACTGCAGTAACTGAGAATGCGGTAACTGAGAATGCTGTAACTGAGACTACGGTAACTGAGAATGCGGTAACTGAGACTGCGGTAACTGAGAATGCGGTAACTGAGGCTGCGGTAACTGAGAATGCGGTAACTGAGAATGCGGTAACTGAGGCTGCGGTAACTGAGACTGCGGTAACTGTGAATGCGGTAACTGAGAATGCTGTAACTGAGACTGCGGTAACTGAGAATGCGGTAACTGAGAATGCGGTAACTGAGGCTGCAGTAACTGAGAATGCGGTAACTGAGACTGCGGTAACTGTGAATGCGGTAACTGAGACTGTAGTAACTGAGACTGCGGTAACTGAGAATGCGGTACCTGAGACTGCAGCTGCGGAGGAAATTCCCAAAACTTACTCTGTCCGCGGGACACGTTTTTGAGAAATTTCTGTGCATATAGTAAGTTTTCAAAATGTAACCAAAGTGCTTTGTTGGATTGCAAGAGGACTGAGTGAGATAATATACAAGGAATGATGAGGAAGCCTGACTTTGGTTTATCAGCAGATTCATGGTGAAAACAATGGTGCCTGGGCTAAGTTTGGAAATTTGTTCTTCAGTTAAAACGGTAAAATGTGCTACAGACTACAGAACTCGCTCCTTGTTCCGGAAATATTTGACGAGCCATAAATGTTAACACTTCCTGTTAGGATGCTGCTTGAGAAGATCGGGGGGCGGGGCCTAAGCACACAGCGCGGCACATATTTACGCGCACAGGCACGCTGTTCTCTGATGCATGATGCCTTTCCTCACACGTTTGGTCTTTATTCCTAGCGAACGGGAGGTGTTGGAGCTGGGCTGGCGTGATTTATTTGTTAACTTGGTAAAACATGTGCTAGGGGGCAGATTATTATCATGCTAGATAATTTTAGCAGCTCTTTGCTTGTGTGGGACACCCCTGATGGCCACGCAGTATGTTTGGCTGCTTAGTCCCCCCCTCCCCCCCAGCCCCGTTAGCATAGCCCCTCGGCACCCCCCCTGGCCGTTAATCAAGCATGCCGCGGTCCCTGACGTGCCTTAATTAGCTGCTTGATCATGTCCTTCGTTAGTGCCTGCTTTGGCCAGGTTCTGGATGATGTAAGCAGGAGGATGAGACGACAGAGGGCCGCAGCTGGCAAGTTCACTCAGGGGTACATGAAACGTTAAGGGGAGCTAATAGCATCGTTTGTAGAATGTTTTTTAGAAAAGAGAAAGAGAGAAAAGGCTCAGTTTACTAAGTGTGTCCGTTTTGTTTATTTTTAATCTGCAGCTTTTGGAAGGAGGACCTGAGAAGCACAGCAGGGGAAAACAGCCGTTTTTAGCGAAGACGCTACAAATTAGCATCGTCCCATCCGAACGAGGCTCTCAGAAACCCGAGGAAAGCTCAGTCACCCGGTGGTCCCTCGAAAACGGCCCGGATGGCGCGAACCTGCATCCCACGATCCTTGCGAGGCCGCAGACATGGCGAGGAATCGGGCTGTGAGCTCCCAGTCACGCCGAGGCGTCTTGATGCACCCGCATGCCATTCCATCACGCTGTCAATCTACACGCGGCCAAACACCGATCATCGAAGAACGGGCTATGGAAGAAGCTAACTCAGCAACAGGAGAGGCTGGGGAAATGGCGTAAGGGCATCCGGTCACGTCTGCGTTCCCATAGCGCACCTGTCTCAATCTACCAGCTTCTTTCCGGAGGAGAGGCCTGTCTACTTCATCCCGGGTGGGGTCACCGGTGCCCCACTGGATTTGGGCTCTTTTACATCACTTGCATGCAAAGAACATTAGCGTGGCAATAAGGGAGCGTGTGCGTGTGTGTTTGTATGTGTGTGTGTGGGTGAGAGGTTAGTATCCGATTTAGGGAAAGGAGAGTCTCTAATAGAATTCCACATGGCGCCTTCCTCAGGTGGGGAGATGTACAATAAGGCCGCTGGAAAGAGCTGGCTAATTGAAAAGAGCTCAGCGGAGTGTGTCATGGCGGCCCACCAGCTCACCGTCGCCCCCGGCGCTTAGTGAGTCCCCGAATCATCCCACGCAAAACAAGGCACCCCCCCCCCACCTTCACCGCTACCTCCTCTACCCTTTGTCTCTCCCTACTCTACTGAAGGTCCCCCCCCCCCCCACGTGAAAGCCCGCGTTCCCCTCGCACCCATGCCGGCTTTCGCAGGCGCATGCTCACGCCCGTGGCCGGTATCTCTGATCCCGAGGTGCCCCTTGTGTGTGTGTATGTGCGTGTGTGCGTGCGCGTGTGTGTGTGCAGGAGAACAGGTGACGCAGCGGTGGGGCCAGGGCCGGGTGCAGCCTGCCGGAACAGCCTGCAATGCTGGGGCTTTGCAGCACAATAAAAATGCTAATCTGCTGAATTCCCCCGGCGGCCGACTCTATGTAAAACAGGTTAGAGTTCCTGCTCCACATGTGTGCTCTCAGTTTACCAGCGGCCCTTCCCTATCTTAATCTCTTTACGGATTCTTCATTAAAGCATATTGGCCTGGATGTTTTTACACCTCTCCCCGCTAATGACGCCGGCCGCGCAGACTCCCCTGCCCCCGTAATGATGCAGCCTCTGAGTTCGAGGACAACGTCTCCGTATCGCTATAATTAAAGGTCAGGAGATGTGGGCCGATCTGCAGCATCGTCGACTGATAGAGCAAAATACTTATCTCTAATGACCACTTCATACAACTGCTATTATTCCTGTACTTTGCTGCACGTATCTGTAGCTATCAGCAGTGGTTTGAGCCCGGGGGCGCAGAGGGGAAGGGGGGGGGGGTTCTTTGTTGACTCAAACATTTTATTATAGTTCCTGTCTGACTTTGGCAATTCAAGATGCACTATTATTTAACTTCATGTCACATTCAAGGAGAGTATATCTGTGTAGACAGGAAACAGGAAACAATTATCCTTGGGTAGAAAGTTGTTTCAAGACAAAGGACTCACATTATAACCAAAGAGATTATTTTGAGCAGGACTCTCCACTGTAATTTACCTAACATTTATATTGCATTTGAGTTTTTAAAACCGTATCTACTGCCCGACTTAGACGATTCTTCTATTTTTTTCGGAGTCGCATTCTCTCTTGTGGAGATCCACCACCCACCCCCCCCCCCCAAATGGTAAATTCATGCTCTATCCGACTCTTTCTCGTGGTCATTTTGTCGCTCCCTCAACTTCGTCGAGATCAAAGAGCCTCGTCTGAGACGTGTCCCCAGGCAACAAATAAACAGCAACAACAACAAAACCTCAATTATGCCAGGGCTGCGTCTTTAAAAAAAAATGCCCAATTACCCCTTGTTCCAGTGGCCGATTCATCTCGCAGTGAGTACTGGGGGCCGCGCGCGGATTTAGCACCCCGTCATCCCCTTTCCTTCTGCAGGACTAGCGGACGCCATCAAAAGGAAGCGAGCAAAAGAGGGAGATGGGGAATGGACAAAAATCAAACTGAATTTGCATAATGCCGCCTCTGTCCTGATTTCAGCCTATTTAACTTTCACATCTAATTAGGTTCACAGACTGCAGGGGTGAGATAAAGGGGGTGTAGCCCTTCCCCTAGTCAGGGTCCCAGGCTGTGTGCCCCCCCCCCTCGGGAGCAGTTATGACAAATAAGATTAATGTTGCCCCCTCGTCCCCAGACTCGGACAGATCAGACACATAGGTGATTTTCTCAAGTGAAAGACTAAAGCTGGACACCCCCCTCCCCACACACACACACGTTAACCGCCCAGCCCCCAAAGCTCATAGCGACTGAAGCAAAGAGGGTCGGGGGTTAAAGGTCAGAGGGCTCTAGCCGGGCGCTGAAGCATAGATGCAGATGGGGTCCCGGTGTCAAACTGCACCTCCTAGTGTCAAAAGGCGGCATTACAGATGCCAGCATGCCAACTGTAGGCCATGGCCAACTAGACCAGATCTGGCGCTTTAGAATGAATAAACTCTTTCTGCACTTATTTTAAAACATCTACCTTTTTATATCCCATAGTCACAAGCATTGTGATCTGTTGTCATTCTGTCCCGTCATTCTGCTCTGCTAAATTCAGCAGATCTAGGTCATGAAATCTTAATCAGAAGTCTCTGTCAACCCACCCCCCCAAACTTCTACCCCACCAGTCATGGGTCCTGCAAACCCTCTGACTTTAACACCCCCCCCCAAATCAAATGGAGAGGCATGATCATCTCTAACGGGTTTCTCCCATCACACCTATGGAAATAGTATGAAGCATGTCCTCTGATGGGGAGGAGAATGTTCTAGAAGCATCTAGATTTTGAGGTTTGAGGATCCAGGTTTAGTCTCACCGGACCTTATTTGTTTGGCTCTTAATCCTCTTGATCATTCCACTTGTATCACACCATGTTTTATAAGAATCTACATTTGAATAGTTATAAATTAAATAACTAACTATTACTGTTCACCCGTTCGTGTGGGTTGGGGTTAAACACCCAGTCGTGACTCTGCTCCCCTGTTTCCCTGCATGTTCTGCTGGTCAGCAACTCCGGTGAACGTTTAGAAGGGAGTATCGATAATTAAACCAATGGGGCGACTCCACGCGGGACAGGGGTCTTTCGGTGCGAGTGGAGCTGGGCGCAGGTTTTGGCGTGAGGAGACCCGAGACAGGCCGGTGGGGTGGGGGGTCGGCAGGGGGGCCAGACCTTGGCAGGGCTCAGTGGGCCCATTAGCCGCTGGAAGTGCAGAAACCATAATGATGTTATCACCCAGCACAAGCGAATATTGCTTGTCCCCATCACCCTCAGCGGCACGGCCTCTGGAAATATGTCCCCCTTTATGACACATGACACGGCAATGCTTTGCTGACCGAGGAAGGCGATGACTTTCTTTCATCTAATCCAAAAGAGGGTAGAAACTGCATTTCTATACAGGCCTCACTACACAATCGTATAAGTGGCTGGGCTTCATTTCTGTGTGGATTACATCGCTCTGCTTTATTACGTCCAGCGTGTCCCTGTGTGTCCTGGGAAAGGATCCAGGGAACATAGATAGATAGATAGATAGATAGATAGATGGATGGATGGATGGATGGATGGATGGATGGATGGATGAGTGTAAATCCCCCAATAATCAAAACCACCCAATAGAACCCCCTGGACCCCCTTATATGGGGAGAGACCTCAACCCCCCAATGCAACCCAAAGTTATGCCCTTGGATGGATAAATGGATGGATGGATGGATGGATTCACACTAGTCCTAAAAATATTTCCTGTTATGTAGACATTGTAAACAAGATGCAAACAAATCCAGCCACAAGGTGAGATGTTTCTTTAATTAAACATGTTAATTTGTACTATAGTGCCAGTGCCTCGCAAAGGGGGCTTCAGTGATGGAGTGAAGGTCAGGTCATACCCTGGAGAGCAGGGCACTGGGGTCAGAGGGTCTCCACAGGATGAGCCGAAGAAGCGTGAGGCTCCAATCCCATCACGGGTCGTCATCGGCATGAAGGGCACCCACGGTATTCAAGAATCCGCCAAGCTCGCGTGACGCCAAGTGTGCCATAATTCCACTGACTGTCAAAAGGACACAGAAAGATCCAGAACATGAGCACACAGCAGTCCTTAGTCAAGATCAATGCCATGGAGTCTTTGAAATGGGAGGGGCTCTTTGTGAACCCTGCTGTCAGTGAGGAGCAGTAAATTCTTCTGCTTTGTGTCAGAAGTGTTGCGCCTTTTCAGGAAAAAGACTCTGGTCCCTGTTTTGTGTGAGCGTGGTGACAGTCAGCGTGTCACACAATGACAGGGACGGCGTGTGACCTTTAAAACGATTCATTTAATAGTGACCAAGTGGGATTGTCTTATTATCAGTTCATTTGGGGCCTGGGCTCATTATGTATGAGGACGATTATCTCAATAATAATGGCTGGGTCTCGGAGTCACATTGTTAAAATTTAATTGCGCCGCTTGCCGGTTGCAGTAATCAAACTCCGCTGTGGTTAAAGAAGGAGTGAATAATACTGACACGTCTCTTTCACCGGCTGTGAGGGGAAAATGCCCTCGCTCCATCCCCCGTTACCCATCAGGCCCGGGATCCGGCAATAAAACAAAGCCTCAGGAAATGGTCTGAATGACAGAATGTAAAGTAAGACGCGAGTGCGACAGGCCAGCTGAAGGAGCGCCATTGCAGAGTCCACTCCTGCTGATAAATGCTGTTAATTACTAATTACTACATGGACAAATAGCCTAATTACTTCTTTCAGCCTGCATTCTAGTCCTGTAGCCTAAGGATTGTCATCGCTGTCTGTTTAAGGGCTTTACATATTGGTGAGAGTGAGTTTTTATGTTGTTATTGGATTATTTCGTTTTGTTGTATTTGTTTCTTTATTCTGTTTTGTCATCCTTGCACCTTTTTAAGCACAGAGCCCTCAGAACAGTTCCGGAAATTGTCAAGGAAAAAAAAAAAGTTGTTTTTTTTTTGTTTTTTTTTTAATCCCCATATTCAGTATATTCCCTTCTAGGTCTACGCCTCGCTGTCTGATGAAAAAAGAATTCAGCGAAGAGCATTGTTACCGTAAGAGGAGGCGGACAGGAAACAGCTCCTTGCCATCAATAATCCTCTTTTTTCATAGGGTGAGTTTTTAACGTTGGCTTCCTGTGCACACAGGCACTTGTATGAAGTCAATGCACCGTTCCTGAATATCTACAGAAACATGTAGCTTATATTTGCTTCCTTCTGCTTACGTTGTGCTATTTTTTCCGGTGAGTTCTTAGATATTTAAACATTACACATTTTTACCATGGTCAGGAAAACAAAATGAAGGTAAGAGGATTTTTAAGACAAATCTCATAAATACAGTGTAATCTGACATATCAGTACCAAATCAGGGAATTTAAAGTCTATTCCTAAAACATTTTCATTAAACAATTTAGGAGTTTATTCAGTTCATTAACGAAGTGCTCCGAAACACATTCTCAGCCAAATTGCAAAGCTCTGTCTCAAATAGTTTTATTATACCAACTTAGGAGTGGATTCGGTCCATTAGCAAAACGCTTTGCCACCTGTTTTCCGTCTTCCTCAGTTAATCGACTCGCAACTTGTCCCAAGGTCGCCGTGTCCTCTTCCACTTAAACAGACCAGCCACCTTTGGGATGTGACACCACCAGAGAAGGTGACTCACAGAGACGGTATATTATTCTCAAAGTCCAATATTTTTCTAGTAAACGCTTAAGGATCGTTTTGGAATGATTTGAGGAATTGCCATTACTCAAATTTGAATTTTATCACATGGAACATTTACAAACGTCAAACAGAGGGCAAATGCTCACTAGCTACACCCAAATATCTCATATCAGGTGTGAAATTACCACTCTTCTCATTACTCGTACAGCAGAATACAGCGATAAAACCATATTCAACATTTGAACAGACTGAGTACTTTTGTCACATTCTCACTTTCCAAACTTCCCTTCGTGTTTCACAGCTCCCTTCCCCGCTGCAGTTCCTGTCCTCCCTCCTCTTCCTTGGCTTGTAACTCCCTCCTACACCTTCGCTTCCCCTCTTTCACCGGCCTCCACAATCCTCTCCTGCTTCCAGCATACACTCAGTCTTCATGCCTCCTGTCCCCTCCACCCCTGGGCCTCCAATGCCTCCACCTCCCTCTCCTTCTTCATGACAGTAGAGGACGTGAACTTCTGCCCTGAAGGTTGTTGGCTCGAGTCCCAAGTGTCGCTTTGCTATTGGTCCTATGAGTAGGGGCCGCAGAACCCGATTTGCTCCGGTAAAAATAACCAGCTGTATAAATGGGCAGAAAAAAAACTATGAAGTCACTTTGGAAACATCGGCTACGTATTGAGCTATAATAATAGTAACAGAAGCCCCTTCCTGCTCCACCTTCCACAGCTGTGCATGTGGGAGCACCACCGGCACAACCCCCCCCCTCCCCGCCCGCCTGCCCACGCGTGCCAGCTGGACGCGCAGTCCGGCCCGGCATCCACGTCCTGAAGGGCGAGTCTGAGGACCAGCACGCTTAATGGGAATCTCAGGTGCCCGGCGCATCCGTTCGGAATTTGTCAGGTGGGGAATTTCGCCCATTAAACAGGCGAGGCACTGTGAATCCCAAAGGGGACTCTTTGGACTTAAAGGTGCTGCACACGGTGCCAGCACATAATGACCCCAAGCGTTTCCAAATGGTCAGATTTCCACCCCTGTGCAATATGACACAAGCTGCAATTGATGGCGACAACTCATTTACATATAATAAGGTTATTGGCACCTACCACTATTTACCCCATTATCAGACTCCATTGGCTGATTTTTGTTTTTCTGTTACACATAATTGCAATGCTTATTTTAAATGGCACATTTTGCAAGAAATATTCATTTGACGGTGAAGAACGGACCAATAACCATCAACCAACGATGTCTGTAATCACCTGTGTGGAAAAGAGTGATAATGATTATATACGTTTCTGAGTAATTTTTAACTTGTTTTTATAATGGGTACGTTGTCTTTGATTGACAGTGTTTCATTATGGCGACTGTTATATGTACCGCATTTAAGCATTTGCGACGCACATATAGACGATGCCTTTCACTTCAAAGTATATATGTCCTTACCATTTTCACAAAGAATATTCACTGATCATTTTCAGAGATGTGTCTTATATGGGCATCTGCTGCTATAAAACTGAAAATCTTTGAGCTTCTACAATATCAGCAAGATTTCTTGGGATGGTGATATCTTATCGGTCATTTTCAACCAACAGAAACGGAACTTAAAACCTAAAACCTGGATTTGCATTTTTTTCATTAAAAATCACGAGAATAAAACGCCGATGAACCGTTTGATTGGGAATCTGACAAGGCATCTCGGTATTACAGCACATCTGAGGGTGTTATTATGCAAATAAGGGCGGTTTCTATATTTTGCCCCGTTTCAGCTGGAATCAGCAGTTCCGCAGAGCAGTAAGCGTTCAACAAACGAGCCGCACTGTGACTCTTTGATAAACACATCAGGTCACCTCACTGCCAGCCACTGGGAACAAGTGAGTGCGATAACCACCAACAATCTCCACTCAGTTACGAAAACAGCAAAACAACATGGATACAGATAAAACCATACCTAAAGTTGGTTTGCATGCTCATATGAAAAAAAGTAGGTTTTCAGGTCTGACTGCAATCATTTAATTTTTTTGCTCTCAGCTGACAAAAAAAGAAGAGAAAAGCCCTGTGATAGGCTAGTTATGATGAAGAAGAAAGCTAGCGATGGAGATTCAATTATGATAAAACTTAAACAAAGTCAGCAAATATTCATTGAGAAAATGATGACTGAACGTGTGTAATATCAATAACAGTAACAATAATATAGACTATTTTGAAACAACCGTTCCCTCATCATGATATTTGTTAATGGAAAAAAACAAAACAACGAAGTAGTTCAATGTTAATTTGCAAGTAAATATAATTAGATCCCATAAAATAAAGGGATAAATAACCTGCATATACCTAAAAATGAACCGGACCGCAGCTCCTTTCGCTAACCTAAAGAAGACATCATTGGTTTATGTTGTGATGTAAAACAGAGACCTGCAAACTTTAGGCCACATCCAGCCTTTGGTTTAATGGTTTGTGATGCTGCTGCGTGCTGAAATATCCGGGAGGGAGGGACGATATTGCAAAAGTGTTTAATGACGCTAAATTTAACATAATGTTGTTAGCGCACTCTCTTCAGCGCGTGATTTCCATATTGTTTAAAAATACGTAGAAGAAGAATTATTTAATGCTTGAACGTAATTCTCTGTTCATCCCCTTCGATTTTTTTTTCCAGAAAAAATATGTCTTTCTCGGAAAGATCTTCATAATTTCAGTCTACCATTAGATTTTCAAAAGCAAACTAACCAACCTGGATAATATTTTAAAAGAAAAATTTTCCTTGTCCCCTGTTATATAAAACTATTATTGTTTTAAAGAAGCGCAATCAGCATTATATTATGCTGATTAATAAAGTAAGGATAAATGTCGTACTTATTTAAGATGAACATGGCGGTTTGTTTCGAGAAAATGAGAGAAGGGAAACGAGTAACGGCGTCAATAAATCATTCCAGTCCAACGTTGTTCCCGGGAGATTTTTTGATGGATTAAATTAAGCACTTCCATTTCCATCTCCCACCTGATCGCAGCCCTATAAATCCCAACAGCTGATCAACAGGACTTCAGATTCCCTAGACCTTGAAACGGGAAAGGCTGCACAAGAGGGAGAGAAAGAGACGATCAGCTATTTCACTCAAGCGCAATATTCCGCCTTTATATTCTTGGTTTTGAAAATACTTAACGCCGCGAACCGCGATCATTTGCAATACCATCTGCCAAAAAAAAATAACAACAATAATCTGAGCCTCTTAAGTTAAAACGTGGCAAAACTAAACGCATACTAAGTCCTAAACAAGCGATAAGCTATTTTTCTTTCCTCTCTCGTCTGTTTTGTAGTTGAAGTGATAGGGAGGGCAGCGCTGGAAAGCAGGAGCGGACGTCTCGCTGCGGGGAGCCCAGCCCGTATAGTGGCACGGAGAGGGGAGCTATCCAGTGCTGAAGTTGCATTTCTGTCCAGCCCAAACGTCAGCGAGGGAGGGTTTTTGCGTTTTGCCCCTGCGCTGGCGTGTGAATCTCAGCTCGCCGAGGCCGATCCGCTGCCATCCAGTCTGCATCGGCGTTGTATGAAGAGAGGAAGACTCGGCACCGCGTCGTGCAGCATCGAAACATGCCAAGGTCTTTCCTGGTTAAAAAGGTTAAGCTCGATGATTTCTCATCTACCGATCTCGAAAGCTCCTATGGCAGATCCAGGACCGACCTCAATCTCCGCTTTCATGAAAAAGGTAAACTAATTTGTCTTTCACGCCATTATGAATCTTTCCTAAAACTGTCATCGCCAGAATTTAACGCGGTTCTTCCCGTCTTTCAGACAATGCTTCCGCAACGTGTCTCTGTTTAAAGTATGTCCGTATAGTTCATGCCAGATCAGCTCTCATGCTCTTTCGGCTGCATTCAACAGAATGGCAAAATTGTCGACTTTGCACATTTTCCGTGTGCTGGTATTTATTCAATGAACCGCTCGGGAAGAAACACTAGATGCATTACGGAAACCGAAAAGGTTGAAGTGTCATTGTCGGGCAGCGCACAAGGATCTCTGCAACCTACAAGTGTGTATAATAAATTAGTGCATTTAAAACTTCCTTGTTACGACCCGCTTGGTTAGACAAACACAAATCCCATGTGTTCCTTTAATAGCACTATATCTTGAAAATTCGCACACAAGGGCATACAAGACGTATTAATAAGACGCTCGATCATCGTCAAACTATAATATATGCTCTGTATAATACAACACATTCGCACATTTGCTGTGCAGAAGGACAGTAATAGGATGTTGACATGAAATCTTTGCCACCGTGAAATGAGGAAAGGTGACAGCAGCGTGTTTTCTGTGAACAGTGATCCGTGCCTTTCTAATCTTTGTTAAAAGCACCGATGAAATTGTTAAAGGATGCGTCGGCATTCCTCTTCTCTTTGTCCTTAAGAAACATATACCACGCCAAATTCAATGTTGCTCGGCGCGAGTGATGTGGGAAAATGACCTTTCTTAGTCAGGATCCATTTACAGTAAATACACTCTCCAGAGGAGAGGGCTGTAGTCATGAAATCGAGTGGTGGGCTGACAGAAAGCTATTGCATGTATTAATCCAACATCCATTCTCGGTGTCATTATGCATAATTTAATAAATATCCCGTTCTTTCAATACCAGGGTACATTAGCGACTACATCACTCCGTCTGTATACGACGGCGAAAGCGACAATGCTATGAAAGTGCCCTCTCCCGAGCCTATCTACGATGGCATGCACGGTGATTACGGAGCACCGGATTCAGACCAACCAGACAGCCCCCAGTCGGAGATCTCATCTGGCTACATTAACGGAGACAATGCCGTGAGTGAAGGGTACACGGTGGACGCCTTCTTCATCACGGACGGGAGGTCAAGGAGGAAAGTCATCAGCAGCCCTAGGAACATACAGCGTCACACGTGCAACGAGTGCGGAAAAACCTACGCCACCTCCTCCAACCTGAGCAGGCACAAGCAGACGCACCGTAGCATAGATAGCAAGATGGCCAAAAAGTGCCCGACTTGTGGGAAGGTGTACGTCTCCATGCCGGCCATGGCCATGCATTTGCTGACCCACGACCTCAAGCACAAGTGTGACATATGTGGCAAGGCTTTCAGCAGGCCCTGGCTGCTGCAGGGACACATGAGGTCACACACGGGCGAGAAGCCCTTTGGATGTGCACACTGCGGAAAAGCGTTCGCGGACCGCTCCAACCTCCGCGCGCACATGCAGACGCACTCCGCTTTCAAGCACTACAAATGCAAACGATGCAACAAGACCTTCGCTCTCAAGTCCTACCTGAACAAGCACTACGAGTCCGCGTGCTTTAAAGGAGCCTTCTCGCCCTTAAGTCCTCTTGAAGCATGACTTCCATACAGAAAAAAACGTAAAATGAACTCTTCCTCTTCTCATCCTCGTTTTTCCTTGAAAACTGACAATAGCACATTTTTTTCCTCGATTTTCTCCAACAAAGGAAAATATGGATTTTTCGCATGTACGTAGCATACTTTTGTTTTCTATTTCCTCAGTCGTGTCCCTATATTCAGACATATAGAGGCGAAATGTCGTTAATTTTGCTGAAACTCAGTGAAGACATTTAAAATGTCTATTTACTTCTCGCAAAGGTCAAACCTTTTTTTAATACGGGATATTATTTTACTGCGGCCAGTGACCACAAAGTGTTCAACATTGAGGTAAAACTATTTATTCATTCACTTTATGTGTTCTTTCCCTCTTTTACCCATAAACTGTGTAAAGTCTTTATTTGCACTTTATCATTTGTTATTCTTTAGCAAAGCCTTCGCCATCAATATGCCAAAGCATTTGCCACTTTCTGAGTAACGTATTTTGATTTCTGTTCGCTACCTTTTTAATGTTATTGCATGCAAAAATGAATTAAAATCTATGCCAATTTTATGAAGCTTTGGATTTTGCCAAAATCTAGATAGCATCCATGGGCAATATTTCTTGGGATTCTCATATGGAATTATAGAGCAATAACGACTTAATGCATGGTATTTTTTAAAAAAAATAAAGACATAGTACTTACGACAGTTTTTAAAATCAGGTATGGTTTTATCCAGTATTCCTAGTAGTCATACAGAAGTCCAATATCAGGGAGACGCCAGTGTAGTATTAGAGGATAAACTAGGGAGGGGGGAGGGGGGCTTTTATATATGTTAATGCACTGCCTGCCTCTGATTTAACGTAGATTTAGTACGTAGGCTTGTGGGTGCTGAACGACCAGCTGCAAGCAGTTCAGAACATTTCTCCAGATCTGCGGAAATCCCGCGGAGGCAAAATACCGGCCCATCACATCGCCATTTCACATCGGGGAAGAGTGAGGGGTCACTATCATGCAAGCCAAACTATTTGCACTGTACTTAGACTCAGCTTAATGTAGGGAGTAAAGGGGACCTTGTTTTTGCCACGTGGGATTCCTACAGATTTGTCTTTAAAGCACTTCATTATAAACATTTCCAACTTTAAAAGTAGCACAAATCTATAGATTCAGGTAGAAAGACCTTGTATTAGCTTGATCTCTGTTTTGTACTATGAATAAAAGGAACTTAACTGTTTATTGCAAGAAGTCTTGTAAATAATCCTTTTGAATTTAAGATTTTTACAACTGTAAAGAATCAAATGACCTTATTTCTGGAGTTTTTTTCTCTGGGAATTTTTGACCAGTATTTGAATGATGTAAGCACAGCGACACCAGGCATTTTGTCTCACTTCATAATAAAGAATAAATAAACAACGTCCCATTTGTGGTTGATTTGTTCTGGATTATATTCAGCGGATATACAAATATTCCGCTATGAAGAGGTTTGCTTATATTGTATATGACGGTCTGGAAGTATAAATTAAAATGCAAAGTGATTTTTCTTCTTATACGCAAATAAAAATAGATGCAGTTGTCCCGCAAAATCCCTGGTTAATACTATTCTGTCGTCATATCTCTCTGGGTTGCGTGACGGCTGAGGAACGTCATTGCTGATCTCATCTGCTGAATTTGTTAGGGGCTCAGCGGATAGGGTTTTCAAAGGAACGTTCAGTTCTTTAACCTGGTCATTTCTTATGTATTACAGGTCCTTGCATATATTTTAAGTTTCCTTCTCTTCGTTGAACCATTGTGAAAACGATATATAATAAACAAGCAGCTATTGATTATGTTTATCAGTGCTCATAAATGAAAATTCTTCTCACCAAGAGTAAAATGAGATCCCTGAATTCTTCAACAACATCTTAAAATCTGATAATAATAATTATTATTTGATTTGCACTTACCCATGTAAACCATTCAAGTGGAAACTCGACAGTAAGACTATACTGCTGATGTAATGCGCAAAAATGTTACAACGGCGTTTCTCTAGAGATTAAGAATTAGCGGATCGTTGTAATGTTATAGTTTATATAATTCGTGGTACTCCAGTGTGAATTTTCACAGATTTGCAATCTACAAACATGTCATAATGTTTTCTCATATGTTGTCGCAGTATGAAAATTATAGAGGTTCAATATTATGAAGAAGCAACTTTTTATCTTGATTCAGAGCTAATGAAAATTAATGAATCAACATTACTGGGCAATGGCGTGTATAAGGGTTCAGAACGCAACGCAGTTAAACGATCCTTATACCCAAAAAGGCGGTCGCTGGGTCAGCGACGACCCTCCCGGTAGAGGTTGCATTGAATTTAAACGTGCATACTTTCAGAAAGGACATGATGCGAATTCCAGTGACTAATGATTTTTCAAAACGAAATAATACGGTTTGCTCAGCTCTTTGTGTTTTGGCTGTTTTCTGCCTATTTCTAACCTACATTTCAGCAATGACTTCTCATTGCAGCAGACGCGTTGGTGCAGAGCCCAAGGCATCTATCCTGGCTGGTCTTGTGGCTCAGTGAGCTGGTCAAGGGCTCTTTATTACTTAATGGAATAGCCTTAAATTTTAATCGGTTGCTTTAGATGCTGCATGTTTAGCGGTTTCAGGTCTCTGACTTTCACCTTAAGGGGTTCCATCTTGGTTCCAGTGAAATCAGCTGTCAGGATCTTCAGGTCCCCGGTGGACCGTTATCTGCAGAGTTAAAGCACTTAGGGCACGCCCCCTTCAGTGACTGCGCACAACAGGTCCACAAGCGAATCAATCACAAGTTGTTTGCTCGGTGCTCCATTAGCGTGTGGTGTGTGTTGTCGCTGGCTTTCAGCTCTGTAAGAGGATAACGGGGAGACAAACGCGCATTGCACTTTATATTTCAGACAACAGGTAGGCAGGAAGGTCATTCAGAGGGTTACTGCGGCAGCGCAGAGCTGATTTTAGCGTGTTGCTGTCACTGTGTGAAGCATGACTGTTAGCAATTTTGAGCAGTTAGCATCTCTGAAGCCTAGGTGGTCTCCGAAGGCAACCTCTGCTCCCGGAGATTGCTGACTAATGCTGTCACTCCGGGATGCTACCTGGCGTAAAGGTGATTGCAGGGGAGGAGACAGGCGGACTTCTGGGACGGCAGACTAAAAACGCCTGCTCAGTACCCCACGGCTGCTTGTGGAGATGCTGCCTCTCCCCTGGGAGGATCTGCTCCTGCTTGTTGGAGGCTCACAGTAAAAATGTGTGAAAGTTTCGGAGAATCAGACACCATAAGTAATGTCTTTGTGAAATCTGGGCTAAAAACTGACACCGGGGGTTCTGTAAAGTTGCTGGTGGCTATGAAATTCTTGCTCACATTATGATGCTGGATGTGTCGTGTTCCCCTGGAAAGTATGTGATAAATGAAATGATTTATCATGCTCATGATATTATGGAAATTAATCCATTAATTCTTGTAAATCAGTTGTCAATGCATTGGACAGCCGAGTACGTCCAGGAACTCAGGGGGAATATCAATTTCATAATTGCATACTGCCTTGGATCCAGGACACCCCCCTGGTGGGAAATCAGTGTGGTAGGGCATCAGGAATATCTGTGCAGTTTCTGAGCATTTCAGTCTCGATAGGGATCCGGGCCCGACATGTCAGATATCTGAGTAGCCTAAAGCTCGACCGTCCACTTCGGTAAATCATTCCAGTGTCTCCCGCTTGTCAGTTTTGTCAGTAGCGCTCATGTTTTTGACTTTGAAGGGTGCGCTAATTGCGTTATGGGGACTGCATCAGTAGAATCTATTACAGGAAGCTAGTGGGGGGCGGGGCGCACATGTTGATCTCTTCTGTTTGACACCGTAATCAGGGACTCTTAAGTTTGTGTGGAGCCACCGGGGGGGCTGTCCGCCTGAGACATTTACACATCTTGCCGTGAGTCTTGTTACTCACACTGTGAACCACCGGAGACTGAAGACCTACTAACATAAAGAGGCCACACTTAAGGGGCGATAAGTGCCGTTCGCATCTGTCCGGATATGGCTCCCCCGGCTGGACAGAAGTGCGCGGCCCGTCGGCAGAGCGCCCCCTTCTGGAAACATCCGCGCCGGCGGACGCAAGCCCACATCACGCCGCTTTGCGTCACGCTTGCTGAGCAGACACCGCAGCCACTGCAGAAACAAGGTCACAACATAAGCTACCACTAAAAAAAGAATATACTGCAGCTGGGTTAAAATCACATGATGCCCCCCCCCCCCAGGAGAAGCTCTGGTCAAGGCAAGGTGCGTCCAACAGTAGGGACTACGGTTCGATTGAGGCTGTACCACCTGAGCCATCTGTCGCGAGGAGGCTGGGAGGAGGCAGGCTAGCATGCAGTCCTGCGGGGGGGGTCAGACTTCTGGGTACTTCTCCCTCTCACCTTTCCGTGGCCATGCCCTCCGCCAGCTGGGACCCACAGGGGCCACGGGTGGAATCCAGTGATCGCTGCTCGCCTCCGAGCGTGATATGTCACTCGCCGACACCCATGAAGCCGGCACACGTGACCCTCCCCCCGACGGCTGGCATGAGCATCCTGTGTTCAGATGGGAAGACCTGTGATGCAATAAATTGGCCTTTTCAGGTTAAAAACAAACAAAAAGAAACATTAATAACGATTAACAATCACTGGCTGATAATGGGCGTCTGATACTGTCTATATAATTTGCTGGGAGAGGATTGTGCATAAAGCCGAAGTATTAAATGGCCAAAAATGTCTATCATGTCTGGCATCCCAGGAGACGTCGACTGAGTGGAGAATCGTGGAGTCTGCTGTGGTAGCACGTCCTCTGAGCTGGGTAAATTTATCACCGAGTGGCTTTTTATTTACAGAGAGGGCGATCGGGGGTTTGTGCTGAAAAACACAACTTCTAGACCAAATGTATTCACCTTTTAGCCACAGAAAAACAAAACAAAACAAAGAAATTACTCATGAGTTATTTCGGAGGGATCTGCAAGTGTCCTCCGGCGAGCACTGTAACTAGGCAAATATTTCCAAATGCGTGAAAAATGTTTCCGTCAGGCGTGGGGCTTGGTGGGGGGGGGAGTGCTGACCCAGTTTGGATGACATACAGCTGAAGCAACGGGCGAGGGAGCACGGTGTGCATTTTTAACAGCGCCTTCCTGCATGCTCACGCTGAAAAAAAACACACAGTCAACTCTTCCTACCTTCATTGGACCTTGGGTGCTTAGTTATAGGAAGAGGAGCCCTTATCTGCACAGGGTGCTTCCTTTTTAAGTCAGCCGAGTTCGCTTCGGTGGAAGAATGGCGGTCAGAGTTAGCACCCTTAGCACGTTTTGAGCTGCTCATCAACCTAAGCGGCTCCATCGCGGTGCTGCTTATTCCTGTACTGATGCCTCTTGGCACCTATGTCTGGCAGTAGATAAGTATTACGTAAGGGGTGACCTCAGGCCATTTGGAGGGCCTTTTTTAACCTTCGGGCCTGCAGCGATAGGCTGTGGCATCTGGGTACGCACTGATTGGCTGAAGCCTCAGCAGAGTGATGACTCATCTCAAAGCGACAGTCTTTCTCTCTGTCCCTCCTCGGGTTCACTTAGTGGAAATGAAAACATGAACAAACAAGGAAATAAGAGCAAAACCAGCTAAAAAAAGAAGAAGCTGTGTTTGATTTAAATGAGTATTTGTATTAATTGGTAAAAGTACCAGCGAGATATCGTGAGCTCGGCTAAGATCACATAGAAGCACTTTGTTTGCTTCTCTATGCATTTCCTGCTTCAACAAGCAAGCTAATAAGAGCGACATATCGAGCAGAGTCCTCTAACAAGGGACCCTTAAAGCATAAAAGAGTCCCTGGAGAATGTTCTAGAGCTCAGAGATGTGAGACAATCTCAGGTAAGACACATTGGCCGAGAAATGAGCAAGACGGGCACAGTCGGCAAACTGGAAGCGAATCGCTTGTACTGGAATATTAATACTGTTTCTCTGGAATAATTATTGAAATTTACCCACCCTATCATAGAGTCATTATCATTCACCAGCAGCCTGCTATACATTAAACTTACTTCATCTAGCGGTAAAAATATTTTCTAATGATGCATCCATGCTTTCCAATTGCCTGTCCTGTATTAGACTGCCTCAAACCTATCACTGGGAGTACAAAGTACAGAGCAGGGGAACACTCTGGATGGGGGGGGGGTGCCATGCCATCATTGGACAAACACCATGGACCATTTAGAGATACCAATTCAGACATATTATGGGACTGGGGGAGAAATACGACCCAACAAAAAGAGAGAATTTGAACTCCTAACCATGGAGAAACAAAGAACAGTACTTCCCAGTGTGCTGATACCATTATCACCACTAGTATTACTGGTATTATTGTAAGTATTAGAAGGATTATTAGTCAAACTTTTGAGAAACTGAATTATATCTGCTTAAACAGCTGGGTTTCGTCTGAACAGAACCCAGTTGAGTAGTCCTGGAAAATGGACAGGATTGGTAATTTAAATATATATATAAACCAGGAATTTCCATGGTTCCAAAATATTTGTCAGGCAACAAACAAATAGGCGTTATTTCATTTTCGAATCGCCACTGGACTGACCCTCTGAATCACAGTTTCTCCGGGAATGTTACCACAGGCTGGGAAAGTGTGTGGGGGGGGGGGGTGTCATAAAATTTCATTTGAAAATAATTTTGTGTGTCCTTGTGAAGGCCATACTTTGGAATGTCTGTATGATTTCGCCACACAACACAGCAGCATCTACTGGGTGAATTTTAATAGTGTTGTCGATCAGCGGCATATGGAATCTGGATTTAGACGCTCGCCTAAAACGAACAAAACCGAACGAGACGAGTGACAGATACCAGGGATTGGGTGGATATAAATACCTGTGGGTGCCTTTATGTGGTACGAACGCGCTTTAACACGTTCCCTTGATTGCCTGTGTGTGTTAAATTGGCCCATTGTTCCTGAAACGGCAGCCTGAGGATTCTGGGAGGTGTTATGTGTTATGGTGCTGGATTTGGATGCCCCCCCCCCCCGAGCAACTCCCACTGGGCCACGCAGAGTCTCACGCTGAACGACATATAAAGCACACCAGGGATCATGGGAGGAGGGGGGAGCTCACAGCGGGGAGCGGAAGGTTTTCCAGGACCTCGCGGAAGCCGTCGATTCAGGCTGTGGAGACGGTGCCCGTCACGATCGGCCTTCATTGCCTTCAGGTCCACCATGACTCCCCTCGTGAACGCTCGCACGACCGGCTACGATTCAGTGCACCATGCCATTAATCATTCAGGCCTGGATTGCTGCTAAGCCCAGGAAAATGCTACTGTAAAGAAACGTCGCGTTCTAACTCACCTGAAAGCCCCGTAGCTTTAGCGCAGCAGAAATTAGCACACGGCTGCTAAGAGGCTTGAACGTTTGAGTTTGGATGCCGTGGAGATGCGGATAGACGGTGGCGCCTTGGTGATATAACCCTCCCCCATTTGTCACCACTACTACCCCCTCGAAGAAACACTCTCCTGGGCTTTAAGCAGCCACCCCTAGGGCTTCTTTGTAGGATGTCCCTGCTCTACGCAGTGTGATGGGTGAGCTCACGGCGCAGTGTGACCTCCAGTTACCCAGCACTGCAGGGGCACCTTGCTCCCATTGTTATCAAGCATTTCCACAGCGTTTCCTTTTGGGGGGGGGTGGATTGCATCCAGCTGCCCTTCCTTCAGAATCGGGTAACACGCAGTATCTCACAGCTGCTCGGAATGACAGCTGTCACTACACGTCAGGTGGTCCCACCTGTTCAATGGCCAAACGAGAGATTAAATTCACCCTCGGCAGAGGAATAAAAACAAATCAGGGTACTTTGCGGCATTATTTAACTATATGTGTACACTGCAAAAATTAAAAATGCTAATCAGGAAAACAAAGCTGTCGTTTACATAAACAGTTCTGGCTCTGTGTAGATTTTAGGATCTTCTAGCACATTTCTCTGTATTGATTTTGCATCACATGAGACTTTTTCACGAGAAAACCAACAGCATCGAATTGCAGGCCCGACTTCACAGGCAGGCCTGCGGTAAGAAGGCCAGTGTGTCTTCAGGACTGATCTTCAGACAGCTCTGTACTACAGAGGAACTGTACAGAAGAGAAGCCTTTGGTCTGGGTTAGCAGGGACTCGTGGCCGTCATTAGTCGCACCTCTTTGTGGAGTTTGTGTTTATCACGTCTGTAATATCCTGCACAGTGGTCCAAGAGCTAGCCCTGAGCAGAGATCAGTGCCAATAGTGCCACCACATGTGGAAAGGCAGGTCTGACAGCTGAAAATCACACCGCAAAATTAACCTGCCTTTATTGCACATTGCGAGTGCTTCTTTACGCCTTTCAGTTTGTAGACATACCTTTCATTTAAGAGGTTGGGATAATCAGTTGTTATATATTTATTATATGCAGTACCCTGGACCAAAATTTGCCACTCACATACATTGTTGATGCTATCTGGAAAACTGGATCATTAAAATAAATGGATGGATGTTCACAGAAGGCAAACTAAGCCCATGCGATAGCATATCTGGGTGACTGCCTTACGTGACGGCCTGCCCCGTGTGATGGCATGTCCAAGTGCTCGTCCTGTGTGACGGCGTGTATGGGTGTCCGTTCCGTGTGACGGCGTGTATGGGTTCCCGTCCCGTGTGACGGCGTATATGGGTGTCTGTCCCGTGTGACGGTGTGTATGGGTTCCCGTCCCGTGTGACGGCGTGTATGGGTTCCCGTCCGGTGTGACGGCGTGTATGGGTGTCTGTCCCATGTGACGGCATGTATGGGTTCAAGTCCCGTGTGACGGCGTGTATGGGTTCCCGTCCCATGTGACGGCGTGTATGGGTTCCCGTCCCGTGTGACGGTGTGTATGGGTGTCGGCGTGTCCGGGTATCCGCCCCGTGAGATGCCGTATCCAGGTGCCTACTCCGCACATGCACTTGCTCTCATCTTTTGAAGAGTCAGCATTCTGGATCCCGTTTCCAACCCTGGCGACTCCCGCGGACATGCCAGTAACCCTGCACGTCCCCCCCCCCACCGGGATCAAATCACCAGAAGGAGGAGGCAGGGTCTGTCAGGGACACTCACACACACACACACTCACACTGCTGCATTTCTGCCTGCAGGGCTGCGCGCAGCTGCGGCACTCTCCTCCTGGAAATGCAGCGCAGTCAGGGCTCCTCTGCCCCATTCTGCGGGGGCGTGATCCGAGCGCCGTATCGCCACGGTTTCACTGCAGTCAGCGGGGTGGGGGGCGGGGGCAGGGGGGGTGCCGACCTTCCGGTCACCGGCCATATGATTCTCTGTTCTTTCTGCTTGTTAATGGCTTTGCGGCTACGTGACGGCGTTCACAGCAAAGGGCTGAGTAAGAGGATTCAGGCGTGACGAGGCGGAGAAGCAGCCGCGTCCAGATGCCGCACGCGGTACGGGGGCCTCTCGCCATCCATCATGGGGGCCTTGTGCTCCTACAGCAGGCAGATTCACATTCAGCAAAATCGATACGGAGGGTTCATGATCGATCCCGCGGGGGGGGGTTCCCGCACGCGGCGCATGCTTCTCCATTGTGTTCCCCGTGCCGCCCGGGACTGACCCAAACAGGACGCCTGCCGTACCCGGAGCGACCATGGCGCCGGGTACGGGTACGAGGCCAGCTGTCCGTTTGATCGCGGTGCGTTGGGGCTCTTTCTTGTCCTGCGATGTGTCACGCTCTTAAAGCGTGTTTCTGCACCCCTGAACAACCCCGTCTCCGCTTCCGCTGATGTGATTCGTCCGCCGCACTCACCACGCTGGCGTTCAGGTGTCCGCATCCTTAACGCCTCACGTGAAACCTACTGGAGCGTCATATGCATACGATGTTCTGAGGCCACTGTAAGGCAGTCAGATCAATGAAAGCCTCCCAGTGCAGGCCCAGGACCCGTCCTTTCCAGGGTGAGAAACACCATGACATTGCTACTTTCTTCTGCACATATGGATAAAATAAATAAATGCAGACTGAAAGCTGCACTTGGCAGAAAAAGTCTGGGAGAAAAACTCTGTAATGCGGGCAGCGCTCAGTGACCTGGAAGACGTCAAGGTTAAAAGGGCCATCCGGCGAGCGGCCCCTGTCAGATGAGCCTCCTCGGCCTGCCAAGATGTTCAGCCTGCTGTGTGGAGCAGCTCATTCGCGGCATAGCTTAGCAGCAGCTAGCCTAGCTCTCCTCATATGCTATTCAATTAAGCCTTTGTAACCCTGTAGCCTCAGGTAGCTTTGAAAGATGGAAGCACCCAGTCATCATCATTATTAATAAATGCTAGTTTTACATATAGTACACAGCTCTGGAAAAAAAATTAAAAGACCACTCTATATGTTTAAAAAATCTGCATTTTTAAATCCTGATTTAATCCTGATTCTGCTGGCAGAAGGATACACTATGAGGGATGCTGCTTCCTGGATTAAAGTTTCTATGACAGCAGTACATAAGAACAAGGTGAAGCAGGAGACACTGGGAACGACCAGAAACCAGCCAGGTAAAGGGCGGAAGCGACTTTCTAATGCCAGAGATGACCATTAACTTATCTAGCAGTGCCTCATAAATTTGAGAATGATATCGAGTGACATTCAAAAGGAATGGGAAACATTAGGTGGTGTGAAGTGCACTGCTAGGACAGTGTGTATCAGGCTCCTAGAAGCAGGACTGAAGTCCCATAAAGCAAGGAAGAAGCCCTTCATTAATGTGAAGCAGGGAAGAACCAGGCTGCAGTTTGCAAAGCAATATATATGATTCACAGACGCACACCTGGAAATTGAGAAATGAGTGAAAACAAAAAATTATGCTGTGGTCTCTTAATTTTTTCCGGAGCTGTATATCGGAACATTTTACTACGTCCACTTGTTGAGATCCACTGATTAGCAAAGTGAGCCCAGTACAGTAACATTAGCAATTCTAACCATAATTCGGATGATAAAAACAGTATATTCATTTGGCTCGTGGCACTTTTGGGGAGCCCTGTCTCCGACCGGTGAGGGGAACTGCAAACGCGGTTAACGACTCTGTAAGGACGTGGCCGTCAGCCGCTCACCAGAATCACCGGACCCAAGGACGTCCGGACAGGAGAACCATCCCCCTGCAAGAGCGAGCCAGCTAGGCACAGGAGGGTCTGGCCTGTTTGTGTGCGTTGCCTCTTCCCCCAGATTTACCCTGATTAATTATGCAAATCGAGCATGCCGCATTTGCTGATTTACATAATCAAAAGCGCACCTCTTGGGCGATAAGGGCAGAATGGCAAAGAATAACCCCCCCCAAGCCAGGCTAGGTTACGCGTCTGTCAGGACCTCGTCCTTTTGATCTCTGCGCTTGAAGAAAAACACGCTTTGAAAGCAGAGCTCTCCTTCGCCCGCCGCGCCTGCCGTGCCCGTATGCTACCAGCTGATTGTTTCCTGCTCGCTCGCCGCACTGACGTTCACGCCGGCAAAGACTCACACCTTCCTCCTTCTCCAGAATAATCTCTCTCACGCAAAAGTTCATTATACTGCAGGATCCTAAATTGCCTAAAAATGATGCCTTACTGTGGCATTAGTAATAATAATAAAAATGGCAGGATTTTGTGCCTTTTTCAGATATATTCACCCAAAAGAGGAAAACCACAGCAATGTTATTTTAACTTAAGGTTACACAGCATATTAAGTTTTTGCAGTAATGTGGATAAAAAGTCTTAGGCCTCCATTATGTTTAAAGCTGTTTATCTGTACTGTAAATGTATATTTGCTCAGGAAAAAAAACATTATTTAAAATGAGAATATATAGAATGAAATGGTAACACAATAAAAACTAACAGGGATTCATTCTGTCCTGATATCTAGTTGGATGGCTAGACGAGCTTCACTTCAGCTCCATAACCTCTCCTCAGGGACGCCTCAGCCATTCTGTGTGTTTGTTAAATTCCACCACCAGTTCAGTAATTGATTGCATTAATTACTTCATGTGGTAGCGATTAGCCAAACAAGGTGTGCTGGTGGTCACATTCAACAAATACATAGACGGTGACTGCAAATACTGGGGTGCCTTAAGGAGTGATTTTTAAAGCTTGACAAACATAAAATCGCAGTTTTTCACTGAAACGAATAACGTTCTTTGGCTCTCGACTTTGGCGCAGTGCTGCATATGTGATGTTCATTAGTGATTACCAGCCTGGATTATTTAGTTTTCTGCAGATCTTTCCTGAACAATCCACGGTATTTCATTAAAAAACATTGTTTACTTCCCTTCATCACACCTTTTATATAATTGCTTAATGAACCGTCTCACTTAATAAATGCTTAATGAACCTTGAGGGGGTGCCTTTCTGAAATCTGTTTTGTATCGATCATCGGTGTCCCCTGTTCTCCTCTTCTCAGTTTTTAAATTAAGCATTAATAAGTATGCCCCCCCCACTTAACCCCCCACCCATCATGGCTAGTGCTCCAGTTACAGTGTTGGCCTGTATAAAGGATTCAGTCATGAGCAAATATTGAGTATGACAGAAAGGGCAGTCAGCCCAGCTTTCTGTTAGATGGTAAAAAGTAAAGCTCACCGCTGGGGACGAACTGTAACTGTTCACTGATTTAGCAATTTTAAATAAAATACTGACATACAGAAGCAGAAATTCCCTGTGCATGGCTTGTAAATGTGACGGTTTGACAGACCTGAATCTAATATAATAAACCACATTCGCACATCACCATTGAGTTTTTCTAGCTTAACAAAGCAAATCATTTTATTTTATTTTATTTTATTTTTTTGTATAGTTGTTATTTCCAGTGAATGAAGAATAGCTTATTGTCACCCATCAGGTCCAAGGTGACCGGGATGTGACCGCACTCTGCCAACACATTTGTCAGACAAATTTTAAAAGCTGCTTCTCTAAGATTTATTGTCTCTGGGTTCTGAAGAAAGATAAATACTCAATTTTATATCCTAAGCATAAAAAAACAATTTACAAATGTATGAAAGGATACAATGGAATCGGCACTGGTGTACAGCATGCGGCGTTAATATGCAGATATCATAATAGCACGCTGCAATTTATTACAGCCCAATAATAGGGTAATATTGTAAACCACGGGGCAGAGTGGAATATATTAACTGTGTTGGCCTTTCAACAGGTTTATGCATTTCGCACCAAGGCGCAATTATATCAGCATCGCATTTTTATTTACAAGCAACTTTTATCTCTCTATCCAGCAGAATGCGTCATTCTGCAGCTGCGTGAGTCGTATCATGTAGCTGTACCGGGCCTGTGTGGGTATATGAGTACGTACACAGCTGTGCCGGGTCCTACAGCCAGTGACTGGCCAGCGATACGTGCAGGGTCCCCTAGAGGAGCAACGGGGCCACGGGATAGGCCAGCTCTCCATTCTGCGTGAGACAATAGCAGGACGATGATGTGTGGGAGGGGCGGCCCCATAAAGAGAACGAGGCCCATAAATGGGGGCGGGGAAATGCCACTGTCAAGGTCGCCTGGGTCACAGGGGGCGGGGGGAAGCTTGTGTAATCAGTGGAGGGTGGAGAGCCAATGGGATCAGAGAGCACCTGTGCTAAGGCGGGACATTCCTGTTGGTGCGTGTGTGTAGGGGGGGTGAACTTCAGTGTTTATTCGGGTGTGTTAGCGTACGCTTGTGGGGCTTTGTGTGTTACCTTTGCGGAAGCCATCAGAATGACATTTAAGGAGCCTGGGTCACAATCACCAGCCTCATTAAAACACATAATAAAATCACAGTCTGCATTTAGACATCTCCAGCAAGAAAATAAAATAATAAAAGCCGTACTGCTTATGCAAGATTATCCTTAGATACTATTTAGACAGAATTATTTATATGGTTTAAACTCATCCTTAATATTAATGGCGTCTTTCGGTTAATATAAATTCACTGGGCTTTCGGGGATGTGGAATTCCGGCAGAGACACAGACGCGCTCCGAGCCCGAAGACTCGATGACAGCGGGCTCATCGCCCCATGGCTCTTCTCGCTCTCTCCGTCTTCCCTGGCAGAGGGTCCTGGCCGGACTCGTCACAGGACTTCCAGAGTGGGACGGCTGACAGAGACTCAACAGACTAACTGCCACTTGAGGGGACACAAAGAAGCCCCTGTGCTGCCCTACAAAACAAAGCCGTCAGCACAAGCGCATTCGTCGCCGCCCTGTGGCTCACAAACGGAACAGCGAGCTGACTTGTCAGATCACCTGCCGGAATAATGTTTATAGGAACCTCTCTCTCCACCATATTTTAGAAACTTACTCAAGGGCCCTACTGTAGAGTTAGTAAAGACATTTAATCCCAAATGGGTTGCATTTACAGCATATGTAGTAACTGCAAAAGGCAGAATTCTAGTAGTATGTTAATCATATTCATCAAGGTTATGCCTATACATCAGAAATGCGTGTTTGCATGTAGCTTCCAGTTATACAGGACAGAAAACACGCAAGAATTAGTGCAGGAGGCAGCAGTATACAGAGTCACTCGAGAATGGTGGTGCGGGGGGGGTGGGGGGTGTGAAAAATCTGTGATGCTTGCAGTTTTTAGAATAAGGGCTGTAGCTAAAGGCCCTGTCTTCCTGTCCCTAAGAGCAGCTGGAAGCAGGACCCCACAAGGTGTCCTGGGACCACATCCGACTCGGTGAATGTCATCGCATTTTCAAGGCGGCCATCTTGGATCGAGATTCTCTCACCTTCGGAGTGGGGGGGGGGAGGGTTAGGGTTCAGCAGAAGTCAGCTGAAATATTCTCCTTTAGCGGTCCAACACCCACCATCGTGCGGATCAGTGGCCAGCGTTTTCGGGGACATGACGGTGCACTCTATTGGAGGCACGTCAATTAACGGGGGCATGACCCGAGACTCGTCAGGGGTTCCTGGGCTGATCCTTCAGCACCCCCCCTCATTCCTAACACCC
>JAODLC010000050.1:9677424-9692975 GCA_026781145.1 Hippopotamyrus pictus
GTCGGTGTGTCCGCTGCTCCGCTGCTCCCGTCGGTGTGTCCGCTGCTCCCGTCGGTGTGTCCGCTGCTCCGCTGCTCCCGTCGGTGTGTCCGCTGCTCCCATGTAAATGACGAATTCAAGAGGCCGGCCACAGGCACGGAGCCCCGTCCAGCACGCAGTGGCCCCCCATGACGGGCCCCGCTGTGAGCCGCCTGCCTGCCTTCATCTGGGGCAGCAAATCACGGCGTGAAAGAGAGAATTGACAGTGGATGGCGGGAAGGACCTCAGGGGCCTCTCAGGGGGGCAGACCCCCCCCCCCCCCCACGCTGTTTAATATGTGCTGGACATCACGCGGACGGCGGGGCGGAAGGGGGGGGGGGTACTGGAGCCAGAGCTGAGTGATGTGAGGAAGACAAGATGCATAGCAGTTTATGTAACTCCAGCAACAATCCCGGGCATGCTCACTGTTTAGCCAGACCACCACTTCCCCCCTCTATGGGGGCGGGGCCTGTCTGAGCACCGCCCCCATTTAGCCAGACCGCTGCTTACCCCTCCATGGGGGCGGGGCCTGTCTCACAGCACCGCCACCATTTAGCCAGACTTCTGCCTCCCTCCTTTTTAGGGCGGGCAAATATCAGGTAACAGCTGTTTTATTTTTTAAACAAAAAAGCCAGAAAAACACGTAAATGTTAGAGGGCATCTGGCAGTTTGGGAAGCTCATGTCCACTGGGGGGGGGGGGGGGGGGGGGGGGTGTGCTTCGCTATCTTCTTTGTGCGCCTGGATTATCAGTCGGATCTGTGACCCATCACATTCACCAAAGGATACTATTACGAGTATTAATGCAGTCTGCTCCAAGTGCCCCCAAAACACCAAGGATCTCCAGTCACGATGCTGGGGGTGTCATGTGCGGCTGGGACACCGCATCTGTGAACGGTGCGCCAGGTTAAATTCCAGGGTTGCCAGAGTGATGCCGCCATGGGGCCCTTGAGCAAAGCCTTCACCTTCAATTACTCCAGGGACTGTCTCACGCTGCTGTCTCAAAATATATGTTGCTCTGGATAAAGCTTCTGCTAAATGAATATAATGTACAGTACTGTGCAAAAGTCAAAGAAAATGATTAAATTATCTTCATTTTGGGGTAAAACTATGACATCATGTCTGTCTAAGTCAGCCTAGCAATTTCAAAACCTCTCTTACAGTCACCCCACTATTTCCGTCCAATACACCCATGTATTCTTTTGACTTCACCACTAGCACATCTTGTATGACTAATCGATATCTCACTAACTTTGGTGGTGAAATATAACAAACTCTTGGAATGGCTGAGGTCCCCCTGAGGAGAGGTTTGGGAACTCAACTAGATATCAGTAAGTTTTTGGTGAACAGAAGAAATTCTTGGTACTTTTTAATTGTGTAACAGTTCATTTGCATATGTTATAATGTTAAATTGTGCTTTTTGTTCTGAGCAAATATATACGTACCACCTAGATAAATAGTTGTAAACATTTCCTTTGACTGCCTAAGACTTTTACACAGTACTGTAAATGCTTCCGTGACAAGTTGCATTTGTTTAACTGAATTATAGGAGCCTAAAACCAATTTACCTCTAAAAAGAGGAAGTGCTATGAAAAGATGTTATGCTACTTACAATCGGTGTGTTTGTCTTATTTATGCATGAGTTTTGTTCTGTTTGACGTATGAGCTCATTTAGGTGTTCAGTCCTCTCCCAAGAACCCTAGGCTGCTTATACCATGTTCGTTCTTTTTCCAAAAGCCTCCGGTTGCCGGTAAACCTTTCGTCCCCGTGTCCTCTGTGTTAAGGTAGGTCTTTGCTAGCTCATCGCAACTTTTATGTGTTATTTCTTTCCCTGTTTTTTTGAATGAAGTGCCACACTTCACACAGCCCTGGAGAAGCCAGAGGCTACGGTGCTTGTTTTCATATGTATTTTGCCAGTTTTTTGACAAACCCCAACAGGCGTCTGGGATACCAGCACATCCAGCCGGTCTGTTTCGTCACTGAGGGAGTCTTCAGCCAGATTCCTGCCAGCAGTTTGTCCTCCCCCCCCCACCAGTGTTTGACTTCTTAGAACCTTCCCGGAAGGACGGGGTGTTTGACAGCTCCGCTGTTTGCCTGCTGCCTCGCTCTAAGGTTTTGGTTGTCTACGCTGGACCGGTCCACTCAGTAATCCCACCGAAATAGGTGTAACCGCTCACCGCTGACCCACCGTGCCATTTTAGGTGTCTTGCAGCCACACTGTGTCACCTGGGACACCAGAGGTGCCAGCCCTGGAAGATGCTGGATTGGCTCCCGGGAGATTCACAGCTCTAGGGCCCTTAAATGAGACACATAATCTAAATAACCCCCTCATGAAACAACCAGCTCAGTGTAACAGGTATTTTCGAAGCGTTACCCGATAAATGCATCTGCAGCATAATAAACCTTCCAGCTGCTTATCCAGTGCAAGATTGCAGGGAGCCCTATCCCATAATGCACAGGGCACAAGGCGGGGTAAAGCCCTGGACAGAATGCCAGCCAATCACAGGGATCACAAACGCTAATGGGCATTTCAGAGACATGAATTCAGCTAACATCACCTCTTCAGACTACAGGAGGATACCTACATGTACGTACAAGTACAGACAAGGGAGACAAAGGTGCAAACTCCACACAGGAAGTGGGATATGAACCCCAACCCTAGAACTGAGAGGCAATGGTGACATTAATAGTCATAACCATCATAGTTATTCTCAAGATCTGCTTCAACGGAGCATTGTGTGACGGAGGCAAGTTGAGCATTAAAGGGTGAGACTGACGACGGAGTGAGGGCATCGTAGGGGAGACAAAGCCAATTATGCATGCTGGCCAACACCCTAAACATATTGATATTTACTTTTATTGTGAGGGCGGTTTGCAAATGTCACAGAGCCACAAGTGTGCTTTGCTGTGAAATATTCATACGGCCACAGACTGGATGGCGACGTGGGGCCCATCCGAGCTCCTCGCTCAGCGCGCCGGCGGGCATCCACAGCAGGAGGGATTAGGAGGAGCTCCGTCTGCGTCTCCGAGGAGAAGCGCTCCTCGGTGTTCGTCAGCCACGGGGGTGTTTCCTGTGACTTCAGCGCCGTCGAGCTGTGAGCCACAGAGACCGAAGCGGTCGGCTCCTGGGACTCGCTTCGGTGCCGTCGGGCAAAAAGATCCGGCAGGCTCCCGGACAGCTGTGATGCCCCCGGTGGTGGTCATGGTGACTCAGGGAGTGATGACAGCATCCCCTGTGGTGGTCATGGTGACTCAGGGAGTGATGACAGCGCCCCCGGTGGTGGTCATGGTGACTCAGGGAGTGATGACAGCGCCCCCTGTGGTGGTCATGGTGACTCAGGGAGTGATGACAGCGCCCCCTGTGGGTTCACTGTTGCTTTACTAACTATGGAGGCACCAGCGACAGATCTTTTACTTAAGCCCAAAAATGCTCATGTATTATGCAATAGGCGCTCCTGGCACACCCAGAACCCCCGATCTGGACGGGAGGTGCTGTGAGGTGCCGGCATCAGCTCTCCCACCCTCACTTCTGCAGTCAGCTATGAGTCGGTCCTGTAATTGAATGGGCCACTCACAGATCGGCAGGTTCTGAGTGGGTGCAGAGAACAAACGTGATCCAGGCCGGCTGGAGTCCAATTCACGGAAGGAGGCTCAACCTCCAAGCATCACCACGCCTGAGTCGGGCTCCTGGTGGGCCCCTGGCTTCACATACCGGCCCCCTTCTGTAATCCAGAGAAGCTGCTCCTTATCATTAAAACCCAGTCATACACACGCTGCTCCCACACGTGCAGCAAACCACAGGCGTATAGTTTAGGTTCAGAAAATAAAAATCCAGACCAAGGTTTTGTTTTAACCATCCAGTTGAGTACAAAGAGTCACAGTCACAGAGCACACAACTGGTTGGCTAAAACAAAACCTTGGTCTGGATTTTTACTTCCTGGAATGCGACACCTCTGCAGTAAATGCGGCAAATGGTCTCTGGGGCTCCGGGGCCTCGTGTCGGTGCGGCCCAGTGGAGAGCGGGCATCAATGCGCGCTAAACAACATCCGCTTCAGGCAAGACGACAGGCTGCTTTGCCTGTAAACGGCAATTTAAACAGACAGGGACTCACTAGCGTTGTGGCGGGGCGATGAACCCACGTCCGGGGGGGTTTGGGGGTCGCTGTGAAATACACGGATTAACTGGAGGCACGTCTGGATCTCCAAAACAGCAATGAGGACTAGACAGAACGTGAAAGTTAAAGGCCAGGGGCTGAGTCACGTATCACAGCCGTAATTATACAGAACATCCTGACACTAGATACTAAACCATAGTGGTGCTTTGGGGAAAATGAAAATACCTGATTAAACAGAGCATTCACATGACAGTTACCCGTATGATTTTGTAGTAATAACATTGAGAAATATTGTCAAAGACAGTAACCTTCCTATTCTGTTTTGATGCATTTCTGGGGATCATTCTCGCTCATCTCTGTGTGTGGGCAGTTACCATACTCTCCTAGCTCTCCCCCCTCCCCCTGCTGTCTGAATGCATGATTTTGGTGAATCTCTACCTCAAACTGCCCTCATTGAGCGTCTTCCCTGGGATGGACACCGTTCCATCCAGGGTGTCCCCTGCCTCGGTCCATGTGCTTGCTGGATGAAGCTCCAGGCTCTGTACACTGTACCAAATACGTGCTTATGGAATATGGATGGATGGAGGCCCAAGGATTCATTAAAACCCAGCCTGGCTGCTGAATTTCTGTTACACACGTGCATGTGTGAACTGTATGTGTGAAAAATAACAAGGGGGGGGGGGCTTCAAACAGCTACTCCCCCCATGTACACACAGACACGCACACACAAACATTATCACCGTTATTACAGTTTTCTCACAGTTTCTCACCATATAGTAAAACGTGTTCTCTCACACACACAGACACACACATGCGGCTGTTAAATAATTCGTGACAACCATCCCCCTCTTCCAGAATGTCCTCTAAAAGCTCTGCTGCAACATTTATGCCGTTGCCAACAGGCTGAGTTTCTCGGGCCGCCTGAACGCGCTGCTGGGAGACTTTAGCGCGCATCGCATTGAACGGCGCTGCATCGGTCATGCTCAGCAGCTCGCTGCAGCCTGGCCTGCGGCAGCCCGCCTCGCACCAAGTCACGTCATCACTGCAGAATCTAAGGTCAAGGTGGAGAGGGGGGCGAGGCTTCAGCAAAGTGGGAGGGGCTTTGTGTTGTGGGCGGAGCTTCCATAAAGCTTTTGCATTAAAGCAGGGGTCTCCAACTCCGGTCCTGGAGAGCTACTATCCAGTAAGTTTTCTATCATACCTGGCTTCTGATGAGTCACACCCGCTCTCAGGAACATACCAGGAACAGGTGTGGTTCATCAGAAGCCAAGTAGGATAGAAAACCTACTGGATAGTAGCTCTCCAGGACCGGAGTTTGAGACCCCTGCATTAAAGGAATTAGGGTCTCAAATAAAGCATGTTCATGTGAAGAGGAAGACGTCATTTTATTAAAAGGGAATAGTGACTTGCACCTCACCTGAATCCGTCACAGCTGGAAGCAGAAGGATGCCCTCAATGGTACAGGCAAGGCCGTGTTTATCCCAAGAAATGGGAGGCCTTTATCACGAAAAACAAAAAAAACCCATAATGATATAAAATTCCATGGAGTGGGACCCCTTGGCACCGTGTCGCGGAGAGCGATTCGGAGAGCCAGTGGCACCTGGGGTGTATTTACCCGCCCCCTGCGAGGCTGGCACAGAGAAACCCAAGTATTATCAATGATTTGAGCTGCTACCCAGAATCAGCACTTTCCCAGCAAGGCAGGCAACTTTTATATTACTTTTTTCACTTTACTCCTCTACTCCTGAACAATCTGTCCCTTCATACCTGGGTCATATTTCCATTTTCTGCTCTGGATTATTTTTATCATCGCGCTGCACTCATACTAGATCAGATTACGTACTGCGGCGAGGAGCTCCCAGATAAATAACGGCAGAGAAGTAGCCACTCCTGACCCATCGCGGGACTTTTATTTTGAAAGCAGGTCGCTGAAGACGGTCACGCCCAGTGACCTCGGTGTCGGGTTTCCATTACAAACCAAACAAAAGCTAATTACTAAGGCAGAGGCCTCTACACATGGGTTCATCAAGGCCTAATTACCACCAATTCTAAGCAGACGAGCCACACAGTAATAATAATTCATTCTGCGTATTCCACGGCGAATAAGTCTTTTTAAAATCTTGGCTCCAATATTAAAACGTGTAAAAAACATATAAATCTTCATTTTGTGTACCAATATTACAGGGCACCTGTGCCGCCCTATCGCATTGCAGGATTCCTGACCTCCCCGATCACGTGGCGAAGTTACCCCCACGCATGTCTGCAGACGGGCCATTTGTCGTGGTCACACAGAAGCCCCTAACGTCCCCCCCCTGCCCCCAGCACGCTTATTGTGATGTTGTGAAATGTAAAATCCTCGATAAACAGTAAACCGGCGTTTCCTTCTCATAATCGTGTTTCGCTGAACTGAAAAATGATTCAGCATTATTTCCCATTCCGCACACCGGGATCACATGTTCCATGCATCCCCCGATTCCCATTGTGTGGATAAATGCTCCCTAAAATGATTTGTGGCTATTAGCGAACGCAGTATTGTTATGTTTTTTTTTTCCGCCCCACAAACACCAAATTGCTCATGGGGTTTGAGCTGCAATAAGAAAAAATTAGAAATATATTGCAAAGCTCTTTCCAGCTGTAACTATTGTTGGATTTGTTATCATTTTATTGTGTTTAGAGTATCATGGATGGTAAACCTTCACCTTTCCCCGCGATTAGCCCCTCCCTTGCTGCCAGGAGGTCAGGGCCACATGACTATCAGGCCAGAGAAAAGCAGATCGTCTCCCCAGGTTCTCCCAGCTCGGCTTCAGATGAGAAGAACAGATCCTCGATGCTGTCCCGTCACCCGTCTCGCGAATTATTCACCAGAACTTTTTTCCCCTGGAGATATTTCAACGCAAGAAGTGACAGAGACTTCAACACGTTTATTTATGCAGTCATTTATTTATTTGCATCGGAAAATCTGCATTTGCGTCTGTTCGCGATGTGTTAATGAGATCCTTACTGACGAACCGAGTGCCATTAAAGGGAAACAGGTTTCAATATGGGGGAGAAAGGTAGCATTAATCAGGCAGTAATGAGGCTGCGAGCGCCAGTCGGTCTGGCCGGGAGGGGAGAAAGATGGCAGGTTATAAAGTGCTTTGGACAAGACTGGCGAGCTTTTTACTTGTTTGACTACAAGGAGGCTTTTAAAATAAAAAATAGCATGCGACCATTTAAAGTAAGGCGGTAGCAGCTGTTTGAATTGCACCAGCTTTTAAAATAACTATCTGTTTTAATTGTGCCAGACTTTTCCTCTTTGCAGGTTTGAGTGCGCTTTCGCAGGAAAGCTACACACACACCGACACTCGGGGAGGCGCAGCGGAGATAGACAGGACCACACCATGGAAATCTGGCAACCTCACGGCCTTCGGAGAGTGATGGAGTTATGTCTATGGGCTGCAAACCCATGCTTGATGGGGGATAGAGACAAAAATACTTCACTGACTTAAGGTAGTAGAAGGTATGACCTGTCCTAGAAAGTGTGACCTGTCCTAAAAGGTATGACCTGTTCTAGGAGGTATGACCTGTCCTAGAAAGTGTGACCTGTCCTAAAAGGTATGACCTGTCCTAGAAGGTGACACTTTTCCTAGAAGGTTTATCCTGTCCTAGAAGGTGTGGCCTGTCCTAAAAGGTATGACCTGTCCTAGAAGGTGACACTTTTCCTAGAAGGTTTAACCTGTCCTAGAAGGTGTGGCCTGTCCTAAAAGTTATGACCTGTCCTAGAAGGTGAGACTTTTTCTAAAAGTTATGACCTGTTCTAGGAGGTGTGACCTGTCCACTAACGTTTTCTGACTCTCACGCTCACGCAAGAGATCTTGCAACAAATCCATATTATTCCATTATAAACCCATTATAAACTGAAAGCATTAGGGTGGTTTGCAAACCCTACAGACTGTTTATAAGGTAATAAAACTCTTCCATACATGTAAATGTGTGTGCAGACTTGTTTCCAATTGAAAATCTCATGCCAGCCCAGCTGACCAAAGTTGGCAACTCTGCAGTCATTATTGTTAAATATTATTTCACATAATGCAAATGTGATTTCTTAAATAATTTGAACTATATTTCACTATAAAGTTAAACCTTTCACGTTGTAGGCATGCATTTTTATACCACATCAACACGATACAAATGTACGTATTAAATAAGTCTTTCAGTACTCAGGTTAATACTTTTCCATTCAAGGGCAAAGGGTTCATTCTGTAATGCATTATGTTGGTTGTCATATGATAATATTCAGCTTTTATAACCAATGAAGCAGAATTTCAAATTTCAAAGTAGATGTTCATTGCCCCTTTGGGACAAATAAAGTTTCTTGAATTTGAATTTGAATTGTTTTGTCTGATACGCTGAATTATATGTCTGACTTGCAGCAAGTTAAGTAAAAGAAGTGTAGTCAGGGCCGAAGTGGGAGTTTCTGACCAGGAGTTCAAGCCCCCAGACAGTCCAATATAATTTAAAAAACTACATAAACAATCACACTATTATTATATGTTTCTAGTAACATATCCATTATCTAGGCTTTTGAACGCACATTCTTACCTACAATTTTTAATTTCGCGTTCATGTAATTTCTGCCGGGACGTTTCACGAATATTAATAAAGCGTGGAGCAGCTCTGACATAAATAAGGAAGCTTCATCAAAGTGCGCATCAAATATATGATCTGTGCGAATTTCAAAACTTCGTCAATAAATTACTTCTTACACAATTTATTTTTTGTGCGGAACATTGATGATGCGCACTTTGACAACGTTTCCATGCGAATGGATGGTGACAGTTCAATATTAAACCAACTTCCCAGTGGATTTAAACATATTTTTTTGGTGTTATACCGAAAAAGAAGCGCTGTTATTCGCAATGTACTGTAGTTTAGTACACAGCGGCCCACTCTGCTCTAACAAACGTTCTGATATAAATCACATGTGAAATGCCGCTAGCGTGTTTAACGTGTACGTACGTACTTACGCCCACACGACGACATCAGCTGAGTAGGCAGTCCTTCCATGCTGCCCGGGACACATTCGCGTTCACACTGCTGTAAGAATGTGGCCCATATGTGTCCATCCGAATGTGGTCTGAGCGATTGGATCTCAATGCGTTTTCAGTGCGTTTTCAGTGCGTTTTGGGTGTGTTCACGACTGTATTTAGCGCTGCCCACTAATGATCGCATCACAATCGCATGTTAATACCAGGTGTGAACAGGGCCGATGAGACCTTTCTTAGAAGGTGTGTCCTGTTCTAAAAGGTATGACTTGTCCTAGAAGTTCTTACCTGTCCTTGAAGGTGTGATCTATCCTGGTAATTCTTATAGCTTACAAGTAACATGGCTGCACATATAGAAAAACAGGAATGCAGATTAACATGAAGTGCTCCTGGCTTATGTTGTATTACCACCATGGTGTAATAATAGCTCACGCCTACATTTGCATTCCAATTTTATTATGCATTAATGTTTTGCATGTACTCTCATTAGCATACTTGACGATGTTGATTTGCTGGATTTAATGGTTGATTGGGTTTGCTATGAGGGCCCCCAGGCTCTCGATTCGGGGTGGCTGGCCCGTAGGAGGGAGCTGTGTGCCCCGCACGGGAGGGAGGAGCGCTGAGTTATGAGGAAAACCACCCAGACCCGGTAATGTCACAGACCAGCATGAAAAAGAGGCATTAATCTCATTGCAACGGTGGAATGACTGGGAGAAGCAGCTAGGCTAATGAGCGCTAATATGTCAGCAGATGACAGAGGGGTCGAGGCGGGCCCTTAACCGGCCGGGAGATAAATGGGAACTGGCTCATAACGCTCATGTACACTGGAACCGGTGCCCGTGGCCGTAAACCTATCCGCAGAGGTGTGATTCCTTACTCAGCACGTGTGCGATTATGCCGGTTTATGTCTCTGTTAGCGGTATTGTCTTGATAAAATATGGACTGACACAATGCGATATAGCCCGTTTGCCAGGACTTTTCTCGACGCGCTGGGCAGGACACGGTCTGGAGGTCCTCAGGTTTTGGACAGCGCTGCCCCTAGTGACCGAGAAAGGCGTGTTTAGGTCGCACATTTTCACCCGCACTGACGTTTATCACGTCGCCGTCTTTTTAAGCGAGTTACGTGAAGAGCGGCAGGGCCCTTCAGAGCCGTCCCATGGGGAATCGCCCAAACAGGCAGGTCCGCGAGGAGCGCGGAGACAGGAGGGTGTAATAAATGGCGTACGTGGGCTTCCTGTAGCGGCCTGCCCAGTGTGCAAGCTTGCAGATCGGCCGAGTGACTAACTGCTTCCTGTCTGCGCTGTTCGGAACATATGTCACGATTCCACATCTCCCGTCTTCTGCTGAAAGGGGAGCCGAGGCCGTTCATTTCGTCCTTATCGACTTCGGGTTTCTTATCAGTCCTCTGAGGTGTTGCCCACAAGACAAGTGCTTATTTACCTAGACGGGAGAAATCCAACGGCTCTTCAAATGCAAATTATTCTATGACGGGGAGGGCATGGGATGAGGTGGCGATGTGTGGGCGGTCTGACCGACACGCCGAAATGACGAGGAGCTGGATTGTCGTCGTCGAGAACATAGTTAGAGGCGCTTGACGTGAGCGTCGATAATTTCGGCGGGAAGGGCTTGGTTTTTCTCGGCCGAGTTTAGTGCTGCCCGTCACTGGGGGGCTGGAAAATGCCAGCTTAGGGCTTAAAAAAACAGACGTGGTGCGAGTCTCTCAGAGCCTCATTCAGTATTTCTGCCAGGAGGGTAGGGGGTGTGGACAGGGACGCCATGATGGACAGAAACATGCTGAGACTGTCATCTCTGTTTTTTTTTTTTTTTTTGCTGACTGTGGGCTATCAGCTCAGTGGAAAGGAGAAGGGATGGGGGGGGGACACTGAGAGAGAAAACCTCCTACAGAAGGGGCCTTTTTTAATTCCCATATATAACCATTAGGAACACAAACAAATGGAAGCACAGCTGAAACTGCAGAGGGGAGTTTGAGCCACGTATCGAGTGCCCCCCCCCCGGCATCATTCCCATGAGACGTGCCGTCAGCCCGTTATATTCCCATCACAGGCCCGCTGTAGAGGCCGGAGCGCGGGGACCGGCTGGGCTCTCTCTCCATAACCAGGCCGGTCACGTCCACCCGCAGCCCTGGGGGTGACCCGGCCTTAAGCGGTCAGTTAAACGAGCGGCGAGCCGGCCTGCCAACCGCTGCTGACCGCGGTAAAAAATGGGGTTCAGATGCCGGTGAACAGTGCTGCAGACGGGATGGCGGAAAGCGTGAAACATTCCGGAGAGATTCGCTTGTTAAAACACCTGCTACGACAACTCTTTCGTGTATCATGAATTTGATATAAATATGAAGAGATAATCTATGTTTTTTCCCAGCTTCAGATCGATATTGTCCTTATAGTATTTCTTGATTGTCCTGAATAGATATACACACAAGTGGACGCATGCATTCCATCGACGGTCGTGAGCGATCCAAACAGGCCGTTAACCAGGTTGGGCGGGAGCCAACCGGCTCTGATAATTACACAAGACGGAGCTGAGTAATTATGAGTCAGAGGATCCAGGATGCGCTTATGTTAACTCAGGGCGCGAGCTAATCTTCGCTTACTTCCTGGAAGCCGAATATTGAGATGCGGTAATTTGTTATTAAGGAAAAATGCACATCAGCAAATGCAGCCGTTCTCGATGACCTCTGCGGCCACCTGCGTCCGGCAGACTCTCGCTGTCGCTAAAGCGGTACGACGGCCCTGAGGCAGCTGCTACGGCTTCAGCTCAGGCGTCCTGCTCACGATTCCCCACCCAGGCTGCATGAGTGTGGAGTTTGCATGTTCCCTCTGTGTCAGGGTGCCGTGCACTCAGGCTTTCAGACGCTGACGCAAGACGTCTTACAGCAAAATCTATATTATTCCATTATAAGCCTAAAATTAGCTACATCAAAAGCATTGGGGTACTTTGTAAACCCCATACACTATTTACACGGCATTAAAACTGTTAAATACATGTAAATGTGTGTGCATGCGTGTGCAGCCTAGTCTCAAATTGAAAATTTCAGTATAGCCAGCTGACCAAAGTTGGCAACCCTGCTGTGTTTGTCTGGGTTTCCTTGTGGTACTCTCCTATGGGTGACCTGTGACCCCCTGACCTGTGAGCTATGAATCCTGGGATAGAATACAGGCTCACCATGACCCTGCACTAGAAATGCAACTGTGGATAAAATGGATGTACACACAGTCAGATATAACACAATACACTCAAAACACAGAGCTGCTAATTATACTTAAAAAAACTGACCTTTGTAACATAAAAACCTTAGCAAAAGGAGAAAAGAAAGATAAACATCTTCGACGGGTAGAATTAACAAACTGCCAAACGGCTTTAGAGGCTAATTTATAAGAAATCGTGACATTTGCAGTCAAAGGTACAAATTCGCCTCCAGCTCTGCGTGAGTCTTAATGACGCCCCTGTACCAGTGTGGGTTCCCCGCTTGGACGCCTCTCGGTTCTCCCTGCACCGTGTGTGGGCGTATCTCAGTGGGTGGACACAACCTCAGACTCCCAGGCAGACGGTTAGCGGCAGAGCGTCGGCGTCGGCGTCGTGCCGTGCGCGCGGAGCGGGATTAGGGGACCGGCGAACCTGCGATCCGCTGACTTTCGGCTATCGGAGCTGAGTCGCATGCAGCAGAGTCGAGGCCCCGAACAGTGAGGCCCCAGCTCCAGTTCTCCGGGTGTCAGGCCGGCCCGCAACTCCTGACAGAGCTATTAACTTTGATCTGGTGATCTCCTGCTGACTGCAACACCGCAGCGAGCAGTGGGGAGAGAAGAAACACCACCGCAATTCCATTCCTGCGACGTGACGGATTATATCCCTGACAGGATGTCTTGTCAAAAACCCTCTGCGCCCCTGCGGGATATTACGGTATCGATTTCCACGGGATGCTAAACGCAGTGCCCGGTCTCGCTTAAACTTCTGCCTCGATGAAGGGTTCACCTGTTACTCTGACGCTGGGAAAATAATTCAAAGACAAGAGGCCCCGCAAGGAGAGCCTTCAATTTGCAAGCAATCTCCTCACCCTGCTCTGCTGGATTACAGTCAGAGCCACCCAGCTGGACTGCCAGTGTGCTGTAACCCTTTACTCCCCGGAGCTTCTGTTTTTGTAGCGCGTCGGCGCCCCCTGTGTCACCCGCCTGTCTGCGGCGCTCGGAGCTCAGTGCCGGCTCTCCCTCGCTATTTATTTATGTAAATCGTATCCTTGGCTTGTCACCGTATCGCCAACGGACCTGACCCTCCGGAGCTAATCCCAAAATGATGATTTAAGAACATTCCCAGTCCAGGCAGGATGTAAATCGAGATTAAGGCGGCTGTACCGAACGAGCCGTCACCGACTGGGAAGGGCTGTTCAGCTTCGCTTATAAATGCTTTCAAAGTTATATTATTAATTATGAACCCAGAGGACTGTTAGACACTGATACTCACTGAAATATGCTTTCTAAATTATATAATTAACCTTTTCCCAAACTTCAGCTTGTGTTTATTGATGGGTATGGATAGTTCTAAATAGACTCCGAAAGCATATATCAATATTAAACAACGGCTTTTATTAATGATTACGAATACTAATTAAAAATAATACATGCATCAATGAAAAATATCATCAATAAGCACTGCTCAAATGATTAGCGCTAGCAGGTATATAAGCCTTATATATGAAAACCCAGAAGTCTTATCAGTGTACACATGACAATGAAACAGGGCTGGATTCTCACAATACAGATTCTGAGGTCAGAGGAATGTGCATTATTTAAAAAGGTACTGGTCGCCATAAATGAACAGATCAAAGAGCAGCACTCAACCTCTGTCGGCACGTTGCAGGGCCCCGCTGCCCCCCCGGCGTCGCGGCCAGGCCCCTGCAGACCCTCATCAAGCGAGCAGGAGCCGGCTGTGCCGAATATCGCGGCCCTGAACATTTCTTTCAGCCTGGGTCAGGTTTTATCAGAGGGCGTTCAATGGCCACCCCTCTGCTGTAATACCTCTGCATTTAAAGGCTGCTCTGAAAATAACACACGCCAGAACGGTGGCATTTTGAAGAGGGAGAGGTAACATCTCCTAACAGAGGAATGTCAGGCTGGGGCTGTGAAGTGTGTCCAACTTTGTAGATATAAAGCCTCACTTAAGCAGATCTCTTTTCAAATGGCTGTGATTTCCAGCGTGCCGCAAAGGGCCCGTCACGAGCGCGGCCTCGAAGAGATCGCCGCACTTATCCGCGGCGGGATCTGGGCGTAAATGTCGTCTTCTGAAAATGGCACCGTAAATATTCGGCGAGGCAGAGCGAAAGGAATGGAGAGGCTCGGCCCGGCGCCCCCTGCAGGCGGGTGAACGCAAACGCAAGGGAGGCCAGCGTATTAAGAAGTGACCGCCGGTGAAGCGTGGCACGGGGGCGGCTGCGACCGGACCTCGGTAGGCGGGAGCTGAAGCCGAAACAGCAGCGGGGAGCGCCTCTTGTCAGGAGGCTCGGGAACAGAGCCTCAGAGTGCCGGCTGTTTAAAAATAACTCTTAGGCGCTTAAGGAAGTGACGGGGCTGTGTGTGTTCTTCTACCACAGAGGGACGCGTAAGCACCCAGGGGTGATTTCCCACAACGTCGGGCCTGCTCCTGTTGGCGATGCCGATAAGGCTTCCCGCCACCTGTTATAAACAGCGCGAGGGATCCGGAAACAGATTCCGACGGCGAGCGAGAGTGACGGATAGCCGAATTAGGGGGGAGTTTGGGCAAGAGCTGAGAGATTAGGGCCGTTAGGGCTTAGGGAGCGGTGTTTGTTTTGTGGGGTAAACCAGAGGGGCCCGGAAAGTGCTGAGGGGGCTCTTTGCACAAATGAGGAGCCCGTCGACGACGGCGAGGCCTGAAGAGGAGCGGGCGAGCGAGCCGGAGGAGCCCGAGGGGAAGACTACTGCAAGGCATCATTAATTCTCCCAGCAGGCCGCCGTGCGGGACGAGGCCCGCGCGCGTGGGGCGTGTGTGTGCACGTGCGGGGCGTGTGTGCGCGTCCTGCACGCCGCGGGCCCGCCGCGGCTCTGATCCGGAAAGCCACCGCCGCGAACAGACGGAACAGAAGGCGCCCGTCATCTGCGGATCCGGCACACGCGCGCCAGCTGCGGGCCCCTTTCGGCCGGACATTTAGCACATGCCAAATGAGTGCCGCCAGGCGGGGGGGGCGGCCTGTCCCACGGTGTGCGGGGGGGGCAGGACGAGGCCCCAGGGACAGCGACAGTGTGCTCATTAAAGGTGTGCGCCGTGCACAGGTACCAGTAAAATCAATTCGCGGCAGGTCCTCTGGTTATTACAGTCCATTAGGACAGGATTGCCGCACACAGGGGTGACAGAACTGGGGGGGGGGGG
>JAODLC010000050.1:9693075-9705473 GCA_026781145.1 Hippopotamyrus pictus
GACAGAACTGGGGGGGGGGGGGGCAACAGCAGGGAGGGGGAAGCAATATGGGATTCAGCACTACGGGGTCAGACAGGAGCAAGGTGTGCCGAAGAGACTGGGGACGATACCAACTGCTGCCGCAGCTTTAATGGAGAAGCTCCAGGAGTCATTAACTGTTGCCGAAAAATAAAAAAACACAAAGACGTTTACTGAGAATAAGTGTCTCAGACACAGGATTAAAGGAGAGCTGAGTGTGTGATTCCAGGGTATCTGCATGGCAGAGGCGGGATCCCCTGGGTGCTCTCCGTTACCGCGTCTTTGGAAGCTTCTGGATGGCGTGTGATGTCCCCATGGTCTAAGCCCCGCACGTGCCCCACCTTCACACGTGGCAGTCTGCTGAAACAACACAGGACATGATGCGTTCCCTCGTAAAAGCTTTACGGCGTGCCGAATACAGCGGCGGGTAAAGTCTGTCGAGTGGAACGGAGGACATCGTGCCGTTGTTCTGGGGCCAGGAGGGACTGCCTGTCAAGCGTGGGCCTCGTAAACAGGGCACGGTGGCGAAAGTGCAAAATGGCAGAAGCCTTGGGGCCAAACGATATCCGCCCCGCCCATACTCTTAATGTGCAGTGAGTGTCCGACCGACCGGCATGAGTCATGTGACGCACTTCCTCCGTTATAATAATAAACCGAGGGTTTGACAAGGACCGCCGTGGGGTTGTGTTTCACCAAGGGGGGGGGCACCAGCAGCAGAGTGCAGCTGATTGGGCTCCGCCCCCAAGTCTAGAAGGGCCGGTGTGGTGGTGGAGGGGTGGGGTTGTGGGGGGGCAGGGGTGCTTGAAGGGTTGAGTGAATCTTCCGTAATTGGAGTGACCCTTCAGCTCTGACTTCCTTTCTCTCACTCTCTCTCACTCTCTCTCACTCTCTCTCCACCTCCCACAAACAGTAGTTCGCTGAACCCCAGGTTCTCTCTCTTGCCTGGTGTATTGCTGAGCTTCGCCATGCCCTGAAGGTGAAGGAGGCCTGGAGGAGGCATGGATAGGATGCTCAGGTGGGCGCCTGCGCTGGTATATGTGTGTGTGCATGTGTGTGTGCGTTCCCGTCCATGTGACCAGACAAACCGTGCATATCGACAATGCCGTCACACGCTCCTTCTAAAGTGAATTATTTATTATCCACTCTCTCAGAAAATCCTGTTTTCCCTCTTTAGAACCCTCCCTGCCTTTTCAACAGTCATTTGAAGCCGTCAAAGACCGTCGGCAGAACATCTTGTAATGGACCACCTGTTCCATCTGGTTTAAAGTTTATTGTCGTATTTCTGGATGGATTTTAATGGGATCCGGGCTCGGCTGGGCACGCGTTCCTTACTGATGGCAGAAGACTGTTATAAATAGGAAAATCAAACACAGGAAGGTTGTTTCTTTCTGGGGCTTAAATGCATTTGGGAATTTTATGCACATCAAGACGTCAGTTTTAGCCCCAAACATCAAAGAACTGCATTCAATTATAGATGTTCATAACTGCATGTTGCGCGATTCTGCTGCTCCTCATTGGTTCTGGTAGGGTCACCCCATGCAGCTTCTCAGTGCCCCTGCTGGGCTCGGCCCACGCTCTGTCACCTGCACTGCCACCTCTCCACCTGCCGCCCCCGCCTCGGTGCTCCGACCAGTGGGCCCCGCCCCCCCAGGTTATCCGACCAGTGGGACCCGCCCCCCTCGGATCGCGACCAATGGAAGGCGAGCAGCACCCACTACAGTCCATGGCCATTTGCCGTCTCCCAAGCTTCCTGAGTTCAGCAGAGTACGTGTCATTGGTGACTTAATCCCCCCTGCCACAGAGACAGACATACGGATGCTTTACCGTTCCCCCTGCTCGCATACTTTCATGCCATATCTCCCGGGATATTCTCGGAGCAACACGTTAGCCTGGAATAAACCGGTTGTGGCAGGCTCTGTGCTCGTTGTCGTCGTCGCAGCCGGCGCTCAGCAATCCAGATGCAGGCCCGGAAAGCTAACCTGTCACCGCCAACCAGCCATCCCCTCGGCGCTGGAGAAAAACAGCATCTTTCCCCTCGTTTCCAAGTTCACCGTGTGGCCACGTGCGACGTTACGATGGTCCATAATATCGTATCTCAGAGTAAGCCTGCAAATCCCCCGTGTAAAGTTCCGGCACGAGGGTCGGCGTGCGGACACGCGCGCTGTCACCCTCACATCCATCCCGAGCCGTTTGTCGGCTGGATTCCCGTAGCTCTCCTCACGGATGGACCTCCCTTTCCCTGCCCTCTTTCTACATGCCATTATTTCTCTCCTTCACTGGTATAAATGGCCAAAAAAAAAAAAAAAGATGAAAATGATTTTTCCCAACCTGGCAATAATATGCTGGGGAACACGGCTAGATGGGACTGACGACCCGGCCACCCCTGCCTGCTAATTGAAATCCAATGAGGTGTGAAGGCGTCTCTGAAGAAAACACAATCAAAAGGCGGTAATGTAGCAGACGCAGCAGCGACATGTATAATTTAATTTGGACACCGCTACCTCTTATTATAGACCCTCCGCAGCAAATTACAGCCCGAGATGGATTCCGTGTGGCAGTCTGGGAGACTCTCACTCCGATTACCCGCTGATACGAGGTCCTGACCCTGCCACTAATTACTGCTGACATTTTTTTAAAAAAAAACAAGCGATAGTTTCAAATATATTTGATGCTAAAATTCTCACTCGGATGGCATGGTCACTCGGTTGCATCCAAGGTTTTGGGTTTTAATCCCATCTCTGCTTTGTGTGTGCAGTTTACATGTGCTCTCTGCTTTGTGTCTGCTTCCACCTGCAGCCCAAAGACATGCAGTCAAGGTGAACTGGAATCTACAAATTACCCATTGTATATATCCTATAAGGGACTGGCATCTGACCCTCTGCTGACTGGGATAGGCTCCAGCCCCCCCACCCCGTGACCCTGACTAGGATAAAGAGCTCGAAGATGGGTAGATACCAAGGTCACTCCACTGAGCTATATTGTGCTATAAATTGGTAATGCTAAAGGTCTCTGTCTATTGCCAGTCGTTTTTATTTAAATGGAGCCAGATATGCAGGTATTTAATATTCAACCAAGATTTTTCTACCTCAGTTCCCATGATCCTTATAGCCACTGCCTCAGATGTATAAGAACACGCTGCATTCATATTTATATTTATTAAGTTGCCAGTAACCAAGTTATCCACAGAGAAATTAACACGGCAGTGACTGACACTGTCTGTCATCCAGTCAAGGTATTAAATCCCACTTGCTCTGCAAGCTTTTTTTTTTCTTTTGAGAAAGTCAGCTTTAACAATGCTTATAAACAGATGCACTTATCAACTGCATTGAGTTATAAATTGGATGAAGATTTTTTAAAAATCTAAGGCAATTAATTGAAGATTGGCTCAATACATTTCCATCTAAGACCCCAGACACACACGAGTGAATTTCACTGGAGACATATCGAACATATTTCTCCATTCCAAATTCAGACATTTTTTAAAAGGAAGCTATCCAGGGAAAAGCCTAGCAAGCTTTCTCATTATAAATTATTAATACATGTTACTGACTGTTCAGTTCGGTTACTAATCCGAGTCTTCAAACCAAAAACATTTTATGATGTCATAATTCTGTTTCAAAGAAATAGAACAGGTAACCACTGGCTAACCAGCATGTCTCCATTAAACCATCCTCTCGGGTCTTGTAAATACTGTCCCACCATATTTGCATGTATCCTAATTCATCACTTTCTGAATACAAGGAGAGTGATCACTTTCTGTCAGGCATACATGTGCTTGTAACCAGAAGGTTCTTGGTTTGTGTACCGACAGAGCCTTGATCCGATAACTCTGCGCAACCCAGATTCATGCTAGTAAGAGCATCCTGCTGTATCAGTGCATCTGAACCTTGAATAAAGGCCCCTAACTTCAAATGTTCCAGAGATGCTGGATGATCCTGCTCTCTTACTCATCATCTTGGACCTGGGATGTCAAACTCCAGTCCTGGAGGGCCGGAGCCCTGTGTAGCTTAATTCTTCTCCTGTTCCACCAGAAATGATTCAGCTCAAGAGCTATGTGGTAATTAGCACAAGAAGTTGAATCAGGTGTGTTAAATGAGGGGAAACCCAAAAATGTGCAAGGCTCCGGCCCTCCAGGACTGGAGTTTGACACCCGTGCCTTGGACAGAAGCACATATTAAATAAGTATAGAGTAGTGACAAATTATTGGTGGATGGGGGAAAAGTGTGGACCACCCATGAAGCTGGGGGTTAAGGGTTGAGAGAGATAACCAATTACATTATGGTGGAGGTGGGTCCAAGCAACTAGAGGACGCAGGACCAACCAATCAGATGTTTTGGTCCTGCCTCCTCTAGTTGCTTGAACCCAAGTCCTCCATAATTTAATTGGTTATCTCTCTGAACCAATCATTTTTTGTTCTGCTCTTATAATACTTTTGTGTAAGTAAAACTGCCACAAACCCTGGGATTCAAACCTGTGTATTCAAATTGCTGAGTCACACATGGTCCCAATAATACACAGATGATAAGATTCTCCTTTTTCTCTGGCTCACATTTAAGTCTATAAAATTGTGCATTGCAACAGGTTGATTAAAGAGTGTAGGTAAACTGAAGCCCCACTCTGAAGACACTGAAGAGCAGATGTTCAGATGGCGGGGAAGTGCAGGTCGGTTTGCAGGGGGAAACGCTTAAACTCGGTATTATTAGCAGCGGGGCGAGAGTCGCACTCAGCACCGTGCAGAGCGGGGAAATGACGTCGCGCAGCACGGAGGCAAATCACTCCTCAGAAAGAACATTTCCAGTGACACCGGCGCTCGTTTACTGGAGAGGGAGGTTCCGGTGGGCGGACAGCAACGCGGGAGACTCGCTGGTAACGGGAAGCCGCGAACGGAGCTCTCGCGGAAAACGCTGCCGCTCTCCGGACTTTAGTTCCGCACTGACTTACCTCAGACGATGCAGCGAAGAAAAAGGAATACATGCCGGCATCGGTGTTTGCGACAGGTTGGGGTTCTCTTTAGGTCACCTGGAACAGGAGCTGGTATATGACATCACTTTGAGCCTGGAGGCTGTCCAAGGAGGCAGCATGTATAGGTTTCTGCAGGCTGGAATAGTGGGTGTATAAGGTGGGCGTGTCTAGCACGGGCGTGTCGAATGGGGGGCGTGTCAAATTGGGGGCGTGTCAAGTTGTAGGCATGTCAGAGGTGGGCGTGTCAAATGGTGGGTGTGTCGAATGTGGGCGTGTCAAATGGTGGGCATGTGAAAAGTGGCGTATACAATAGAGCAGGTGAGCCAAAAGGTTATTTCTATTGGCTGAAAATTCTGTCAATAAATGTTTCAGAAAGAGACCAGATAATCACCAGACATATTGCTCTGGCAATGACTATGATTTGACAGATATCTATAATTAAGTGAAGTCATCTTTATTTATATAGCACATTTAAAAGACACAAAGTGTTGCACAATAATTAAATGCCTGTTTTATATTTCTTCATATAGTGTAAGACATGTTCTATGCTTGTTTACACATACAGTCATACTTCCAGAAAGAGCAAAGGAAAGTACATCGTGATTCCACCTACTTCGGCATGCTCTATTTCGGTTGACAAACTCACAAACCTGTAGACATGCCCACAAACCTTCTGACATGCCCTTTAACCTTCCAATACACCCACTAACCTTTCGACACGCCCATCAAGCTTTTGACACGCCCACAATCCTTTTGATACGTTCACTAACCTTTCGACACGCCCATCAAGCTTTTGACACACCCACAATCCTTTTGATATGTTCACTAACCTTTTGACACGCCCATCAAACGTTTGACACGCCCATAATCCATTTGACATGCCCACAATGTTTTTGACACACCCATTAACTTCTTGACACACCCACTATTCCATCCTGCAGAGACTGACTTCTTGGAAGCAGGGGTTGGCCTAGCTTTGTATTTTTGGATTGCAGGCGAAAGCCCACACAACATGTCAACGCCATACACATGCCCACACAAAACCAGGGGCAGGAGTCGGACCCCCAGCTCTGGAGGTGTGAGGACACTGTGCTAACCGCTAAGCCACAGTGGATTCTTAAGAGGCGACCACTCTGGATTTTAATAATGCATGTGCTGACAGCGATTTGAGACTTATTCACATTGTCAAGCCTGACTAGATGCATCTGCAACCAGAAGACCAGGTTGTACCTCAAAACCTAATAGTTGTTCGACAACAACCACATAACAAAAGGGAATTTTGTAATTGTAGAAATGCAATGCCAGAGGGATGAACAGCAGGATAGTTCAATTTGGCCTGTTCCTCTTCTTTAAGTCGCGAAAACTCCAACAACAGTGCCAGCAATAGCCTTCATGTTATCGCATTATACAGGCCGGTAAACGTTAGAACAAATGCTTGTCGTGTAATGACACCATTGCCTTTTGGCGAGGACATGTTCCTCAGATTCTTCTTAGAGGATCCGTTTCAAAGCGCCTTTCATTTTAGCGCTCGGCGTCAAAAGGCTCCTTGCTCTCCCGCCAGGTGGAACTTCCCACGGACCTCAAAGCCGAGCCGAAGGTCAGGCACAAACATCACTCTGACGAATCTTTCTCCATTTCCCCTGGAAGCAGGGGCTACCAAAGATCGGCGTAATTGCATGTTAGTCTGCCGAAGCTGGTGTCCTGCGGCGAGCAGATAAAACGGAGCTTTGATTCGCGCTCCTTCGCCACTGTGCCGGCACGTGTCCATGTCGACCCCCGTTTCGGCTGCGTGGACCGAGCCTCCGGTGGCCTGGCCAGACTCCAGCCTTCTTGGAGAGGAGACTGGGAAACTCAGAGTGCAGAGAGGAGCCGCATCAAAAGGAGGCGAGATCAGGCCGGCCATGCACCACAGTCCTGGAGCCCTTCTCCTACAAGGTTTATCTTCAACGGCATTATCGCATCGGCCATAGCGTGGGATTAGGGAACTTTGTGCGTCTGAGAATAGATGAGACGTCTAACGTGTTTATGGATGTCTAATTGCAAGTGAGCCGCCTCTGGCATTTTGCGGTTAAAGCGAGGGAACAAACGGGTGAGGTGGGGATTAAACAAGAACACTGCTACTCACACTAGGAAGCCCACACCCCCACTGAGCACTCACCTCTGCAGAGACGGCAGACCGAATCGAGGCACAGCCCTGTGTCCTCGAGCCTCAGGCCGGAGCGGCAGTGATCAGAGGCAGCGAGCGTGACCCGCAAAGGTGACTCCGACAGTGACAAAGGGACTGAACGGGGACGGGGGGGGGGGGGAGAGACAGGCTTCCCCGGATGTGACCGTTCCATCTGGCACTGCGGTGAGGAAGCTTTTCTGTCAAGAAGGAGATTTCAAAACAATGCAAAGCCTAGGAGGCTTCTGGCAGACTCACGCCGAAATCATCCGCACGCTTTCTGGTGACTATTACACCTTCCACTGCAGATTCCAGGGCAAATTACAGGGCCAACAGCCTCCCCTAACATTTATAGGAGGACAAAAGCAGGGAATCACCTTCAAGGTAAGCTGAACCTTATTATGTAGAATACACCCCCCACTACCACCATCAACAGGAGCTATTATAGTAGGGGTGCACATTCAGATGAGAAAACCCAGTCTTGTGGTTTTCCTCCCACATGCGGAGTGGGGGAGAAGGGGGGAGGGGTTCTGCCTGCGGCTGGCCCTCGCCAAAGTTCACCGGCAAAAATCCGTCTCCTATGGGGAACCGAATTAAATAGAGCATTAAATTTATAAGCTCACGACCAATAGCTGCTGACCACACGGAATTGCGTTCACAGTCTATTGATTTGTAATAACAAAAGAACGTACGAAAGTTAAAATGAAAAAGAAAGTGCCACCGTCACATGGCCAGGGGGACTCGGGCGTCAGACGTCGAGGGGGAGCGGAGCCTTAAATCGGAATTGTTTTTGAAGTTTTCTGGATTTCCTCCCTCCCCCCGGTCCGCTTGTAGCTTTCAGAAAGCTGGCATCCAGAAATATAATTAAACGGGTGCCACGTAGGTAATTTTGTTATGCTGATTAACATTTGCCACGGACAAGGCTAATCAACAGGCCCCCCCCCCCACAGGAATCACTGGCTAGTGGCGCGCGCGGCCGCCAGCGAAAGCCAAAGGAGCCGCAGGAGGCGTGCCTAGTGCCTCCGCCAGGTACCGCCAGAGCGAGCAGGTCACCCCGGTTCGTCCAGCGACGGTCCGTCCAGGCCAAGTCACGCCAAGTGGCGCCGTGCATCGGCTGCCACGAACGCGGCATGCGGGCGCACTCTGTTCCTCCGTTCCGCCACAGTTTGGCCCAGTAATGGCACAGGAGGTGCTACCGGCGTGAACAATGGGCCCGTTATTCTCGGGTCTGACGCACGGCGGGTCGGGTCACCTCGTCATTGGCAAAAAATTACCGCGGCGGCCAGCTGGTTAGCCGATTCAGCTGATTGTGGTCAGCTGGTGATCTGTCCATGATGAAGGCCGGAAATACGGCAGTCAGAAAAACCAGACAAAATCAGGGGTCCTGCCTCGGGAAAAATTAAACGGTTAAACAAATTAAATCTGACCTATCGATCTGCCACCCCCCCCAGCAAATTTTAATGCCAGCCACTCCCCCCCAAATCAGCACATTTAACCACCTGCAATGTCTGTTGATTAGCAGATTATTGACATTGTATTGTTTTTAATTCTCGCTTGTTTCTCTTTCAGCTCACAAAACAGCTCAAGCGGCCCATCTGCGGCACCCCCAGTCACATCAGCCAACAGCCCCCAGAGAAGTTAACCCGCCACTGTGTTGGCTGGATGGTCTCGAAATACCTTGATTACTAACTGGGAAACGTATGTCTTCAAAAGATGTCACCGTTTACAGAGACGATCTCCTGTAAGGGAGTTTTGATGTCGGCACCCAAGGTCAGTTAGCTGTGAACCATGTGCTCCAAAGGGACGCCATTTCAATCTGAAATCATTTATTCATGCGCCGCACTCATGCAGGTCATGTCCGCGGAGAGCGAGCGTTGGTTAATGGGGAACCTCTCTCGTCGAATCCCCGTGATCATCGGAGAGCCGAAAACCGAACGAGATGCAGTTCATACTCCATATGTAATTAGCACAATCCAATAAAGCAGATAATTGCAGCTATCTACAGAATACATATAGCATGGACCGCGACAGAGGAGAACGTGCTAATGACTTTCCACAGATTTGTTTAAAAGCAGAACAATGAAATTGTGATATATGTCATCGACAGCAGGATTACTTATGTGGCCCAGATTGGCGTCTGCGCCATCCCCGAGAGTCCGTGAGGTGTCGGAGAGGAGATCGCTCTCGAAAACCTGGTTCTTCACTCCATCAATCGATCTCTCTAACTCGGCTCGGGGTGTCCGCACGTAATTGCGTTCCGCGTAAAGGCTAAAGCAGTACGGTGCACATGAGAGCGGTTAATATCCGCAGCATCGAGTCAAAGCCAGCCGTGCGAGAGACTGCAAAAGGTCACCATGCAAGAGCACCCAGGAGATGGAGGGCAGGCGGGCTAGCTGACGGAGGACTCATCCGACGTGGAGGAACGTCGCAGACCGGAGTCGTAATTAAAGCCGGCCTTTTCGCTAGAGTGGCTCGCAGGAAGGGCCCCATTGGACGTTATGTTGATTAGGGTTGTCACATTGATCTTCAAGCCTTATAAAATCTATTTAGCTATGCCGGGTTCCTGTGTCGGAAACGCAGCACTTGTGATAAACGCGAATGAGAATGCCCTTTCAGCACAACGCTGATTAAGCAGTGGAATTGCATTTCGCTGGTACTCCGCCATATGGCCATCGCAAAAGGTGCTCCCAAAACCTGCTCCTGTCACGAACGTTGTGGATTCACCCTCCCATCTCACGGCTGGGAATTTCCATGGGGGATGTTACCAGAGGCACCTCGTGTTAGCTGTTAGCTGCAGACATTAACACCGCGACCGGGGCATTTAGCACATGGTAGCAGTATCCCCTAAACTCCAGCGGCCCTGTATTCTCTAACATTTGGCTGATAATCCTGAAAGATGATAATCTTCATAACCTTAAACTGGATTGTTTCGTTTTTCCCCTTCCTGTTAACAATCTCTGCGCATGCTACCGGAGACAGCCCTGCTACTCCCACACTGGCCACACGATCCCATCCGAACCGGAATAACAATGCGGCTGATGGAGCAGGAATAGGTTCTACCTTCAGGCTAAAGAGCCCTCTTTGTTTGGATTTCAGTAGAGACCTTCGCTTTCGAAAACGGAGGGAAGGGGCTGGGATCGTTGGCGGCAATGCAAACCTTCCTTCCCGTAACAGCTCTTCCTTGAATATAGACTTGTGATGTTTTATTAACACAGCCCATATTTGATGGATGAACATCTCCTAGTAAAAACAGGAAGGAAGGAAGCGGCTTTGATGCTTTTCCGGAGCCGTGCATGCGTCTGTCTGCGGCTTGACGGAGTTTTTGGCTGACGGTGGGACTCAACATCTAGGAGCGCCGCGTTCAGGCCGTGAGAGTGATGCGGCCTCAGCTCTGACACGCTGATGCTGACACGTGACGAACACCGCGTACCGGCGAATGCGGGTCAGCCCAAATACCGCCAATTTCATGCTTTTACAGCTCACGCACACATACCGAAAGACACTTGCCAGCCCTAAAAATCTCATATTGAGGAATTAAGAGTGCATCTTTTTCATGAAGCATCCATTATGAATAAACAGGCGATCAAACATACACCCACGGAGTAATTAGTCTTCATGTATAAATATTGTTGTTGTCTTATGTCAGACACAGTGACTGATGTTTGTAGTGCTTTCATTCTAAAACAGACAATGCCGTTTAACTTAATGGTTTTTAGAACCATTTTTGCCATTTTCCTATAACACTGAATGCTTTGTAAAATATAAATATGTATCTTCAGCATACAAATATACAGATAAGTGCTGTAGTACCAGGAACACATTAGTTATACATTAGAGTGCAGAGAGTCTCCTAATCTCTTTCTACTCTCAAAGTAAGGAAAATTAAACAAAGTCACAGCAACATGTGGATAATTTTTTCCATTGCACAAAAAAATGTTAATTTTGCAGTAAATGCCTGTGCACACTGGGTTTGTAAGGGAATAATTAATCACCCCAACCTGTTTCAAACATGATATGCTATTATTGGAATACTGACATCCTCCCTGAGGAGAAAACCTGCATCTCCATGCTAAAGGTGAACATTCCCATAAAGACAAACAGATGGATGGATGGATGGATGGATGGATGGATGGATGGATGGATGAAAATGATGGGGATTGGTAAATGACTAAACGGATTGTAGATAGATAGACAGACAGACAGACTTTGTTGATGTGGAACACCCATAAAGGGCTATGAGGCTCAAAGTAGCAGGCAGAAAAATGGCAGGTGGCTTTGTTTCTGTTTGGAAGTCACAGACACGAACGAGAGCACAGGAGAGATGCGGATCGTCTTCCAGCTCGCTTCCTTCCGTTGAGCAGATAAGGCATGGGGACACGGGACCTGCATGAGCCAGAGCGAAGCCCCAGGAGGGTGGGGGCTCTCTCTGCACCAAAGAATGGGCTCAGCTTACGTCACACCCCCCCCAAATCCCCACCAGCCCCCCACCCTCACCCTGCAGACTCTCACACATCACAGCTGGGGGTCCCCATCCCTCCCCAACACCGGCCCTAACATCTTATATATTAAAAATATAAAACAGCAACTAGTGGCATGTCAAATATTAAGCGTAGGGCCAGATCGCAGGACTAACAACAGAGGAAATAACTGCTGCTGCTCTGCCACGGCAACCGCGCATCCCATCTCCACGGCGACCACACCGGCTTCATCAATAACTTCGGTATGATATCAGCCCTCGTTATCTGCATTTTATCAGGAGCCAAAGAGCTGTGAAATCTCCCTGATGGGAACATTAATGACCCCGTTTTCTTGTTTGGCATGATATCTCAATAGCAATGCCGTACCACACTGCCAGTTGGACTGCTTTGGACAAAAGTTTTTTTTTTTTTTTCTTAGAGGCATTTGAGGGAGAAAGTTTTTTTTTTCCTCTCTAAATGTATTAATTTTATTGCATTGAAAGATCAATAACAATTTGGGTGAAATAGAATTGATTTTCGCAAAGTCTGCTCTTTTTTTTCTTTAATGAATACGTGGACATAGTTGTGAACAAGAGTGGAATTAACGAAGGTGCGGAGAAGGTATCATCCCTGGAGATCAGACCACAAGTGTGAGGAGCTCATTGGCCACATGGAGACACATTTACTGGGTCAGGAATCAAACGGCCCCTGCATGGAGCCACTAACTAACTAACTATCTATCTATCTATCTATCTATCTATCTATCTATCTATCTATCTATCTATCTATCTATCTAT
>JAODLC010000050.1:9705816-9716720 GCA_026781145.1 Hippopotamyrus pictus
TCCATCCATCCATCCATCCATCCATCCATCTATCTATCTATCTATCTATCTATCTATCTATCTATCTATCTATCTATTTATCTATCTGTCTATTTCATCTATTATCAATCATCATATAAAACAAATATTAACAGACAAAACAAATGCTAATCAGTCTGCCTCCTGAGATGATTACATACATTCTAAGAGGTAAACTAAAAACATTTCAGAGTGTATGGGGACCATCCATTCATAGTATATGCAAAGAACCAAAAAGCAACAGATTTGACGGACAAGACATAGCAGCTTACAGTGCTTACAGTAAAACATGCAGATTCTGAACCCCTCTAGATAAAATAAAAATGCTTGTTTATTTTTGCACTTAAAAACTGAATGATTTTTACAATTATACTCTACTGTGTAAAAATGACTTTATTGTCTCATTTTTGGATTTTGTTTACGTTTACAATCCTGGGAGACAGGCTGGTCCATCACAGGGTACGCACTCACCCCCACACTCACTCACTCACCCCCACACCCACTCACTCACCCCCACACTTACTCACTTACTCACTCACCCCCACAATCACTCACTTACTCATTTACCCCCACACTCACTCACTCACACACCCCTATACTCACTCACTCACTCACCCCCCACCTTACTAACTCACAAGGTCAGGAACATTGACCCATCTAACTGCATTGTCGTTGCCTGTGGATGGAAGTTGGAGTGGCCAGAGGAGGCCCACACCAACATGGGGAGAGCTCCAGGGCAGTAATCGACCTCTCACCCCTGCTGGCCTCAGAGCCACAACGCCTCCTATATGTTAATATTAACAGTGGAAGCTGTCAGGCCGGTCACCTCAAGCAATGAACATGTGAATGACATACGCTAAATGCTAAATGCTAAATGCTAAGGGACAAGGACAGCCGGTTGGTGCCTCATTGTTTTGGACAGACGCAGATCCGCAGAGTGAGTCATTCCTTCCCAGAGGAGACCCCCCTTTCCCCGGGCTGCTCGGGGGTGTGGTGTGTAAATGAGACACAACAAGAGCCACACATTTCCCAGAGCACGTCAGGGCTTCACTGGAGTGGCAGGTGCTGTCAGTGACGTAGCAGGACGGCAGGGGCACCGAATCCAGAGGCAAACTGAACCCACGGTGACGCCAAATGATCCCGACAGTGGGGGTGGTACCGTATGACACCCAGGCATGACAACCGTGGGGACATAAGCCAGAAGGAGTGGGGTCTACACCCCAGCCACTGCGGAGGTAAAAACCAATTCATGAGGGGGGAGACAAATGATCCAGTGCAGGCAAGGGGAGACCCAGGGGAGCAAGGCAGGGGGGCCTTCCAACCCCTAGCCAATAGAGGACTCACACCAGCATCCGTCCCATCCCAGTAGCCGCCGTTCAATGGGGCACAATGAAAGCCTCGAGCCAGAGAAACAATGGACTGACACTCGGCCTACTTTCCAAAGGTCTTATGGTACGAAGTTGCTTTTGAGAAATGTTTTTAATAAAGTGTAGATGTATACATGATTTAATGTACTCCATGTATACAGAATGCTTTTTGTTGAACCAATTATAATCATCCTGCTCTGATCAAAGGTACTGACTGGTTCCTCTCTTCAACTTGGGTGTAAGTTCCTATAGCCACTACACAACCTTCATTTTTATTGTATGGATGGATGGATAGATTTTTCTGAACCGATCTAAATGGATTATTATGAGGTGTTGTACCTCCACAAACCGCCACCAAAGTGTGTTAACAAGAAACTCACAGATCAGACGGTTTTTATCACTATCTATTCCAAAAGCTTGCCTCCCCATGTGTTGGAGAATAAAAAAAAAATGAAATAAACATTTTAAGACTGATCTGTGGTTTCTTATCTGTCGCGATACAGTCTGGCGATGATACCTTTACATCTGGCAACCTGACAGATCTCCTAAGTGTCTGTGTGTCTTTCTTTATTAAGAGAAGCGTATAGAGAGGGTATGATACACAAAGACAGAGAGACTGAGTGATTGATGGTACTGGTGGGTAGCATGTTGAGGAAGGTGTGCGGGAAGAAGATATGTCTGAGTGACACAACTCACCCACTGAACTCTGATGAACACCGACAGGGCCAGAACTGCACTTGGCGGACAAAAGGTTTCGATTGAAGTCCCGAATACACTCCTTGTAAGAAATAAAAAAACACCCTTTCCCTAGACTGCATTATCAGAACTGTCATTTTTTTTTTTGACTGATGCGTGATTTCGACTGTACTAATTTTGGGTTTCAATGCACCCGATAAAAAAAAAAAAAACAAAAAATCTTTCTGAGTCGCTGACACATATGATTTAGCAAATTAGCACTTTAGCCGCTATTGAGCGTTAGCGGGTTGTCATCGTATCCTCTGGCTTGCTGCACTTTGGACAGATGCTGGAGGTCTGGCTGCATTGGTGACGCGGAACCCCGAGGCATCAGGGCTCCGCGGCTCGGCGCTCCGAGTGACTAGCGACACGCCAATATGTAGCGCCGGGTTAACATATATCGAGGCCGAGACACTTACAGAACCTGTCAGGGGCTACATCGTTTGCCAATTTACAGTCGAAATAAAATAAAGGAATACGCGGAATCTGCTACCCAGACGCCTCAAAGCCGGTTAGCACAGCACTCCAGTGTCCTGACAGATAGCGATTCTTCACACAACCCGTGCCACATTGTGCGTTGCAGGAGGGCCTTTCTTAAAGCACGGCGACGTACACAGTCACAGGCTCCTGCTAAAAGCATGACAACACATCAGCTCGCTGAATATTCCATTCCCTCTTCTTTGATGTGATTTATGTGGGGTGGGCCTTCGTATTAATTTTTGCTTTTTGCTGCCGCACAGAAAACGACGGCAGGCACAAATGTATGTATGTATTTCTCACACACAAAGAGATGACAGATGTAATGATTGTAACTCTCCGGTGTGTCCCCTTTAAGGGTCCTTTAAGGGTTAAAGTATAGCGACTTCTACAGGGTGTCTTTGACAATGCCACAGCGCTATATGATTTCTATCAATAGTTTTAGGAGGTCTGTGCTGTGAATCGAGATAGATCCTATTCTGGCTCATGACAAGGGGAAGAGAATGCGTCGTGCTGAGCCTCCAGGCCGAGACGGGAATTTTGATATCACTAGCTGAGTGGAGTGCTCCTTCCATCCCCGAGGCCGGTACCAACCGCTACAGATAGCTTCGGAAAAGTAAGCAGTTTAGTAAGGCCTCCCGATATAGTTCCAGGTGTAGTTCATTATACTCGGAATCGATCCGCTCCTCTCTGCTAGGATTACAATTCAAAAGGCCACGGCTGGGACAGGGTCGGGTTCGAGGACATCGCAGGCTGAAGTGAGGCTGGTCGGGAGAGTACAGAAGGAATCGTTTTGGGGTCAATTCACACTCGTGACCCCAGCTACAGAAACATTTTGACTGCAGGATTGACCTTTTCTTGGACAGTGTCTGATCTCTTACAGCCTTTGCGTAGGCAGCACTGGTGACCCGGTACATGCCGAAGGTCATTCCCAGCTCTGCAGCAGAGGAGCCGCTCTTGCTGCAGCTATGCCTACAGAACATTCGACCCCCTACTCACCCGATGCTCCGGAAGCTTCTAAAACCGTCTCTACGGGAGCTCAGGGGAAGCCGGTGCCTAATTTGCTGTGGACAGACAATATCCAACATAAATCACTCCCAGCAGAAGCTCCAAAGTGGAAAAATAATTGGCGGAAACAGAGCGAGATGTAGGAAAATTTTCACTGTAACAGCAAGAACCTTTGTTTAGCTTTGAATGATTGTTTTTAAGAGGTATGAAATCCCAGAGTAGTTTTTGTAGATTTTGTACGCAGTTTTTGCATTTCTAAGCTAGAAGGCAGAGAGTCAGTGCAGTTAATGGTGGTATTGCTTTAAAAATACAAACACCTAAATGAGTCAGGTGAGGTCAGTTAACTGAAGTCAGTGATATCCAGTTATTTTTTTTATTATAGCCAGCAGTGATACGGGGCCCGTAGACAGCAGCCAACACCTCTGCTTAAGGAACTGTTGCCCTTTAACTTAAAGTTAAATAAGTATTGTTCTTTCAGAAAAAGGCTAAAAACAGGTTATTCATATCTTCTTTATTCAGAGTCTGTGCTTGCCAGTCTGTCTCTGGTAGTGAACGTCCCACCTTCTCTGTTTTATACCGTAATGTATATTCCTGAAAATGACACTTACACAGCTCAGATGGAAACAGACCACCTCCAATCAGCACCCTACTCAGACCATCCCCAAGCCCCCGCCCCAGCCCCCGCCATATTTTTACTCCGACCCCATTACCCCTTCTGCAAATCTGAAACAGATCTTTACATACTTCATAGTGTCTCCATATTTCACAACCATTTGTTTGGGCATTGCGTTCTTTAGGTGTGAAGGAAGACGACGGCTCCTTTTTGCCGAGGACGTTTATTTCACAGACAGTTTAACATCCCCGCACACAAAGGACTTCATTCGCCGAACAGAATTACGATCTCACCCACAGAATTTCCATGGAAATCTCATCACCGTCGACAAGTGACATCATCTGTTTCACATCAGTATAACACCCCCCGGAAAATGCAATTATTGCTCAACTCAAGCCTGAGAGATAATTAAAGTTTTCTTCTTCTTAGATTTAGTTATTTTCTGGCATCGTTTTAGAGCAAATTCCCTTCTAAGTCCTGCCCGTCGCTCCCCTGTCAGCCCCCTTCTTTCATTTTTTATGAGCCTGAAATCAGAAACCAGCCTTTTATTGTGATGGAGATTTTTCATTTCTTTTAATCTCAACAAACCAGATTATGAACGTTTCAGCCGCTTGTATGGGGCAGGGGAACAAAAAAAGGTTTCCGAATACAATCCGCGATGTGATTTTCAGCAAGAAATTACTGTTGGTGAATTAATTAGCTGAATTTGTATAAAAATAGGTTCATGACATCTGGTCTGGTTGCAGAGCAAAGTGTTAATGAGGCCTGTTCAGGCTGTTAGCATCTGTTGAGTAGGTATGTCAGAAATCAGGCTCTCACAGTGACCTGCGGACCAAGACTGGAGGGGGGTAATTGTGTGCTACAGGAAGGGACAGGTGGGGGGGATGTACGTTTTGTTTCGCTATTAACACTTTTTTTTTTTTTACAGCATAACGTGAAATGCGTTTGAGTGCTAACATGCAACTGCACCACAATTACCACGAAAAGCCCCTTGAAAACAAGCCAATACTTTGTAATGCGATACGCGAAACATAATCTGGACTAATAAAATGCCCTTTAATTAGTTCAACTAATGTAGGATGTCTGTCTGTGTTTTATGCTTTGAAAATGAAAAGAAAAGACATGCACTCCTCTTCCCCAAACTGAGCGATCATTCCATCATCAAACAAGCTGAATTCACGCAGGCAGCCAGAGTTAGCCATGAAGTGAAAGCAGGACTGGGACAGGTGCCCAGTCCAGTGGTCTATGTGAACAGCGTCGGATACAGGGGACCCTCCAGACGCTGTGTTTAGATGTGACTAGCTGCTGCCTTTAGCAGGTAGCTCAGCAGATCAGGCCGTGGATGTGTAACCCACAGGGGAACCTCGCAGAGTGCCAGGGGAGCAGCCCCCTTAGCCATACCCCCCCAAATCTGCAGTGAAATGCAGTAATCTCCACAATAATCCCCAGCCTGTCTGCTTATGCCCGGCTCTGCAGTGAGGCACCAAAAGAGCCGGTCATGCTTCTTTACATCCCTTATGACATCAGTATCACGTCATGTCAGTCTGTATGTGAACCTGCTCCTATTGGTTGTGTTAGAAAATGCTCATTTTGCAGCCAATCCCAGCACAGAGGTCACATACATTGTGCCTGATATCACAAGGAAAGATGTACTTGTGTGTGTGTGTGTGTGTGTGTGCTGTCTCCTCAACTGCCTGGTTAACACAACCCCCCTCCCTCCCGGAGCTTTGGTTATCTGGGGGCTTTAATGGCCAAACTGCATCTCTACAATCGTGCAGCACTCGGGGGAAAACGCGGGCGTAATGGGATTTTCAGATACTCACTCTCTGCAGTGGGCACCGTGTTGTTTCTTTGCGGATCACAGCAACTGAAAAAGAAGGATTTTTATTTTGGTCAGACCAAACCCCTTATAAGCAGGGGGTGAGAGTGTGGGCCTGAAACACAAGCAGGTCTCTGGATGAGGTAGCACTGCTGTATCCTGACAGGAAGACACATACGCATCAGCTACACACTGCCAGTCCAGCCCATATTTATCAGAAATCTGTTACTGATTCCCACCTTGCACAGTCTGTAATACTAAACTGTTACTGAACACTCCCTCCTCACACACAGTCTGTAATACCAAACTGATACTGAACACTCCCTCCTCACACACAGTCTGTAATACCAAACTGTTACTGAACACCCCCGCTTCACACACAGTCTGTAATACCAAACTGTTACTGAACACTCCCGCTTCACACACAGTCTGTAATACCAAACTGTTACTGAACACTCCCTCCTCACACACAGTCTGTAATGCCAAACTGATACTGAACACTCCCTCCTCACACACAGTCTGTAATACCAAACTGTTACTGAACACTCCCGCTTCACACACAGTCTATAATACCAAACTGTTACTGAACACTCCCGCTTCACACACAGTCTATAATACCAAACTGTTACTGAACACTCCCGCTTCACACACAGTCTATAATACCAAACTGTTACTGAACACTCCCTCCTCACACACAGTCTGTAATACCAAACTGTTACTCAACACTCCCGCTTCACACACAGTCTGTAATACTAACCTTTTACTGAACACCCCCACCTCACACACAGTCTGTAATACTAACCTATTACCAAACACTCGTACCTCACACACTCTTAGCAATACCAAGTTGTTACAGAACACTCCCACCTTGCATATAGTCTGTAATAATAACCTGTCTCTGAACACTCCCACTTTACACACTACCTGTATCACCAACCTGTTAGTAAACACTCCCACCTCACACACTCAGTAATACCAACCTGTAACTGAACACTCCCACATTGCATATAGTCTGTAAAAATATAGCACTGCTATATATATATGAGGTAGCACTGCTGTATCCTGACAGGAAGACACATACGCATCAGCTACACACTGCCAGTCCAACCCATATTTATCAGAAATCTGTTACTGATTCCCACCTTACACAGTCTGTAATACTAAACTGTTACTGAACACTCCCTCCTCACACACAGTCTGTAATACCAAACTGATACTGAACACTCCCTCCTCACACACAGTCTGTAATACCAAACTGTTACTGAACACTCCCTCCTCACACACAGTCTGTAATACCAAACTGTTACTGAACTCTCCCGGCTCACACACTCAGTAATACCAACCTGTTAATGAACACTCCCTCCTCACACACAGTCTGTAATACCAAACTGATACTGAACACTCCCTCCTCACACACAGTCTGTAATACCAAACTGTTACTGAACTCTCCCGGCTCACACACTCAGTAATACCAACCTGTTAATGAACACTCCCACCCCACACACAATCAGTAATACTAACCTGTAACTGAACACTCCTGCCTCACACACTGTCTCTAATATGGACTTGCTACTGATCACTCACACTTTACACACTGTCTGTAATACCAACCTGTTACTGAACACTCCCACTTCACACTCCCTGTATTAAACAGCAGGGTGTGTCTGAATGAAGTATGAATCAGTTTTTAATAATCTATGCCACAATATATCTTCATAGATACCCTGACTTATGTGCTGGAATTGTGCTCTAATCAATAATGATAATAACACATTAGTAGAGCTTTATGTGTTATCAGCACATAAATAAATGGAAAATCATCGCATTCCTCCAGCAGACATCATATTACTGGTAACCATGAGCCAGTCAGAACACTGTTTTCAAACTTTAACTGCAAAACTAATAAAACAGAACTGATAAAAAAAACACAGACATGATAAGTATATTTAGCTACTTCAAGGCAGTGCATATACAGTAACGTACAGTGCAGACCGCAGCATGCTGCCTTAGTTGTCTCACCGCTTGAAGGTGAGCCTATTCCCGCTCCTCCATGCCACTTCCACATTTAATCCATGCAGCTGGTGGACTGAACCCATCTGAAGGTGGCGTGTGTATGGCCCCGAAACGACTGCAGGGGGCGGCTTCATAGCAGCTGAGCTACACTGAAACAACAAGGCCAGACCTCGCCCTGAATCGCCTTAATCGCGACAGGCACCATGCTCTGAAGGGCACCGTGCGGCTTGTCTGTTTACAGCCGCATTTTCATCAAAAAACGAGGGAAGAATCCAGCAGGACCAGATATCATAATATCTATCATGACAAAACCCTGAAAAGGGTAAATAAAATAATTCCAAATTTACCCATTAGACCACAAATAAAAATGCAAACAGCATGTTCTAGGGGAATTTTACCCATTAAAAATAAAAACCATTAGATAAAAATGTTAACAAAATATAAAACAAGTAAGTAACCCATGTGGCTTAATATGGTTTTAAACAGAAACAAAACCACATGAATAAATAACAAAAGGGCCGTCTATACATTTCTAATGAATGTTTTTTCAAACAAAGACAGGCAGATGAATGGCGCCTTAAATGCTGTACCGGGTAACGCGAGCCGTGTGTCATGTGATCGGCAGGTAAATGCAGCTACATGCAAACAGGGCCTCATCAAGTCTGTGAGGATAAATAAGTTGGATCAAACGCGAATTTTGATGCCCCGTCCCTCAGCATCTCATCAAAAGTCTCCTTTCATACACTTTGCCATTTATTTTGCTCGCGAAGCTGCCTCCTTTGGTGTCGTGCTCTCGATACAAGATCATATTCCAGTTTGTTTGTGTGTTTATCCCCCTCAGTAGCTGAGCACAGACGCGCCCCGCTGTTCCTCGTCTCTGCCCTAGATTGTAATTAGCGAAACAGAGCCGCCACAGCAATAACGAGGGGAGCCTTCCTCGCGGTAATCTCCTTACGCGTTTATTATTCACATTACTAGCTCTAAACGCGGTTTTAAGCCAGCGAGCGGTTTCGCCGGGGAGGTGCCCGGCTTGTGCGCCAAGCAGAACGACGCACTGGCACTCAGAGCCGCGGCCTGACGCTCAGCGTTACCGCGCGCTCCCCTCGGACGTGCCCTCGCCTTCTTATGAATGGATCGGCTCTTTGGACCGTGGTGCGGGTAGAGCGTGGGGCGCTTGGGCCACGGGCAGGTCAGCCAGCGGGTACGCCTCCCGCGGCAGACAGTGCCAGCTGGGCTTCTCGGGTAGGCTACTCAGTGCCAGCATGTCTCTCAGCGCCGGGCCGGGGGCTCTGTCCGGCTCAGATGGAGGGGGAGGGGGACGCAGGGCTGGCTAAGCAGCTACAACAGACCGACGCGTAGAAGACAGAGGAAGGAGAAGGAGGACCACGGCTCTGGCAGCCAATCCTGTGCCTGAAATGCCATCCTCACACTGCAAGCATAATCCATGCTGTAATGCGCTCTCCGCATTTATAGCAGCTATTATGTTGTTTTTCATAAGTACAAACAGAAAATGAATTAAACACATCAGATACCTCATTCGGCTCACTGCAAGATCCTCTACACGCCGCCCCGACTTAACAACCTGCGTCATCAACAAAATCTCTGTCCAATCCCCTATGAAGGAGTACAACACTGGTCTCTATGAGGGACGTGTACAGCCTGCAAAGGAGGCCCAGATAATGACTGCCCACTGGTTTCACTAGGCAGGAGGTAAAAGAGAAACTTGCCATCAGGGCGGCGCTAGTGAGGCGGACCCATTCTGTGGTAACAGCACACAGGGTCACGGGCATCAGTGACTGCAGGATGGCATGTTCCCTCAGCAAATATCCAAGAAAGGCCCAACTGCCGGCCTGCAGCTGGAACTAACTTTTCTGAATCGTTTCCATTGCCCCTGGCACCCCCAATACAATGTGCGAAAGACACGAGCCCGGCAGTGGAGGTGGAAATGCTGATTAAGGCCGCGGGGCCACGAGAGGGGGCAGGATCGCTGAAGCCCTAGAGTCCCCTGCCTGCAGACTCACCAATCAGACAAGTCCTTTCTGGCCCTCGTGCGAAAGCACCAGGAGCAGCACAAGTTGAATATTAAACACGGAGGAGCGATGTGTTGCCCACATGGAGTGGGGAAATCCTGACGTGTTGCTAATTTCCCTCCTACCCCCACCTTGGGCTTCATTAGGAACTAAGATGTGCCTCAAATTAGTTCTGCAGCGAAAACTTTGGTCGTTTGTTTCCCTTCTTTTGGGCTAAATGAGCATGACCCTAATAAACAGATGAGCGGGGAGCGTGTGTGAAATCGGCCGCTTCAGCATTTCGGGAGGAATGTAGCGATCCGTTTGGCCCGTCTGCTCACGGGTCGAAGGAGGTCCGGGGTGGGAAAACACCCCACAGTCAGCAGTTTCGATGCTGACAGTCAGATGAGCCTCCCTATTACTCCTGACAGATGTTTGCGTCTGTTTCCTGTCAGAAGGGGCACTTGCGGGGGGGGGGGGACTGTGTAAACGCGGCTAGGACCGTCAGCTCTGTGTTAACCGCTGCGCCGCATGAGGAAAACACTGGTGTGTGGCGCTGTTAGCCCTCGACGGAAAATTAGACTTAATTGCCACCGGCACCGAGAGGCAAATTGCGATACTTGTCTCCCTGCATTTGCGTTACGTGGGAGTGGAAATGAGTAAAAGATTACATCTTCAGGTGGGCCCATATAGTCGAACTGGGATCTTATTTTCCACACTGGCTAGCTCCTTATTGCACTTGACCCAGGTCAGGAAAAAGCACATATATAAAAGAATATGTTTGTCTCTGAAAAACTCCTGTCATTGTTGGGGATTGAGCATCACGGGGGGGGGGGGGGGGGGGG
>JAODLC010000050.1:9716820-9732711 GCA_026781145.1 Hippopotamyrus pictus
GTGGTGGATATCCTGCTCTCCTTCTGCCCAATAGGGCTGATTTTTCATTTATTGCATCCTACCAATAGCTTTTCTCCATCTACCAATGAAACTTGATGCATTGTTAAGTGTTAATCATAGCAGCTTTTAATTTATCTTACATAGGTTTCAAAAGCAATTTATGCATATTTGCAACTAAATATTAGAAACTGACTTGATCTAGACTGTAAGGTATTTTGCGGCACAAAACGTAAATGATCAAATATGAAACAGTAATTAAACACCAGAAGTGTCCCTGAGGTTAAGGTGACTGCATTTTCAAATGAGAAAACTAACGGCCTGGTGAGAGACCTGCTCTCCTGGTTTGCTTATAAGAAATGATCGGTCACCCTCTGTGCTTAATCTGTAAATCAGAAGGTGCTGGAACGCGAAGGGCATGAGAGCGGTACCAAGGGGTACCAAGGCGTCGCAGGTCCCGGAATGCGTATAAAACACAGTACTGAAAAGGGCTATGGATTTTTTTTTATAAATCTAGACCAATAAAGGAGGCAAAATTGCGTGAAAATTGGTCTTTAAATTAAAACACGTGCTTATTTTCTTTTTAATTTTACAGTATTGTTTTTGTATTTTTAATGAGAGCACTGCCAGGACCGTGCAAATAGGTGCCGGGACGCAGGCAGTCAAAAACAGAGGTCCTGCAACGCATTGCAGCAGAAGCAAGCACAAATTAAGCACTGGTAACACATTATAACTACAGTGATCATATCAATATTTAGGCTCATTTAAAGTAAAAGAACAGAAGCTAGTGGTATATGTTTATATATGCTTAAGAATGCAAATGTATCAGGAAATGTAGCTCTCAGAAGAAACATTTTTAAGCAACATTTTCTTCACATCCCAGTCTGGTCTTCTTGTAGGCCACTCCCTGGACGTAACGTAAACCAAAGCCAATTGGATTACTGATTACTCACCAGGCGTGAGTTAACAAATGTTAGCGTTTGCAAGTCAATGATTAAATCAATTGCAGCAATCAGCAAACGTGGCTTAATGGACGGGAAAATGCATTACAGCTCATTCACCCTTATTTAAATCTTTTAGAACCTCTGCTGGCGAATTACTGTACCCAGATATGATGATATGCCATGACTATATGCGATCCTCTCAGATGAATAGGAACACGACCCCGTCATTAAAGAATATCACCCAATAATTGTATCAGATCACTGCAATTAAATGAATACATGCCGCACTTAATGTGCGCTACAACTGTACATTTCTGAGGGTGTCGGTGCAGGAGTGCCAGCTTGATGAAGACATCTTGCGTTGCAGGGGTTCTTTAAGATCTCGTTCTGCACGCAGGTATGCCTTTGCGTCACGGGCAGTTTCAGCGCCCATCTGTTGTCCATCACACGCCGCTCGGGTTCGGGGACGGAGCACCTTTCACAAGAACAGAACGCAGAGATGAATGTGGGTGGAGTTTGCCGCAGCTAGAAGGTTAATTGCCATGCCCAGAATGCACCACAACAGGCGTGTGTCTCCAGGGCGCTCCCCGTGATTTACCCATCAGCCTCAGCGGGGACTGACAGGGACGGCCACACCACACGGGAGAACGCCGGCGTGTCCTTGGCAAACCGCCTCAGGCCCCCGCGGACACAGCAGGCAGCGTACAGGACACCTACACAAGCCGAGGTTGGGTCCATCGTGCACAGGGGTACTTAAAGTGCTGTTAGGGAACGTCATAACACACCGAATAAATCAGGAAGGGTCGGCATGACACACCACAGGTGTGGTGTCTGTGACATGTTACAGCATTAGACTGCATTAGACCGCTTCCTGGTCAGTCCTGCTTGATCACACGTGTGCTGTTTTTATGAACATGTTTCAAAGTGCAACTATGACTTGACAATGGTAACATTCTCCTTCAAACCTGTCTTCTCCAGAGGAGTGTAAATTTAATGATTATTCCTTAAACTTTAATTATTTTAGTAAATTTATGGCATGACTTCCTCTTTTTTGGATATTATTTTTTTGTTTCAGAAGGCCTGGTAATATTTAATAAATTAGTTACATATGCTTAGGTCAGGGGTGACACAGTGGTGAGAGTGGTTGGCGTTACCGAACTGCCCATAGGTATATACGTGTGAGTGAATGATGTGTGTGCCCTGCATTAAGTTGGCACCCCAACCTGGGCATTTCCCTACCTTGTGCCCATAGCTTCTAGGATAGGTTCTAGACCCCCACAACCATGCATAGGACAAGCAGGTACAGAAAATGGATGGGTGGATGGATCTTTGGTTATTGGTTAATTTACAGCAAAGTATATTTTTCTTCAAGATCTACCAATGAATTTATCGGTCCATCCATGTTCTACTGACTTATCCAGTCACACAGAGCCTAGAGCCTATCGCAGGAAACACAGCAACAAGGCTGGCGAGCCTGTCGATTCCATGCAAATGGAAACACGTGCAGCAGAAATATTTCATTATGAGATTTTTAAGGATGGGAAGTTTCTCCACCCATTTTTAATAGTCAAAGAAACGTCCTTGAGCTTTGGAAATGAAGTGGAGGAACTTGAGAGAGTATAGCTAGCAAACTTCGCTGTGGTGGGAGGCAGTTTCCGAATGGGAGTGTAGTCGCTCACTCCGAGGGTGATTACAATGGAAACCACCGTTCTTTCTGCAGGACTGAGTGATTCATCTTCGAGCAGAGTCTCGAACATCCCACAGCAACGCTGGTTCATTATCATCCGCTCATCAGTTAAAATCTCAGCTGGGTTTCTGCTCACCAGATGAAAGCAGTAGAGCAGGGGGGGCATGTTTTGTTGACGTTCGTTGGGTCTTCATATTTATATATTTTCTAACTCCAGGGACACTGTGGGAGGGACGTCCTCAAGATCAGGGTATGATGTTAAATGGCCACATTGTTGTTGCTCTGGATATGAAACCATGCAGGTCACATATGGTCACCCCCCCATCCATGCGACAGCCTAGAATTTCATTTTCAGCCCCATAAATTATACAGCGGCCTGCAGAGGAGCAGACCCCCAATGCTCCAGTTTGAGTTCGCAAAAAAAAAAGAAAAAATCCAGGTACACGTGACCCCTTAGTTCACAAAATGACTAATCAGAAACAGGCCAGTCTTTTTTTATAATACATCAGGGAGAGACGCTGTGAGCTACCATCATTTGGTCATCCTCAAATTACTCACATCTCCATACATTACTAGGTTCCATGCTCATTTGGTCTGATTTCAGGACTTGTACACATTTCAGGTAACGTTTTAGCGGCATAGCTACCGTTCACTAACCAACCAAGTGATACGTTTCATTTCATGACCCAGAATCCTCCAATCAGAAACGTAATTCATGCAAAGAATGGGTCTCAATTTAATAGACCAACATGGTGTGCTGTCTGCCAATCAGAGGGTGACATATTAAATATCATGAATATCATTACCACACCCATACCTTTCCTCTTGGAAACTATGTTGTATTAAACAGGCTGTTGTACTACTTATTGGCACCTTTGATTAAAAATAGCGGTATTATTGCTAATTCTATTGGTTTAAATTAATTTGAACAAAATTAAAACAACTGGAGTGGGACCTTAATTACTGGCAAGAACTTTTTTCCGGCACTCTCTCCTCGCATTTTAATATTCATTAACTTAAAGGAAGTGATTAACGTTTCTCGCCGGTCTGCTGACTTCCGCGTCGTTAGAGCCCTCATCACCTGCTTCGCGCCGCGGGCTCTCGCTGAACTTGGCGCGGGGGATCGGAAATAAAGGGGCGGAGCCCCGGGGAGGCTCCGCGTGGCCCCCGCGCGAGGGCGCCCATCCAACTGCCTGCCGCGGTTGGTTTACGACTCGCTTCACCCAGTAAAGGGTTTAATGTGACCCTCGTGCCCATTTGGCCTGGATGTCCCCCCCCCCCTTCCGAAGCTGTTATTTATTTTTTTGTTCTGAATTGTAAGTTTGCTGTTATGTTTTCCTGGAAGCATTTTCGTACTCGGATGGTGATTCGCCTCTGCGGGTCCTCAGTTACTGTCCCGTGACGGCCTCTCGTTGCCCGGGTCTGCCGATGATATATCTGAGAGGAAATTATGGGCTTTTTCTTGCTTGCGGTTATTCCCAAAACTCCGGTGGTATTTTTATATTCATTTGTATGTTTTCATCCTGAGAAGTAAGTAATATCCTTTTGCCGAATGCTTAGAAAGTCTCATGTTTATGGAGTGTTTTCAGGATTGATGTACGGCACAGGAAATAAGTAAGAAGAAGTGAAAATAATGTGAGTGCAGATTTCAAGATGAATTAATCAAAAAAAGGCTTTTGGTGATACTTTTGACAAATATTTAACTACTACTTCATGTAGTTTAGCTTAAATAGGGCTCTGTGTTTAATACCTTAAAAATTTATCGAGAAATTTGTGTCAAGTTCTTTTGAAAAAACAACACACACACACACATTACATATATACACACAGCTTGGATATATTTGAACACTTGAGAAGAAATTTTACCACCAGTGTTTTTTTTTTTTCAAGAATTATTAAAATGATGTCTGATTGAGATCTGCATCCGTGTGCTATGTTTTGAAGTTCACCACAAGGTTAGGGAACTGTATTGTGATCTCCAATGATTACCTGTTTCCCAGTGGTACCAAAATGAGGTCATGTAGATATGAAATCCATTGTCAGCCAAACTAAAGACAGCAAGCAAATTGTCACTGACCTCCACAGGAAAAAAAAAAAATCAAAAATCTGAACATATTACTCTTCACTGCTGTGTTAATTACTAGAAATTCTAAGGCCATTGGAACAGCTAGCCACAAGGTGGAGGACACAAGTTCATCTCTTCCACTGCGTGCACCGAGACAGATGGTTCAAGAAGCAGAGGGGAATCCAAGAGTAACAGTTGGAGAGCTCCAAAACAAGCTGGCAACTCGAGGTCACCAAGTTTCCAGAGCAACCATTCAACTCCACCTCTGTGAAGATAAGAGCGTTTTTTAAAAACGCTTCTTCTGTCGGTTATCAACATGAGCGGTGACCTGAGTTTGCTGCACTGGGGTCTGTGCGTTCTTTTGGAAACTGGAGCCACGATGACATAGAGTTTTTAGGAACATGAAAAGAGGCTGTGGCGAAATGAAGATCACAATGAGTTTAGTGGTCTGTCTGGAGTATGGGCATAACTTTGGGTTGAGCGTTGGGATGGTTGAGGTCTCCACCCATTTAAGGGGGTCCAGGGGGCTGTATTGGCCGGTTTTGATTAATGTGGAGTGTAATTTATTATAATACTATTATATAATTAATTTATGCCCATGATCTGGAGGTCTTTTCTTAAGATGTTGTCCATCAAGAATGGAAATGTTTTGGTCAAACACCACAAGCATCCTTCCTGGAAGCTAAAAACTCACCTGACAGGGATCCAGAAGGTCACAATCCCCAATGTGAATTTAAGAAAATCAACACACACACACACACACACACACAGAGTTAAATGCAAAAATCACAACCCAAAACAGAGAACAGTTTGATGTTCCAGAAATTCAGAGGCCTGTGAAATAGAACTCCATCCACGAGGGCATGAATGTCTGTGTTTTCAGTTCCATAAACATAGTATGAGGACAGTCAATATACCTGGTTCTATTGTGTTATTATTAAAGACACCATTTTCCATTTTTCCAGCATAAATCAGCTCGGTGCTTGTTTGTATATTACTCTTTGTAATACTCTTCAAGGGTATGAATGAAGACAAATGGCTCTATAATAAATATTTTACTTGCCATTTCAAAGTGAATATTGGGTTTAAAATGTAATATAGCGGTGGATGTGTTAGCACACATCTAACAGCAGCCGTTAAGTGAATAAAATGTATATGAAACACTTGCAGTCTCGGTTTCTAACACCAGGGTCAGGCAAATTAGTAAGTTGAGTCTTTCCTGACTATTGATTTCTTGTCTCCGCAATAGATCTTATTTCGCTTTCAGCTGGCAATTATTCCCTGCTCTGAAAGTAATCACTTTAAGAGAGCCAGACGGTTTTTGTGTTTTTTTTCCCTCTCCACAGAGCTAGACATTATAAAGAGGTCTCCTAACCCTTTCACTTAAACTCCCTCCTCAGCTAAGAGCAAGAGGTCAGGGTCGATGCTGAAGGCAAAGCTTTGTTTTTCTGTTTTGAGGGGTTGACCATTTTTAACAGTTCGGTGTTTTAAAGGGAAGACTGGAAAAATATCAGCGATTCTCTTCAGTTTGACCGTCACGCCTGGCAGATGTTCCCCTTACAAAGGTATGGTGACGTATGCAAGTTTGGTCCTGGCGTTAAACCGTGCGTTTGACTTACATGCGTGCGTGACTGGCAGGAGACCAGTTTTTATTTTTTTTTTTTGTAAAAAAAATAAATAAATACCTGTGAAAGTCATTCATAACTCTGGGAGCCACTTGTCAGGTCTGATTACAGTAACGCTGGTGGATGGAGAGGAACAAGAAGAGGACGGGGTGGAATGAAGGGGGATTAACCAAAGGGAAGGGGGGGGTGAGAGAGACAGAATCCAATGCTCTGTATGAAGGAGGGATAGAGGACAAAATTGAGATAGATACAGCAAGATGGAAACTGACAGCTATTCTGCGGATGAATATTCAACCTGGAGATCAAGTGCAGAGTCACAGGCCAAGGAAGACAGGCAGGTCACACTCTCTACTGCCCACAATGGCGGAAGCATGCAACTGCAGCCCCTAAATAAACAAGGCTGCACAGTAATCATTTGTCTTGGCTTTGTATTCACATCATTATTAGTGTCAGTTCCTTCAACGTCAATTAGCATTCGGACTAACAGGAATAAAGAAGCATCTGAAGGGAAGTTTGTAAAACATATAACCTGATGTTCCCCTAAACCAGCTGGGGAGGGAGGCAGGCGTGGGATAAAAGAGACTGCAGCATCTCTAAGCTCTCTCAGCCGCCAGGAGGACAGCAGTCGATCAGGCCTTCGCACGCGCAGACGACGACGCAGCCGCCAGCTAACGTTAGCGCCGGAGTGCGCCGTGCCTCTGACAGCAGAACGGTCACAGACACAGTGAGACACCCTCACACATGAGCCATACGCAGAAAAAAAAAATGCAAAAAAAAGTACCTCAGCATGTGGATATCAATCACATGTGGAATTGGGGTCATTTCCCCCAGTGAGGGGGTTAATAGTGGCCACCCGGGGGGGCCCAGGCGAATCCGAAACAATTACGGCGTCTCATCAAGACGCGAACGCCACCACTGACGGAGCGCCGGGGGGTGCCAGCGGGCAGCAAGCATGGGCGGAACTCAGCCTCCCCCCAGGAATGATTACAGGAGCCTGACAATCAACGGGGTGCGGTGCTTCTACCCACCAGCGGGGCCACCCTGTGGAATATTAGCTTTCACCGCGGGCCTGGCAGCCTCTGTGGGAGAATCGGTTTTCCCAGCGACGCTCCAACTCGTCGATAAACATCCGGCTCCTTTCAGCGATTATTTGTTCCTTCTCCACAGAGAAGGTGGGGGCCTTTCCCCATCGTGGAGGTCCGCTGTACTGCCTGCACGGCCAACAAAACAATACCAAATCCCTGTTGCTGCCACGAGGTTCAGATTTCCATGCGGTTCCTTTATGGGTTTGGGTCCGGTTGTGTTCTGTTGGGTCAGTTCTGGCGTTCGCAACCAGCTGAGGACACCACCGACTTTGGCTTCTACAGTGCATTCTCACTACAGCTGAACTGCTAGTTCATTTTAAAGGGATTTACTGATGTTTCAATAATGTTGCGCTGGAGATTTCCTAAGAAATACTCCTGAACAAAAATATAGAAACCTAATCACATAATTACAGTAATAAATCAATAGTTTAGTCATGAGTGATTGTCAGAGGTGGCGTCTCCTTTACATACAAATTAATTCATAATTTGTCTACATCGTTAGGCAAGAAGTGATGGACCAGGTTGACTAATTAAACAGGTCTTGGCTATTTTCATTTAACAAGTACACACATATCAGTATCAATGACATGTCTGTAATGTGAAAGTACAAGACAGCCTTTGCAATCTGGAAATTTAGGGACACTGGTCCATCTTGCCTGCTAGATCTGAACCTGCCTGCCCCAGGAGCTGTTTAGCGAACCTGAAGGCTAGGCTGTGTGAGCATCACTGTGTCTTTGTGTCGAACGTGAAAGAATGTCCAGATTCTGGACATTACATTGATTTAACAAATCAAAAGCACACAATTTAAAAATATAGACCTGTGTTCTACTCAAGGAAGATTTTTCATGAGTGCTTTCAGCCTTTGGAAGTCAATAGCACTCTGGACAAACCGCTCATATCCCCCAAATTAGCTACCGCGAGGTGGGACAGAGGCGAGGGGGCAGGAAAGATGGCAGCTGGAGTTAATCTGGAGATGTGACCCTCATCCCCTGCGGCAGAGCCGGCGTTATGGCGAGCTACGTCGATCTGTTTAATAAAACGTGACCAGGTGCGGGCAAAACAAAGGAAAGCACGCTGACTGGCGGCGTCAGCCATATGCCGGCTTCCTCTCGCTGGAGAAGCAAGGCCCCGCGCTCTGGCTCGCTCGGCACATGCAAAATAATTGTTTCCCCCTCCGGGACACTGAGAGGACAGGAGGGGTGGTGACGCAAAGCCCCCGTGGGCCCCCCCCCCCACGCTCAGAGTACACTCCCATCATCCCGGCCCCGCGCCCCAGGACACACATTCGCGGCTCCGGTTCCAGAACCGGGCCGAACAAAAGGAGAGAAGCGGACAGAGCATGTGCAGCCTCATGTGACCTCTTTGCCGGGGAAAGAGAGTGGAAAAAAAAGAGCAAAGCCAAGGGCATCCGGGAACAGGTGAGTGGGGTGAAGGAGAACAGCCCCCATACCAGCTGGCTCCGGCCTGGACCCTCTCTCCCGCTCTCTCTCCCTATCTCTCTGCCTCTTTCTCCCTCCCTCTCTCTCTCCCAGGCATGCCAGTGCTTCTCGGCGTCAAGCCCGGGACCCCCCGCCACACGGCCAAGAAAAACACTCTCACCGGTGCACAACACGTTCCTCTTTTGTGGAGAGCACAGGCCGGCTTCCGCATCAGCCCGTGACACGCCCAGGCGCCGTGAGCAAGGGGGCGGGCATCAGCGAGCCCGCCCAGGTGACCACGCCACCTCAGTCCTAAAAAAAGGGAATAATGAAATTAAGTGATTTCAAATCGCTGAGCGGGGAAGAAGGAGAAATATTACTGCTTCACCGCCTCCGAGTTTATCAGTACCCATAGGGGCTGCTGGTGGCCCGGTTTTTAAATGAAAACAGAGATGCGTTCTGACACGTGATCGCGGACGAGCTGACGGAGTCAATTTAAAAGGCGTTCCAGCGAAATCTGACATAATCTGATGAAAGCGAACAAGTCACCCCCCTCCCACCTCCTGCACTGCCATCCTGTGGAGGGAGGTCATCATTACACATTCATTCATGACTTCACAGCCCTGCGGGGCCTCGGTCACAAAGGTGACATGTGATTGGAGGTGCCGGTCCAACAGGAAAGCCCCTGTGACCTGGCTGGACTTGGCTGGCATTACCACCACGCTGCTTAGTCACATGACTTCCCCCCTCATCTGCTGTCCACAGCCCTGTGGCACAATCTTGTTCAGAATGACAATGAGCTACTGGGGCTTAACTATAGACCACTTTGTATCCTCTGTGCATTTCGCTGCCATCTAGTAGCAGAAGAAATCAGCAGACAGGAAAGATTTAGTGGGGGGAGATAATTATTCAGGCTGATTATTAGTCAATTATGGTTACTTTACAGGACATTTGTGTGCTGGAGTGGGAGAGACTAATTCTATGCTCAGTGATGTTTCGATAATATACTTCACGCTGGCAAATGAATGTACTGCATGTAAAACAAGTCCATTTAAACCACTATATTGTGGTTTTTTGCTATAATAAATGAATATCCAACCATGTTCTGTCTAGCAAACGTACAGTGAAAATAGGAGTATTGGGTGTCGGATCGCTTACAGCGAAAGGAGCTCCTGTGAATGAACTAATTACTAACCATGGGGACTTGGCTTAGGCCTGATGAGAAACTCGACTTTAATTGAGTCCTACCCACCCAGTTTATGGAGGTGGGGGCGACCGCTGTGTAATTTATGAGCCCGGACTCCACATTTTGCTCCGAAAACAAGCTGTAAGTTTGTCTCTTTTGAAGTGCTGTTTTCTTGCCTGTTGTCTTGGCCGCTGATGATAATAAATGTCTCCGCTGCCCCAGACTCCTCTCTGCCGGTCAGCGGCTGCCAGCCACACATCCCATCCTCTTGATTTATAGGCAAATTGGCCTCTTCTCCACTGCTAGGACTGTACTGGCAAGAAACGTGCATTCATATCGATAGTTCATGCAACAATCCTCAGCCCATATTTATATATGTCCTTGATTCTATTGTCATCATGTAAAACTTAACAGGCCAAACTAATTTCATAATTTCACAGCTACCTTCCTGATCTTGTCTGAATATATGGAATCAACGTTCAGCATTTCTGTACTTTGGAAAAACCATCTCTGAATGATCGAACTCTTTCTCATTATAGTGGAACTGTAAAGTGACCCAGTGAAATCACTGGAGAAGTTTTGAGCTCGGGTTTGGCTCCGTTATAGTTTGCCGCTTACAGATATGATTTCTGGTGGCCCTTTTTTCAGCAGCAAAGGTCTTTGACTGATGCCTCATCAAGCACAGGTTAAGGATCTGCATAAGGATCTTCCTGCCAAAGCTGTACAATGTACACTCAGCCCTATAAAAAAGGAACCAGAGTAATGGCGGACTGGCAGCGAAAAGCAGCCCAGGAATTCGCTGTCAAGCGGCCTCGATGTGATTCTTTGCCAGCGACCGGGGGGGGTCCTGAAATTCCCACTGGCCAGTCCACACCTGTCGCCGAGTATAAAATTTGGGGTTCTCACTGGAAACAACACAAATAGTTCTCTGCTTTGCCTGGAACGATAACCAAGTAAATTAGTTCTCCCTGTGTCAACACACCTCCAACTGATGCTAATAACTAATGCTAACAAACAACGATATGTGTTCTAACATATCCACCTTTTGACTAGACGCTGTGTTGGGAAACCCACACTATAGATTACAGATTATAAATACATCCTAAAGTCTCTTAAGACAGCTGTAATCATGCTCCAACTCAAGCCTAATCCCTTTGATCTATGCACAGAGGGAATGACTAGGCTTGGCATTGGGTCCATGCCCCTCTGCATGCACGCTGCCCTATAAACATATCAATCCCAAGCACAGCACCTGCTATTACCACACATAGACATGTAATTCAATGCAATGTCAGAACAAGTGAAATAATTCAGAGCTCTGAGCTTTAAAACGGTACTAAGGACATCAGAGATCAGACGACAGAACTTCCTCCAGCTGAACTCAATTATGTCAGTAACCTCAACTCAGGCACACATTCACAGACGTTAAGGTGAATCTGGAGGGCATCTGCGTTAATACAGCTTCCGCTATAAAAGATCGTAGTCTTGCGGTTGATAAGTTCACCCTTTACGTGAGAAATATTACCTTTGTCTTTGTTTCATGTTCGGAGCACAGTCAAGGTCAGAAAAACAATGTCTGCAAACTGTACCTAGCATTGGGGCACGGCATTCATTACTCAGGACTCGATTATGGAGACGCCCTGCTCTCCAGCTGCACCAACGCCTCCCTGACATATCGTCATCCGATACCGAATGAGGTCTCGCTGGAGGTAAAACGTGTGACAACATTAGTCCCTTACTTACCTCTTACGTGGGCTGCCTGTCACACTTACAGAGCAATATCAAATAGCACTTATCACCTCTGACGGACTTGCACTAATGTAACTAATGAATCCATTTGCCCCGTAACCAGGCGGACTTGCAGGATTCAGACACACTATATATTTACCTCTAAACCATGGGCGTAAATTACCATGGGGATGGGGGGGTTGTAACCCTCTGGATAATCAAAATCGGCCAATTCGACCCCCTGAATCCCACTAAAACGGTGGAGGACTCAACCCGCCAACTTAGTTTCTACATAGAGATGCTACTAAAGGACCTGATTATCCGGATCACGTGTGTTACATTAGGGCGGCACTTAAGCTCCATATGGTGGTAGATCTCCAGGAGCAGGCTTGAGCAGCCCTACTTCAACCCTACCTGTTTGGCCCTCCTGCTTCCGGCACTGAGAGGAGCATGAATCTCAGCCACACAGCCATGTATGAGCCCACGTCCCAGACGTTGCAGGCGATTAACCCTATTAGCTGCTGTCTGCCATGCGTTGCTGCCACAGTCCTGGCTCCCCCCCTGATGTAACTACCCCAATTTTCATCTTTTCATTATGCTGCCATAGTCATCTTCACCGTGGCTGTTTTGTTCCTGGTTAACTTCTTAGTCCACCTCCCGCCCCCGCCCCCTCCGCCTCCCCCTCCATCTGGAGCCTGAGTTTTCAAATCGTCCACCAGACCCAAGCAGGCAGCCCGTCTATGGAATGGATCCACGTGTTGATCGGATTCAGCACAGAGAGCATCTCTCTCCTCTCTCTCCACCACCAAACCACAGTCGCTCCCCCGCAAAATGCTCTCGCTCATCTTCGAGACGTTTTAATGCTGAATACAACTGAATTTCTTATTTGTACTTTATATAGGCACCATTTTCCAGAAGTCAAACTCAATTTCCTTTAAAGAGGCCAGGGATTAGTGTTCAGTTTTCTCTATATTTCTGGGTATTTTCCAAGATTCATTCTAGAAAAATTACTGTAAATCATTGTAAAGGATGTATGACAAATACTCGATACAGAATAAATATTGGATTGGGTAGATGCTCCTTGAAACAATATAAATAAAATGTAACAAATCAGATTGAAAATTCTTTACCTCCTCACTTGACTGACATGAAATTTTTGTTTGACCCCATGGGTGTATGTGCGGCCAGCAACACGAGGCAAACCCCCACCCATGTACCCTTTGCGCCTCTATAACCGATGGAATACCTCCCGCCCTCCAGGGGGCAGTGTGGACAAAGCAAACAAGGACATAGAGCCCCGCTTCCCGTGGATCCTGATAAGGAAGGAGGAAGAATGACAGGGTGATAACAGAGGAGGGGCCTGGGACCGGGGAATTCCCACTCACATAATTACGCATTTTCCGGACGCTTCTCGCCAGGGTGACCTACATAGCTCTGACTGCGGTTCATAACCTGAACTACAATTAGAGGGTAACACCCTTCCTTCCATGTCCTGATTGGCTCTCTTACGTCTTGCTAGAGGTCAGCAACCACTTCCATACCAGCTCACAGGTCTTCATTACCTGGGCAGGTCCAGAATATGGGTCATCCTTGGCCACTACACCAAGCCACATTACCTGCTCTAGATGTGCAATCACTAAAGGCATCAACAGCCACGCATCATCATTTTTGGTTGTAGAAATTATACTGCAAAAAAGAAGGATTTTAAAAACACTGATTAACCAATCACCATCATCTGTAGCAGTCACATGGTCCAATCCTTTTGTTTACCCATGAAGCCAGCAAGGAGTATACCATTGTGCCTCTGAGGCTGAAGGGTAATTAAGAAGCAAGATCTTCTCATCAGAGCTTATTTACCCCACACGTGTGTGTGAAACTCGAGCCATATCGCCCACCTGTGGGGGATGCTGGCATTGCGGCCCACCGTGCTCCCAGTCCGTGCCTTGGGCCACGCTCCAAAGAGGTGAGACGACGGGAGCTGAGCCCTGTGACGCTGGGCCACAAAACTCATTAGAAAGTTCCAGGAGCTAAGGGGCCAATTAGACTCCACTCATTTCCTACCTGCGCATCGAAAACACTTAACAGTCATTTTTCATTATTAATACTGCAACACCGCTGACCGGGCAGAAGCAGATTTAATTCGATCAATTAACCTCACCGCAGAGAGCCCTGTGGGTCTGAAGCCCCGCCCCTCCCCCGTGAAGATGGTATGCTCCAGGTGGGGGAGCCGCTACCGTTGCATGAATATTAATTCTCGCCTCCGCAGTTCGGGGAGGTCCGGGGTCGAAGGTGCAGGTGAGGCCTCTGCCCCCGGGGTGTGCCCCCTGCTCCGCCGATGACCCTGTGCCCCGCTACGAGCAGATCCGCCGCCGGCTCGTGAATTTAGCACGTCCAGCCCAGCCGGCTATTTCAGGAGCCCATTTGCAGTCCGGAGTCACACATCGAATCGGGTTCGAGGATGCTTCACAGAGGGAGGAAGGAAGGAAAAAAAACCACCCGTACACACAGCACGTTTTCGGGTTTTCCCTCTCAAAGTTTATTTATTCTTCGTTAACATGTACGAAAATAGACGAAATGCCAATCTGGTACCGTTTCTGAGAGGCCAGGCCCCGGCTAGCGTGGTAGCACAGAGCTACATACTGGCACTTACGAAGAAAAATCACAAGACGTTTGACACAAGAGAGACACAAAGGAGCCGTGCATCCTCTGAGACGGCCGACTGGGGACGGGGCGCCACCCCCCCGAACCTCAAGACTGTTGGAGTGAAGTGCACAAAGCAGTAGGCGCTATGACAGTCCAAAGCTTCCATTCTGGAATGTTCCTCTCGGGATCAGAGAGCCCCTGCCGGGTATCTGAAGATCAGCCGGCGCTTTAACGTAGCTACCAGGTGGTGGCGCTCAGCCGCCTCTGTCCAAAGCAGCGGGGGATCCTCAGGAGCCGTCTCTGTAGCTGTGACCCACCCTGAGTTCTGCTCCCCACAAAGGAGCCCCCCCCTCCATCGCAATATGCCATGGATCACAGCACTGTGGTGACACCCCCCCATGCATACACAGTTCTAGGCTGGATGTTTGCACTAAACAGGACCCCCCTAAAAAGTGGCCCCCCGCAGACTGTGAGAGATCAGTACAAAGATCCACAAAATCTTAAAAATTATTTCCTTAATTCCCTTACTTTTTAAAATATTAATAACTTTAAATTCTCCTTAATTATCATCATCTCTAAACAGAATTCAGAGAATTACTGCAACCTTTCTGCAGTCTTCCTGCACGCCTAGTCCAAAGGGAGCGAAAACTGTCTGACAGACATACTGACTTTGGTCCTGCGGTCCCCAGGATCGAGGATCGGGGCCGATTCCCAGTGGAAGGAGCCGCACGCCGAAACGCACACAGCTGTAGCCGTAACCGGCTTCCCCGTGAGTGTCTGCTTAAATCCGTGGACCACGGTAATCGAGACATTCGTGTTTCTGCAGGCGCACGCCGAACACCTCCAACCTGGCTGGATTAAGCACAGACCCAGCAGGCCTCATAAGCCTGGTCCTGAAGCAGGAAGCTCCGCCTTCACTTCCTGCCCATTATGCAAATGAGACACCTGGAAATCTAAAGGAGAGGCGCTCGTTTCACATCTGGAGGAAAGTTAGTTACAGGCTGCGGTCACACACCATTTGTGAGATTGCTAGAGGTACAAAGCCAGAACGACGTCATTCACAAGACTAAAAAAATTACAGTCCCATCCTAGAACATGGCAGACATTAAGATATTTAGCTGAGGGTCATGAATATCAGGCATGAATTAATATTTAGGTGCGATTTCCCTCCTGTAATATACAACAATGAGTCAGAAACGGGGCAGCCACCTGAAGCTCGGTGACACCAAAAAGGATGTGGCACTTTTAAAATGAACAAACGCAGAGAGCAGGGCAGGGGTGTCACTCCGCCCAGGCCGTCGGGATCGGGGGGGGCATGCCAGCCACTGTGAAACTGGCATAGGACTAACCGTCCCGCTGATCTTCAGGCCCGGGGGGCGTACACAACCTCTAAAATGTTAACATGCGTACCGAAGAGATCAGTAAACTTTCAGATCTTGCGTGGATGTGCAGTACAGCCGAAAGCACAAGGCCTTCCGACACTGTAACGGAAACAGGATCAACCCGGTGGGGG
>JAODLC010000050.1:9737595-9759275 GCA_026781145.1 Hippopotamyrus pictus
TGACTCAAACCCCCAGGCTCTTAGCAGATGTCATCTTGCTCGGGGGGGGGGATCTACTGCTCAACCAATTGGATGGCCCCAACTTCCACCAGTTAACCAATGGGATCCCAGCTTCAGGTCCATAGCTGAGGAGGATGTCCCGCCCGGGGGGATCCTTGGGTCTTCACCCACAGGGGAGAGAATTATCTCTCCCAGCTCAAGGCCCCCCCCACTGCCCATCCCCCTCACCTGTGGCGGGACTGCAGGGCAGCCCGGCGGGCCAGCAGTGCAGGCGGGTACAGGGAAAAGAGTTCCTGGGCACGGCCAATGAGTTCCTCGTAGGGCAGGTTCTGTGGGATGCTGGAAAGCAGGTGGTGCACGCTGGCCATGTCACAGTCACAGCTCAGCACCTGCTCCTGCTGGTGCAGGACGATCTGGGGGAGGATACACACAAACAGCCAGCTGTTTACCTCAGTGGCGGAGCGGGGCGCCCCACACAGGCCTGGGGGCCTCACTGCGCTTTGATCCGCTGCTTTAGTGAAGCCGTTATCACGGTTCTGTCATCACCTGCTGCTCCACACACTAAACACATGTCAGAGCTGGAAAGGCTTGCAGACAGACCCACGCACATTTAAAGGGACAGTGCGGGGTGACCTTCATACCGATATTCCACAGCATGCCCAGACTCCATCGCTGGCCATCACGGTTAGGTCCCGCCCCTTCAGGGCGAAGAAGGGATGTTCAGCAGCCAACCGGAAAACCCAACAGACAGGCTCATCAAACTTCAAAAGGCAGGGGGGGCACCCCCTTTTGGTACAGACCATGCATCTAAGGGGGGGGGGTCACACAAAACAAGAAACGATTCGCTAATCCAACCCCCCCCCCCCCCCCAAAAAAAAAAAAAAAGGAAAAAAAATAGCGAAAGTCTTCCAAACAAACCTCTGGTGAGATCATTAGGGCTGTGTAATTAACCGGGCAATGAGAGCTGCCCTCGATTCCCACGCGACGCCGGTAACAAAAAGGGGAGACTTTTAAATAAATAAAGTCATTAAAACCCATGCCCTTCTCTGAAACTTTCACTGGGGTCAGCTACCGTGAAATCCCGTGAAGTGCAATTATTAAAGAAAGAAAAAATTAAAAGGGGGGGGGGGGTGGAGGAGCGAGAGAGACCTTCAGCGTCTCCCCAAAACCGTCGGCTTTACCGGAAATCGATTCCTATCTCAGTTGGCAGCTCGACAAGAGGATCACCGGCGGAGTGGTGTAGCGCCATAGAGCAGACCACCACCCCCCCTCCCCGACATACACATTTATGGGGGAGCCGGAAGCCTGTTTGCTGACTGTAGGCCGAGGCCCCGCTTTTTAAAGGAACAGCTCCAACTCAGTCATGGTACATCTTGCAGCGTCTGCTCCTATGATACAGTTTGAGGCGATAATGTGCCCTTCAGTAATTAATGACTTTAAATAGGCCAAAGGCAGGCGAGTTACAGTACAGTTTGGAGGGGCAGTGGGTGTTCCTTTTCTGTAGTTGGCATGAAGGGAGCAGGAAGCAGGTGTGACAGGACACATGACAGGTCACATGACAGGTCACCGGCTGAGGTGGATCCTTACCACAGCAGCGAAATAAATGGCCATCAGGGGGTGGGAAGCCAGGAAGAAGTCGTAGAGTCGGAGAACATGCCGGAACTCCGAGAGAACGTGGCCGTACCACGTGATCAGCCAGCTGAGTGCAAAGATGGTGCCCACTTCTGCCCTGCAGCGGCAAAACATGAACAGCGACATAAGGGCACGGGGTGCTCAATGGCGTCCCCTAGCTATGTGGACTTGCATCAACCATTCAGCTAAAAATAGAGCGATGATTTTGCAGGTGCCGTTTAGCATGCCTCAGAGGCAAAGATGCACAAGCGGCGTGCGCGATTATTCAGAGCAGGAATCCCAGGCCTCAGGGTGACGATTCAGAGCAAGGAGAGGCACACGGCTTAGCCAGCCACGCAGCTTACGCAGAGCGACAAACAACTCAGGGCGTACCTCAGAACCCTGCACCTTTAAGCTAGACTGATACTGCTGATACGGGTGTGATGAGCCAGGAATGGTTTCAAGGAAATGCTTTTTTTCTCCAAAAAGGACGAAAATATTAAAAATAGACGAAAAAAAATCATGCATATAATCATATCCTATCAGGAAAACTTCGCGTTCCATCATTTACAGAGCAGATGCTCCTATCCAAAAGTAACATGGATTTTTTCTGAAAAATCAGGGTCAGCCAGTACCTGGGGCAAATGGGGGTTGAGGGCCTTTCTCAGGGGCCAAACAGTGACATCATTCTGGTAACCCCAAGATTTGAACAAATGACCTTCTGATCACATACACATGCACAGGTCCTAACCCGCTAAGCCACACAGCCCCCCTGTCGTTCGAGAGATAAGGATGGAGTGAGATGCAGTTAATCTGCAGAGTCACGCGGGCAATGCACTGGACGGCCACGTCACACTTCTCTGGTCCTGCTGTCCTGCAGCCTTGCCCAGTAGTGTGGGGGGGGGGGGTGCGGAGTCTTTCTAGCAGGACTGCGGCAGGAACAGCAGCCACCCGAAAAGCGCCATGGGTGATGCCCCCCCATGCTCCCCCCCCACCTCAGCGGGCCGGACCACCCAGCCACCCGTAGCTCCGTTCTGCCGCAGCAATCCGGGACTCCAAGATTTCGGGAAATAAGCACATTTCAGAGACGTTTCGTCCCTTTAACTCGGCATGGCAGGAGGCGACAGGTCGGTTACCAAGACGACCTGGTGCCATTAATAAGGCCTACGGCTATCGGGACAGCTTTCTAATTGCCCAGGTAATCGTCATGGTAACTTGGTGTCCGCTGTGAGGTTAAATCGGAAAATAAACACACATGGAAGCAGGAGGGCCAGGGGCGTCTTTGTGGCTGAAAATATAGCTTGGAATGACTCGGGTGAAACATATTTGTCTAGCTTAGCTAAAGACCGGCAGCGGGTTCATTCGAAACGGCAGATAATCCACCTCCCCCCCCCGGTGAGAGACCCCCGGGACGCTCCGGAGAAGCGAGGACACGTCACTCTGTCCGGAAGTTCGCCGGTAAGCTACCTCCTCCAAAGAAACGGACATTCATTATTTATTACGAGCCACTTATTCCCTAAATTTTAAATGTCAGATATCTTAAAAATAGCTTCTTTTTATATCAAGCTTGCATGCAATGTTTATAAGAAAGCCACTGGGTTGTTCAAATAAAATGCAGTTGCTTCTGAATTTTTCTGTAACGTTTTGTGTAGCTACTGCATCTCTGTGTATCTCCTTTATTTGTGCTCCTGTAGTATGTTACATGTCCTTACCATATGTATGTCCTATCTGTGCTTTGACAGAATCTCCTACTCGGTTCCGTCCTACTCACAATGCCACACTGGCACAAGGGTACTAAAAATCCTCGATCCTTTCTGAAAGTCAGTTCCGTCAGCCTGAAGCTCAGCTTTAGCTGACTGCTGCCCCCTCTGGTAGAAGCAGAACGGTGCCATGCGACGCTTCCTGCTCCCAGCACAGCAGCTAAGTAACGACCGAGTGCAGCAGGCCCTGCCGGCCGGCTGATAAACATCCCGGCAGCTTTTCAGACGGTTTAATTGGCAAACGGAGCCCGACTGTGCCCCCCGACACGGACGGCAGCCGGCCGGAGCGCTCCCAGAGCCTGACAGCTTCTGGAAAAGGTACGGGACGACTCCCCAATTAAACACCCTAATGGTGCACTTCCTTGTCATTTTAATCAATTATTCACATGCAGCTATAGGGAAGAAAAGCCGAGTAACGAGCAAACGAAGGTCCTGCAGCAGTAGAGTTCCGCCACCCTACTCATCCCACCTGGCCAGGTGAGGGGGGGGGGATGAGATCGATAGAATAGATTTTCTTTGTATCTCTTACATTTGATCCGTTGCAATTAATATCTCTGCTACCCTGCATCCTCTAGCCATTTGCTGGAGGGGGGGGGGTATTGTCCTTTTTCCCCCATGAGTGGAAGTGATTCATTTAGCAGGATCACTGCGAGGTTTTTAAAGTAAAGAAAATCGGGGGGGGTCTGCAGGGTAAGACACAAATAATAAATTCCCAGTGGTCTCGCTTTGTAAAACCAGAGATTCTAATGGGAACCATAAAGAAAAGGCTCACATGCCCTCCCCCCTAATATGTGTACTATATGATTATCCCTCAACATCCTCTCCTGCATTCAGCCGGCCGCGAAACTACAGAGTCGCCAGTAAGGAGTTCCTGAAGGAGCTCTGAAGGAGACTCCATGCACGTGACGAGCAGCACGTGGTACGGACCGTCTCCTCTCACACCTGCCCCGTGCCAATTTCTTTCCAGTATCCCGAGTGGTCTTTCCAGGCATCCATTACCTACGAGAGTTCAATTAGGGAGCTAAATTAATCTGGGGGGAGTGGATCGATCAGGAGTGAGGTGGCTCTAATGTCTGAGCAACGAGACTGCAGATGCTATCCTTTCATAACTGCGTCCATTAATGCTTCTCCATCACGCAAGACAGCAGGCCAATTCAACATTGTCCATTTTACCCACAATTCCTAGCGAGAGAACGCCCATACCTCAGCATGAAGCTGTGCAGCTCTGGGTCTACCTGCTCCAGGATGGGCATCAGATAATTCAGGATGTGTTTAGTGCTGTCCATGGTGGGGTCCATAAAGTCCCTGTGGACAAGGGGGCACACGGCTCTGTGACATCAGAGCTCCTGTGTCACAGAAATCAAGGGTCATAGGTCACGCCCACCTAACTCCGCCCCCACCTGAGGTGGTGCTTAGACAGAGTCTCCACCATAGCTATAGACATCCTCTCTCCCACCACCAGCAGGAAGGTCACGACAATGTCGTGGTAGCCTTGGTAGTAGTACAGCTGAGGGTTCCTCCGCAGGACATCCAAGATGATATCTATGAGCTGCTCCTGGAGCACCTCCCTCTGCTCCACGCGCATCCCTGGGGAGACAAGCCAAGCTTCACCTCATCGTGTGACGGGCTGCACAGAGGCAGCTTCCACATCCAGCCATTCAGCATGGTTTTTAATGTCATGTGACTGATCAAGGCCAATCAATACCTGTGGGAAAGCGGCGCATAGACCTCCTGACATCCATGAGCACCTGGTTGTAATCCTTGTGGCTTTCACGGACATCTTTGGCTGTTATTGGGGAAAAAAAAAAAAAAAGTCCTTCATTAACCAAATACAGTAATAAATACATGGCAGCAGTCAAAAGTCTGGACGTACCTACTCAAAATCATTTGTTTGTCAACAAGATAATGATTCTAAGCACACTTCGAGGTTATGTAGTAAGTATGATCTTCTTGGCATGGAAAGAGATGGACTGCTGTGACAGATGACCTGGACCCCACAATCCCCCAACCTAAAGCTGGTTTGGGATGAGTTGGATCAAGGAGTTCCAAGCAAGGTTAGCCAACTTGTGCCTAGAACATGTGGAAACTCCTTCAGGACTCTTGGAGAAGCATTCCGGGTGGCTACATCAGAAAGCTGGTTGAAAGAACGCCAAGTTCGCAATGCTGTCACCGAAGGAAAAGGGAGGTGTTTTGAAGAGCGTAATATCTGAGAAAAAATTGAGATGTTCAGCACTTCCCTTGGTCGTTGCAATATTTGATGTGTTACTTCATTGCCTCCACGCCTTGTACTATAAGAGGAATAAGACACCTAAAATGTATATAAATGCATTAAAGGCAGGCATGTCTAGAATGTATAATTAGGGAAGCATTGTGACATTGTGAGTAGCACTGTTGCCTTACACCTGCGGGCCTGGGCGTGTTTTTATATTCTCCCCAGAGACGTGGGGGTTTCCTCTGGGTCCTCTCCCACAGTTCAGGGGCATGTAGCTAGGCTAACAGGTTCGTCTAAATAGCCCGTATAACCTACAATGGACTGGCATTCCATCGAGGGTGAACGATAGCCTTGGACCCTGAAGATGGATGGATGGTTGGATGGATGGATGGATGGATGGATGGATGGATGGATGGATGGATGGATATCTGGAAGGTTCTGCATCACAAATTAGTGTGCAGTAGTCCTTAACCTTCTTGGACATTTGTCAAAGCTTTAAAATACACATCACGCAAGCAAAAACACCTGCATTAACGTCTGCCTTCTGGAGATCAACTCAGTACGGGGAGCACAGGGTTCATCAGGCAAGGCACTCATCTCACCTGGCTTGGCCGGCAGGTTGTAGACATTGATACTGAGCAGCTTGGGCCAGACTTTCCTCCTGATCTCATCGGTAAGCAGCCCACCTTCGCTAACAGCTGCCCTGCGCAGGCCCTCTATGTCCACGGGGTCGCTGTTCAGAGCCTGGTGGATCTGCACCAGCTTCTGCTTCTTCTGGGACTCATGCTCTGTACGAGACATTTTTTTAACCAATCCAATCAATGAGTCAAAATCAATCAATGTTTTGCATAAGCGTAAACAGATAAAATAAAAGACATTAAGTAAACCAGAATGTCAGTGGGGCAGGGGATTTAAGGTATAATATTCAGATTAATATTAACAAGGAGTACTTGAATTATTTTAAATAAATGCATATGCCACGTCTGATTTGAACGTGTCTTTCTTTCTATGTCACGTCCAGCGCTCCTCCCTCTTGGTCAGAGTGCCAAGCGTCACTTTTAAAGAGACAGTATTGAAAACCTTCAAAGGGTTTCACCAGCTATTGTTTTTTTAATAACTGTGCGATATATTCTATTATAATGGCACACGGGAATTTAGCTGGCATATACATCTACTCATGTTACAAAATTATGAATAAACAGCACATTACCACATAAACATCACACGTTGCAAGGCTTGGATTGTCCGGTAGTCGGACAGGCAACTACGGTATGAGTGCGCTGTGTAATTTATTAAACACATATCGCTATAGTCCTTCGTACATCCAACCAAGGGCTTGCATCTCACCTTGTTTCTTTACCTTTCCATTTTCAGTCACGTTAGATCCGATACTATTTTGCTTCCTTCCCTTCCTCATTTCTTTTGAGAAATCTAAATTATAAATATACACATCGTGATGTCATTCTATTCTACACTCTCAACTGAGTTAAAAGACAAAAAGAAAACAAACAAACAGAATACAAATTATTGCCTGCCGTCTGTCACATAGCCTTGATACCGAAACCCACCTTGACCATGCAAAGGACCTGACCCACTTCCCTTTTACCGATTGGCTTAAGAGAAGAAAACGTACAAGTAAGGCCTCTGATTGGACAAGCTTTATGATTAGCCCAACCTTTAAAAGACGTTTTATGCGCAATGCATTATGGCTACTGTAGTTTTTTTCTCCCGCCGTCCACTCCTCTGTAATGATAACAGAGATAATCGGTTGTCTTTCTAGAAAAAGTAGAAATTACTAAGTCTTTAGTAATGATTGATAATAGATAAATTTAATTAATTTAATTTCTCATATATATTAATCGCGGTGAGAAATGTGAATCTGTGAATTTATTCTCCCTGGGAGGATTGTTAGTAAATCTTTTTTACAGAGTTTATTTTATAACAGTGGTGATCTTAAAACCAGTTTCCTGGTTTGTGATTAATGGAAAAGGCTATCAGTGACTGACGATTTTAAGTTTAGGTTATTATACTGTTCGCTAAAAGACTACAAGTCCCATAACCACTCGCTCAATGAGGGTCCTTTCCGTTCAAAGGTGCCAAGGATCGCTCCTCCTCGTTTCCTGAACCAGTGTGATGGTGCGGGTCAATAACAGGGCACCGTGATCATTTCACAGATGATAGCTGCTGTCGAAGTGAGCCTCAGTAAACTTAAGTGGAACTTTGCCATGCGTGGGCTTGATGCACCTTGAAGAGGAACATGGGAGATAACAATGATCGAGGCCAGAATACCCGCAAAAGAAGGACTACAATATCTGGGGCAGGGGTTGCAACTTTGAAACGAGGGCATGGGAACAAGTCCGGTGCGTGTGAAAGCATCGCCGCCAACCACAGCAATGCCAGTAAGGAGGACAAGGTGCGCGAATCGCCCACGACATCGCGGAAGGACAAGGGAAAGCATGAAGACTCAGGTGATAAGCTCAGGTAAGGGCTATAGCTGGCCGTTTATGGCTACTGATCCTTACCCTGCTGTATTTCTCTTTGCACTGTGCCTGTAGCCAGGATGGCAACTGCCTCACACTCAACGTGGCATGTCTGACTAAACGGTTTGCAACCTTAACGCCATCATTACGACCAGACATGTACGTACAATCAACAGGACACTTCCGATAGTTTAGGGTCAATATCAGCATGGCTTGGAACTGATCCTTGGTCTTCAGCGTCTTCAGTGTTTCCAAGGATTCATTCATCCATTCGTTTCAAGGCAGGCGCTGGGCAGTGGGCTTCTTCGCTTGGGGCAACAAGTGTCTTCTGTCGGGTGGTTGATGGCAATGTCTGCCGTGCCTCTAACGTGGCGCCTTTGTGGGTGAAATGTCAGCCTGCGTAGATGTTGCAGCGGTTTCCCAACATTCCCCACATTCATTGCATTAGCCAGTTCTTGTCAGCTAATGTGATCGTCAACTTTGTGATGCTGTTCTGCAACGCAGCCTAATGCAGGAGCCCAGGCTGATACTGAGTGTGTTTGATTACGATAGAGATACAGGCGATCTATATTTGCAGCATGAAGAAACATTCCCTAAGTCTATAAATCTAACTAGGTGGAAGCATATCTGTAATTAGCTGCGTTTTTGTACTCCTGCTCATTTTCTGGGAATTGCACTCATCCTGCCCCAGGTCAGTGGAAGTGAGCGTCAAATCGGGCACAGTCAGGTTCAGTTGTCAATGTTCCTATTGCGCCCGAAATCTTGTGTTTAATAAAAGCGGCGGCTCCCGCGAAGACGTAACTCATTCTGAGATGTGACACACAGTGAGCAGAGGCGCGCAGGAAAGCCGTGGGTTATTGCTCACATGTGTCATGTTATGTCAGTCTGCGAGACTGGAAAGTGTGGCAGTTCCCTGCGGGTTTGGCATTTGTCATGGGGGGTAGGCTCGTAAGGGAACGTTTATCGAGTGTGGCACCTTTAAGATAACACTGTGTGTCTTACAACAGCGCCAGTCAAACTCAACCAGATGGATCAGATTTATGTACTCTGAGAAGTTTGCTTTTAGTACACTGGAAAAAATAAGCCATACATTTATATATATATGCCTACCTGCCTATACTCTCCTGCCTTCTACATCAGTTCCTGGCACTGATGCTTTGGACTGAGACCTTGTTCTGCCCGGTTCCTGCCAGAGGAGGGCGTGGCATCTCCTTGAGTCCAGTGGCCTGTACTAGGAAGCGGGGTTGCTGGCTTATCGGAGTAACTTGTCGGATTTAAGGTTCCACAGTTTAAATGAACTTCATATTCGTTCACATATATTTTGCCCAGACTACCTTAAATCCGACAAGTTACCCTGATAAGCCAGTAACCCCGCTTCCTAGTACAGGCCCCAGTTCACACCTCAGGGTTTAATCCAGTCATTGGGGGAGGGTTTCCTTGCCACTGTCATTTCAAGCTAACTCTCTGGGGACATCAGTACAACATGCAGTGCTTTTTCACAGCTGTCTTTGTGAAAATTCATATATAAATAAAATTGAATCGAGATTTGAATTTTTTCTGTTATAGTCTAATTTTTTTGGTTCTGTCTCCTAGTTGCCACCGGATTCAGGAGTCACTGCTCAGTTCAGCCAGTGGCTACAGCAACTATCGGGGCATCCTGAACTGGTGCGTCGTCATGCTGGTGAGTGGCGGCTCGGACACTGCCGGGCCTCAACCCCACAACATACTGGTTGTCTCTGAGTACCCGATTGTCATCAGTTCAGATCCCAAAGGCATCAGTTTTTAGCTTTATATGGGAACAGCCAAGGAAATCTTTTCAAAGCTTCCAGATATCTCTCAGCGTCTGTGCCGTTCCCGTGCAGCGTGGTGACGTATCACAGCAGAAGCTGAAGACCACCTGTCACACTGAAGGTCTCTGCTGGTTTCACCTTCACCTCCTCAGTTCAGTACAGTTTAATGCATTAACGTAACTTCAGTCATGTTTGTATTTGTGTTCCTCAAACTTTAAATGCTGTTCTCTGGACAGGAAATGCAATACCACCTATAAAATGGGATGCTGGTTATGACACTTTGTAACTTAATAGTTGCTTATGTTATTTTATATTCATAATATACATAAATATATAAAAAATAAACAGATTTAACATCTCTCTGATAATGAAAGATGACAGGTGACATTTTTCTGATGAGAAGGTTGCAGTTCTCTGTTTATGAGGCATGTTTGACAGCTTTCATTATAAAATATTTATTTGGGCTGGAAATCACTTCGCTCTGCCTGTCAGTGAGCCGCAGAACCTGCAAGAATATTGGTTTTGTGCGGACAGGTGAGGTTTAGCAGCCATGATCTGCCTGTTGATCTGTGTGAAATGGCAGCAGTGAGGGCGCAGGCATGAAGAAATCGCGATAAGGACGCAGCTCGGCAGATAGCGAGCCAGTAATAACATCGTCCTCTGTGGAGCTCCTGTGATTTATAGCGGCAATGGGCTGGAGAGGAATTTGACCAGAAGCCAAGGCAAGGTGAGGTCACAAGTCCTCCTGGTACGAAATGGGTGCCTGGAGAGGCTCAGAAACTTCCGGAGCCATCTTAGATCAGAGGCGAGTGGGACGTGTACGGGGAGATGGCTGAGGGTCTGACTGAAGGTTCGAGTGTGGAGCATGTAACCCGTCATTCATAAACACCTCCCCCCCCAAAAGAGTCTCCAACAGGGCTGACAGAACAGTGCAGCTGGATATCACAAGTTTATAGCATGCAAAATATGTGCAAACTGCAAATGGAAATGCAAATTCAGAATAACGCAGCCACTTGCTCAGCCTCTCATCAAAGAGCTTTGGTGGGTAGGTACCATGACGCGGGATTGTGCTGGTTTGTGCGGGTTTGTATGAGTTTGTGCGGGTTTGTGCTGGTTTGTGCGGGTTTGTATGAGTTTGTGTGGATTTATGCGGGTTTGTGCTGGTTTGTGCGGGTTTATGCGAGTTTCTGGGGCTGAGGCAGCATTATTGCAGATTGGGACAGCTCTCTCCAGGAGGGAACTTTGCTCTATTTTAATCGCCGTTGCTGTCCCAAGGCAGCAGACCTGCGGGGCACCATTAATGGGAACACCATCTTCTGTCTGCTGCAGGTTTTGTTTTTTGCCCCCCTGCTCATTTAACGAATCCATGAACCATGGGTCCTACCCAAGCCCAGCCAGAGACAATAATGTTGAAGATGACTCCATGGTTCTCGAAAGGTTTGCGGAGATTATTTTTTTTATTGACGTGGTTTCATCTTACTCTGCCGGCTCATAATTTCAAACCTGACTTGCAGGGAAGCGTCTTTAGTCGGTCGTTGGCTCTCGTCAGGACGCTGTACGGGGCTGTTTTGTGTCAGTCTCGCCTTTCGGAGGGGTGTGGAGCGACAGGAGTGTGCCGCACCCCGCCGTGAAGGGTAGCCAGAGCAGCCTCTCTGTTTTGGGAGACGTGGAACTGGCGTGAGTCAGGCGGCTGACCTCGCCCCGTTGACGTGGCGCTCCCTTGTGCTTGGCAGGCTGCCTTCCCCCGTCGCTGAAGTCCCGTCCATCACAGAGCCAGTCAGGCTCAGTGACTAAACGCAGCTGTTGCCACAGAAACCAGGCCCCACCTCCTAAGCTATTAACACGCCTTATGGTTTTAAATACAGTTGCATTACTACATTGTATATGTGTTTTTTTACAAAAGATATTCAATAAGTGCTTGTATCCGGGTTACCAGAACAGTCACCCTCCTGGGACTGGATGTTGTAGTCATTCTGTTGTGATTTCTACTTCTTAACCATGATGCCACCTACTGCTTTTTCTATGAATGGCAAGTAAATTCTGGTCCAAAAACAACCGTCTTATTTCTTTAGTTTTTGTTTTTCCCTGTCAATTGCACCTCCTTCCTGATCTTCATAAAAACATTTGCAACAAGCTTATAGTAAAAGAAAATTTGGCCAGTCAGGTTGCTTGTTGCTGGGGAGGCTGCAGCTCAATGCGGGGGTGTAATTTCAGCAGTTTGCGGGATCTGGCACGTGGCGGTCCGTTATGGGCGCGGCATGCCACAGTGCCAAAGGAGAAAGATGGACTTAAGCTGTCCGCCTCTGCAGCTGCCTTCTGGAAACTTCTTAACTTTGCCTGACACTGTTTTTTTTTTCCCCCTTTACTGTATCTTTTGTCACTGGGGTGGGAATCCGTGAGCAAAGCATTATGCATTCCACCCCTCTGATTAACAGCATCTGAAATTGAATCTTCACCATGACCGCTGATTCTATAGCGATATTCGCAGCTGCTTTGAAGGCACTGGGTCACGTCTACCGCATTTGCGTGTGGCGCGGTACGCGGAAATTACCGGCTGCAATCGCCGTGATCACGCGAGCTACAAGTGCAAAGTATCACGTGACGTCTAAAAATAAACACGCCGCGGCAGCGGGTCCCTGTGAACATGAGCGTGGTCTGCAGCGTTGCGGTCTGCGACGTTGCGGTCTGCGACGTTGCGGTCTGCGGCATTGCGGTCTGCGGCATTGCGGTCTGCGACGTTGCGGTCTGCGGCGTTGCCGGCCTCATTTTCAGAGCTACTGGGAATGATTCCCCTCCCATAAGTTTAATTCCCGGTGAACTTTCCTCATGTTCAGACTTATTTTATCTCCTTAGGAGCAGGAAATACACATGAGGAAGACGTGAAGACAAGAGAGAGGGGCGGTCATAAAAAGCTGGCCTAATTTTCCTTATTATTTACATATATAGTGTAATTCTGGCCGGAATCCATAAATGGGCGTGGCCAGCACCTCTTACAGGGGATTCCTCATTGGCTGCCGTTCCCAGGGGGACAGTGTAAGGAACAGCAGCTGTTTGTTAATGCCTGACCGCTAAAATGAAAAGAGGCTTGTTAAGTGCGCCGGTACCCTAAAGCTTCACAGGAGAAGATCAGGTTAAGCACCTTCCCCATGTATAACAGCAGGGACATTTTTAGGCCCAGAATCTGTGACTGACTGCGCATTACTGTCAGTGGTGTTTCTGGATCAGGACGGCGATGACCTGGGCCTGAGTCACGCTTATGTTTTACATCAGACGCACAGGTACAAACACATGAGCCCACAGAACCAATGCAGGGAGCCAGTCTCCAACCACATTTACATTTAATTTTCTCCCCAGTATTTCTTCAGGGCACATCCTCAGCTCAGGAAGTCAGCACTAACTTGCATTTTTTATTATTATTATTATTATTTTATTTTCTCCTCTCTTTACATTGAGAACACAATGTCACACCACCGGAAGATTCTCTTCAGCGGTGAAATCAGATGAATTGGGAGCGGCGATTGTTGCCAAGGTTACCGCATCGTCAGCCGCTTTAGTGACGGTCCCTTGTGCCTTGGGGGAAGATCTCCCTGCGATTGAGCAGCTGAAGTTTCCTCTCTGATTCTGAGATTAAAGGCAGAGCTCCCCCCCTTCTCACACACACACACACACACACACACACACACACAGACATGCCTGTGCCCCACTTATGAAGTGCCTTATACATTGTGATGAGTGAGGCCCAGAAAGGTCCTCTCATGGTCTTTGTTTGAAGAGCAGAGGATTAGTCCTGCACTGAGGAAGAATAGGGAAGCAGAAGTGACACTTTTTCAGAGTGGCAGTGTCACCTGTAGTAAAAGTATGTGACCACTAGGGGGCCCTTCCAGGCCAGCTGCAGTTCGTTCAGCTCACATTTGCCTCTGACTGTTGTCCTGCTGCTGACACTTTATACACCTGTAAGTTTGAGTCCGGCTCCCCCTGCCTTCGCCGGCAGAAAGTCTTCCCGGTGGCAGCCCCCCTGACACCCTCTTCCCTGTGTTCCAGATTCTAAGCAACGCCCGGCTCTTCCTGGAGAACCTCATTAAGTAAGTACAGCCTTCACATCTCTTATGGCCCGGTCTGCGGGCAGCACTTAGGTCACATGACCCCGGGACATCAGCCAGGTCACCCCAGGCCTGACCGGCGTACAGTGGGGATGGCGTTCCGCTAATACCGTCGTAGGGAAAACTCCGGAAGGAGCCGGCACGTTCCGAGACCGGGTCCTGTATCTCGGCGCAGATAGAGCTGTCGCCGCCTGACAGCAGGAGATGCATGCTGAGCGAGGGAGTGTGGTGCGCAGGAGATGCGGGACGGGAGTGCGGCGTCTGCCAGCTGCTTCTGCGCTGTCTGCCTCACCTGCGTCAGCTTCTGTTCTAAACTCCGCTCCCTGCAGCTGTCAGGAAGGGTGTGGGGGTGGGTGGGGGGAGAGGCTGTGCGTGTGTGCGTGTGCGCGTGCGCGTGCGTGTGCGCGTGCGTGTGTGCGCGTGCATGTGTGCGTGTGCGCGTGTATATATGTATACACACACACAGCCCCATTTCCAAAAAATTTGGGACACGGTGTGAAAAGTAAATAAAAACCAAAAGCAATGATTAACCAATCAGATAAACCCATATTTAATTGAAAATAGAACACAGACGATATATCAAATGTTGAAACTGAGAAATGTTATATTTCGTGACAAATATATGGTCAGTATGAATTTTGATGCCAACAACACATTTAAAAAGAAAAAAAAAAGTTGGGACAGAGGCAAGAGAAGACAGGAATGTATGTATATATCATTTTTCTTTTTCATCAGCGTTGTGATTTTGTCCAGACTGACGGTCTTCTCCTCTCTCTCACCAGGTATGGCATCTTGGTGGATCCCATTCAGGTGGTTTCTCTGTTCCTCGAGGACCCGTACAGCTGGCCTGCGCCGTGCCTCGTCATCGGTGCGTAGACCGCTGGCCGCAACCTCTGCTGGCGCGTGGGGGCCGGGCGTGGATCGGGTGGGGGGGAGCCAGGTTTCGGGTCTGTAATCCACCTGACTGGTTCCCCTTACATCGACGATCGCCGATGATTAATCAGACTTTAAAACATTGAATATTGAGAAAGTTAAAATATACTGTTGACGAGAAACATACACGAGTGTGACCTGATCCCGACCTTCTGCTCCCTGCACATCGAATCCGCGTGACGCGTGGAATTTTCGACGACAGTAATGTGTCTCGTTACTGCAGCTGGGATGGTGTTGATACATGGCCGGTCTCTCAAAGGAGCGGAGCGTGTGTGCGTGCCAGTTTGTCCTCCTCCCCAGTCGTCCTCGTCATCTCCCACCCACCTCCCATCCCGCGGCGGTAACGGCTCTCAGTGCCCCGCCCGGGCGGGCGGCGGAAGGCTAATCCCTCTGCCGCCATTTAAAGTGCCCCGTCGCCGCAGCCGTGAGGCGAGGAGCGGACCCGCCTCGTGAACGGCGTGAGGACAGACGTGTCTGCGTGCTTCCTCCCGCAGCTGTCCTGGTTTATGTATTCTGGAGGCTTCTAGGAGCTTGTGCAGAGTGCCTCTCCTGTTCCCTCTGTTTCAGTGTCGAACATCTTCATCATGGCCGCTCTCTACACGGAGAGGAGGCTCTCAGTGGTGAGTGACCAGCGACTGTGTCCGCGAGGGCCCCCTCTGGACCTCTGAGTGTCAATGTGACCGGACCCTTGTGTCCCCCCCCCCCCACCCCCCCCAACCAGGGCACGTTTGGGGAGCGAATGGGTGCCTTCCTGTACCTGCTCAACCTCTCCGCTATCCTCTGCTTCCCAGTGGCAACCGTCCTGACTGTCGGCTCCTTGACACCAGGTGAGTGCCCCCCCTCAAGCCCCCCCACCATCCTGACCTCTAGAATGACTTCTGCTTCCTCCCAGCCCAGAGCTCCTTCGACGCGTGTACCATTCCCACGCTGGTGTGGCCCTGTGCTGGTTAATGGGAGATCCTTTTCAGTTACCTGTTTACGGCTGAAGTGGCTAATCTCAAACATTTGTCCCACCCCTTTTCCCCTTTGTCTGCTGTGGCCCCTGTTTGTGTGGCCCTGTAGGAATGCAATAAAGAGTCTAAGGGCTTAAAGCCTGTTTTGTCCATTTTCCTTGGGTCTTATTGTGGCAGTCATTATTAACAGCCTGTGTTTATAGCCCCGGAGGACACCATTCGCCGCAGTGTCGCTGAACAAACACCGTAAAGAGCTCCGATGGGGGGGCGGGGCTCGATGAGGCCCCAGGCCATCCGTGCGTGTTAGAGGCCTCGGGCACCGAGTTACAGGTCACCGTGACAACCCGCCTCAGCGTGACCCGACTCGGTCGTCACCTCGATCGAAAAGGAACGGGGCGTGAGCTTGTTTAAAAAATAAAACCAGAACTTCAGTTAGTCTGTAAATCAAAAGAATAATGTCCCCTGCTTATCTAGGTCTTTGTTTATTTATCATCCGTAACACGGAGCCAGGGCTGACAGGGGCAGGGCCGTAAACGCATTGTTAACAGCTCCTCTCAGAGGAGGAGCGCTTGTGTGGAAAGGTCAGAGGCGTACGCGGCAGTGGTCCCCACTGGCCTCAAGGGGGCGCTCCGTAAAGGCCATTTCCATACAGCCCGTGGCCCTTTCTGAGTAACCGGGGCTCGTCTGTCGCAGTCAGTTGGGTCTCTTGCCAATTTTATCATCGTGGTGCGATTTCCTTGCCTTTGGCCTCCATCTTTAGAGGATAAACAGCATTTCACAGTTCTTTCATTTTGGGGGGGGTGTAATAGCATGGGGAACTTGTCAAAGATGTTTACCATCAAAGGCCACTCTTCTCCGGTGAGCTGCTTGAAATCCCCTGTTGATTTCCAGCATTGATGTAAAAGGTTAGGCAAGCATGTGCATTTAGAGAAACATGGGTGGGTCGCTGGAGATTGGTACCTGGGTGGGGCCACAGGCCTAGTGATGGGGGTGAGCTCAAATATCGAACAGTCCTGCCTGTACCCATTACATATCACCTTTTCCTGCAGTGGGTGGGGTCTTTGTGCTCGCCGTCTACACCATCATCTTCCTCAAGCTCTACTCCTACAAGGACGTCAACAGGTGGTGCCGAGAGATCAGCCACACCAAGGCACGGTCCCTCTCCCGCTCGCATTCCTGTGAGTAGCCCTTAGCGCTTAGCCTTTAGCACACGTGTGGCCGTACCCCCGAGGCCTGTCACCCAACAGGAGCCTCATGGTCTTTAGGCGTTATACCGCATTGCTGTGTGTGTCGGGCTTCGTCCGTGGGACCTTCCTACTCCCAGGAGCCCTCAGAAAGTGCTGTTAATCCTTTTAGCCTGGTTTGTATTGGCAGCATAATGACTTCTAGGGTTTTAATGTTCAGAATGATGGACGGAATGAGCTTTGCCTAATTTCTTTATAAATAGCTCCTTTGATCCTCGGTCATTTTGATGTCTGTAAAGAGTTGCGTGTTTTTGCTTGCATAAGTAATTTTTTTGCCAGACACACAAACTCCAAACTCGCATCGTAGAGCAAAGGCATTGGAGACAAATGCTGACTATGCTGCCCTCTGCTGGCCAAAATGGAAACCTGTTATTCAGCAGGTTTCCTTGAGTCCTGAAGGAACTGATTCACTTGCAGGCCCGTCGGTGCACCGCGCTAATGGGACGGCGGCACACGCACAAGTTTCGTACCCAGGGAACCTCACGCACCGGGGTAAGTGGGCATCCCTGACCCCTGCACATGCCACAGTGCCCTGCTGAGTTGTACTGAGCTCTCGTCTCCTGCTCTCATCAGATATGTACTACTTCATGTTCGCCCCGACCCTCTGCTATGAGCTCAACTTCCCGCGGTCTCCGCGGATACGCAAACGCTTCTTGCTCAGAAGGCTTTTCGAGATGGTGAGCCTCATGGGAGATTCCCTGACGCGTGTGACATCACGCCATGTTTGTGCTAATAAGGAGGTGACACTGGCTCGTTCTTTCAGGTTTTCCTTATGCAGCTGCTGGTGGGATTGATCCAGCAGGTATGTCTGACCACAGTTTGATTCCCCAATGATAATTATTACTCATTACTATATTTCAGAAAAAAATAACTTTTGCATGAACCTATTATATCCTATGAGCCATGATTTAATCTTAATTTTTCAAAATATCAGTAACTTATGTTTTGTGTCTTAATTATGATAAATATGGTATATTTATTGATTGTTTGCAGTGGATGGTGCCAACCATTCAGAACTCCATGAAGCCGTTCCAGGTAGATGCACTGGGGCTTCTCTGCCCTGTTTTGACTTTGGGGTTCTGTGCCCCCAGGTCTGAGTTCATGTCTGAATTCTGACACTGTGTCCCTACCTCTGCAGGATATGGACTTTTCCAGAATAGTTGAACGCCTGCTGAAACTTGCGGTAAGTGCAAAGAAACACAGATAAAACATACTTTGTAGCCAAATTAGTTTGAAGTAATTTTGGGGCATGAGTCATAGCTAAATTAATGCAGGGGAATGCGACGATGTGTATTTGTGTCATCAACACAATCATGAATGCTTTCTGAATGAGTAAATAATATTACAGACACTCCTCTAACTTACAAATGAGAGACGTTCCGAACGGCCGTTCGTAACTTAAAATGTTTGAAAGTCGTTATTCAACATCATTTTAAGGGTATACGCAAGTATGAAGAACTAGGACGCTGGGAGTACGCACGCTACGCTGCTGCGCGGCGGGAGTAGCGGCCAGAAGTCGTACTAGGCGGAATTTGTGCGCAGAAAAACAAATTGACGTTGTGGACAGAAAACGAGAGCCTAAGGGAAACAATTTGGATTTACAGTCCTCTTCATTCGTATATCTGAAAGTTCGTAAGTTGAAAGTTCATACGTAGAGGAGCGTCTATATATTTAAAGTGAATTCATGTGCCTGATGTCCTATGTCATTTGCTCGTTGGCAGTAGTGGTAATATGACAGTTCCAGTTGGTCATGTTGACAGTATTGGTAGAAACTGATTTATCTCACAGGCAAATTTGACAGTATGGGTCAGGCCTGACTTTTCCCATTGGCTGTGTTGACAGCTTGGTTAGGCTGTGTTGACAGTATTCATAGATTTTGACTGCTCCCATTGGCTGTGTTGACATTATGGGTAGGTCTTGACTTTTCCTGTTGGTTGTTTTGACAACATGGTTATGCTCTTACTGTTCCCATTGGCTGTGTTGAGAGTATGGTTAGGCTTTGACTTTTCCTATTGATTGTTTTGACAGCATGGTCTTATTGTTCCCATTGGCTGTGTTGACAGTATGGGTAGGCTTTGACTGCTCCCATTGGCTGTGCTGATGGTATGGGTAGGCTTTGACTGCTCCCATTGGCTGTGTTGACGTTATGGGTAGACTCTGACTTTTCCCATTGGCTGTGTTGCAGTATTGGTAAACTCTGATGTTACTGGTAAACACAGAAACCACCTGCTGGCCTCAATTCTGTTCCAAACCAGTGTGAAGACACAAGGTTTCCTTCTCTCTATCTACCTAACAGGTGCCAAATCACTTCATTTGGTTGATCTTTTTCTACTGGTTTTTCCACTCCTCCATGAACTTTGTAGCTGAGCTCATGCAGTTTGGGGACAGGGAGTTTTACAGAGACTGGTGGTAAGTGGATCTCCTTCACCCTCCCTGCCGCACACCGTCCCTGGCTCTCCTTACCATCACTGATCCTCAGTTTTTTGTTTTTTTTTCCCTTCCTCCATGTGCTGAAACTGTGATTTTTTTTCTGCTAGAAATGTGTGTATTTTGCTTCCTTTGTGTGAATTAATTCTGGGGAAAAAAACTGAGAAATGAAATGGAAAATGCTAAAAAAAAAAAAAAAAAAAAGTCAAAAAATCAATTTCTCATTAGTCATGGAATTAAATCCCATGTAAAAATTACCACATTGAACAGTCGAATGTCCTTGCCTGAAACACCAGTGCGAATGTGTGTGTGTGTGCGTGCATGCTTGTGTGTGTCCATGCATAGACTTTATGCTTGAGATATTGTGGATATATGCCCTAATTGACTTAAATAAACCTCCGTTCCCTTTTGTAAATGAAGATTAGGTTTTGCGTGCCATCTGGAGATGGGCCTCTGGTTCATTTCTGTCACCTTTTTGGCTTATGGAACTGGGATTTTTCCAGAGTATTAAACAGTGTCGGGCAGAGAATAGGAATTCTCTGAATGGGGATTATATGGGGGGGGGGGGTTGACCTAGCCGCTCAGTGACAAAGAGCATGTGCGGTGTGTCATAGTGAAGCAGTGGATCCAGGGGGTGTGGCCTTGCTGATCACAGAGTGAGGTGCATTTTTCACAGCATGGTAATAACATCCACTGCAGGTGTGGTTTCATGCACAGTGCCGGGGGGTGCCGGGAGTACAGGAAAATTATGATTTGCTTTCAGAAACGGTGCGCTTTATTGCAAAACAGCCCGGAACGCTCCCCCCCCGCCCCGTCATCGTGGCTTATTAGCGTGGAACAGATAAATGCCAGAGCCATTTAAAATGTCCTCTGTGCGTGATTCGACACGCTCAGCGGGACGCCGAGGGCCACCGCAGTGAAAGGGGGTCCCCCCCACGCATGCCGCCCCGCCTGGAGTGGAATGGGAAGCACACGGCCGCTTCCACGGGCCCTCGGGAGATTATCTGCCTGCTAAATCCCTTCGCGGCGGCTTCCCTGTCTCCTGTTTGTCCTGCTAGACTGACGCCCAGAGGATGTTAGTTCAGCTTAAAAGCAGTAGCTGTGTGTCTGCAGTGGCAGAGATAAGGGGACTCCTTTAAGGAGGCGTGCCAGTAATCTAAGCCGAGTGTGTTCCTGCGTGTGTTCCTGCGTCGCTGGAAATTTGTCCCCCTCACCCTTCGGCCTGTTATATGTAGCACAGGCACGGTCTCCCCTGAGTACGACCCCCGCCCCCCCCCCCCAAACGTCGATGGCTTCCCCACGGGTTCTAAACAGGTGACCTGTTTTTGCAGGAATTCTGAGACGGTCACATACTTCTGGGCGAACTGGAACATTCCGGTACACAAGTGGTGTCTCCGGTGAGCAGCCCCGTGCTGGGTTTGGACTCAAGATGCATTTAACAAAATAAAACATTTCAGTTCATCCACTTATCCAGTATTGTCATTGAATTATGCAAAGTAAGGGTCATGAAAACAACGAGATGTATATAATATGCATGAAGGATTTGGGTCTTATTCCATAATTCTTCCCATTCTCTTCCCCATACCATATATTTTATCATCCTTAAAGATCTAGCTTTTTCACATCCACCTATTAATTTTTTTAAGAACTGCACCATATTCCACCCATGCTTAGCCCCTGACCTTTAATTTGAAATGTGTCTTCCCCCTCCCTACAAGGCACTTTTACAAGCCTATGCTGAGGAAAGGAGTCCAGAAGTGGGTCGCCCAGACTGCGGTCTTCCTAGTTTCGGCCTTCTTTCACGAGGTGAGGCTGGACGGGTGGGGGGTGGGTCAGGGCCACGTTGCCTTTTAAACGCATATTGCTGCCACAGGAGCACAGTCAGACCATATAACTGAAGCACCCGGTTGCCAGATCATGGTAGTCATGGCTACCTCGTACTTGGTACCTCACCGGCAGAGAGGACATGCAGCATCTAGGGTTTGCCCACAAGCCTGGGAGGGGGGGGGGACTTATAATAGGCACTAAGCCCCCGGGAGAAGCATGTGCGAGTAGGCGCAGGAGAAAACCCTGCGGGGGGGGGCACAGCCTGCTTCCTTATCGCACTGTTAATGGGTGACGAGTGTACTACATACGAGATGACCTGCAGTGTGCTCCGCTGTGTTTCCAG
>JAODLC010000050.1:9786312-9800032 GCA_026781145.1 Hippopotamyrus pictus
GGGGGGGGGGGGGGGGGGGGGGGGTGAGCTGCTCATGCTGCGCTGACAAGATGGACATTCAAAGCAAAGAGCTTTTGTTGGTCCGCTGAGGAGGACGACGTCCAGCCTTCCAGTGACGCTCGAGAAACAGAAGGTCCGGCGAACATCGGGAAGAAAGCCTCCGCCGGCCATTGAAGTCGGCCCGGACGAAAGCAGCTCCTCGGTCCACTTCCCGTGGGCAGGGATACGCCAGGCGGCGGGTCCGGAATGCCACAGGAACGTCCAGCAGGACGTGTCGACAACGCGACGCGCTCCCTCGCGACTGAAAAGCGCCGCCATTCAGCGAGACTCAGCCCCACAACAGAAGCAGCCAGCCATATGAATAAGAGAGGCTGGGGAGGGGGGGGGGTTATCGACACTGCAGTGACGATGGCGTGCGTTGGTACGGCGATTACTATTCTGTGCAGGTGAACAGAGTTTACCTCCCACCCGGTTTGGTCTGGCTAATGAGACGTGGTCCTCTGCCAGCTGTCTGAGCCTGAATGCCCCCCCCCCCATTGAGTGCTTAATGGGGGGGCTTTGCAACTTCCCTGCTCTCCAGCCCCGTCTGGCCCAGACAGCTGTTTATTCACAAACCGTTATGCGCTGGGGCTGCGTGGGGGCGTTGGGGAGAATGCGGAAGACATCGAGCTGCCCGGTGTCCTCAACGTCACTGCTGGTCCACGCTGTCAATTCATTACAAACAGGAATTTAAGGGGGGGGGGGCAGCATATTTGTGTAAGAAAAATTGCTCTACCGATTAATTATTTACTGGATCCCGTCCCTGAGAAGCTGTCCTCATCCCAGAACAGTAAACCTGAGGGAAAAAAACCACCAGGGAGAAAATCGCCTGACAGGCAACAGCACAATTGGAACAGGGAGTCCAGCGTGAACGCTGGAGCTTCCTCTGGCTTATTTAAATGTTAGGGGGGTGAATGTAAGGGCCAAACACCCCCCCCCCCCCATTCACTGAGCGCAGACCGGCAACATGGACCTCTCAATGAGAGAGGCTCCGGCTTCCTTTAAATTCAGGGTCACAGCTCTGAGTTAAACTTTCTAGCTGTGAATAAGAGCAACAAAACATCCCCACAATTCCACCAATTCATAATATAAACCCCGCAAATTGTCACAATTCATGTTACTGCAGACACACGGGACGGGACTGCAGCCAATGTGTTCAGACAGATATACATGTCACTCATTTACTGAAAGCCTGATTGGTCCCATCACCCATTTGTACCCCAACTCGTTTAATATATTTAACACGGTGGACCCTCAATAGGATAAGCAGCAGGAAAATGAGAACTTAATTCATTAAATTCAATAAGCTGTCAGGTGCATTATCGGCCAGATGAAGGCCCACAGATCAGCCCGGACACGTCTCCAATGCAGTGGGATCGGTCCTGGAAGTGTAAGGGGGAACGCCTGAGCCCACTACCCTGAGGAGAAGACAAGCAGGTGCCAAACCAGGCAAAGCGCCCTGCTGAACACTATCAGGTGATCGGCACAATGTTTTACGGTTAAATAAAAGGGGAGCAGGAACTCGTGTCGAGGGCTTTCAAAAAGCAGTAGTGCCTCCCTTCTCCCGAACAGCCCGACGATGTAAAGTGCAGGACAGTCCAGCTATTCAGGGGGTGGGAAGGGCGGGGCCCTCTGGCAGCCTCCCGGCAAATTCGACCGTACCTCTTCCAAATCCTCATTTCCTCAAGGACTGGGCGTACCCAAAAGTGGCACCCCCACCCCTCCACTGCCAGCTTTTACTGGCATTAACTCCAGCTCAGGAACGACATCGAGCCAAGCCGATTGGCCACCTGGCAGGGTCATGGCAACCTGGCGTTCCAACCCACCAATCGGAAGCCAGCTGCTCTTCAGAGGTGACTTAAGGCTCCGGTTAGCCTGGGTGCCCAACCAGCGAATCACTCACTGTCACTCTGAATATCCGGCAAGCTACATACCTTCCTGCTGACATGTTCGAAGGGGACAACGGGATCGTGCCCTCGCAAACAACTCTGCGGTCAGCGGTGCCATAAAAGAAAAGTTTTCCCTACTTTCAAGGCAGTACCCAAATATTTCAGCAGCCGAACATTTCCCGTAAGGCAGCTTCTCACAAGCTCAATGCTAAGGGGCACAATTTTATAATTAGAGACAGAACAAATGTCAAATACAGCTGCAATCTCACAATCACTTACTCTGTCCCAAAATAAAACCAATTAACTGTACTTCAGCTCTGCAGAGTCACTGCTGGTCAGAAATGTGCAGTATCTGGAGTCAAAACCATAGAAAATTACGGCTTAATAGCAAGGATAAGCAAACCATAAATATCAGCAATTATATTGCTAATATTCTTTCTGGCAGCTGGGGTTGTTTTCAGAAATTAACGTTCAGAAAGACTGATGGAATGTTGATAGATATCACGCTCGCAGATCCAACACTCAGAATTATTACATTCTTTTAAAAGCTTAAACACAAGATAAGACGCTTATCCTAAGCATTTAACCAGTGCTTTAGATAATATCCTTCTTTAAGAGCCGTACTCTTGGGAAAGTGTTTGAGAATGTAACAGTTCATAAAAAAGGTTGCGAATATAGTGTAGATGTCAAGGACAGGGACTCGTACCCTAAAAGCTGAATGTTCGCGACCTAGAAGCACCCGAAACACCTGACCAAGAACATCTGATCTGAAATCATTCCAGTGAAATACGGCATGGTTGAAAACAAAACAAAAAAAAAAGCATGAGACAAGCAAAAAGGTAATGAGGAGTACAGACAGACGGAAGTCGTTTAAGGCAGTGTGGCAGATATATCCCTCAGCTCTAACGAGGCAGGTGAAGAAGGCATCTCCAAGTGTGGATCTTCAGCTGCACTCCAGGGCTCCGTCCAGCAAAATGGAAATTAAACCTGCCCTGTTACTTCCCAGAAAACTACAAGATGACTCGCCGCGTGCTCACACATGGATGCCAGGCTACCACAAAACCACGGGAAGGGCTGAGTCAGCTCAGCCGCTCGCAATTTTCCTCCAAATACCACCGTTCGTCTGAAATGGCACGCAAGGGTTGAGCGCCACCGCTTCAAAGTTTCCAACCCCTGAATCACAAAAAATAGGCCCGGCCACTTGAAAGTGTAATTTTACCCTTCATGTGAAAATTACCTACTCCTGTGTCATATAATTCAACTCTGACCCAAAGAATCATTTGTGTTGCTATGGTGTATTCTAATGGACAAATGGCTGTAAGGGAAATGTTTGGATATTTATAAACGGAGGCAAAGGACATGCAGCCCCGTGGTGCTGCGGAAACTCTACATGCGCTCAAGTTTACCATTGATAAAAGGGATGAAATTAGTACTTTTGGTCAGCGACTGTAATCTGCCAATTGCAAACATTCTCAGGTATTCGAGGATGTATACAAAGGCAGAAAAATATATAAGATGTGATATCGCTCTCTTATTCTTGAAGTAATTTGTGGGAGGATGCAGAGTCTAAAGTTGTTAGGTGGTTGCCCTGGTTACCACAGCTTCTTCCAGAAAACTTATTGTGTTTGTCATGGGGGATGGGACTTCAGTGCGGGGATCTGAACTTTCTAAGGAGCATCCTGCAAAGAGTTGCCGCATGCAAGAAATTTGTGAGGAAGGCCTTCAGTTCTCCATTGCATTTCCTACCACTGTGGTAAGATTTCAGGTAGACGTGCATCGCAAAAACGCTTGAAATTAATACTGAATGCAACTGTATGTAATACAATTGCAATGAAAAAATCAGATGCCTCTTAAAATCATAACAATACAACGTCGGTTTTGATATCCTACATGCCCCCCCTTCACTTATTTGCGAGTTTACAGAGTGCCTGAAGGAGATTTTACGGGCAGTAACATTATATTTGTCGGAGAGTCAATCGGATAATTTATGCCACAGAATCATCTGCACGCACGCACAGTACTGCTTTCAAAAGTATTACTATCCTTAGCAAGTGCTTGTGATGTTGAAAGAATGTATGTTTAAAAAAAAAAAAAAAAAAAGCATGACCCTTACCAAAATATTCTTTTTTCATATGCATCTCCAGTTCCTTCTCAAGCTCCAGCGTCAGCTCCTCTAATCTCTTCTCGGCTTGGCTGGGGCCAGCCTCCCGGCATGGGGTAACTTGGTACGGCAACTTAAGCCTCTGGGCCGGGGTCGCGCTTTTCGTGGGGCTGCTGTAATTAAAGGGCGCCTGCAGAGAAGCCGCCGCTTCGGGGATTAATGCCCCCTGGGTGCACTGCTGATGCGGCACGCCGTGCAGGAAACTCGGGTCCCCGAAGTCCGGGGCGACGGCGTCCTCCAGCAAACCGGTGGCCAGCAGCGAGGACCGCGGCGAGGGCAGCTGCAGGTCCGGGTACGTGCTCATGGAGCCGCGCGAACTGCGGGAACTTCGGGAACTGTGACTGGAAATGCTGGAGCGGGGGCTGAGCACGCAGTTGGCGGCCATGCCGGCGCTCGCCGCGGGTAAGCCGGGTGTCACCGCACCTTCCAGATCGCTGCTTCCCGGCGGCATGTACCTAGAATCGGAGTAGCTAGACCGGGGGCTGGTGGTGCAGGAGTACTGGCTGGCAGTGCTGGACCTCGGGCTGATATGCCTCTGGTCGTATCCCATGCTGATGCCACTGGTGCGGTTGCTGCTGGGTTTGCTGCTGCAGTCGTAGCTGTTCAGACTGGCCCTGGGGCTCGAATGCTTACTGGTGTCGCTGGCCGTGCTTGCATAGCTGGACCTGGGGCTGAGAGCTGCGCTGCCCTCGTACTGCACCAGGCTGGAGCGAGGGCTTGCAAATTTGTCTTGACCCGGCACGACCAGGCTGGTCCGGGGACTGCTGATGCTGGACCTCGGGCTCGGGTGCTTGCTCTGATCCTGGGAGGACAGGGAGGACGCCAAGCTGGACCGGGGGCTTGTGGCGCCGTACCTGCCGTCCTGACCGGTTCCGACGCAGACAGTGCCGGTCCTGCTGCCGGCGAAAGGAGGGAAGGGCGCCGGCTTGTTCAGCTGCACGCCGTCGTACGCGCTCCCGCCGCTGCACCGATGCCCCTGGACCTCCAAGGAGTACCTCCGGTGACGCTCCGGTGCTCCGCCGTAGCACGGCAGGGCCACTTCGGACTTGGTACAGTGGCCATCCTCACAGTACACCGGATCCCTCTGGGTCGGGCAAAAATCCAGGGGGACCAATCGGTTTCCATTGGCCGAGCGCAGAGGCGACGCGTTATAAACTTTATTCCCGGGGGGATAATTCTCAAACGCGTGGACCTGTTGAGGAGCCGAGGGACTGCCATTCATCCGTCTACTTTTCTGCTCGGCAATCAGATCCATATTCGGGTGAATGACCATATCTCTCCTCAAACTGTACGTGCCCTCGTATATAGAAAGATCCTCCATTAACTTACTTGCGGCCAGTGCCGCATCCTCCACGTACTTGGCCATGGGTTTTCCTTCCCCCTCCCTGCTTTGCATCCGAGGAGCAAAGCGAGCGAGCGGAGGGAAGCGTGTCTAAAAACTACAGAGTTGGAGTTCGCAGCAATTCCACTTCACATGGGGAATCAAAAAGCATGTGTCGGATCCCAAGCGCAGCCCGTCGGATCATCTAAAAAAAAAAAAAAAAAGAGAGAGAAAGAAAAACACAGGCGTGTTTCAGCCTGGCGGGAGATTTGTGACTTTGGTGGTGCCACTCTGAGGCCTGCCCGTGTCCCCCGCGGGCCGCAGGACGGCTGGACCCCCCTGCACTACGCGGCCAAGGCGGGCCGTCTGGCCACGGTGCACTTCCTGGTGGAGAGCGGGGCGTCGGCGCGCCTGGAGTGCCGGCTGGGCCGCACGGCCATCCAGTACGCGGCAGAGGAGAACCACCAGGGCACCGTCAGCTTCCTGTTACGCCGGGGAAGCAACACCCTGCGGCTGCTGGAGGACAGGAAGGTGGGCCGCCCCCCCACACCCCCCGCAGGATGGAGAGCAGACCCTGGGCCATAGAGCCCCCTCCGTATACCTGTGTGTGACTGTGTGTGTATATATCTGTGGATGTGTGAATATGTGTGTTTCCCTGTGTATGTGTGTGTTTATATTTGTGTATGAATTTTTGTGAGTGTGTGTATCTGTGTGTGTATGTGTGTGTTTCTCTGTTTATGAATGTATGTGTGTGTATCTTTGTATATGGATGTGTATGTGTGTATGAATGTGTCTGTGTGTATGTGTGTATGTTATATGTATGTGTGTGTTTATGAACGTGTGTGTGCTCTTGTGTGCTTATTCAAGTCAGTTAAATTCAATTTTATTTGTATAGCGCATTTCCACAACATTAAATTGTCTCAAAGCACTTTACATTATCCCATCCCAAAGCCCCTAATGCATGTGTCTGGATTTCTGCGTCCATATCTTTGCGTGTCCTAATCCCATGTATATGCTCATATTATAAAATCTATTGTTTACCATCATGTTACATCGATTGTTAGCCCACTAATTATGATTTTATAGGAAGAGTGAACCTCAGAAAGAAATGAATGTACGCTATTTCATTTTTTGACAGCCAGCCACTAGAGGGTAGTAAAGCTTTAATAGGTTTCGAACTTTAGGTAGTATCCAAAAAAAAATGTATTAAAAAATAATCTGTGTTAAGATTTTCCCTTTAATATCATGGAAGGTAAATGCATTTGCTTATCTTCACATAAGATTTTCTGATTGTTTTAGCCTGATTTTGGAAGAAAAGTTTGAAGAGCGTCTGAATCTTTTATGACGTATGATTTGTGTATATGGGAGTGTTTTAATAGATCAGGGTTGGAGAATTTTACTGGGCATCTGGGGGGAGGAGATTTTCTCGTGTGTCTGGGATGAGGCAGGGCCTTGGACCACCGGTAGCATTAAAGAACCGCAGATGGTACAGGTTGGGTTGTAGGGGCCTGGGGTCCAGATCTCCATGGATTTATCTCGTCTGATTTCCCATCCTTGTCCCACCTGCCCCTCATGCTAACTGTGTTAGCGACGGCCTCCCGCCTTTCCTCCGCAGTTCGTCTTCGACCTGATGGTGTGCGGGAAGCTGAACAACAACCGGGTCCTGCAGGAGTTCACGCTGCACTCGACGGCACCGCTGGACACGGCCGTGAAGCTGTCGCGGGCGCTGGGCCTGGCGGCGCTGCGGGAGAAGGAGCGCGCCATGGACCTGCTGGCGGCGGCGCGCTACTGCGAGGCCATGGCCACCGAGCTGCTGACCGCGGCCTCGGCGGGCACCGTGGGCACCGTGGGCACCGCCGCCATCCTGCGTGCAGTGGACCACCGCGGCTCCAGTGTGCTGGACTGCCTCATCGAGGGCCAGCAGAAGGCCACCGTCTCGCACCCGGCCGTGCAGAAGCACCTGACCGAGGTGTGGTACGGCAGCCTCAGGTGGCCCTCCTGGCGGATCGCCATGTTCTTCTTTGGCCTGTTGGCGTGCCCCCCACTCTGGCTGGTCCTCTCGTTGCCCCTTGGGCACCGCTTCAGCACCATCCCCATCGTGAAGTTCATGAGCCACCTGGTGTCGCACATCTTCCTCCTGATTCTCTTCATCCTTACCATAGTCTACCCTCCGGTCAACCCTATCCACCAGGGACACCTGTGGCCAGACTGGAGCGAGTGGTTGCTGTTGCTCTGGCTGTCGGGGATGCTGGTGTCGGAGCTGACTCAGCCCGGACAGCGAGCCGGCCTGGCCTGGATCCGACTGCTCGTCCTGGGCTTCTCGGCTGTAGGCTTCTTCTGCCACCTGCTAGCCTTCGCTTTCCTGCACCCCGCTCACCTCCACTGCCTGTTCGCCCGCAACATCTTCCTGGCGGTTGCCATGACGCTCAGCTTCGTGCAGCTTCTGGAGTTCCTGACCTTCCACCACCTGTTTGGCCCCTGGGCTATCATCATCAGGGACCTCATGAAGGACCTGGGCCGCTTCGCGGTCATCCTGGTTCTCTTCCACACTGCCTTCACCATGACTCTCTCGGCCGTCTACCAGCCTGTCTATCCCGAGGGCTACACTTGCGACCCCAATGGGGACAACAGCACTGACATACAGACGCCCCTGGATATCTCCATCCAGCTGTTCTTCGCCCTATTCGGCCTCATCGAGCCCGACTCCATGCCGCCCCTGAGCCGGTCCCCGGCGTTCGCCGGTGTGATCACCCGCGTGGTGTTCGGGATCTACCTGGTGGTGACGGTCATCGTGCTCATCAACCTGCTGATCGCCATGATGAGCGACACCTACCAGCGAATCCAAGCCCAGTCCGACACCGAGTGGAAGTTCGGCCGGGCCGTGCTCATCCGGGACATGAACCGCAAGTCTGGCACCCCATCCCCCTTTAACCTCTTTACCAACCTCTTCTTCTACATCAAGATGCTCTGCAAACATGGAGGTAACCATAATCATTCATCATGTCATGATAATGGTGGCTCAGTGGGGATTGCTGTCACTGGATTATGAGTAGAGTTTGCATGTTCTCCCAGTGTTGCAGAGGTTTTTTCCAGTTACTACTGGTTTCATCCTGTAATCCTAAGACACGCAGATAGGCTAATTGGCATCCCAAAGTACGTGAGTTTGTAGCTGCATGTGCCCTGCAATGGACTTGGCAACCTGTCCAGTGTGTGCCCTTACTTCTGGACCATGTCCTTGAATTGGAAAAGTAGTTGGAAGATAGATGTTTTGTTTCCCGATAATGCCAATGACTGGGAAACCCTGGTCACTAGTGGGAGTACTGTGTACTATATGCAAGCAGATGTAAGTTGTCCCATACCGTGGTCTTCAGGGAAGGTCTGCTCCTCTGAGGCCAGAGACCTGATGACTGAGGAGGAGGACACCGAGGGCCTCTCAGAAACAAGGTCTCTGGACATGCTGGCACATACCTCCATTGGCTGGATGAGGAGCAACAAGAGGACACAGATTCTTCCAGAAGGTAAGTACTGTATGACCTTTTTCCTTGTGTCTCGTCACGTGGGTGACGGCTAGTGTCCCATTAATTCCTGGTCTCCTCGGCTTAGGTGGTTTTGCACGGCCCTCCAGGACCAGTGGGCAGGTGCGTGTGGAGCAGGTGACAGATTGGCATGTGGTGTCACAGCGCTACCTCGCCCTGAGGGGCCAGAGTGACGAGAACTTGCTGGAGAGGGATGCCATCCTCCAGGAAGAACTCTCCACAACCCAACATGGATGATGGTCCTCTGACAGGGTTCCCTAACAAGATGGAGGATACCGGACTAAGTGTGACAGTATTACTGCCCTGCCTGTCCCCATCTGTCTCACCTTCACCATCCCAGGAAGACAAATCATGTTTACAGTCTCATGTTAGAGCCAGAGTCACCGAATTTTGATTTGTGTTAATGAATCACTGGACACTGTACTTTAAGCATTATGTGAGAGGTTCACAGAAAAGCAACTTTGGCTAAACATACTCAGAAGTATATAGGACCTATACTGCCTATTAAACTGTAAGGAAGGGTTGTTTCATTTGATGAGGTGTCCTCTAATGGGAATCATTTTTCTAACAGAATGCTGAATACCACTATGTTATATATTTTTCTGATGCAACACAAAGGACCACATTTGTTGCTAATTATTTGAAACAAGTTGTCATGTCTATACGCAGACAGACTGGCCACAGTTAAGATGAATATCACAGTCACATTAATTCATACTTATCACTTTGTGTCCGGATTTAGGACCTGGTGGCACTGATAAAAATTGTAACCCAGGTTGGGGTGCCAGTTTATCGCAGGGCACACACGCCATTCATACTTATGGGGAATTTGGTAACTCAAGTTAAACTTAGTATGATTTTGGACTGTGAGGGGAAACCCAACGACAACACCTGAAGCATACATGGATGGCTGAAGCACAATCATACCACCCAGCTCTAAGCTCACCCGAGCAGGCCTGCCAGTCTGTGTGTTCATAGTGCCTCCTCTGTCCATCCATTCAGTCATACCACCCAGCTCTAAGCTCACCCGAGCAGGCCTGCCAGTCTGTGTTCATAGTGCCTCCTCTGTCCATCCATTCAGTCATACCACCCAGCTCTAAGCTCACCCGAGCAGGCCTGCCAGTCTGTGTTCATAGTGCCTCCTCTGTCCATCCATTCAGTCATACCACCCAGCTCTAAGCCCACCCGAGCAGGCCTGCCAGTCTGTGTTCATAGTGCCTCCTCTGTCAGTCCAATCAGCTCTAACCCCACCCGAGCAGGCCTGCCAGTCTGTGGGCTCAGTGCTGCCTCTGTCCATCCACTCAGCATACTCTCTGCTCTGTTGGCTGTGCAAACCAGCAGGTCCCAGGCCACTGCATGCATGTCTGTGTGACAACTTGTTTCAATTAATTTACAACAAGAGTGTATAGTTAGTAATGGGTTTTTAGCATAACTAAGCAATGCACTAAAGTATTGAACATACCTGGTGTAATTTTTACAAAGGGTTGTAAAGAACTTTATACTAAATGTTTCTTTCGTACTAAATCTTAGTCAAAGGTTCATGATCCTTTGCGAATGACTTCTGAAAATACTCCTTTGCCATCTGATTCAAGTCAGTAATTTAATTCCAACTGCTAACAAAGCCACTCCAGCTGATTGGACCTGTCATAGCTTAACAAATATAGCAAATTGATTGTATTTATTTTTTTACACTGCTTGTTTTGATCATTCTCCTTTCGAGACCTGTATTGTCTTGTACTTTGTTAGATTATGACACAAGATGCTAAGCTAATTCTCAGCCCCGTTTGTTTCACACAAATGCACACACCGTTGTCAAATACCATTCTAGGCTTTTTTTAACCATTTTATAATATCTGAAAAATGCATGTTATCATTGTTCCTACTGGACACTATTTCCCTAAACCCCACTAAATGAACAGAAAAGGCTTTTATCATTAATAAATCGCAATATGGGGAAGCTTGTACCTCCTTTATCCATGGAGACAAAGTGACCAGGCCATTTTTTTTTGTTAAAAGCTGAATAAGAACAGAACATGCTTACTTTATAATTGATGTATTTTAAACTAACATATTATTACTCATTGTCATTTGGATCCTGCTTAGCGTAACTCTGGACAGCGATGGTGAATGGCGGAGAGACGTCGGTTAAAAATGGCTCGCGTTTTTGTGAATTTCTCTAGCTTCTGAGCACCATAGAAATTTGTGTTGAGTGTCAACATTTTTCTTTGAATAAGAGTGAATGTCCTGTTTACGTAAACTACGATTTTTATTCTCACCTGCGGCCCCCGTGAGACCCAATAACCTCTGATGCCTTGAGAAATGCTTCAGCAAACAAAACGCAGCTAAACAAAGACCCAATTGCTGCCAAGCTGGGACCCACGTCGGCGTATTTGGCCACTGGGGTTAAAGGTCAAACGGTGGCCTTGTGTGCAGAGGGTCAGACAGCAGAGAAATTGTGTATCTGGAGCCGTGAAACAGCTGAGATGGTCGCCCCGCAGAACTCAACCCCCCCCCAAACTCTTTGTCTCCATTTAGAATAAATATCCGCTCCACTGTGGACCTGGCAAATACCTTCAGTGCAAATTAATTCCTGTACAGCTTCAGAGCACTTAAAAGATAGATTAACAGGACTATGGAAACTTCCTGAAGTTATGTACATATACCTATGAGTATATCCTATTCGGTATGTATAAGCTGAGCAGATAAAAACTAAGGCTTTCAGTGGATGCCATTTAAAAGGAAGCCTGTCATTTTTAATAAAGAAATTCAGTTTAAACTGGTGGTGCTTACATGGTTAGTTCATTTTTATTTTGTTCAACGATATATATGACTTGACGTACTATTTAGTACTTGCACAGTACTTGTCAAAACAATTTAAATCGGCAAAATGTGTTTTATATATATATACACTACCAGTCAAAAAATTTTGCACACACTGAGATTTTCTACATTTGCGTGTTACTCATTTACTAAACATACTTTCAATATTCTTTGCTAAGAAATAAGTATGTTCACCATTTGAGAACCATTATTAGCAGAAAATGTCATATCTTTGATTCATCTAAGTAACCTCCTCCAGCAGTTATAACGGCAGAGAAAATTCGAGGCATTCTTTGTACAAAGGACATTAAATACTGCTCTGTTTCATAGGATGAAACACTTAATTAGTGCATTTAAAGTTAAATGACAGCCTAGAATGTGACTATGCCATCACCACACAACCAGTTAGTAGGAGATCAGACATGCAGTTATATACTCTTTCCACGTTATAAAGGAAACTTGTTTTATTTGGCTTATATTTTCATTTATACTCATTCTCTCAATTTTCCAGTGCTTAACAAGAATACAAAATCTGCAGTTTATTAAATAAATAAAGCTTATTTATTAAATAAAGCTGTGATGTGCGAAAACGTTTGACTGGTCGTGTATTTAAGCTTTTAGATTTAATTAGAAGAAATAATGTACAAAATAATAAATGTACAGTGAATAATCTATTCATCTTGAAGCTGTTTATCCTGGTCAGGGTTTCCATGGGCCTGGAACCAATCCCAGGTGGCATAGGGAACAAGGCTGGGGCTCATCCTGGATGAGAATCCAGTCCGTCACATGTATGTGCAATACATATATACAGTACAGCCATTACCACAAACAATTTAGAGATGCCAATTAACCAGTCAGTCTTTGGACTGTGGGCAGGACCCCATGCAACACAGGGAGATCCCAGAAGGCACAGCTGGGATTTGAACCCACAACCACCCTGTCGCCCCACAACAAAAAAGTAACCAGAAATTCCACATTCATATACTTAGAGGGCCGTCGGTGTCCAGCTCGTCTCTGACTCTCAGAGACACCAACTCAGAGCCGACCCTGCCCCCTTCCCTCCACCACAGACAAGACGTGGTGCTGTAATTAGACTCACGTTCCTGAGGCATCGCTGAGACGCTTATAATAATCAAATAACACCATGCAGGCCGGCAGAGGAGGGACTCACGTTCAGTTTGTTGTCTCTTCACACCATGCCCCATGGTCTGTACACTGTCAGAAAACAGGATTCGAGGATTCCAAGTTTTTATCGTCATATGTACAAAGTACAATATACAGAGCACAATTAAATTCTTACTTGAATGCTTCTTCAGAGACTAGTCAATTAACAATTAATAGAGAAGTGCAACATTACAATAACTAACAATAAATAAACAACAGACAAATAACAAATATTGACAGAGTATCCATGAGTGACCAGGAGAGTGCAGGAGTAAAGGGTTTTAAAAGTATGTGTAATGTGTGTTAGCAATATTGCACATAAGTTTGTTGAACACACTTTTAGCATATATTGCACATTATATTGCACAGAGAGAGCATTATTACTATTGCACATGGTAGCAACCTTTATATGTCACAGCATAGTGTATGTTGAACAGTCTGACAGCACTGGAGTAAAAGCTGTCCCTAAATCTTGTGGTGCGTGTGTGGATTGTCCGAAAACTGGTTAACAGACAGAAAACAGCGAGTAGTTATTAGAGGCACAATGTCACAATGGACCTGTGTTCATAGTGGGGTACCGCAGGGTTCAGTTTTAGGACCACCATTGTTCCTAATTTACATTAATAATATTGACACCAATACATACAGTAAACTGGTTAAATTTGCAGACGACACCAGGGTGCATGGTGTAGCAGATACTGATCTAGCAGCATAGAGGCTACAACGGGATCTGGATTTAATTAGCGACTGGGCTGATACCTGGCAGATGAAATTTAACATAGATAAATGT
>JAODLC010000050.1:9825144-9835226 GCA_026781145.1 Hippopotamyrus pictus
TGTCCGTTTTATGTCTTTAACCTTGAACTCGAACCAACTCGACCCCCCCACCGCCCCCCCGTTTGATAATCCCAGATGGCTTCCATACCCGTCTCTGCAGTTCGGACTGTCTGCCGGCTGTCAGCTGACCTCAGTATCACTGAAGGTTTTTATTTATTTAAGCACACCGCCACAGCACTCCAGACTCTTCACATGCCCTTCTGTAGCCCCCCACCCTTTGGTTGCCGGAGCGCCCCATGATGGCTCCGGGGTGTTGCCTGAAACCCTGACCCTTACGGGAATGTGCCGTCTACATCACATTTGCGGTAACCAGTCTGCTCCCTTCGGCTCTTGGGTGAATTAGAACCCCACTTATCGGTGCCAGATTAGATTTTCATCTCTTCTGGGTCTTGAATGATTAAACGACTGATGCTCCGTCTCGCGGGGAGTGTCGCGTTTGTGACCCGTATCCAATAGGGACTCTGAATCTCGTCTACGTAGTGCATTTGCCGTGTGACTTTGATTAATAGCTGTGCTGGGACAAAATAAGGCTTCTCACAACTGGTCCTGGTATCTACTGTCGGTAAAAAAATGTTGTTTAATCTGGTGGATTTGGTCTGCTTTGATGTGCTATAAGAAGACAATGTCCTAGCAGTCATAAATTAGAGTTTGTAGGAGTTTTACTTATACAAAAATGTTGTGAGGATAGAAGGAAAAATGATTGATTCAGAGAGAGAATCGATTAGGTTGTAGAGATAACCAATCAGATTGTACTGGAGCTGGGTACAAGCAACTAGAGGAAGTGGGAGCAAGAGATCTGATTGGTTGGTCTTGCCTCCTCTAGTTGCTTGGACCCAGCTCCGGTACAATCTGATTGGTTATCACTCTGCACCAATCATTGTTTCTCCTGTCCTCAGAACATTTTTGCATAAGTAAAACTCCCATGACCTAAGGAAGACCTATCCACTCTGTGGGAATTCCATGTGGTCTGCCTTACAGGGTGTTTAATATGCCACAGGTGTTTCTCAAGGAGGGTCACTGATTTTATTTGAATTATTCAAAATTTATCCAGCATGCATATCACGTTTTTTTACAAATGTGCAAAATTGAATTCTCTGACGGCAAGATAAGGGTAAATCCCTACCGGCTAGGTCAATGCCTTGAATTATAGCAAGTCTTCCAATAAATATATTTATTTTCATTTTACCATTTGAAAGTGAAGGTTTCATCTGTGGCCAAATTCACACCAGCAACCAGAACAGCTGTATTGCGAGACTGCAGCAATAGCGTAATGAAAATAAAAGCTTTTCATACTGAGTTCTTGCTACACTATTTAAATAATTTATGAAGCATCCTTGGCCTTTCAGTGCTAACACAGAGTTAGCATCGTGCTTTTCTGTTTGTGTGTATTAGCAACACTCTTACAGATGGCCATCAGAATCGTTTCTCCTGGGTATCGCACTAGATTTCTCCGTGGTCACTTGGGTCATGAGGAGTAAACTAGCACTGAGAACTGTCTGTGTCTGTGTGTGGTGTTTTTTTTTTTTTTGCCTCCCCCAGCCCTCAAAAAAGTATACTTGTATAAAAAATGTTAAAAAAAAATTCCCGTATCTTGAGTTAAATGTTTATTGTTCTGTGGATGTGTCAAGGTAGGGCGTGATAATTTTCATGACACAAATAATTGGTCATAGTGTATAACAGGAAATGGATGCTAATTGCCATTTGCCTACTTTACAATAGATATTCTTGTGGGAAACTCTCTAGAGTGATTACTTTGACAGAATTCTGTGGATGTGTAAAATAGATCTGCGTACTTGTGATTTAGTGTTGTACACCTGTGTAGAAAAGATTGTGTTTATAAAGTTTTGGGCTCTGAGTTTTCAAAGTCACAGATTTGCAACTTCACATTTGCACATATTTTTAGAAGCCATGTTACAACCACGATTCAGGATTTCAAGTGCACAAACTCAATATGCGTGCGCTCGGAATGCTGGGATTTCTGGCAGCTTTGTCACGCACTCAAAGTTTTGTAAACCCGTAACTGCCAGACAGGAAGCAGCCAATGGGCACCATAGCAGCCAATCAAAAATCATTTGACTTTTGTTTCAGTTATTATTGGCTGGATTCGCCAGACTATCAAAATGAACTGGATGTCTAGACATGGGTATGGCTGTCTGCTTGGGTTCACGGTTCGATGCAGTTTTAGTACAGCAGGAACAGGGAATTTGTTTTGAAATTGTTTGTTTATTATTAAGATTGCAAACCCTATATAGGAAATATTATAAACCAAACATGAAGCGGGCCATATGTTTAATTTTAAGACAGCCATGTAGGATGTCACCAACTCTTATTAAAACAGTGTGGTCAAAATAAAATTAAATACAGGGTTTACTTCCCTGTTTGTATACTGAATGCCGTTCCAGTGCCAGTCTTAATTTGTCAAGTATTTTTAAACATCATGGTTTCTTTTGGGGTCGAGGTCATAGGGGACCATTCACGGGTCCTGCAGCCCCAAATGTGAAGTTGCAAATCGGTGACTGTGAAAACCCGAGTGTACAAGACTTTTTTTTTTTTTTTTAAACACAAATTTCGCTGCATGGGTGTACAAAATTAAAATTCAATTACGCAACCATGGAATTCTGTCATAAAAATCACTCCATAAAACTATTGTTGTGGAACACTGTTTAACGGCACTTTACTGCTAATCGGCGTAATCTGCCGAAACATGTTAATGCCTCTTATTTCAAAGGAAAATTTAAAACCCTTTATGTAATTTTCGTGTTGGTGGCGACTTACTTTACTGAGAATAGTCAAAGGAAGTGTTCGGTTTTTTTCTCGCGTTCAATTTTAACCCTGCTGGAGACATGGTGAAGAAATTCTTGAGTATTTATTGTTTATTTGAAGTTTTGTGTTTGGTTGGAGAGCTGCTTTCTCTGAGACTAGTGTGGCACAGAGACTTATTGTGTTAACAATACCTTTAATGGCTTTAAACTAAGAATAGAGGATTAGTACTTCTTAGAACCTGCCCACTGAGTGTCAGGCTCAGAACTGTGTCGCTGTAGTTTTCCATAAGTTTCCCTCTCAGCACTCATGGGACCCGCCTCCCAAAGGTTAGCCTGTTGTGTCCTGAGCTTGAAATGTGAATTGGGGTGGGGCCACAGGTCCACAAGCTGCAGCTGAATCCTGATTGGCCCCTCCCCTGTCACTCACTGATTCGAAATAATTCATTGGCTGATGATAAGGTTGGTGCCTACCTATGAATTATGTCCTCGCTTATGCCTCCCTCCTTAAAAATCCTTGAATTGCCTCTGAATGCGAAGCCAGTATGCAGCCTGCTCATGATGTGTGACTCTCTGTCTTTCTCTCTCGCTCTCTCTCTCTCTCTCTCTCTCTCTCTCCCTCCCTCTCTGTCTCTGTCCCCCCCCCCCCCCATCCTTTCCCGGGCTGCCCGGACCCCACAGATTAATCGGCCACTCGATGGGGATTTTCAGAGGAGCTCCCACCTGCGCCGCCCCCCCTCCTGTGAAACGCCCGGACCCCCTCTTCAGCACCGCCTCTATAGAAATCATGAAACTTGTATTAACTGAATGGAATTTGATATGGATTTTTGCTGCTTGTAGTAGACAGTAAAAACCCGACCCATGTCTGAGCCATATCTGAATACACACCCATACCAAATACCCGAGTCTGCTCTGCACGCCCGTCACCACCTCCCAAACACCTTACGGAATATATTTGTGCACTGAAGGGTTTCTGGAGAGTTCCTGAATACTCGGAACGGAGAGCGACAACAGGTGGCGCTGTTGGAATCGCCTGCGCCCTTCTTCAGATCTCTGGTTCTTTTTTTTTTGCCTTTACTTTATTTTGTTCATTCGGAGTGTGCACAAGCTGCTTACATGCTGGTGGCGATGGCTCCCCAGAACGCCGAATCGGATACTATGCAAGTGCAGGGCCTGGAGGTGGTCCCTGCGAAGAAGCCGGCCGGTGGCCCGGAGCAGGAGAGCCAGGACGAGTCGGTGAGCGAGGGGTCCATAGACCGCATCCCCCTCCGCAAATGGGTCATGCACGGGGCCGTCATGTTCGGCCGGGAGTTCTGCTACGCCATGGAGACCGCCTTGGTCACACCAGTATTGCTGCAGATAGGTAAGTCCCGTCTGATTGGCCGGTGCGGAGGATGGGCTGTCCATCCTCAAACACAAAGCATGAGTGAGAACAAAATCAAAGCAATAGGGATTCGGCTGATGCGCTAGTTACAAAAACCTAATGCCTCACTCAGTCGGGGTATAGAAACTTTATCATGAGTGGAATGTGTTTCACAGGAAGTGGGGCAATGTGAACAGGAAATAGTTTTACTGGAAGCGTGAGGTCAATCTTGTCCCTTGAAATCATGGATAGGTCACTTTGTAATAAACATGCTCTGAATATTTCAGTACCTTCACAAGCTGCATCCAAGTACAGGATGTATCACACTGGCACTTTATGACACGTCCACACTCGTTTAAAGGTTTCCCATCCGCCGATGAGCTTCTCGCGTGCATTTCTGCATGATGGTGCAGCGCAGGAGCTACTTTGAATAAAAGCACTTTGCTCTGTTAGCGGGATAATGTTTCGTGAAGCAGATGGATGTGTCAGCTCTCGACTTGCCTAAAACGGAGGCTCGTTTTACCCCTACGAGGGCCTGGAGATCCGTGCAAAACCTGTATGTCCTGCTGCATGAGCTGGCTTCGTCTGGGACGTTCTCCTCCCCTTTACGAAACGCCCCGACATTTGCATCTAGCCTCAGTAATGTGCCCAGCGCCTCAAATCTCATTTTTATAATGTGAGTCCGATTCATCCCAACCCAGAGAGAGAGGATGGTTTGGTGTCCATCTGAGTTTAAGAGTTTAGGTGGAAAGAATGGGTTAGCGTTGGTAATGTCGCACATTCCCACGTCACCACAGCCATAAACAACGCCATTGTTGGACATTCTGCCATCGCATCATAAAAACAGGGTCACCACATAGATACTCTATAACCTCATACCACTTACAGACAATGGATTCATGCGGACTTGTGATTGACATGCAGAATGTAGTTGGTTTGACGTGTATACAATTCATGGGCTCATTTTATCGATCGGGTGGGATGTTTCAAGTATCGCTCCGGGTCACCAGGTCGCAGGGACCTCAATCCCTCATCGCCTGACATCTCCATTTCCCCAAAGGTGGAGATCCCCCAAAGGCGTGTTTGGCGGGCCGGATTCGGAACCAGCCGAAGGTGCCGCTCTTTGGTGGGCCTTAGCGATCCGATGGGAAACGCCCAGAAGCATACAGAGTGCAGCATCTTCCTTTCACAAAGAGCTAATTGGTCAGGCAAATGGAAGAAAAGAGAGATGTTCCCGATGGATGCGATGGGTTACCACTGATGAAATTACGTCTGGTTTTTTATGGTCCTTAATGGACACGTCTGCGTTATGGGAACCGGCTTTACACTCAATTACCGAGGTTACTTTACAGAGACGCGCGAAGGGAGAAAAATCCTGTACGTCACAGGAACCAAACTATTTCTTTTGCCAGTGGAAACTGAAAGAATAATTGGCCTTTTGTTTTTTCGTTATGTAGTTGAGGCACCTTTTCATTGTGCTCGACCACGGACGCTGATGCTTTGTTGACCTCACGGCTCTAATCTTACACGGCATGACGGAGACAAGGGCACAGTGCCACCTGATGTCTAAGGCACCGTTAGCAGGATAATGCTGCCGTCAGGCCTGTCCCAATGCAGCCACCTCTCCTGAAATGCCGCCCTCCGATCCTGACGGCCTGCGACCCCTGCAGACCCCCCCTCATCGCAGCACTACCATCCTACTCTCTCTTCTTGCAGCCCGGGGCTGTGGAAATGCTGAGTAAGGCTGCGAGTGTGAGGCTGCGAGTGTTCATTGGAGCCATCTGGCATGGCACAGACTCTCTTGCCGCCTTGAGCCTGAAGGGCAGCGCAGGGGGTATTTTAGGAAAGATGGGGGGGGGGGGGGGGGGTTAGTCACTTCTTGGTCTTTGAAATTTCCGTCAGCTAAGCTCTCCTGAGCGGGAAAGCCGCTGTGTCGTTGATGATCATAGCAGAGAGGTTGTCTGTACAGATCCAGAGTTACTGTATGGCTCAAAGGCTGTGTAAGGCTGCCCAGAAGCTCAGGTGCCATTTCATAAGCTGGAGATCCTTGGAGCTGTACTGTGGGCTGTGGTTTAGGTTCCTGTTCTAGTAGAAGCCTGATGAGGCCGTAGATCTTCTGTCTAATCAATATTTTTATCGGCTGAAGCTTTCGGGCTGTAGCTCATGGGCTTTTCTCAGAGCCAGCTAACAAGTGATTGGTTTGGGTGACCTTACCTGGTTCAGTTAGTCTTTACTACTGGCTTCATTCTCCTTATTAATATAAGGTAACGTCGCCCTTGATGCACTTTCTGGTTTAATAATTATTGGCTGTTTCTAAGGGTCTCGCTGCTGCTTTCACATAAAGGTGTGCCTCAGACCAGCAGGGGGTACTGTGGAGGGGTAGTTGAATTCTCAGAAAGAGGGCCGTCTTTAGCCAGATAGAACTTCACATGGAGGCTTCACTTAGCCTGCAGCAGAAAGTCACAAACCGACACTTCCTCAGATGTTTCCTCGTGACTTTCTGGTTGCCCTCAATGTGAGCATGCGTGTATCTTTTGGAAAACATCTAACGTGATGTACAGCTGTGAGGGGGGGGGAAAGTTTGTGCACCTGCTGCAATTATCTGGATGTCTGCTTGAAGGACACTGATGGAAAAAGTATGCGAAAGTGTAGGATGATGGCCTCTCGAACAGAGGGTAATTGGAGCCAGGTGTCAGCTGTCATCACTTGGAATCAGAGGGGTTGGCTAATATCCTGCCATGTAGAGTTTATGGTCACTTCGCTGCTCATTTTTTGCACTGTTGTAGCAGCCTTGTGAATTCCGATGTGGAACGCCGTAGATGCACGGACTCGGAAGTGCAGTGTCCGTCTGTGACGGATCATCAGCACAGCTGCTGCAGGGAACGTCGCCATGGTCCCTCCCCACAGGAGGCTGCCGCTTGTCACCCAGGCTGGCATTGAAGCACTATTAGGTTCCTGAGGAACTGGCTGGTTTCCTTCAAAAGTTCACGCAGACCTATGGCAGAGGACAAATTAAACCAGCAGAAGGATCCTAGAGTGACTCATCTAATTTTGGATCAGATTGCCCCAAAATGGAAAGTTAGGGTTAGAGGTTAGCACAATTCCTGTCTCGGGTTTCGAAGTTGACTCCATTTAACATTTTTACCCTGTTTTATCTTAAGGATGATGCACTAATGTGTCCAGTTAACGTTCTTGAGAACATTCAGTCCTCATTACTTTGACACAGCTGTTGTTTAGCGTCTGTGTGTCTTTGCTGGTTGAACTAAGTCTGTTACCCAGCTGGCCGTCGTCTAATCTGGCGTCTTGGGTGTCGTGTTTGAAAACTTTATTTAAATGAAGCGATGGGAGTCGCCTCGCCCATGCAGAGCACCTGGCCGATAAGGGAGAAGAATCTGCCAAATGTGGCATCTACGGGGGCGTTATGCTCCTCTAAACGACCTTGATCTCCATTCCAGCAGCCCTGGTTTCCTCTGATGACCCCTAATGGATTAAATCAGTGTGTCCCAATCCGGTCCTCGTGGACCCACAGCCGGCCCATGTTTTTGCTCCCTCTGAGCTCCCTGCCAGTCCAGAGTGAATTCCCCTCCTCTGCTAGAGTATTTCTATTCGGGGGGGGTCTGGTTTTCAGAAAATTATTTTTTTTTTCCCTCCTTGCCCTCATGCCATCTCCCAGTCAAACATGTGATATGTGTGATGCGTTCTGCAGCACCCTCCGCAGGCACACCACGCTATTGTACCCTCGTTCTGGATGGAGCAGCCATGTGCATCTGCGTTTGATCTTCCCTGAAAAATGCACCAGTCAGATAACCCTGATTTAATGCTGATGGGCCTTTTAAGGGGCAATTTAAATACCCTGCTCCAGCAGATGTTTGCAAATAGCCCTCAAGAGCATCAAACCCCATTCTGGCTGAAATGTTCCTGCAGTACAGTGGGCTCTCTCTCTATATTTTTTTTTCTAGTGGAAGAATTTTGCTCACCGTATCCATACTGTCCCTTCTCTGCTTCCTGTTCCCCACATGTGGGGAAATAATAATAATTAATTTTTTACACCTCCCTCAACTTGCTCTTTGTAGAGTAAGCTGTCTGTGAAGGGCAGCCACCCGTAGCGGTGCCCAGGGAGCTGGGGGTTAAGGGTCTTGCTCAAGGACCCGCAGATGTGCTGAGGCTGGGTTTGAACCAGCGATCTTATGATTACAAGCACACAGGCTTAGCCCACTGAGCCGCCCGAAAGGTAATTATTTAGGTGTCATCCATGGGATCAAAGTGTCTTTATGTCTGTTTATTACAGCTGTGCATTTACATACACTGATCAGTTTACACTCAATGTTCCATTGCAATAAAGCACAAACTTGCATTTGCACAACACAGACAGGCTACTCCTGATGTGGTATGGTGCACCTACCTGAATGTGAAAGCAATTGGGTAATCATTTACTTGACGAGGCACAAATACTCTGTTACTACTGAAGTACAAATCATGAAAAAAATATAGTTGCTACTTGATAAAAGATGTCAAGATTCATTAATGATGAATTAACATGAGATCAGTATGTAACTAAGACTTAGTTTGTGGTTTATTAATACATAAGTAATATTATAATACTATATAATTTGTGCCCTGTCAAGTAGTGTCAGCAATAATTGTTATTCAGGATTAGTGTGGCCAATAGAATTTAACTCTGACATCCAACATGAGAAAAAATTTTTAAGGCTTTATCGACTGATCTGAGGCCTGTTTTGACTTGTAGCTTCTCTGCATAGACAGACACGCTTCACAGCCAAAGCAGCTTAGACACAGGCCCCCCCACTCTCCTGTGACGTAGGGTAGGGTAATCCCCGTCAAAGGAAGTTCATTGGGAAGGTTTACCTTCCGCCTGTGCTACTGGGGGGACCAGTGGGGGCCCTGGATTTTGGTAGGTTTGGCGGGAATGTGTGAGTAGGCACATTTCCGACTTCCTGTTTTCCTTTCTGGGGGGGTTGTGGGGTGAGCTTGTGCTAGCTTTGGAGAGTGGAGGATGGGGGTATATTGGGGGTGTATGGGGATTGGCCCCCTCGTCATTCTGTTTGCTTTCGCTCGGAAGCGAGTGGTATTTGGGGATGTGTCGCGTTTCCCAGGTTGTCGACAGAGTTACATGTCGTCCACTGATCACAAGCTGGGGGAACAAAGGGTTTGTCGCCATGTCAACACTGTGTCATTTCCAGGGGTTTGCAGGCAACACTGAGCCCTTTCAGGGGCGGGACACCGGCATCCAATGGCGCATTCAGGGCTCGTTTTACAAACCTGAACTGCGATGTCGCCGTTTGTGCACACGCTTTCTTAGTTTTGCCATTGAGCAAGACATCCAGTATTTCCACTTTTTAAAATGGGACATTTCTCATGTTAAAATCGAGCCACTCTGTTATAAATATTCACGGTCCAAAATGACTTTCCATCCATCCATCCATCATCCAATCACTTGTCCTGCTGAGGCTGGTATAGGACCAGCAGCCTTTCCCAGGCAGCACAGATCACGGGGCTGGGGAACACCCTGAACGGGATGCCAGTCTAGAATGGTGTATACAGTGCTGATTATATTATCTGGCGGCGGGCTGTGTCGTGTTGTCGCGTTATTTCCTTGACTCCGTGTCGCCCTGCTGACATCCCGAGGCGTGTTTTCCATGGGAACCAGTGAGGCTTTCCAGGTGTGTCGATCGATTTGAATGTCTGCTCAATTATGCAAAACGTCTTCATGCCGCACGGAATGACAAGGGCATCCCACTGGCTGCGAGGTTCCCAGCATGCCCTGGGCCTGGAGGCAGTGTCAATATAGATTATGGGTGCAGTGAAATAATGCTTAATAACGTGCTTATAACCGTGTAATGTGGAGCCAGGGCTGTACCACTGGGCCCCGTAGGTGATGTTAGCTCCGATATCACAGAGTGGGTTTCTGGGAAATGCCCCCCGCCCCCCCCCCCCCCCCC
>JAODLC010000050.1:9835326-9853034 GCA_026781145.1 Hippopotamyrus pictus
AAGAATGAAGGTCCCGCAATGAGTCGCACGTGGAAATCTGGAACAGCTCTTCAGCCGTGTCCTCCCTCCTCGACCCCTCTTATTTACTTTGAAAGGTTTGTACTCTTTCACTTGGGACCCAATAATGCACCCCCCCCCCCTTAGTGCACAATCCCACATCCTACTGTAGCCCTTCACCAGACCCCACACCAGTCTTACTGTATATTGTCATGTTTCCCTTGATCTGATCTTCCTGTCCCTATGCAAGCAATTCCGTGGGCGGCATTTGCCTTATTGGGTCAGGACACGGTGCCTGTGATCAGAAGGTCACTGGTTCAGATCCCACGGTTAGCAGAGTGATTTCACCAGTGGGCCCTATGCTCTTAACCCCCAATTGTTACAAGGACTGTCTGATTCTGCTTTTTCAAAAAATGCATGTCACTTTGGATGAAATAAATGCAAATGATTCTGTGGTTCTTGGCAATTATCAATTAATTCAAGAGTTGATCCATACTCCACCGGCTAAAGGACTAAAGACTCAAACCCCTCTGCTTGATATGACAGAATGACTCAGAAAATGTTGGGGAAAAAAATCCGTTCCATAAAATGGAAGAAGTTATAACAGAAAGAACATTGTATTGATCTGGGTTGGGGGCCCAATATGACGTTTCTGAAGGGCTGAAGGGTTCTGCATTATATGCTTAATGGTATTTCACCTGTATTGCTTCTCACTTTTGTTTCTACCTGTAAAGATGCTTGTTTGATAGCACCTTAGCAAGACCCCCACCTGGTTAGACTGGAGCCCCCCCCCACACACACACACACATTAAAGACGGACAAGCGACTCAGAAGCAAACATTCAAAACGTCCACTCCATTATTCCACAAGAATAATCACACACGTAGACAAAAAAAAAAAATGACAAACTTTGCATAAGATAAATGCTGCGGAAGGTTCCCGTCGCCTTGTGGGAAATGTGACTTGGATGCGCGATGCTTAATTATTTCTGTGTGGCTTGCTGCTTCACTCAGGAAAAAAAAAAACAAAACAGAAAAAAAACTGTGTGCAATTAAGTCGACTTTCAACAAAACCTCAAGCAGAAAATTTATTCTGATTATGCAAATACCCGCCGCTATTGTTTTCAAAGTGTACACATGTTGGAGCTGCGGGCCGTGTCCCCCTATTAAGATTGTATTGAAATGTATTATGTGCGAGCGGGAAGCCAGCGTGCATGACTACCAAAGCAGCGGCTCAGAATAAAAACTTCCACATTAACAACGCGGAAACATGTAATAAAGTTCACAATTAGTGCGTGCGTTCCACCGTGCGCGAGAGCGGACGGCCTTGTCGCACAACTATGATGGCTTGCTAGCTAAATGGCTCACTAGCTAAATGGCTCACTAGCTATACTTCTACGCGCTGCTCTGCTCTCTTCGTAGATATTCAAACTGCACTCGGATTGGGTTTCGTTTACTTTTGGGCTTAACAGTTGAAGACGACGCAGCCGTCTCCGATGCCGCTAATTAGGAGAGTAGTGGAGATACGGGCGAAGAGAGACACCCTCGCTAGGGGGGGGTCTAGTCTGCATTTAGCACGGATTTGAAGTGGAAGTCGCACGTACACTGTGCGAGTAGGCCCTCTCCAGTGGCGAGGGTCCCACCCCCCCGAAAGCGAGCAAGGGAAGCTGGGAAGTTGCGTGCGGAAGCTCCCGACCCACGGCCCCCATCCTCCAGAGAACCCCCCCCCGGGGACTGTTCACACCTGTCTGAGACCCCCATTTTTAAATAGAAAGCCCTCTTCTCTTTCAGATTTACCAGCTTTCCCAAACCTTGAACAAGTTGCACACAAAAACAGGAAAAAACCTCAATATGGCCCATAATAATGATCCGTGTTTATTAAGTGTGTGATGAGGGGGATGTTATTGTTTAAATGTATTTTTGTACAAAAATACTTAAGTGCTTTATGCGGCTTATGTCCCTTGTGGCGTCATGATGAAATACAGCCGCATACTGCAACAAAACACCCTGTCCCGGCCGTGCCCCTCTCTCTAGCGCTCTCTCAGCACCGCCACACTGACGTCGACGTAAACGGCTAATCTCATCCCAGCAAGGTGCCAGAGCAGCAGCTCACTCCTCTGATTGTTTGGAAGCAGAGGGTCCCGTTTCTCCTTGTTCACTTCCAGAGCAAATCACGGCGCGGCTCTGTGAAGCAGATTAAGTTCGGCTTGTCTCTTTTCGACTTGTTTATGTTCGTAGGGGCCGCTAATCCGCGTAAGAGCCCTGCTCTCTGTCGCTGCTGGAATGTTAGCTCGCCTGTGATGCTCGGGTCCTTGCGCCGGGCTGCCCGTCCGCTGCTTATTTCTCCCGCCGCGTTCCCGCGCTCTCACTGCTGCAGTGTTATGTAACGCGCGCGGCCCGGGGGCGCCCCGCTACCATGCAGCACTCATGCAGTTTTAATTGTGCCCTGCAGGGGGCTGCAAACACAGGGAGGGCTGGAAACGTAGAAATCTCACCACCTGATGGGAGGGGAGAAGGGGGGGGGTATCCCGATGTTGGGATGTACTCAGGCTACCAATCAGCACCTTCGCTGCAGCCCTGCATTGTCAACAACCCAACCCCCCCCCCCCCCACCCATCATGCAGTGCTGCACAGGTGACCTTGACTGCGCAGATGAGATGTGCTCCGCGTATAGGGGGAGCACCTGCAGTGACTCAGCTGGGGGGGGGGGGGCGCGCCCTCGCGCTCTGTGTATGCTGAGTCGCACGGTCGCCTTACCTCCAACCCCCGAAGAGCTGGAGGACTGTTTATGAAAACAAAACCTGCTGTGCAAAAGACACCCCCCCCCCCCCCCACAATGGACTGCTAAACAAGTCACTGAACAAGTACTGGGTGAAGCGAGAACCCATCAGCTCGTCACCAGTCAATAAAGGGGGGTGGGGGGTGAATCCCCTGGGCTGCAGCCTCCCCCCCCCAACCACCACTCAGTGGACCGGACGGTAAACTTGGCCAGTATCTAAGGAAGCTTTCCACCGCACCGAGTATCGTACTTTTGGTACGGTACTTTCAGTACATTCCCTTATCATTTGAGTACTAGCACCAAAAGTACTAGTACCAAAAGTGCCGAACTGGCTAGAGTACTTTTTTGGTACTTTGTGGTGGGGCTTAAAACACTATCTTTGTTGATTGGTTATGCAAATAGCCTGCCCCTGAAATGCAATAGAATGCAATTGAAAACAGTTACAAACTCAGAAAACGAGGATAAGTTTTTTAAAAAATTAAATATTAATGATTGACGCGTGGACAAATGAAGTGACACAAGCTTTAACTGCGATCTGAACAGATGAACAAGATCAGAAGAGCATGACAAGAAACAAAGTTTTTTTTTTGTATCCTAGGACAGTACGTTATTGGAAATGTTTTAAGTATTTCACATATTTTGTTGTAATAATAGCAGAGTATTTATAAACCAAAAAAGCAGTTAATCCTAAACTTCTCACAAACCCGTCTAGCAAGGGTGAAAATGACTATGATTATCTCTGAGAATGCTGCTTTTGCATGAGTCCTGCATGCAAAGCTAAACTTTAAACTGATTTTTAAACATATACTAGATATTGAAGAGGAATAATTAAAATTGTAACACTTGCTATTTTTTTCCTATAACAGAGCAATAATGTTTTAGCGAATCTCAAACCTTCCGTGCTATAATGTCCATACAGTATGAAGGTCGTAAAAAGCCTGATCTCAATCTAGCTATATATTGTGGTTCTTTTGATGTAACTGCGTGTGCATAATATGTGTAAAATACTCGCCTCCATTTGTGATGTCATTCAGCACCGGAACCAGTTTTTACAGCAGTGGAAAACCAACTTGGCTGTTAGTGTGGTTCCCAGTGCCCAGCTCCATGCAGGCCGCTGCTCGCTGCTGGCCCTGTAAGCCGAGGAAAGCAGGTGTTCTGGCCCCGTTCGGCTCCCAGCATCTGCTTCCTTCCTGGCCTCGGGCCCCTCGGCCCCCGGGCCCTTTCGCTTTTCACACCATTCAGCCGTATCCCGGATCCCCGTTTCTCACAGAAAGTGTGAAAACTGTCGCAGAAGAGAATAGGATTGTTAACAATGTTGTTTTCCTCGATGGGGGTGGGAGAGGATGCATGTGACTTGCCCGACCCCCCCCCCCGACGAAAAGATCCACTGGTTCTCTGCTGAATCAGGACCTCCTCTGCTGCTATTCTGTCGCCTGCTCACATCCCTCCCCATTTCATATTGGTGGGTTAGGTCGCCGTGCCTGCGATCGAAAGGTCACCAGCTCAAATCCCAGAGTCGCTAGAATGATTTTACCTGTAGTCCTTAAACTCCCGTTCCTCCAGGGACTGCCTGAGCCTTTCTTTCGCAGCTGTGAATCATGCTTTTGAATAAAAGCACCTGCTAAACAAATGTAAATAAATAAACCCATAAAGGTGAAGCCGATGTTCTGAGCAGCAGATAACCAGGACATTAGCAAGCATGTCCGGGTCAAACACACAGTGGTCTTGTCCTGAAACTGCAGCCTGCCCTCCTCCTGCAGGGGGAGTGAGCGCATGCAGGTCCTCTGCACTGCAGCGTAGGTCGGGGGGGTCAGGGGGTCATGTGACTGACCAGCCCTGCAGCTTACGACACTGACCTTGATCAGAAGGTCACTGGCTATTATCACTGTTGGGCACTTAACCCCGTAAACTGCCCCAGGGGGCTGAAAAAATGGCCGACTCTGCACTCTGACCCCAAGGCTCACCGTCTGCTGTGTCTCACAGATGGGATGTGAATACTAAGGATTTCCCATGTACTCGTGCAAATGGCAAATAAAGTATAATTATCAAGTCATTATCATTATGTGGGGGCAAGAGAGGGGGGCAAGGCTCCAACCATCTGTCTGCATAGCAGATCACCTTTAAGGAATGACTGAGTTGTTTGGAGCTAAAACTATGCGCACAAACTTTGTTTTGCTGGTGTATTTTTTTCGTTTTGTATATTTTAAAGCAGCTGATTTCATGCAGAAGTTTGGCTTCAGTTTCTGATTTTCTGCTAATTTGACCTGACGTAAACTTTTGCATCCCACCTCTAATATCGTAAATATTTCCTGGAGTGGCGAAAGACTGACTGCTCCCAGTATTGTTAGGATTTTTCGCCTGCTGGGGGAAAAAAACAGCATTATTTACTACAGTCTTATGTCCTGTTTGGATGTTTACCGAGTTTGTTTTGAGGGAAACAAAATACGGATTAGCTGATTAAATCTGTCTGTCTGTGTCTTTTGTTTCTGCCGGCGGCACACAGTTGGGGGAAAATCACCCCCCACCCCACCCCATAATCTCATAACGGAAAAATAGGAAGAGGAAGTTGAGTCCTGACGGGCGATCACACGGCTCTGTCATTTCTCTGGGAAGGAATGGCGTTACAGAGCAGAATGGAAGGACGTGTTCCCAAGCCAGATCACCCGTGTTACCAATTGTCGTTTTCCATGTAAGCCGAAATGGTAGCTTGCGGCGAGATCCTGTGTACACACCGTTCCCGGGGAAGGTTGCTGATAAGGACCTTTTTTTAAAATCTTCTCACGCTCGAAGGTGTTCAGTGATGAAGAGCCCAGTTTAGGAGAGCTGTCAAAGATCAACGAGAGCAAATTAGCGACTTTAGCGCCTGCGCTTAACTAGCTTAGTAAATACTTTTTCTCCTCAGAATATAGTAAACATGCTCCTGTTGGGTTTACTGAAATATGGCTGTCCCACAACATTCGAAGACTACTCAAGAAGGACAACTTTTATGAATACATTGCTGACATGCAGCAGTAATCAGTTGCACGATGTCCAAGGCCACGAGGCGGGTTCTTCTGGAATTGTTTCGTGTATTACGAAGCAGGCACGTGCCACGCACTTTCAGCAGGGCTTCAGAGAAGCAGCCTCGTCTTTTCATTGGCGCGCATTTAGCACTGTGAGCTGTGGGGTGCAGGAAAGGCACCTTAAAGATATCAGACAGCTCTCATCTTCGAAATGCAGTCGGGAGTCAAATGCAGGGAACAGCCCAGCGATGCTGGGTGAAGCTAGCTGCTGGTGTTACTCATGATGTTCCATGACATTGTATTTGTTTGTTGTTGCATTTAGTTCCACACAGCCATTAAGAATTAGTAGTATCACCTTACTCTGTATCATCTATATATTCTCCACCTGACACCCTCTATAACCTGTGGCGCTTTTCCATCTAAGACATTACCAATAAAACTGTTGCGTAATATAAGATCACGCTTTGTGGTTTCGTCGTCCTGTCTTCCGGAATTGAGTCAGTGCTCAGTCATGCAACCCCTTCTTTTAAGTACTGGACAGTATTGGTTTCCTAAAATGCGTACAGCTGGCGCTCTTCACGGCGGGTGGGGTCTGGGGCAGACGCCAAACATGTGACTCCAACCACACAAAACAGAACAACTTACTCTGTTTCCGTGGCTCGCATTATGCTGAATTGTGTCCTGTGAGGGCCGACCACAATTGCATTGTGGGTAAGCTGTGTCGTCCATGTCACTGGGGAATAACTGAGACTACCGTTAACAGATCTGCTTGGGCTACTGAGACTACCGTTAACAGATCTGCTTCGGCTACTGAGACTACCGTTAACAGATCTGCATGGGCTATGATTTGGAAAGACGCCCTTTTACAACTACAAGTATATTCCAGATTATCTGTATATCTTCTTAAAATTGGTTATATAATTTATTGTCCAAAGATCGTTTTTTTATATTAGGCCTTTTTCCCTCCCCCATCAGAGAGAGACCAGTTTTTTTTTGTAGTTGTTATGCAAATGGACTGTCACTTTGTAGCCTTATTTAATCTAAATATCATTTTGTGGATCTTTACCTTGAGTCCTTAATTTACTTCCATGTTGTTATAGTTACTGGTGTACTGATATGAAGATGGGTCACCCCAGCACCCTCCAACACATCTAATCCCACGAAAAGGAATGCTCTCCACCACTCTCCTTCAGACACTCACCCATACATCTGAGGAGGCTTTCAAACGTCCTCCAGATCTGAAAAGAGACTTTGATACCAGTGCCATATATGTTTGCAGCTGTAAAAGGAAGTTCCAAATCCAGATTCACCTTCTAGGTGAGGGAACATTTTGCAGAATTGCTGTTTAACCCTTACTCGGAATCACTTCATTTTAACCTTGGTTATTGCACACTCTTGAATTGCATTATGGGAAAATGGAAGATAAGGTGGAATTTGTACTTATTGCTAGCCCTTATGCTCCTAAAACTATTGACATTATGGGAAAATGATCTTGTGCCAGAGTCTTGCAACACGCTTTTTAGCGAACATTTTCACAGAGCCGCCACACACCGTGGTGCAATAAAGTCGTGAAGGTGATAACATTGCATCCTTCTTCCTGCCTCTTCAACCTCTGGCTTTCATAAGCATTTTGGAGATAACTTTTGGGTTTCACAACTGGGACAGAGGGAGGCTTTGCTTGTCCAGTTAACGTTCCTCGGCCAAGTGCATTTAATTTGTACTGATATGAGCCCAGTTTGAGAGCGAGGCATTAATGTTTGTCATGTATAGCTGAGGCACATACAGTTTTTCCTTTCCCACATGGTTAAGAGGTCATTCAGGATTAGCTGATGGTCAGGCAGAATTAATTCCGTTGTTTCGGCCATTATATTCCCGAGCTCTTCACGTAAATTGCAGAGAAGAGGCTCTCACTGTACATTATATATTTTTTTTCAAGTCAAAGACAGCGACTCTAAGCTTGTAAACAGACTGGCCTCACAGCCACAACCGCACACACACATATGTATTCCCTCATTTTGTGAATAAACACGGTGGACAATGTGGCATATCAGCTCTTTTGGTTTGGATGCCGCTATCCCGTGTCCTCGTGGTGACCCCGACGACTCACCCGAAACCCTTTCCAGGCCTGTCACCTGAGCGGTCACATGCCAAAGAAGGCGACCAAAATGGGGAGCTGAAGCCAAGTGGTTTGTGGATACTCATAATAGCTTTATCTGGGGGGGGGGGGGGGGGGGGGGTGCCGGTTTCATTGGGCCTGTGTGTTTTGCAGACTCGTTTTTTCCAAGTGTTTTTGTTTACTGTATGCTACATTTGGGGTTGGGGCCAGACTGTTACAGGCACTTTCCAAATGGAGATATTGTGTGGGGAGTGAAGACCACGCAGCATGTATTTCACTGGCAGTCGCAGTGCGATGTTTACTGGTAATGTATGGGGTGTCCCGGCCTTCACATCATCCTGCTGCGCTCGGGGAAATCAGCCATCCATAAACAATCGGAGGCGAGCGGTTCAGGTTCGGCCACGTGAAATTCCCATCTCCGCACAAGCAAATGTGCAAGAAAAAGGAAATCGTTACTCCCCCTAGTGTCTAATTATCTGGCTTGGAGAGCCGTCCATCATTTCAGCTAAAAGGCCCAGTTGAATGAGCGGCAGAACTGAGTCAGCATTTTGGGACCCTGTTTACTGCTGCAGGAATGTCTGCAGTGATCCAGTGCGATTATCCATACCAGTGGGCCAAAGAGCAGGTTGTGCAGTGTTGTTTTTTACTCTTGGTGGGGGGGGGGGCATTCAGCTAGGACCACTGCCTGGTTCATCTGCACTGCAAATCTTATTTTGATACGTTTTTGTTTTTGATTACATGGGCTGCAGTTTTCAACCTACGTGGCTGCCAGTCCTTCCGTCCGACGTAAGACTCCCATTTTAACGCTGGCGGGCAGGAACATACCGTTAACATGCTGTCATTGGCCCGTGTCGGAGGTGACGACCAGCCAGTGTGTCCAAGCGGCTCACATGTCACCCCCCTCGTATTGTTTAGTTGCACCCCGCCCTCAACGAGGCGCCCTGCTGGCGACAGTCCGGCATGGACGGCGGCGTCTCCGTGTGTTGTCTTGTTCTCCGTCCGCGCTTGATCAGGGTATCAAATTAAATGCCGTCGGGAAGGTTACTCATAATCGTACGTTGGCTTTTAGCGAAGCGCAGCCGGGCTCACCGGTCCCCGCGGTATTACACGTCGCCGCTGAGATCGATCGGAAAAGCCCTGGGAAACGTACTAGCCAGCGTTACGTCGTGTCTTAATGGAAAGTCGTCCCCCTGTTCCTGTGGGCTTCAGCTCCCATTTCCCAGCTTCGGGCACGCATATATATTTTTTTTTGACACTCCTATGCAGAAATGCGATGCAGTTTTAATAGGCGTGTATATCAGTATTATTCATCGATGTGGTTGGTCAGTTGCCAAGTGCTGAAGGTTGTTTACTGCTTATGGTTAGGATTGTGTGTGTGTCTGTGTGTGTGTGTGTGTGTGTGTGTGTGTGTGTGTGTGGTGGGAGGGGGGGCACAAGGACATGGAATGGAGTTTAAGAATCATTGTCTCAGCCTTTCCCCACCAGGTGTTGCTACTGGAAACGCATTATAATGTTACCAATGGGAATCCTGACTTGTGTTCCGCTGTCCTCTACCCCCCAGGTCTTCCAGAACAGTATTACAGCCTGACATGGTTCCTGAGCCCCATCCTGGGCTTGGTCTTCACGCCTCTGATCGGCTCGGCCAGTGACCGCTGCACCCTGCGATGGGGTCGCCGGCGGCCATTCATCCTCGCGCTTTGCGTGGGGGTGTTGTTCGGCGTGGCGCTCTTTCTCAACGGCTCCCTCATCGGTAAGACTCCGGAAATCGCCACGGGCCGAGTCAGCATCTTACGAACCGGCTGGTTGATTAGTGCCATGTGTCAGCGCCGTTACCCTCTGAATGAGCCCGGTTTTTGCCGTGGCCTGACCTACACACCATATATGGCCCCTCAGGCCGCAGCTGGCGGTCACTGACTGATCCAGGGGTGGGCAATCTCATCCAGAAAGGGCAACTCTGTATGCTGGCTTTTGCTGCAACTCCCTAATTAGATTACTGATTAGAGGACTGATTGGCTGAAGAGTCCTCACACCTGGGTTTGAACAGCTGACCTAAAGGTCATCCCAAAAACCTGCACACACAGGTTTGCGGATAAGATTAGTCCAAGGGTGGGCAATCAGACTCGCCCTGTTAGCGGATAATTAGCCTATTTCAGCCCATGGAGTATACAGAGGTAGGCTGGGGATTTACCTCCGCAGAGACACAGAACTTCCATGGAGGAACTCAGGCCATTGCAAGTTAGTTTTTTCACAGCTGCAGTGAAGCTGGCATCTTCTCTGTGACATTAGTAGGTTTCTTGCCTATTGGAGGCCAGACAGAGAAGCTCACATACACAGCAGCCTACAGGTGTGTATTTCTGCATGCAGTGGTATATATTGTGTATACATTATAATATATGTGAAAATGTGTAATTACGTGCACATATACATGCCTCAGGGATACTTCCTGCTTGGGGTGGTGAGTGTGCATTTGGGAGAGGCAAGTTCTCTCGGGTATATATTTCCCCTGTCAGGATGGGATGGTACCACTTTTGCCTGTGACTCAGCCTGACTCGGTTCAGTTGGGCCCGGCCTGGCCCCGCAGGTTCTGTTTCGTCAGTCGGCACCTCCCGCCACGGCCGTCGTCAGCAGGGCGGGCGATGTGATGGGAAAGGACTAGGAACCAGTTCACAGGGAAACACTTCCTGTTGTGGGCTGTTTTTACCTTGCCTATCTGGGACCACTTCCTGTCTCCTGCAGCGTTCTGGTCCGCAGTGGAGGCTCCATTGTCGGGAAGCGGGGTGCTAGCGTGGCACGGTGTTACCCTCCGTCGCACGGCCTCCGTCTTCACTCATTCTCACCCGTCTCCCAGGGAGCGTGAGCGAGAGAAGAGCAGCACCTCTGTGAAAAATACAGCCGAATAATCAGTTTCTGTCAGTGAGTGGGAACCCGTCCAAGGTCCGAATCGCTCCTGAATGGGACAGCTATAAATAAAGGCTACGGTTTCCTGTGAAATTATGCGTTCGCCGTGACTCGTACCCACGTCCATCTATTGTTTTATTTATTTCTTTAGTCAATTTCCCGCAACTGTTTTAAAAGGTGAAATTTATGGGTTTGCGTGGGAACAAGAAATGAGATCTGAAAATATTTAGAATGAATCGAAAGACGCATTTTTCTACGGAGCATTTGAAGAGATTTCTGTTTCCTCAGGGTATGTTTATGATAAATGGCGTGTCATGAACAGGGACCCCTGCAGTGCCTGATATCTGCTTAGTGAAATGTTGACTGACCTGTTCGATCCTGCTTAAAGCTGGGCCGTCTGACACACTGTTCCACTGGCAGTGAGGGCAGCCTGTTTGGGGCAGTGCGCCAGGGCTGGCCAGGGCAGATGGGAGCCGACAGCACCCACCCGTGCCCTGTTTGCGGCTGACTTCAGACTGGGAAGCCTGTCCCTTAAAATCATCAGGTGCTGCTTGTTCCACTTCCTGCCTGTAGGTGTCAGGTGACCTGCAGTCCAAGGTCAAGGTTGAAGGTCACAGTGTGTAAAATGTAGATTGGTGGGACTGGATTGGAGTCTAACTTTTGACCTATAAAAGTCATATAAATCTTCTGTTATTAATGAAAATTGCTACACCTTTTTTTTTGCCTTTACGGATACAAAGTCAAAAATGAAGAGCAGCTTTTTAACTATAAGATGTTGGGAATTTCCAGAAATCATAAAGAGGATTAAGTTACCATTTCTACCTTGTGATTGTATCTCTACATTTAAAACTTGGAAACTCTCTTTCTGCGGAGGTGTGTCCCTGACAGTCTGAGTGGCTCATAGTCTCTGCATTACCAAGGGAAAGGTCATCCCTGCGCACCTCATTTGAATAAAATGTAAAAACGCCTCACCGCTGTACATCCCTTACAGTCAGAGCCCATATAGATGCCAGAACGTGAGTCACCTGCTTTAGCAACGAGTGTCTGCACGCAACCAGACCTTGAGGCTTTCAATCAGTGCTGCTCGCTGCGTGTTTACATGTATGTGCGCGTGTATGTCACCGTGTGCGTGTCTCTCTGTCTGTGACTCCTTCCATTTGTTTTCGTGCACATACTTGAAAAGTTACTACCTCTGGCTTTTGTCTTTTCTTTAATTCCATGGCATCTGACCTTGAGTGACCCCTGTGCCCATGATGGCCCATAATGCACAGCGGAGGGTCCGCGGTGCTGAGTGGACCGCCCTCTTCTTCACTTCTTCACCGGAGGCGTTGCGCTCGTGTCTTCCTGCAGGCCTGGCTGTCGGAGACGTGCCGAACAAGCAGCCAATCGGCATCGTGCTGACCGTGCTGGGAGTGGTGGTGCTGGACTTCTGCGCGGACGCCACCGAGGGGCCCATCCGCGCCTACCTGCTGGATGTGGCCGACACGGAGGAGCAGGACATGGCCCTGAACATCCACGCCTTCTCTGCCGGTAGGGTAGCGGGGTTTAGCGGAGATGGTAGTATCGGGTGTTTCAGCAATAAGCGGAACAAAATATGTGGAAATTCAGGAGCAGTACCTGTGCGACGGGAACGGTTCTGCTGTGGCTTCTCTGTCAGCCACCCACGTCGCAATACATCACCGCCTCCGCTCCCCAGTGTGACTCACAATTGCGGCAGAGCCGGCGGGCCGGGGGGGGGGGGGCGTGACTTACTCCAGCTGGGCAGGGATCAGAATCACTGCTATTTGCCGAGTGCAGAGACAACAATGTACAAGGAATCTTCCCTGGTGTCTCTCAAAGACTTACTGACACGCCAGTGAACATAAACATGAGGACGGTGGATGTGTAAGGAGAAAAACAAGCTGATGAATACAGGAGATGTAGATTTGTGAGTGAATAGAGGCCTCTGGTATGCACAGATTGAACCCACATAACACGTCTGTCGACGACGGTCAACAGCGGACTGCATATACAACGGTGCTTCCATAAGATTATAATAGAGCTGAATAAATCCTATCACTTATAGTGACATTGTAGTGTAACATATTACTCACGTGTTTGTGCTGCTGTAGAGAAACCTACCAGTGCTGCTAGGCGTGAAAAAGTACAGCACATCGTTAATGATAACTACATTACTGGTTTATATATTTACTATACTGTGCTTTTTATTGTCATTCGAGCGTGTACTCTTTCCACTTAAAAAAGGTTTACTGTAGCCTAGGTGTGTAGAAGGTTCTGTAACCTGTGATTGTGTAAGTACACTCTGTGATATGCACGCAATTACGAAATCGCCTAATGACACATTTCTCATGACGTATCCCTGTCGTTAAACGACGCATCACCATAGTAGTGCACCTGTGCAGGCAGTTGTGGGGTCACGCAAGCTTATGGAAACATGCGTGTAGGAGGAGTGGCTTGAGCAGCAGGTCAGGGGTGACGTCCTGTGGCATCGTGTCTGAGTGTTGGGTGGAAGGCAGGTCAGTCTAGGACACAACGATTCACTCTCTATGTTACCTCTTTTCATAAATGTTTTGGCTGTGCTATAAGAATTTTTAGCACATTCTCTGTTCCGCATTCTGTTTTTTTCAGATCAGGCTTGTGTACTTCAGTGTTGAAAATTATTTAAATTAGAGAAAATAAGATTAGACTGGATGAATATGTAATCATGTAACAGAAGCAGTAAATAGAAGCGTGCTGGGTGTCTTGATCTGGCTCTTGATGTCCTTGACCAGAGTTGTGTCTTGTTTTATCTAAATTTTGTTTGCTTGCAGCAGTAGGGGGTGCTGTTGCACATAGTGACACTTATCTTGTATTAAGTAGCTGACTATTTTACGGTCTTTTTATGTGTGTGCACACAGGACTGGGGGGCGCTGTCGGCTACATGCTGGGCGGTCTAGACTGGACTCACACCTTCCTTGGCCAGATCTTCAAATCACAGGAGCAGATCCTCTTCATCTTCGCTGCCCTCATCTTCACCGTCTCCGTGGGACTTCACCTCATCAGCATCGAGGAGCGGCAGTACAGCCCGCAGCAGGACCGGCTAGATGAGGAAGCTGAGACTGCGTCCTCGGTCAAACTGAACGGGAGCCTGGGCGCCAGCGCCCTGCCCCAGCTGGATGCCATTTACGAGGACGAGACCTACTGCGCCTACGAGGACAGCCGCTCCGAGCGGGACGTGGACATGGACTTCCTGGAAGTCAACATCGTGAGGAGTAAGAGCGACTCGGTGCTGGCCATGCCTGACGCCACGCTGGAGCTGGACCATGACCCGCTGTTCCTGCATGAAATCGAGCCTTCCATCTTCCAGGACCGCCTGTCCTCGTGCCATGGCACCCCGCCGCGCCGCAGCAGCAGCGCAGGCAGCCAGGACGCCTTTCGGGCTAAGCTGCAGCGCCTGTCGGCCCTCCTGCAGGACGCGCCCAACGACGGCGAGGAGATGCTGCTTAGCGACCAGCTCGACGAGGCAATCAAGGTGCCCAACGGGGTCCCCGCCGGCCCCAGCAGCCACCCGCGCACAGACATGAAGCAGTCGAGCACCAGCGCATCCATGCGGCGCCGCCGTCATGCCTTCTACCGCCAGCCATCCTGCACGTTCTCCTACTACGGCCGCGTGGGCGCGCGCCGCTACCGATACCGACGGGCCAACGCAGTGCTGCTCATCAAGTCGTCGCGCAGTATGAACGACATCTACGAGATGCAGGAGCGGCAGCGCCGACGTGAGCAACGCCAGCGGCACCAGAGTGGAAACACTAACTCCAGCGGGGATACGGAGAGCGACGAGGGCGAGGTGGAGACCAGCGTGCGCCTCCTCTGGCTCTCCATGCTCAAGATGCCTCCCCAGCTCCTGCGGCTCTGTGTCTGCCACTTGCTCACCTGGTTCTCCATCATCGCCGAGGCTGTTTTCTACACGGACTTCATGGGTCAGGTCATCTTTGAGGGTGACCCAAAGGTAAAGCCATGTCTCCCTCGGTTGTTTGCACCCCCCTGAAACTGAGAAGCCCATTGGGCAGAGATGGATAGTTCAGTTCCAGGAATTAAAAATCCAGACCAAGATTGTGTTTCAACCAACCTGTTGGGTATAAAGAGTCTCAGTGACAGAGTACTCTACTGGTTGGTTGTAACAAGATCTTAGTCTGGATTTTTACTTTCTGGATCTGAACTATCCACCTCTGCATCAGGTAAAACTGAGCAGATTGGATCACATGAGAATATTTTTGTTTCTCCTCACCATAGGCTGCTACTAACTCCACTACCCTCCAGAACTACCACAAAGGTGTCCAGATGGGCTGCTGGGGGCTGGTTATCTACGCTGCTACTGCTGCAATCTGCTCAGGTGAGTGATCCGCGTGGTACAAGGGGCTAAAGTGCTTCATGGCTACAGGGCAAGGGTAACTCTTCTGGCTATCGTGATGTTCCCCTGATCGCTACTGCCCCAGTTGATGAAGTTTACAGTGTTCACCATTAATTGAAAGAAATCTGAGTACTGTTACTCTGCCTCGAAGGTGAGGGTAAGGACTTTAACGAAGGGCAGGCTGGTATATGTATGAGTGTATATCCATCTGAAGTCATCGTGTTGTCTTGCTCAGCTCTGCTTCAAAAATACTTGGACAACTTCGACCTCAGCATCAGGGTTATCTACATATTGGGCACTCTTTGCTTCTGCATCGGCACAGCGGTGATGGCCATCTTTCCCAACGTCTATGTATCCATGGTGATGATCAGCAGCATGGGCGTCATCTCCATGAGCATCTCCTACTGCCCCTATGCCCTTCTTGGCCAATACCATGACATCAAGGAGGTGAGTCCTTGAAGGTTTCCAGAATGTCAAGGATGACTTCTTTGAGTTTATCAGTTATAGATTTTGCTGTTCTTGTAATTTCTAATGTTCACTGAATTGTTTCTCTGCAGTATATCCACCACAGTCCTGGGAACTCAAAGAGAGGCTTTGGTATCGACTGTGCCATCCTGTCCTGTCAGGTCTACATCTCCCAGATCCTGGTGGCCTCTGCTTTGGGTGCGATGGTGGAAGTGGTGGGCAGTGTGAGGGTCATACCAATCGTGGCATCCGGCGGCTCCCTCCTGGGCTTCCTCACTGCCAGCTTCCTGGTCATCTACCCCAACACCGACGAGTCCAAGGCCGACCAGGCCAAGGCCTTACCACTGGCGGTGCCGGGCCAGAGCAAGCCCGTGGAGAAGCCGAGTGTGCTCCAGCTGACCCGGAAAGGCGACACTGCCGCCTGTAAGGTTGGGTGCGAGTCCACGCTGTGATCCCAGCAACAGAAACCATCGCAAACCCCAACGGCATTAACATTCCCCCCCATGTGACTGGTGAAAGACTACCCATTTGTGATTGGCTTTACATAATCTGAGCACAGGGCCTCGTAAAGACCTGTCCTCGCATGGTTTTAGGCTACGGAGCACAGAGGTCTGTAGCTTCACCCTCTCAGGGCCTCCGAGGGCACAGTCAGGCAGCTCTCTGGGGATTCAGCAGGACAGCTATCAGGAAACTCACAGCATGCTTTGGCTCCAGTTCTGAGTAATCTGCAGTCCCCTTGAATCAAAATAAACAATAAGGACAGAATTCACGTTCTTTATACAGATCCAACAATAATTCTGAAATATTATTCCAACACCACCCGTGTTTTTAATTGGTTTTCTGTAAATTTTATTATGCGAACTGGCAAATTAATTGTCAAACTGCTCAATTATTCTTGTAGACTCACGTCGAGTCTCCTGAGCTGATAGCGGGTGTTGGTTCAGGAGGACTTCCCCATGAGGTGTAGGAGGTGTGAGGATACTGTTTGGTGTGCTGATTCACTCTTGCGTCCCTTCCAATCGCTTTACGACGTGGAGATGCGCGAGTGGTGCGTGCTGCAGCTTGCATGAGACAGCTCAGCAGAGGTCACCGTTGCATGGTTCCCAGAGGAACCCATTCGTGTGTTTGATAGTTTCCTTGGGTTTGCTGTGATCTTCCTCTTACTATGGAAACACTGGTTCATTCACTTTCTTTAAGGCATTACATATGAAGACTACAGTAAACTACCGTTACTTGTTGTGAAAACCCTTCTGTCGATATACAGTATATGAAGATTTCATGGGCACTTTAGAAGCGCATCCAAGATGGAGCAGAGTTTGAAGTGCTGGATTGACGTTCTCTACCACTTTTTCTGGTTGTTTTTCTATGTATTAACAAAAGTCAGATATTAATGTAAACTGGTTTTGCTTGTACCAGTAGGAGGCGCCATTGCCTACAGGGACTTTGGCAAGCAGAAGGGACGGAGTCAAACTCCTTTGCTAGTTGCACTCAGAGCTGAGACACAAAAATCGCCCTTTTCTACATGTACATGTACTGAAAAAAGTATGAATGACAAGCCAGTATGGAGAGGAGACGTGTGAGCACACTGCTGGTTAAGTGAGAGACTTGGTCCTGCCATTTTAGTTCTGGCCTGTTCTCTGGCCTGGGTATTAAGACTACAGCGTCATGAGGTCCCATGAATCACTGGGGCACTGACCTTCATGTGACCCACAGACGCTATGGGGCAGTTCTTAAGTCACACATTGTAGGTTTTACACTGTGACATGCAATGATGTGAGTGGTTTTTTTTTCCCCTGAATAGAGCCATTGCACTTATGGCACAGATCTGTTACCGCAAGGCACCTGTAGGCCGTGGTGAAGCTACACCCCCCCCCACCCCCCCTTGGCTGCAAAAGTATTGGAGGCTGACACGTCACATACTACAGGAATTATTAAAAGGTGGCCCGTGGCTTTATTTTCTGAGTTAGATTTATATATGATAAATGCATTATGCTCAACGTTTATTTATACTGTAAATAAACGAAACGCATAGTCATCTGTATCTGAATAGGATTTATATATA
>JAODLC010000050.1:9867576-9884841 GCA_026781145.1 Hippopotamyrus pictus
CCACCACCACCCTGCCATGTACCTGCTGGCTTCAGGATCTGGCAGTCGGCAGACTTTTGATAAACCGGTCACTCTACCCTGAAAATAAAACAAAAACTGCATTTGCTGATAACAAATGGAGGGAGATTCCGCCGTTTCTGCAGGCGGGATAAGTAGTGGAAGCAGGCTGGCTCCCATTGCCTGTTTTTCTCCACCAGGAAACTGATGATCTGATCTTAATAAACATCGACGAGGGGACAGTGGTGTCTTTCTCTTCGGACAGCACTGGCATCCCCGAAGTCCCCCTCGTCGCTGAGGACTGCTTTATAAAACGGTGAGGAAAGGGTCACGTTTGTCTGGTTCCAAGGGATCAAGGACCCTCTTCTGGTTTTTCCCTTATTTGATTATTCATTTCGTCCGCTGTAAATGTACTCTGTGAGGTAAATTTTTGATTTGAAAATGGCCTTATAAGCTTGAAAGCTCGTGAAATGCACATGCCCCACCATGGCGGTTCTGACTGGCCTCCCATGAGGAATGGGGGATCTTCAGTTTTACTCAATAAGGCACTTCACTTCAGACACAGCAGAAGTGTGTCCTTAGTCGCTCGGAATAAGCCGGGAGTAATTCTCCTTAGAGCAGAGAGAGCAGTTTAGCTTTTTCTGTAGAAGCTTCGCCTTTGATCTTCATGTTCCCTCCCTGGTTCTGACTTTGTGGGAGTTCCTGTGGTTAGCAGTTGGCTACAAGCTACCGGAGCCCACCCGCCCACCCTTCAGCAACTCTCTGGGTGCTCAGGTTCACACTCTGCATCAACTCCTGTATGCTGGCTTTGATTTCATTGCTCGTGAAAGAGACCCACATGTGTTTGGCCCTCTGCCCTGGAGACAGCAGTCTGGGGCTCCATCCGGTCTTCCAGGTTTGATCTCACATCAAATGATGGCATCTGACCTGCTAGCTTCACCTGATAACTACCACAGTCATTTGCACGTAGGCCAGTGGTTCCACGCATCTCCTCACACGATCTGCAACAGTTTCATTTTTGGTCGATGTTTTAATTTAGTTACTATCTGTCCTTTCCATTTTACTTAAGCTGATTTAAAATAAAGTACTACATTGGGAAAAGTCTGCAAATGTGTTTAAAAAGGAAAGAAAATGACAAAAGCATAGTTAAGCGTTTTAGGTAACTATTACATAGCCTACCCAGAGAAATTTGGTTAGTCCTTTTTTTGGTTATCTTTGAGCATGCATAAATAGAACAGATGAAATTAAAGTTGTTTTGGTCATAAGTTGGCTTCAGTGTCAAAGCAAAGCAAATTTTGCTCCAAGTTAACTAATCAAAAGCATAGGTGTACGTTTTGTGAAGAATTACATTGCTTTTTCTCCACTGGTGAGCTGTCAATCCAAGCAACGCAAATTCCATGCCAGTAAAACGCTTCTTCAGAAGAGGGCAGTGAGTTAAAGATGGGGATCTTGCAGGACCCTGCAGCGAGAACGAGAAGGGGAAATTACAGTTATTGCCGAAATGTGTTCACCACAACCTACATTCACCAACATCAAAAAAAGCCTAATCGGTTGATCTCGCAGAAGGTTGCCGTTGAAGCGCCAACATCCTGTACAGAATAAAAAAATAATGCAAATGCAGATTTTGAGCTGGTCAATTCTCTCTGGATGCAGGGGAGAAGCTCTGAGAATGCACTACGACCTGGACATCAGTCACCTGGCAACCAGCACAGACATAAATGACCTAAGGGCACAGAGGAGACTGTGGCAGCAGAACCTGAATGCAGAGGTCCAGAAGATAACACTAGAGCTGATGGTCAACATCTTTAGGTACCTGCTCTAATACGGAGTGGGTCTTGTAATCTCTGCTCTGCTTCTAGAGTTGCTGTGAAAATCAAACTGAACCACATAAAAACACATTTTATGTGCTTAAATCTGTAAAACCTCTTACAAAGTGCATTCTGATATCCCTGGGCCATATCTGCTTGAAATGTCAATAGTATGAAAGCTTTGTGTAGGATTATTTTTCACTAACGACGTGGCTTAAATTATTTTTGCGAATCCTGCAGCTGAATCCAATTCCTCCGGGTTTAATGAGTATTGTTGGATCCCTAGGGAGGTCTGATCCGCTGCACCATGTTCACTTTCCATGATGGATGTCTGTATTCTCAGGGAGGTTCACGATCATCTCAATTACGAGCACCGAGTGTTTAACAGCGAGGAGTTTCTCAAGTCCAGAGATCCTCGGGATCAACCCTTTTATGAGAAGGTACCCCTTTAACCCTCACTTCAGGGGGTGTGAGGACATTGGGCTTCCGATTTGTTTCGTAGTCAGGGCCGGGGGGTGCTGTTTCTGAGGCTCCAGAATCATAAGAACATAAGAAATTTACAAATGAGAGGAGGCCATTCGGCCCATCAAGCTCGTTTGGGTAGAACTTAACCAGTAGCTAGGTTTTAAAATCTTATCTAGCCCCCCTGCCCCCGCCCCAGCTGTTTCGTAAACTAAATAAATGGCTGGCAAATAGTGCCAAAAAATCGTAGCTAGCTAGCTAGCTGGTTAGCAGAACCTGCAGAGTGTCGTAAATAAGGAGCACATTTATTTAATATTTCTTGGAATGCCTGTTTGCAAATGCATGGTCGGAGTTGTGGTAAACACTGCCGATTCTCTTGGCAACATTTCTCCGAAACCTTAGGTCCTGGACACGCACATATTTAACTGCTTCTTGAAGGAGCGCCTCAACAGGAAGATGGATGCTTTTACACGTCTGGAGATGAGCACGCGGTCGCAGAGGTAAGAATCGGGGCCACCTCTGGATGAACCGGCCAGTGTGATTTAATTGTTACTTAATTACCGTCACGGTTGGCGTGACGCTCTTCACGCTGTTAGTCAGAGTCGCTGATGCCTGAATGTTTCCTTTGGGGCTTCCCCGCAGAATGAAGGCCATGCTCGAGTCCCCCCGGAGGCCCGTGATGCAGGAAATGGCAGAGAAATACAGCAAACCCGAGAGTCGCATTAGCAGGAAGCTGGGATCGGGCATGAGCGACACTGGGGAGGATGGCCCGGGGGGTCTACCCCCCAGGCAGAGCTCGCTCAGGAACACGCCCCGGGGGCACGGTGGGGCAGCAACCACCCTGTAGTTATATGGCTGTTATGTTTTATGTAGTGAAACTTACCAGTCGCAGAGAAGCTAAAAATTAAGTTGCTACCATAAACTTATTATTAGTGCTGTTGCCTAATGTGTGTGTGAGTGAATGGTGTGTGAGTGAGTGGTGTGTGAGTGTGCCCTGCGATGGGATGGCCCCCCTTCCTGGATTGCTCCCTGCGTCGTGCCCATAGCTTCCGGGATAGGCTCCGGACCCCCTGCGACCCAGAAGGATAAGCAGTTTGGAAGATGGATGAATGGATGGATGGATGGATTAGTAGTAGTAATAGTAGTAGTATTTTTGGTTTTGTTGTTGTTATCCTTGACTAAGACTTTAAATTAATTAACAACAAGAACAATAATTGTAATATTGTTGTTATTGTTGTTGTTATTACTATTATTATTATTATTATTATTATTAATAATAATAATAATAATAATAATACCAATGAAATATTACTAATTATTGTTGTTCATTTAGTCAAGAATAATGCTACTATTAATAATGATTAATATCATTATTAATAATAATAATAATAGGAACGAGAATGGGAGAACAATGAGAAGTAGTTGTAGTAATAATAATAATAATAATAATAATAATAATAATAATAATAATAATCACTCTCATCTCCATAATCAGTATTATTATTATTATTAGCATTAGCATTATACTCGCCCAAGGTTTTTATAGTAAATTTATTTACTATATTTTATTGGCATTATTATTGCTGTTATTATAATATTGTAACGGTCATAATCATATCTGCCTGACTTACCGTCCCGCTGCCCCCACCACAGCATCACTGAGAGGCATCACCACCTTCAGGCTCCCCGACTTTCCCGACCCCCTGGATTTTCATCGGGTGCAGCTGTATTACTGTGACATCATCAGCTACCTGGACAGGGCCATGATGTCAGTCCCCCCCGAGAACTCAGCCCTGCTGGCAAGGTACCGCTATCTGCGTGGCCTCATCAATTCTACCATGGGCAAGCGACTGGACGCCCTGTGCGACTTCCAGAACCTCTACAAGATGGACACGGACATCTTCCCCGGCGAGCTGGTGAGGATGATGGCCGACTCGCTGCCCCGGCAGGAGAGGGTGCTGGCGGAGCATCGCTCCGAGCTCCAGCGCCTCATCAGCAGGGTCCGCAAGGACCACGAGAAGGACCAGTCTGGCCGCTGCGATGACACCGTGAAGAAATTCGAGCTTCCCAAGAAGCACATGCAGCTGGAGGACTTCGTCAAGCGCGTGCAGGAGTCCGGAATCGTGAAGGACGTCGAGACCATCAACCGGCTCTTTGATGCTCTCACTGTGGGTAGGTTTTGGGTGTGTGGGGAGGCGCGGTTTGCAGTAGAAGTGGGGGTCACTTATATTAATGCATGCGCTGATGCTGTTTCATTTCTGCAGGTTTCTGTTCTTGCAAATAATTGTTTGGGAGCATTTCAGGTTTTTCTCCATAAAAACTGTAGCTGGTGGATCAGTTGAGCTTTGCTGTCCACACTGAATCACTACATTGTTTCTGTAACAGACATACAGATACACATGTTGTGTTTATACTGTGTTAACCTGTAAGTGCTATACAGGCAGATTAATTTGACTGTCCCTTAATGGCAAGGTGCGGACGATGCAATGAAGGCTTCTTCCCAATCAGTATTTTATATTGATTCTGCTTGGAATGGTAAGCGGAGCATGCGGCATGCTATGTGTGGCGCTGTCCCCCCCATGCCTAAGAGCTTTGGACCTGCCCTCATTTGGCATCGCTGTTTTTTTTTTTGTAGCGCCCCCTGTCTGTCTGGTCAGTCACTGCTCAGTCATTGCAACACGCTTGCCTCTGCTCTTAAAGTTTTATTGAAAAAGAATGCTTCGTGCCTTGCTTAAAAAATATATAAGACAATGCTGAATCGATGCAATAGCACGGTGCTGCTTTGCAATAGACAGAAATGCAACGGCTTGAGCATGTCTGTAGCGCGGCTCTTTAAGCCTTCAGGGAGTAAGTCTAATCCCTACATCTGTGGCTGCCATCCACTCTATACTCTCCCATCTGTTGGTAACAGAATAGTGACAATTTCACGTTAAATAGCCGTAAGTAGCTGTTTGCTCCATGCCCTGTAAACACACTAAAAAAATTCCCTCAGGCAATTATATCACAAAACTAAAACATTAGGAACTTGACGGTTTAAGATGGAATCGGAATTGCAGTGGAATTGAAACGTTGGAGTGAAGAACCGGAAAGAAAACAATAGATTGATTTATAATAGATTAAATTAATAGTCTAATTTGTCAAAGACACAGGTACATACATCGTTGACTTTTGGGAATATCTGGCAAGACCAAGAACCAGCTAACCACTTGCCCCCTCTTCCCCCCCCCCGTGCCATAAACATCTTGCCCACCGAAAGGTCAGCAGAAACAGGTGGATCCAGAAGTGTTCCGTGTCTTCTACACCGTGTGGAAGGAGACTGAGGCCGAAGCACAGGACGTTCACCTGCCTGCCGGGGTCATCGGGCACCTGGAGACCAACGAATGCGTCTACAAGCTGTCGTCCTCAGTCAAAACCAGCCACGGCATGGGCAAGATCGCCCTGACCCAGAGGAGGATCTTCCTGCTGACAGAAGGCCGGCTTGGTTACATCGAGATCACCAAGTTCAGGGACATCGAGGTGGGCTAGGCCACCGGCCATCAGCTGACCCCGGAAATCACAGTTTTTGCTTTTAGGTTTCCGTGTATTTTCTTTAATTGATTTTTCTGATTTTTTTTTCTTGCAGGATGTGAGAATCTTCTCTGCGCCTTTCCTCCTGCGGAGAATCCCGACTCTGAAGATCAAGAGCAGCCAAAGGAAGGAGACGTTTGAGGCCAACCTTAAGTCGGAGTGTGACTTGTGGAATTTGATGATCAAGGAAATGTGGGCCGGGAGGAAGATGGCAGACGACCACAAGGTAAAGGCTTTTGCCTCCTAACTGTATGTGTGTTGGCTGTTGACAGAAACTGAGTATAATATGGGAATTTCATTGTCTGCTGCCACATCGTTTAGTTGGAATGTCCCCTTCTGATCCATTGATGGATATTCTGTAAGTCCCTATCCAAGAGCACTCTTCCTATTTTGGCCACTTCCTCACTGTGAAATGCGTGAATCACTTTCTTTTTAAGGACCCGCAGTACATGCAGCAAGCTTTGACTAATGTTCTCCTGATGGACGCCGTGGTCGGCTGTCTTCAGTCACAGAAGGCCATCTTCGCCGCCTCCAAGCTGGCGTATTTCGACAAGATGAAACTGGAAGGTACAGACTCTCTTTCTGAGACCTATGACACGTGCTTGCCAAGGTCTGCCAGACCGCCGTGTACCAGCAGAATAGCTCACGGCCGCCTGTGTCTCACAAACAGTGCCTGTGATGGTTCCCAAAACTACCTCAGAAACCTTGAAGCATAAGATAAACCCCTCCCTGGACCTGACGGTTCCGCAGGCCGTGGACGTTCTACTCTACACTCCAGGTAGGATTAGTTACACATCTTTGTTCAGGTCAAGAGCGAATATTTCTCTGAGTCTACGGCCTATTAGCACCTACAGTAGAGCTATGAGTGGTGTGTCCTTATGAACAAATATTGACTTTAACAATGAACAATGAGTAGTAGGGTTCTGAAAACTGCAAAACCCTCCATTTCTCAAGGGCATAATACGATACTACTGATTACCACACTAGACATAACAGCTGAGGCATAAGAGACATAGCAGCATCTCTACTCTGGTCTGACTCGCATTATATAGAAAAAGCTTGAATCATAGAATCAATAATTCTATAATCGCTGTTAAATGAATTCTAGACTGATATTAGGTAGAAAGTATAATTTTACAGTATTTTATTTTACAACTATTTACCCTATTTCCTGTCTCTGTTTCGTGTAATCCAAGGTCACATGACCAGTAATCTGCCGCTGGAGGAGTTTTAGTGGCACTGTTGGGAATGTACCGGACCCTGCTGAGGCGTTTGAACCAGTCGTGGGCTGTAAATTCCCTCCAGGAGAGACAGGTCACATCACTGTGCTTCCCTGAAGGAAGTGGCGAACAGTCATATGGATGAGTCGCGGAATGGGGCAGACAGAAGGAATGTACAGTGTGAGGCACTTGCAGGCAGATTTACAGCACTGGGTTCTTGATCCACGCTCACAGGTCAGGGCTCTGGGTTTTTGATCCACGCTCACAGGTCAGGGTTCTTGTCTATGTTTTCTTCACTGAGGTAGCCCCTTCTCTGCTCACAGGCCAGCTGAGCCTGCCAGACGCAGAGGGAGGTGGGAACCCCAAGCTGTGGTGTGCCCTGAGCAACGGAAAGGTGGTGGTGTTCGACGCTGCCAGCTGGTCTGTGCGGCACAGCTCCATCCAAGTGGGGACCTCCCGCCTGGTAAGGGCTGGCCGCCACACTGCCACAGGCCACGAGGAGTTTAAAATAATCCTTTTTACAATAATGTGTTTCAAATGTGTTTTTTGTGTGGCAAAATAACAAGAATTGCGTAGGTTTACTGTTGTATTATTTTTAAGTGAGGGGAAATTATTTAAAAATAGGTGAAATTTGAAATATGTGCATTTCCAGATGCAATTCTTGTGTAAACTGAGAACCTTCAGTATGAAATTAAGTTATTAAATTAACATATTTGCTTGTTTCATTTAAGTAACTTGTGACCAGTGGTGCTGTATATTTTAACAAATATATAGGATTTTGCTTCCCTCTAGTGGTAGTTTGTGAATTGCCATGTAAAATGGTTTGTGTTCGCGTTTGAACTGGCCAATGCCGAGAATCAGATTTGTAAACCCGGTGTTGTACATCTGCAGAACTGCATGCTGGGAGTGGACCAGCATCAGCTGTGGATTGGCTCCCAGGATTCGGTCATTTACATCATCAACACCCACAGCATGTCATGCAACAAACAGCTGACCGAGCACCGCAGCGAGGTCACGGACTTCGCCCTAGAGCAAAAAGACCAGAGATTCACGTGAGTCTCCACTGTCTGTCAACCTTGTGAATGTCTAGTGTCCTTTAAATGTCACAGACAGCAGAAACCCCTCTCCATTCCTGCTCTTGACCAACTAAATTGTCATAAATTACCTGTGTATGGGAGATATTTTGTTGTGCTGCTCCCACAGTCTGAGAAGAGGAATGGAAAACAACGTCCGTTGTGCTACGCAGTAATTATAAGAGCCGGGATTGAATGTTGCTAGATGTGAAGTTGGGAAACCTGCTGACCTCCCATGATTCCTGGCAGGATTCGCTGGTGCACGTGTCATTTATTGTGAATCTCCGCTCCTCACAGTCAGACTCTGGCGTACTCCTGCAGTGCCGACGGCGTGGTGATCACCTGGGACGTGTCCACGCTGCAGGTGCGGAAGCAGTTCAAGCTCACCTGCGACAGGCTGCAGTCCATTCAACTGGCTGGTGGAGCGCTGTGGTGCTGTGAGTTCTGCCCCCTCACCGAGGCCCACAGCATTGTGGGTAGCCTTACAGCGGTGGCCCCGGTGTTTTGTCTAAATGGGGAATTCCGGTGAATTCCCTGCTCTCTTAGCCACACTGTGATGGGACAGTACAGCCAGTGGCTCCTCATTGTTATATACACGATAGCACTGCTGAGTTGGCACGTGGTGGCCCTCTGCGTTGGCTCATTCCGGGAATTCCCTGATGGCCCCAAGCCCTCGTCCGCTCCTCATCTTTCCACAGTGGCGCATATTAGAGCAGCTAACTGTGACCGCAGAGGCCGTCCACTGCCGCCGCACTGTCCGATTTCTGAGGACGCTGCAAGTTTTCTCAAGCCATGCAGAACCTTTGACTGAATATCATAAAGAAAACTCTTTATGTACAAGAAATAAAGCCCTTTCTTCATTACTGTACCTGCAGCTTCAGATGATGGTGCCTTTCTGTATAGGGTCTGTTTCTCTATGTCTTTCAAAGTTGTTTGAATGTGTATTTCGACTAAGTTTAACGAATCTGCTTATTTGTTATAATGTGAAATGTGTTAAAGGTTCAGGTTACGCACACAGCTGGACTGAGAGTACATCGGTACAAGAATCTCACACTGGTTATTTTTCGCGTTTTGTTTCTAAGCGATTCTGCTCACTGCTGCATGTATCATGGTTTCTGCACGCCGCTAACAGTCGCACGGAATTCCCCTCGCTGTAACGGGCAGGTGCCAGGGACTGTGTGCTGGAGCTGAAGAGGAGTGGAATGGTGTCCCGCCGCCTGTCACTTCCTGACTATCTCCGCAGTGTACCGACCGCCTTTAGTTGCTTCATCCACATCGCGGAGGTATGCGCCACGCACTCTGTCCCCTCACCAGGCTGAAAGTCTGCAGCTTGTCCTTTTCCTCCTGTTCATGGTGTTAATTTTGTTGCTTATTCATTTTACCTGAGGCTTAAAACACTTACCATAGGTATGGTTAAGAACTGTAACACTTTACTCGAGGGGACATGAATAACGTAGTAGTACACGCTTACTTAGTGCATTAATTAACCAGTAACTAAGTGCTTGTTAAGTACTGATCCCATGTACCTTCATCATTAATCAATCAAGAGGGTTCATGTATTTCATAGGGAAACCTAAATTAGATCATGATTTGTTCTGGAGTAGTAAATGAGTTCATAAATCTTTGCCCCAAGTGAAGTCGTACCATTATTAACTAATTAGTTAACTGTTGACTAATATAGTGCCTGAATGGAATACATGAACTGTCATGATTAATGAATGAATGATGAATCAGTACATAACTAAAACTTAGTTACTGGTTAATTAATGCATTAAGTAAGCATGCACTACTACATTATTAAAGTCCCCTTAAGTAAAGTGTGACCATACCTATATAATCATTTACTTAGACTGTTTTCATTTGCAAGCCCATTTCCTTAACTGCTACACCATCTGCTGCCATATTCCGGAATAGCCAGGGTTTTTAATGTAAAATAGGCTTTTGGGTTTTAAAGCCTTGTTCTGTCAGTGGTAGTAACAACTGCATACAGTGATGTCCAGTAGAAGTCTTTGTGAGTGATAACTTGGAGTCCTTCCATGTGAGAAGGACATTGGCCTATTTTGAAAAGCCCAGCGCTTGGCCTGCTGATTCACGGCCTCACTTTGTCCCGTCGCCCGTGGCTCGCTGCAGAAGGAGCAGCTGTGGACTGGCTGCACAGATGCGGGCGAGCTGTGTGTGTGGCATTACAGCGATCTGTCCGAACCCGCGCACAAGATCCAGCTGCAGGACTGCGCAGGCGTCAACTGCATCATCAAGGTCAAGAACCAGGTGAGCATGGAGGGTCTGCTTAGACGTGCACCTTCAGATTAGAGCTAAATTGAAATTCATGCATTCTGCAAGTTACAGCATGACTTCAGTTCAGTGTAAGTCGGTGTGATTTGCTTAGTACTTCAGTTCAATGGTTCCCAAACTTCTCTCCTTCTGCAAACTTCTACACACAGTGGTTTGCTAGCCGTAAATACGCTGTGTTGTTCAAACCCAGGTGTGGGTCGGCTGTCGGGGGCGGAGCCAAGGGAAGCCCAGGGGAAAGATCTACGTGGTGGACCCGGAGCGGCAAAGCGTGGAGAAGGAGCTTGTGGCGCACGGAGACATAGTGCAGACCCTGTGCTCCGCCGAGGACCGCTACGTGCTAAGCGGTGCCGCCCGCGAGGATGGGAAGGTTGCCATCTGGAAGGTGGAGTAGAAGAGGTCGTGGGACGACGGCGAACACTGCCACCTAGTGGCCGTCATCCATCATCTGCACCGCCATGCCGGCCAGCCTACACCAAAGAGGGCTTTGTGAGAGTGTAACGCTGCTGCTAATGGGGGCTGGACGCTGCGGAGAGTGCGGACACGCCATGAGACAATGTAACGTATAATGAAGACAGCCAGTGAAGTATCTCAGACAATAATACCCTCACTGTCTCCAGCTAGTTCATAGTGGTAATAAGAAAAGCTTATGCTCTGTTTTATAGTAACTTTTTAACATACAGTTTACACATAGATGCTTATTGCACATAGATGTTATTTTATTTGGGCCATTTTGGCATGTCATTTATATTCATTTGTTATATATAAAATTTATTTTGTTCATTTATTTATACTTTTTGTATGAACTGTACATGCACTAAGATATGTTTTAATTTTAGTTTATTAATTCTAGGGAGGCTATCAGAGAGCTTATAGTTTAGCTGTAATTCATCCGGTCCTGGGAAATTATGATGTGTTCTACAATTAGCCTTGTATTCCATCACCTGTAGATTTCAGGTACACCAACAGGGGGCACTGGATACTCCCAGGTTGAAAATTATTGTACCCAAGATCAAAAGCCAATAGCACAAACATTTACACATTTGGGAGCATTGATTTATTATAATTTTTTTTTAATCATGGATTTGCTCCTTATGCCGGTTTTTGCAAAACCTTAAAGATGATCACTTATGTTTCTGGCAGTTTTGCTGGAAGCAGGTGCTTTGGACTGGTGTGGCTCATCAGCCGAAAACTCTGCCTTCTATAAAAATCAATACTAAGTTATTGTCTCTAGGTAATGTTTCCTCCTGCATCCACTTATAAAGTTTACTCCTGATGTAATCAAATTGAAACATATACTTCTACATTTCTCTACCCTTCAGTTAACAGAAGAATTACAGAATACCCATTTCTTAATCCGTATAATATTTCAGGTATAAGGTCTTGAAAATAGTTAAATAAAGGCTTTTCTCTGGATCGGTATTTGCAGAACATACCCGATCTTAAGTGAACCTATGTCCAGTCATTTAAACCCTTACTGTTCTGCCCAATGTATGGAGTACAGTAACTAGGATTGCCAAACTAAGCTTTTACTATCTTAAGGGTACATTTTGAAGACGGGCTTAAGTTCCAGTGGGGAAGAGCAGACATACATTTGTAAATGTGAAACAGTTTGTTGAAATAAAGGCTCTGTAAGACTGCCTCTTGGTTTTGTGGAGATGTTTGCCCAGTAAGGGAGTAACCCGAGAGCCCGAGTGGAAGCCCACTCTCTGAAAGCATCCCCCTGTTTTGGGGCCTGGGGGTGCGGTGAGGGACACGCAGGAGCCACGGGGTGAGTGTGCCTCTGTACGCGGCCGACTGCGCGAGCCAGCAGAAATAAACCGACAGTTTGACGTTATAAACGTGAGCTTTGTGACGGTCAGCCAGATTCTTGTTTACACGGTGGATGGAAATGGCATGAAGTGTGATACGTTCATCTGCCGCCCCCCCCCCCAATTTCCGGTTTAAACACGTTACATAATATATTAAATAAGGGCAGTCTAAATTCATCAACCACAGAAAGACCTTTTGATACTACAGTAAGTAGTACTGCTGTTTATGAATAACCACTTTATTATTTTTCCATACCTACCTTCTACTGAAGTGTTTTGCGGGGATACTTCGGCTGGACCAAATGCATTTAAAATCGGACAGTACTTTTATTATGGAATACATTTATTTACATACCAATTTATATATTTGCGAATTATTACACCTCCGTTGCAATGCAGGATCACAGCACCAGGGGTATTTTATTCTTTCTTTCGAGTTTTTATATGCACCAGCAGAGCACTGATTGCTCAGAGTTAGTCCAGAGATGGACAGTGCCCCCTATGGTCTCGACAACGCTTGAAACCTCCATGCACTTCTCTTTTTTTCTTCCCCAGCGAAGATCTTCTAACCAAATACTCGGACGGACAAAGCCCGATTAGCCCCAGCCGTTTGGTAAGCACGCCTGACATGGGGGCATGGCTGCTGTCCTTGAATTCCTTTTCCGCTGTTCAAGTGCAGCTTTGCTTTTAGGATTATGCAAATGTGACTAATGTTGTCTGAAATGGAAAGCCAGTCCTGAGCTGACAAGTTTCACATATTTATTTAGATCCTGTACGCCCGGCTTTCATCTTGCGCAAAAAAGCATATCAGGCGTCGTATTACTGTTAATAGTTAGTTCATGTCCCATAAAAACGCACAATTTACATGAGATATTAAAATCATTTATTTAAATGATTGGAAGGCCATACAAAATCATTATATTGTACACATATATTTCTGTTATAGAATTAACATTTGCGATACAATGCGTTTGGATCCTCTGTGAAACGGGTGGTAAAAGGAAAAAAATCAGAACAATTTGTTCTTAACTGATTAACATTATTTGCCTTTTCTCAAAATCGAACCATTCATTGTCGTCGGGAGTGCTGAGGGTGGCAGCAATGCATTGTGGGAAGCCGCTGTATACCATCACTGACCCCAGGCTGTTGCATATCGAAGCACTACCTAGGGAGCCATTGGAAGGAATGCTCTTGGATGTGCCTGTTCCACAATGGAAACTCACAGCTTCTCCACCCTTTTCACAGTGTGTGGGTGTGTGCGCCATGTGGAATGCATAGTTTTTTACTTGCAGTGAAAACGTCGCCTGTTGGTCTGAAATCTCTTCAGTTGCACGCTCCATTATCAAATCAGATGAAAAGAGCAAAACAATGACTTCATTTTCCCCATGCCTCCCTGGAATTACTTACTGCATAATTAATTAAACATTTCCACAAATGGGTTTTAGTTTGGCCGAAGAAGATATGATGGTAATATATAGCTGGATGGATATTTCTCCATAACCAGAAATGTATGCTTAGTTGACTATAATGTCCTGCGAGAGACTGTGATATATTTCTTTGGCTCCTAAATGTATTCACGATGTAATACCGCAAAAGTTAATGAGATCATCTTCTCGTAATCATTTTCTTATATATCAACCCTGCCTGGGGGGGTTGTGATCGCAAGGAGTGGGTGGATTTTGGATATCACTAACTAAAGACAAGAGGTATACAACACCCAGTGCTAAATCGGGATTTAAAACACAAAATGAGCAGTACAATTTTAAAATTAAGTCATTCTTAGTAACCAGTTTACTGGAAAAATATTTTTTTGACAAATTTATGAAATTGGATAAACCCGTCTGCTAAATTGGAAAGCAGTTTCTCGTCCATCATTGGGATTTGAAAAGATTAATAATAACAATAATAATAATAAAGATGTTTCCTCGTTACACTTGGAAAGTCAGTATTATCTGTGTTTCGGGCAAGAAATCAATACTCCTCAAATCATTTGGATTGCCTAGAAACTTTTCACGAAGAACCAAATACATCAATTTGGTTGACACTAGCACATATACCTACTTTCACGTAGTTCAAGTCAGACCTATTATCATATCAAAGATTATTTTTACTGTAAATTGCTGTGTTTGTGTAACCGGCAACCTCGAAAAAAGGCATTGAACATGCAATTTACATTGCGCTGATTTTAAGCATAAATTTACTTGCAGCTGGCCACTGCATGATCTCACCCGCAAAACAGTGTATGGCACTATTATCGGGGTTAGAACAATAAAGAATGGAGGCACTGGTACTATTATTTTCCGAGTGTATTTTCACAGACGATGGGCGTGCAGCTCCGCCGGGTCGGCCGCGCTCCCTGCGCCGAGAGGGTGTGACCGCTGTTTGGCTCCTGCTCCGTGTCCGCCATGTTGGAATGCTCAGCCTGGGATGCGGCGTTGCTGTGTCAGTGAGGGAGCCGCGGCGGGAGCGAGCCTAGAGACGAGAGCGAGCGTCGGAGTGGGACGCGGAGCGGGCGCGAGCCTAGGAAGGGGACACGGAGCGGCGGGCACACGCACCGCCCGACTGGGAGAGACGGAGACGTTTGACGGGATTTTAAAACGCCTGATATCAGCACATAAACACCGAAAAAAGACAGGCGAGAAAGCAGGCGCCGCCGGGGGGGACTGAGGTGGGTACATTTTCAGTGGTTTTGCTGTAAGGGTTTTTTTCCGCCTAAAAAAATGAATAACTTCGGCGCGTGTGGGAGCGAAAGGGGGCTCCTGACAGTAGTGACTGTGTTTGTTATTTCCACGCTGAACTCCAGTGAGAAAAAAACAGAAGTAATTAGACTGGAAAACAAAAAACAAGGTTTCTTATTTAGTAAATTGTTAAAGCCTCCCCGCCCGAATGGTGTAGCCAAGTACGATATGAGGTTCATCCCCAGTTCTTAGCCATGAGCGGACGGTAACGGCCGCCGGGGCTCGGCGTCCGAACTAGCTGTGCGCCTGTAATCCGCCGGTTCTCCCAGTCTCTCGGTTATTCCTTTAAATCCTTTAAAACCCCACACTTCCAAGCCCCAATGTCCGAAATCACAGCGGCGGGATGCGCCCCCGTCACGTCGCCGTAAAAGGCTGTTTGAGGTTGTGGAGATGTGTAGAAGATCTGTACTCCCCCCGGTTACCCCTACGCCGTGTACCTTGCTTAAAGGCTTTGGCACTTGGCTTATTGGTCGTTAATATATATTGCTAATTTGTAAACGGATACTTTTAGATCGTTGAATGTGCCGCTCGCTGTCTGTTCATGATACGCGGTGCATTTCCATACCCCGGGGCAATAGGAATTACAGTGCAGAAGGCCGTGTATTTTTAGACCCACACTGGCTGGCCTTAGCTGCCTACATGCACTTTACATCCACCATCCACGCCTCTTTCTGGTTTAATCTCCTGTGCAATAAAACGCAAAAAATAAACGTCAGCAGTGTTCAGCGCGACGTAGTCGTCTGCGCACGATTTTTATCGATGTTTAACAGATAACGTCCGCTTTTTAACGTGCTGTTATTTCTTGATAGACGATTCTGGCAACTGCGATTTACAGGTAATGCCTAGATGAGCGAAGCCGTCTAAGCAAGGTTTGTCTGGTGTTTCCAAAAAACATGGCTTGTAGAGAACACCGTTTCAACTTTAAACTGGAAATAAATGCTGTCAGGATATGCACAAATTTGAAGCCCCGACTTTATAATAAAACAGGTTTCACTACTGATAAGCTGGTCAATATATAGCGGCTCTGCGTAAGTGAAAGCAACCTTTGTGGAAACTCACAGGATTGGTTTAATTTTTCACAACATAAAATTCTGTTTGTGTGTCTCTTGGGACCAAAAAAGTGTTTGGTTATTCTGATCCCCAGAACGTCAATGTATGGCCAAAGCCACAGTTCTTCAACTTTTTTTTTTTTTTTTAATAAGTTGCTGATGACGGGAAGCCTGCTTCAGTGTCCAAGGCTTGTTGCTTTGTTTTGCTCTGATTGTAGATGCAGGATGTTCTGCCTCATTTTATGTCCCGCAGGATCTAGGGGAAAACACCCTTTTCCTTCTACAGGCCTGCTATTCTGATACTCTGATCTGGTTGATCTAGCAAGCTGTCTTCTGTATGATACCTTATTTCTTAAGTTTATAATGAGAAGAAGCTTGTAGTATGTGGAAGCATATCGACACTGTCTGATGAAAACTGCATATGTCCTCTTTTTGATTGTGGCTTTTTACCAAAGACGGAATATGGACATTCTGTCTACTGACAGTCTGACATCTGATTGACCAATGAAAATAAGGTTTAATAAATTGATTCATTAAAATGAATTGTTTGTTCTAGTTAACATTTTTACTCATGATGGTTGTTTGCATGGATTACTTTATATTGCTAGTTTTAACAACTTTGATAGCTAGCCAACCAACATCTTTGTTAATTGTGAATGCAAAGCGAGATTAGTTTGTATCTTCTTGGCTCTGACATTTACCTCACTGACAATAAGTCATGCAAGTCCATTTAAAAGATTAAATCATTCACTGACGGCTGTGGAAAGATATGTTTCTATTTGTGGTGCAAGGGTTTGTTATTATGTAAAGTAGTTTTGGAGAAAATGCATTTTTCATGCTCTTGAAATAATTAAATCTGTGTTTTTCAATGGATGGCAACAATATTAAGTATTATTGGCATCTGATATGATGCTTAAGGGCTGTGTGCTGAGTGTATCTTAAGGTATGAGCACCAGACACAAAATTGTGTAGTTATTATCTCCTGCGTTATGTCTACCTCTACCTACATGTCCCTTCAATTTATCTGCTTATCCTGTGCTTTTGTTTAAATACTGACATTCAAATAATGAATCTGGATAACTTGCAGTGCACTAGGTAACACTATCATGTCTCACAAGGTTGCACATAGATGGATGAAATAAAGAACCTGTTCCTAGTTTGTCTGCAGAAATTTTTAGCGGGAGAACATTTTAAAACAAATTTGAGGAAGCACTTCTTTACACAGCGTGTAGTTAGAGTATGGAATAGTCT
>JAODLC010000050.1:9886743-9931858 GCA_026781145.1 Hippopotamyrus pictus
ACGTCCCTCCCCCCCTTTTATGGCTCTGACTGGGATGTTTCTGGATCGCGTTTCACCGTTGCGCTGTTAATAAAATTGCCATGCGAATGCGATCTGAATACGTGCTAATGCGGCTATTTATAATGTGAATAGCGATCTTCGGGTGAGAGCGGTACTACACGCCCTGGATGCAGGTAAAACAAAGTAAGGTGACGTGGTTTACTTTTTTGCCGATTTAACCTAATTTAAAAGACTTTAATACTTCCGACAATAGACGTTTTGAATAGAAGACCGATTACGGATTTAGTCAGTGTTTTTTCATGTTTCTATAGTAAGATTTCAGCGAGTTATGAACTGAAATAGACGAGAAAGATACTCAGAATCGCCGACGATGACGTCGAAGAGGGATAAAAGTGTTTTTCTGAATCGTTCGGTTTGTAATGCGTACCGAACCGAAAGCTTCGTACCGAACAGTTCAATACGAATACGCGTATCGTTACACTTCTATTGTTTATGGTTTGTATATATGTGAAAGTATGTGTGTAGTATGGTTATACCCTGTGTCCCAAATAAATTAGGGTCCTGCATACTTTAGTAATGGTTTGACAGTGAGGGGTGTTGTTAATTAATGCTCAATAGACTGGATAATTGTGGCGTGTGGCTTTTAGAAAGTTCCATTCATTCTTGTGGCTAGCTGATTGAATTCTGGAATGAAATCATTATAAAAGTAGATTTGGACGAAGATTAAATGGTGGACACAAAATTTTTTTCCAGTTAATGCAATTTATCTGGTGGAAAACGGAAGTGAAAAACAAACCCGGCATAGGATGTGAAGAAAACCATAGGATGCGATTTAATTTTTCTTACACAGCTGGTTAGTGGAAGCATAGGAAGTGTGTGGGCTATTTTCAAGGGGTACAGGCTGTTTCCAGGGGCTTCACTTTGATGTGACCACAGTGAATAGTTTTCCCTGTGGCCCCAGAGGTGATATCCCCACATGAAACCAACATCCCTGTGTGTTTGAGAGATGTCTGGACGAGCTTGAAATCAACTGAAATTGGTTAATTTTGTGACTTTGATTTTGATTGTAGTTGTCACATGTTCCGTGTGTCCCCCTTTATTGTTCTTTCTTAGTATGGCATCAAGGATTCATGAAATGAGCGCATTATGGACCCGTTACTAGGAACTGTGTTTAAAAATGGTGGACACTGGTTTATTGAGCAGTGTGTTGATATTCAGATCAAGGAAATAATAAGAGTTTCCATCCATCTATTTTCCATACCCGCTTGTCCTGTGTGGGGTTAGGGTGGTCCGGAGCTCTAGAGCTTAAATTTTACTATTCATAGACTTGGAAGTAAAGTGTCCCTGTGTAATATGGTACACAGTACAATTTTTCTTGGACACACTCGGTGTTGCCTGTGAGGAATAAAATGAACTTAATTTCTGGACGAAATATGCTTTATATGTTGCTTACTGGACTGCTAGGTGAGTAAGAGCTCCCTTTGGCTAATATTAGGTCTCAAATGCCACTGTAGTGCTGCTGGGTAATAAACATGAAATCTCACTGCAGCAATAGGCAGGCTCAGGTTTTGTGAGAGGTTATATAAAGCCCTGTTTTCTTTATTGTTTCTGCTCTGTAACTGTGTGTGTGTTGGAACTTTACTGCTTATGAACCAGCGTTCATGTCTCACATCAAGCGGCCCCATCATTTATATTTTCACCGTTGAAGACAACAAAGCATCTTTCAGACTTTGCGTCATGTTTTTTTCTCTCCTTGGGGGTAGACAAGGCCTGCAGTATTCTTGTGCTGGAGTATAATGTTACATGTGGCTTTAGAACAATGATTTATTCCAGAAGATAGGATATATACATCCTATTATTAACTGTAATATTTTTTTCCCTTTTAAGATATGTAGAATACATTTTGACGCTCAAAAGCTGATGTATAGTCCTTAGGATCCACTATTTCTCTTTGAACCCAGACTTGTTTTACCTGTCAGTTAAGGGGAAACACTGCATAGGTTGGTTGCCTTTAGGTAATCAGAAGATTACATTTTTCTCTAAGTTTGATTTCTCTTTTGTTTGCACTCTATGAAATGGTTTAATTTCCCTCCTGTTAAGTTGCGTCTTTTGTCGTGGCCATTAAAGCCTCATTTGAAGTGAAGGATTAATGTGCCCTGTCTTGTGTTTCAGATGATGGGCATCCAACGTCAGGCAGGCGATTGCTTTTGTTTTGTTTTATGTTGTCTCCTGCGCTCTCTCTCTCTCCCTCCCTCCCTCGCTTGCTCTGTCTCTGCCCCCCCCTCCTCTCTCTCTCTCTCTCTCTCTCTCTCTCTCTCTCTCTCCCCCTCCCCTCCTCTTCCAGCTTTGAATGAGAGACAAAGACCCCCCCCCCCCTCGCCTTCCCTTCTCTCATTTCTTCTGCCTCTGGTCTAGAGTTCGTTGGCTCACGGTGTGTGCGCGTCTGAATCAGTACAGGCCACTCTGCCTGCCACCCCTCTGTCATTCTGCCACGATCCCGGACGGAAAATGAAATCGCTTTTACATCGGCAAGGTTAACAAAGCCGTCGGAGGAGGACCCTGCAGGATTCCGTACTGCTTTCAGGGCTTGTTGGTGGACCATTTTGCCTTTTAAATGGAAGGACTATATCATGGTGAGAGTGCCTCTATTTGTGCGCTTTTGAAAAAATATTAAGGTGTCCTTCTCTTTTTGCTGTATTGGTGTCCTGTTGTCCAGGTGGCTTGGGTGTTTGAAGGCTGATGGATAGTAGGTTTGCTGGGTGTTTGTCCAAGAGTGCTAACTTTACTGTTTACTGCAGATCGACTTGGTGCAGGGTACACTTCAGCTGTTTGTTTCAGACGTTGATATTTTAAAAAGGGGGTGAATTTGTACTATAGTGGTAGTGAGCAACATGTCGGAGGCAATATAGGACCATGTACATGTTTTATTATGTTAACTGGAAGGTTTAAACCCTTATTTGATAATGGTAATGTTATCATGCTTATACAATTGCTGTGCTTACTTAAACTATACTGTATCACTTCCTGTCTAATGGGGTAGTGCCTTTATAAGGGAGATTTTTACCTTTTGTATTTAAATTCCATTTTTGTATTACGGTTGCAGTAGTCTTAAAAACAATATTCTTGGGACTACTCCAGATTCCTTGTAGAACGATCAGTTCTGTATGACTTTTTTGTGTGTGTATTTAGTATTGTGGCTTAAAATTTATTCACAAAGTTTTTATTTGCAAATCTGATTGTCCCATTTTACTTTTATGTCAGTCAGTACACATTTGCATAATTAATGTTATTTTCAAAATATTATGCACATTAACATGCAACTAATGCAGTTTGCTGTGTATCTGTTACAGATCAGTTAGACTGATTCCTGGTTCATTACATTGTTTTTATTAATATTTAATACAATCTTTGTCTATTAATGACACATGAATGATAGCTGCTGAGTTAGCAGGTGTTGCAAGCTGCTTGGTGTTCTTCACTTGATGGGTATGTGAGGACTGTAATTTAACAAGTTTTTAACAGATTCATTCTCTCAATTTTTTTGTCCCTTATGTCATGTTCTTTAATTTAAATAATTTAAATACTATAAATAATTAAGCTCTTATTGCACATCCAGTGATGTGTAGAGATGTCATTACTACTGTGGGTTAGGTAAACAGTTTTTTTTTCATGTATATATAAACATGCTTTCGCAATATTGTGATAATCACAGCAAATCTTTTCATCTGGTCTGTCCTGAATTGATACTGATGTATTTGGCCCAGGAGGATATTTTGGCCATTTGGGGGTGGGAGCTCATGTGCTCCTCCCCCGAGAAGCGCCCCCAGTATGGCCTCTCCAAGCACTCCATCTGCAGGATCCCCAGCATGGCGTCCTCAGACACAGAACCATACACCCGTGCTGCTCTGTGTTCGTCCCTCTGAGTGCCTAGGATAAGTGCGAGGTGTGAGTGAGAGGGGAGGAGAGAGAAGACGGCCCGGGCAGAGCAAACGGCTTCATGATGATAGATGTCAAAATGTCGGCCTGTTAACAAAATAGAAATGCTGGATGTTATTTATGATTATGGGGTTGTATGTGTGAGATGGGGAGAGAGAATACCATGGCAGGTGTTAGACCCCCGCGGGCCGCCGAGGCTTTCTCCGCTCTCTGCTGCAGCGTGTGCCCCAGCAGAGCGCACCGCCTCAGGGCCTTTGTCTCGCAATGGCCCCGCACCGGCATAAGCCAGGCCTGGACAGGGTCGAAGACAGATTATCTCAGCGGTGGTGGGCGGCATTGACTGTGAGATGGCAGTCCGTACCGGTCCACCAGCACACTTCAGACCTGGGAGATGAATGGAAAAAACACAGCACGTTAGGGTAGCATTGCCCTGAACTGCATCTTATTAAACATTTTTCCAGTCTGTATTCTGAAAGGCTGGGTATGCCAAGCGTTGCGATTCGATATCACGCATTTCATAATGATAGCGTAAACTAGATCACAGTGGTCAATGCTCAGAACAGGCTGAAATAATGATTCTGCTGCACTTTAAAAAAGGAACAAATTTAATTATATGCCTGCTTTACTTGCAAGTTGCAAAACTAATATATATTCATTACCAAAAGCTGTGCATTTTGTGTTTTTTATAAAACAAACATTGGGGGATTTTCGTTTCATCTAAAGAGCTGTGTCACCTTCCGATGCCAACCTCATCGTACAGTTCGGGGTGATTAAGTGGCATCTAAGAATGACAGAGCGGTGGCTGTGACGTGCTTCTGCAGCTGCTGTTTTCTGCAGTGCTATAAGGTTGCATGCTGCAGATAAAAAGGATCACTGCAGTGATGCAAGTCCAGCCTGCAGTGGGTCACTGTGTTTGATGGCCTATGTTAATACCTCAGTATGATGCTTAGATTGATTTATTGTGATTTTTGCTTTGGTGTTGCACAGCTTACAAACTGCATTGCTTATATCCAACTCATGAGATTCGTGCATCTTAGTCAGGTATTGGAGAAGCCATATGATATTTACTGGCCTTTCGCAGCTACTGCCATCTATAGGCATTACATAGCTATCGCAGCCACCCTGATTGAAATGGAGAAATGGGTATGAACACACGAAGTATCGATGCAGGGCTTCAAAATATCAGTGCAGCACTGTGAAAAATATAATCATAATTCAATTAATTGTAGAATCATTTAATATCCTTGATTTACTTGCCTTGATAATGACCACTGCTGTGTTATGTTACCAGAAGTGGAAGTGACTAATTGGCATCCAGAACATAAAAACTAAGCCAGAATAGGTCTTTATTGGGTTCATGTGTAAACGGCAATCCAAAGAGTCCTGTTTTCTCCTTACTTGTGGAAACGTGCTGGAACTCGTACCAACTTGGTTTGTACGCCGAGATACCAAGCGGTTGCTCCCCATCATCTAGAAAGGCGGCCGATGGTCGATGGTGCCAGAAACCATTCAGAAGAGGAATTACATGGCACCACTTAGCGTCGCTGTGGCCCTGTGGTCACGGTCCTGCCAGGCAAGCGCTGCACATCAGCCTTCCAGCTTTTTTTGCAGTTAAATGGTAGTGGTTTTACAGTAGAACGTATAGTCTTTCTGGTTAGCCAGTGAGGAAGTCCTATTCTAAATGAAAAGGGTTAATTGGTTTGGTTTGGTTAACTAATCCCAATCGTGATGCTAAGGTCATCCGGTCAGTCAATAAGGACTTGTGGTTCAAAAGTTGTACTCAAACTGAATTATCTTGTCCTGACTTTTTTTGGGATTTTGGGATCCACTTTGTCAACAGGATTTTCACACAGACCTGCCTCCCTTTACCAGTCCCATGGGCAGGAATAAGGAGAAGGCCATCCCAGTGTTTGACAGTGAAGTACCCGTAGCCTTGCTGTACTCACAGTATTTCTCTATTGGAAAAATGTAATTCATTCAGTATGAATGAAAGGACTGAAAATGCTATGATTGTTGCATACCTCGTGCTTTTGAGCTGGACATGCTCAAGTGTGCACGGTGTTTTTCTCTTCCAGCAGAAACGTGTGTAATTATCCTGGAGCATAATTGTTGGGCTTGTATTTAAAATAGTCCCATTACAGCATTCTTCACCCTTTTGGAAATTTGCAAGGCTTTTTTTTTTTACCTTTTAAGTCTAAAATACACTTTTAAGTTACGTTGTACAGCTTTAGTGAGTGAGAATGAGATATGGTTGTTAGGTATAATCGGGTACTGTTACTTTCACTGGTTTCCTTTATTCTGCCAGATTGTTGTGTTTCACTCTGTACACTGTCAGTAATGCCTATCAAAGTTCTTTCCATTAATATTCTTGTTTCTACACCAGTAGACCGTAATCTCCTGTTTGATGTATATTCCAAGATAAAATACCAGATACATGATCTGCTGCCTGTTTGGATTTTCATGGCAGTTCCCCCCTGCCCCGCCTACTTTTTTTTTTTTTTTTTTTAAACATCGATCTCTGCAAACCCCAGGCTGCAGTTAAGCTGCCTGTCATCTCAGTTCTTGCTCCAGAAGCTGCACTTTGAGCCAGGTTTACACCCCCATATCATTTCCTCAAAGGCTAAATGAATGAGAGAATGCCCAAGTCGATAAGTGTGTCCCGTTCAAAGGCCCCCGGGCACACAGGCAGACTGGCAGGTGTTTACCATGCCGGCCTTTGTGAAGTTTAGTGGGTGGGAGCAGAAGTGTGACGTCCCAACCAGCCTGACCTCCATGTGGGCCACATGAAAGCCCAGCATATGTAGCCCAGCATGACCAGTCTATTAAAGAACAACCTCCCCCTGCCCCGCCCCACTTTATGAAAAGGACCGCAGAGCTGGTTTTAATCCCTTGAGCCCAGAATGAGGTCAGCTTTGGTACCCATCAGCTTCCAGTTTCTCTTGGCCCCTCCAAATTGAGTATTATTGGTTTGCTTAAGTAGGATATTTTTCCATTCTAAGTGTTTTTACGTGCTGAAGCTGAAAATTGATAGTTCACATGCTCAGTGCACCAGCTTGTTGTTCAAGATTGTAGGGAGTGCAGTAAGGAGGTCAGAAAAAAATTAGCATCCTAATAAAGGCCAAAAGAGGTCAAAGGTCAGGCCTCTGACATCACACTTGATGTATGTGCTTAAGGTGGAAGGTGGGATTAGCCATGTGGACCTGAGTCTGACAGCTGTCCTTCTAGCTAATAACTATTTTATTGTGCTTATACAGACAAAAATTATGTAATATGAAGTATAACACTTGAAATCTTGCGAGGGTGGCACATGTGAAACTTTCAGCTGTAGTTGCTATAGCCTTTTGCTCTTCGGACACTTACTGCTCATTATTTGTTTGCCTCTGCTGAAGACCAGTATGTAACCAGGCTGTTGTGCTGCAGACCAGATGTCTGTCCTTCAGAGGCTATTTATTCAAAACAGACGTGGTGCAGAAAAGTAGTGGCTGGGCGGGAGGGGCTGGGGGTGGAACAACAGCCGCTTACTAACCCTGTGTCTTCGGCCTCCAATAAACCCCTTGTTTCTAGTTCTGACGTGCCCACTTTAGATCCTGTACTGGATCACCAGTTAGGAAGTAGCTTCCTGTGATAGCTTGAGTACTCTGGAAGCTGTAACAGACTCTGTGCCACCTGCCAAGGCCGGCTTGAGAAAGCAGGGTTATTTTCAGAGCTGTCCTTCATTTCTGGATTAAGTCAGACTCGGGGAATGTGTTACAATAGTGTTTATATTAAACATAATTTAACTGTCTTTTTTCTGTTAATATTTTTGGAAGGCTTCAAGTTTTCTAATTATTTTTGAAGTTCTCCCAGAACTTTTGGCTTTAAGCTTTATGGGCTTTGGTGAACCTGAATTTTTATGTTTCCCGTATTCTTTCTTTTGTTTGACACCTTTTCGATAGGGATTGGCCAATCCACATTTTTTCAGTTCCGATCCGATTCCGATACACAACTGCCGATACTGAAACAGACTCTGATATAAGAGCTCTTTTTACTTTGTTATACTTAATGTATTAATTTTTTTAAGCTAGTAAATGCAGATAGAAAAAATGTATGACAAAAAAAAATATTTAATTAGGCCAAGACAAACATACATAACATACTGTTCCACCTCGAATGCTTAAAATTTTAACGTCAGCTCAGTTACACTGTTGCGATTGCAGCCCCTCGTGTCACAAGCTGCAGCGAGTTTGCAAAACAGTCCAAGTTAGCGACTCCCAAATCACCCATTGCTTTGTTTTATCTTGCAGTTGCGTGCGCTTTGTTAAATGGGATTGTCCATTAAACGCTATTCCCACCTCTCAAAACTTTATTTTACAAAGATTGCAATTCGCTGTGCTACTGGTTTCTGTTAAAAGCGTAAAATTCTCCCAGATCGTCACGTCTTATCTTACGCTTCTCGTACTGCGAAGGGTATGCGCATGACGTCACAGCAGGTGGAAGTCACTGTACTCACACCCACTGAGTAGCAAAAATGACTGAGGGGCGGCGTTAGTGTTCGATTTGAATACCGCAAAAAAACACATGTAAATTGGGAAAGAGCTGTTGTGTGATTGATTGTACAAATAGATTTAACACGAAACAGGAACTGTCTTTTTAGAGATTGCCGAAAACTAAATAAGAAGTATAGAATGTGGATCGGTCACGCATGGCTAATACCGGACTCGTCAAATAGGTCTGGATCAGCGCAGATACCGTTCCGAATATGGGATCGGTGCATGTCTACTTTTCGATGCCGTTTATTGCTGTTCATTTCGCTCATGTTTGGTTAATCCTCAGTCTGGTTTCACTTCAGCTCACTATTGGGGGAAAGTGTTTACAAATCACATAGTACTCACTAGTATATCACTGCTTTACAGCTGTACAAATATGAAAATATGTATAATTATGAAGTGCATCATATAGAATCCTTATCTATTTGGTGATGCACCCGCCGTGTGATCTTGGCACCACTTCTTGGTGTGGTTGTCATCTCCTGGGTAATGATACACAAAATGCAGGAAGTTATGAACATTATTAATTTTCCTTTCGCAAGCTGGGGCCTATTTGAACGAAGCACTGTTTGTCTTATCAGCTCCCATTGGTGGATTTGGTGTTTGGCTTTTAAATGAATAACCCCTATCAGGAAACTGCAACCTGAAATGGAGCCGAGTCCTTCCTGTCTGTATCCCTTTCAGGGCTGCCATACTGAGGTGGTGTGGGGGGGCTGAGTTTCCGTTGCCTAATTGCTCTGTAAATCACTGGCTCCCCCTGACCGAGGTGCTGGCAGAGAGCCGGCTGACCATCATCCTGCATCTGCTCCCTGGTGTCTCTCTGCTACCAGTGTAGCCCAGTGATTCACCTAGATGTTTTAAAATGGCGGAAGGTGATACACAGCTGACCTCTCTCTCTCTCTCTCTCTCTCTCTCTCTCACAGATATTTCAAGAATTTCCTACTACACAGGTAAGTGCCTTGAAGGTATTTTGAAATATGCAGTATGTATTAGGTTGGTCATTTTGTAAACATATAGGTTTCCTATAAAAGGGATAAAACAGCACCTGTTTCTAAAAGCTCTTTAATTAATGAAAACAGTAGCCTGTCGTGGGGATTGACATGATGTTGAAATAAGGTATGATGAGGGTTTCTGAGTGCGAGAACAGTGGGTGTGACTAACGGGCTTCTCTGACCTGGGCTGCTGTTTTCTCGTGTCTCACTGCTCTGTATAAAATGAGCGGGAGACAAAGGTCTTCCGTGAAATGCTTCGGTTTTCAGGGACATTCAAAATGATGTCTGCGAGCATGATCTCTCTTTGAAATCGGTTGAAAAGACCAGGTTGCTGCCACCTTAATCGACATCTAAGGACCTTCATTGATGCGAGTACCACAGAAGTAGAAGTGACTGCATCTGAATGGTACACTGGTCCCCTGCTATACTCTTTGAAGCTCAATATTCTGGTCTTCTACCAGTGGTGTTGTAAAGGACTGAAGTAACTGGTGATCGTACGGGCTTCAGAAGATGTGCTGCTAGATGACCGCAGTCTGTAGCACTGTGTGTTGGCTTGTCTTTATTGAATTTATGGCACATTATTTTTAGGGATGCACTGATACCAGCATCGGGTATTGGCTCGATACTACGCTCATGTGCTCATATTTGTACTTGTAAAAATTGTCTGATACCAAGAACCAATACCGCTTAATTGCAACATCAAAGTCAAAAGCAAGTCAAAGCTGCTGCATTTTTTTGTGCTGCCCAATCAGATTTTGGTATCTAGCAAGAGATATGTCAACCATAAACATTTGGGAAGGATCAATGCACCAGAACACCGGCACTGGCAATTTGGCAAGTATATGCGGAGCATGTCAGCAGTTTGGACATAATTTAAGATGAGACAACGACAGAAGTAAAGCAGACTGTAAACTCTGTTCTACTAAAGTGTCAAGAGGAGGAAGGAACAGCATGTCATTTAGCACAAGCAATTTGATCAAATATCTAAAGACGCATCATAGTGCAGAGAACTTGGAGTCTGCTAATGTTAGCAGAGAAAAACTACAACAATAATCTTCAGCGCAAATTCTGGAACTCATGCTGCTTCCCTGGGACATGCCGTGTGAGATCATGCTCACGGTCGCGTGAATGAATCGGCTGGCAGATGGAGGAGAAACAGCAGCTCAAGACTGAGTGATATAGATCGACAGTTTAATGTTGTGGGGCATTGTGTGTATCCTGAGGCTTACGCTCTTAATCAGAATATTTATTCTCAATTTTCTGGCACAAAAAGGGAAGTCTGTCTCTGGCTCCAGTAGAATTGTGGTTGCAATTTAATATATACACACACACTGCAGTTATGATTAACAAGTGTTTGGAAAGGTGGGGCAGACCACAAGAGGCGGAGGTTTTGTGTAAAAGCTCAGTGTTGAAGCTGGTGTTTAACTATAAACACGCAAACATGCTCGAGAGTTATTTAAGGTGAGACCGAGGATTTCTGTTTGTTTCTGTACGTCGCTTCAGGGAAATTCTTTTGCCCACTTCGATTCATTTCATATCATCACATCTCATGGCCATGTGGTTGATTAATTATTCACGGTGGTCACTGTGCGCTTGTCTGTGTTAATTGTTCTGATTGGCCTTTTTCTGGGAGATAAAAGGCTGTCCTTTCTAGCTGAATACTAAGCAGAAGATTCAGAGATGCGCCTTAGCTTTGCTCAAGCAACATAAAAAATTCAGAGCATTTTCTCATTTAAGGCTCTTCTGAAACACAGTGGATGTATAAAAACATGTGGTATTTCCATAAGAAGGTGAAAATGAAAGCAACCTTGTGCTCGACCGGTATTACTCATGAAGCTTGGCATTAATATCAGAGGGAGACAGCCGGTTAGATTGAGTGTTTTTGATAAGCCTTCCTGTTTGACACCGGGGACTTGGTTGGTCGTGCAGAAAAGCTGCACTTATAATAAGATGCAGTTTGGAAGGCTGTTGTAATCCATTAATGATAATGAAAATAAATATGGCTTTGAAGCTCCCATATTTTTGCACCCTGGCTTTGCAGCAAGCTTCATGCAAGTTAGCAATCTGTATAAATTCAGCGTATGCTTATGCTTTATCAAACTTGATTAGTGGAGCACGTCACAAACTTCTGTTTTGGAATATAATGGAAACGATAAGCACTGAAGTGGCGGTGAAGAAAGGGATAGCTCAGTAGCCAAAACATCTTTTGAAAGAGGAGATATTGTGGATAAGCAAATCCTATTCAGATTATTAACCTTTGAGTATCACAATGTACCTCCCACTAATATATTGGGCATACTACTAATCTGCTTACCAAATTGTGGGTGTAAGTAAATGTCCGTATAGTACCAAAAAGCCGGTGTCCAGACAAACGGTTTGTGATTATTGTGCGTGTGCATATAACCGCCAGGAAATCATGATCTGATGCCATGCAGCCCTAGGACTCGGGGAAAGGACTGAATCATGCCCTGTCCTGTTGCTGTCCCTTGGTATGTAAATGGAAGCTTGAAAGTCAGTTGAGTGAGATGGTGGGCTGAATGTGAGGTTTTGAGAGGAGCACATCAGGTCTCCGGGGCACTCGGTAGCCTCCTTTGTTTTCTAGTCCTTTTGTTATGGCCTTTGGGTTCCTGTCTTTGTGGTGTCATGTTTATAGCTACAAGCACAGCTGTGGCCGTTCTGGGGCTGACCTCCACAAACTCATTGCACCTCCTGTTTGAGCAGGCACCTTGTGCAGAATTCGTACATTTTGTAAATTCATTTAAACTGATGACATTGGTTTTAGATGGTATGGCAATGGACTGGTAGGCTTTCCTTTTGGCATTTAACTGTTGAGTAGTAATTTAGGGCCATTCAGTAATGTGCTTAATTGTTTCTGACATTGGGGACATTTCAGCTTCTCCTCTATTGTGTTTACTCGATACAGCCCTGCTAAATGGGCCATGAGGCCTTTATAGATACATTGATGCATGCTGAGCAGGTTCCTGATTTGCTAAAAACAAATGGTTTCTGCTCACAGATCTGAGGCCTGCTCATTCAGGTAACTGCTGTAATATTTAATGTCCAGTCAAATGGAAATGAAGAACCTTCATCCTTGTATTAGCCAGGAACAGGGCAAAGTTGGTTCCTGCCTTGGTGTGATAGAGCGGGACAGACCACGTGCTCATGACCCTTGTTCATACAGTGTCAGGTCCCTGGAGCTTCATTATACCTGTGTCCAGAAGGAACATATGGCTGAAACACTGCCCCCTCTGGCCAGGAGGTAAACTGCACTTGTTCGAATAGTGGTTGTGTTATGTACAAAAAACTATTCTTGTATTCCCTGTAAAGGACTAACATCCCACTGAGCGTGTACCCCTGCCTTTTGCCTTATGCTGACTGGGATAGGCTCCAGGCCTAATTATGTTTCTATTACAGGCCAGAATCTAGTACTGAAATATAACAAAATATTTTATTTTGGGGGTAGTACTGTTGCTGCTCAGCCCCAGGCTCAGGGGTTTTAATCCAGCCCCTACCCTGTGTGTGTTTGCACGTCCTCTCCGTGTTGCATGGATTTCCTCCAGGTGCAGATAACCGCAGAACTGTCTGTTATGCAGACAGTCCGGATTCTCCTCCCGGTTCTCCTTTCCGGAGGGCTGCAGCACCGGAACTTGGGAGGTTCCAGCACAACCGTAATGACTGGGGAGGTGCGAGGGTCTGCACCGCTTGAGCCTGAGGTGTATAATAATGCAGAATTGGGCTGGACCGGTCCTGTGTCTCCAAGGAGATTGTCCGTCTGTATGTATTTTAGGGTTGTTACACAATGTCTGCTATTGGCAAGTACTACATTTCAGTCCCTTTTATGAATAATTCACGTTGGCAATGTAGGGTTTTGCATCCTTATCCCAGGATGCCATGGTAACAGCTTTTGCATGAGAGAGAGGCTGAAACTACAGACTTGATGCTGTGGTTGGTTGTCTGTAACATGGAAATGCTCAGGCTATGTGTGAAGCTGGGGGATCTCGCCAGTCCTGTTTGACGCAGGCATGTTGGCTGGGGCCAGAGCCCGGGCAGTGAGGTATGATGTTAACCATTTAGGTGTGAGGTTTAACCATGCTGAAGGAGTGATTAGGAGTGAGAATCGGCCACGCTGTCAGTCTTTGTCACACCTGTCTTACTTTTGCTCTCTTGATCTGATCATTTCAAATTGTTTAAGGAAATCTAGTGGAAATTAATTTTTCTTTTGGAATAAAAAGGATATTGAGGTTGGCGAAACACAAATTGGTAATAAAGGAGACCTTTAATCTGCAGGCACACTCTCCCCGGTAACTATGCAGCACTGTCTTAAGGAATGAAAACAGAACTGAGTGTCGTTACTATGATGCGTGATCTCGCCAATGTCACCCACCTGGGAGCACGTGCCCCCGAACCTGCCATTGTGGCAGATCCGACCTGTAATGCTGACTCCCACTCACTGGAACATCAGCTCCTCTGAGGAGCACAGAGGGGAGGCCCTTATGTTGCTCTGCAGGGAGTCCTTAATGTTGTTGGGAGACGGGCCCCTGTAAATGAAGACACAGGTTACTAATATGGAGCTGCCTGATCGGCTTGCCATGCTTACACTGGCTTTTTAGCACACCCACAGCTGGGGGCGCTCTGAGGTGGAGATCAGGGATGGCGCTCTGCGACCACAGCAGGTGGAGCTCCGGCAGAAGCTCGTCGTTTGAGGGGTGGCAGAGTGCCCGAGGCCAGGGGTCGTTTACTAGTTGGCAGACATGAGCCGGGTCAGCCTTGGTTTGCAGCCCCGGTCGGCTATGGAAAATGCCCTGTCCGTTTGGTAAACACAGAGCAGGCTGTGAATTGGAGCAAAGCTGAGATTAGCATATTAATGAGGGTGCTTCTCTAATACCCCCACTCTCCCTCCTCCTCCTCCCCCTACTTCTTTGTTAGTAGCCCACCCTTCCTCAGTTCCTGAATGAGGCGGTGGACACAGGGTCTCCCTCCCTCCCTGTCTGTGTGTGTGTGTGTGTGTGTCTCTCTCTCTCTCTCTCTCTCTCTCTCTCACTCACTCAGACTCCCCCCCGCCTCTTTTGCTCCCTCTCTCTCTTTCTCTGAGTCACCCTGTCCTCACACTGCCTGCCTTCCTGGTTGATTCGCATGTAGCAGCTGCTCGCTCTCGATATGGACTGAAGGAGCCGATGGATATCTGTTGAGTCTGGGAGTTTTCTGTCCTTGAGGAGCCGTTTCTTTCTTCCCACCCCACCCTCGGTCTCCTCCTACTGATGCCACTTTGGATTAGGAGTTGGAGGACTGCCCCTGGCAGGGGATCTACTCCGAGTGGTTTTCGTGGGGAAGAGCGAGTCGGGAACGGGAAGAGTGGTGGAGGAACTTCTAGCAGTGCGCTACCTTCTCATCATGCCCCGTGACGCGCCCTGAAGCCCCCAGCCTTGCTGCCGTGATTCGCTACCCCAGGACTTCCCACTGCACCCAGGGGTCAGAGGGCTGCGGCTGGGGTCGGGCTGGGGGTGGGGCTTAGGCCATCCCCATGGAGACAAGCGGCTGCAGCCCTTTCCCCAAGTGCTGGGCTCCAGGTACCTGTGCTTCATGCCTTCCTACCTCTTTGCTGTTCATCCTCCACCCTGTGCTGGTGTCCTTCGCAGTGGCTGTTTATTTCTCTGCTGCGGGGGACTTGCTGGCAGCATACACAATGCCCCTGGCTCATAATCGGCGCTTCATGGAGCTACTGCAGGCACTCCTATTGCCCATCTAGCCTCAGATTGTCCGCTGTCCCTCCGTCCACACTTTTGTTTCAAGCAGAAACTGTGGCTGAGGTCATTCTGAAAGTAGAGTAAAAAAAAAATATGCTTTTCTCCACAGGGTCACATCAGTCTTTGTTTCTGTCTGGAGGAGACTTGTGTTTCTGTACAGGAGAGCAGGGGCTTATGATTGGTCTTCTGTATGGGTTTTTGCCTCATTGCTGATGCCAGGTTTCTGTTTGTGGAGAGAATAATCTCTGTACCTGGGCGATGGGTCTGTTGCATTGTCCTATCAAACAGACCCATTACTGACCACCGAACCACAGCTGGTTTGGGTTTTCTGGTCATTTTCACTTTGTATTTGCCAATGTGCAATAAAACGGGATTTACGCGCCTCACTTCTCGTTTATCTGGTGCTAAAGCTAGGGGAGCAGCAGGTAACATGGTGGCTCAGGATGGCGACGTGCTGATTTATGCTCGTTCAGGCTTACTTTTCAGTTGGGCTCTTAACCAGAATTGCTCCAGTAAAATATTCATCCATCCATTTGTCCATTTTCTGACTGCGTGTCCTGGATAGGATCACTGGGGTGCCTGGAGTCGATTGTAGGCAGCACAAGACACAGGAGCACACCCTGGACACGATGTTAATTCATTTCATAGCATCCACTAAAATACGACATAGAAATCTGTATAATTTTGGATGCTTAAGCAGTAAAGTGTAAATGATGATTAAAGAAGGGATAGGTTGGTGCATTTCTGGTATTGTGTGGCACTGAGTGGCGCCATGTGACTGGTTATTTCCGACCATTGTTATCAAACCCTAAAGTACCAGATCTGAACTTCACTGCTTTAGCCTGAGCAGAGCAGTGCCCTGTCTTACTGCCAGTGACGTGCAAGTTCCTGCCTCCCTCTGTACGGTCCTCTGATTCCCATATTGCCTTGCACTACTTGGGACAGGTCCACTCTGGCGGACAGGTTTTACGTAACACTGGCACAGCAGGTGTGCGTTCTAATGGCCGGTGTGAGCGTCATTAGTCTCACTTTCTCTGACAAGGAAAAATGAAAATCGGACAAACTAAAACTCCTGGTCACAAAACTTGGTTTTGAATAAATTAATGACATGCCAAGACTTTCTGGGGAATCAGCTCATTCCCTGATTGATTTAAAATGGTAATTAAAACCAAGCGGCGCAAAAGGACCTTTCCTGTTCTCTTCTTTACATCTGTATGTGCCCTTGAAGACGTGGGCTTTGCATCCCTGTCCCGTGCGTGGTGCTTCACTGAGGATGTTGGCGGCATTCCCGATGAGGCATCAGCCAGCAGAGCCCCGCAGTCTCCGGGCTCGCGGCACCCCGTCAGCCCTGACGCCCGGGGCAGGGGCTTCTCGCTCTCTATAGATTTATCGTTGCTAGTGAAGAGATTTCCCCCCTCTCTCTCTTTCCTGTCTGGTCAGTTACCGGAGGTGGACGTATTAGCTTACCTGCTAATGGACGCTGGTTACATAGCGGGTGCAGAGGGCCTCTTCTGGGCATAACAGGCTGGAATATCTAGACCTATATGTAGCAGGATCTCCTGTGTGTGATGCATGTAGGCCAGCATATGGGTGGAGGACAGTGGATCCCCCCCACCCCCCCAGGATGTTGGATATGCTGACAGGACTCGACCCGGCTGCCCGCGGTGCCCAGCTAGTGTATTAGAATTTGGACACCCGTGCTTCCTGTGCAGTGCTGAGTCCTAGAAAGAAGCACCACTGAACACTATCGGGTTCCCTCAGGGCCGAGGCTGCAGCAGAGATGTTGGGCTGCCTCAGCCCTTCGTGTTTGTCTGTGTCTTAGTGTCTGAGGAGCCTTCTGTTGGCCTCATTGGGTAAGTTTGCCAACCTGGAAAATCAACTCCTGTAAATCAACTAAAATGCCCTTCTTTGTGTTATGGGCCGTCCTTCCCTTGCTGGAAAACCAGCTGTTTCCGTGTTTGCTGGATTGATTTCGTGTGTTTTATTTGGCTGTGTGTATGTTTATGTGGTTGCCTATTCATTTGTGTTTTTCAAAGCTTTTGGGGATGGCTTTTGGTAACCCTGAAAAAATGACATCGAGGGAGTGTCGTGGCGCGTAAAATGGTGTCCTCCAAAATGAGTTAATGTGCTTTTAAATTTTGGTGGTGCGGAGGTCTGATTTCTGCTCTGAAGTGCATTTCTGTGTGTTTGTGAGGGGTGAGGGAGAAAGGGAAAGCGGTGCAGCACTGCGTGGGAGAGCCCCTGGCTGGAGATGACCCAGAGCCAGGCCGGAAGGCCCAGTGATTAGCAGCTCTTTGTTACCACTGCATTGAACTCCCCGTCAGGTTGGCTCTGAGCGGAGCAGGCACCATGGCCCACCCTGCCACGCTCTCAAACGCTCTCCCGTCTGAGGCTGAATGCTGCGCGCACTCACCGTTCCTCACTGTAGTTTACAGAATAGCTGCACGTCTGAATTATGCAGCCGCGATACGATTTTCTTACATCTGGTTACAGATTTACTATAATGAAAGTAATAATGAAAACTGATGAAGAAGGAAAACAAGGGAAAGCTGTGTGCCGTGTGTGCGCGAAAGGTCAGGTTACTAATCTGCCGTTCCGAGGGATTTTGTTTTCAGCGGAATGCTTGATAGACCCTTTCATAGTGCCGCCATATCGTTTATTGCCTGGTGTTCCGTTAGCTACGTCCCAGGCCTTTTCGGTGTGCCTGGTAATGACCAAACTGGCGTGGTTGCTAAGGAGGCACTCAGTTCAGACACACAGAAGTTTTTACAGCCACCATCTGACCTCAAACCTTTGTTGAATGGCTATGTAATGAGAGTGTGGCAAAGTGAATGGGACAATAGCTATTAACAAACTCTGTGAAATTACCCGTTACAACTTTTTAAAAATTAATATTACCTTTTTGATTTCTAAAATGCTTCATTACATTGTAACAAATGTTTTCTTTCACTAACTCCAATATCGCTTCAATAGGGCTTATACTATGCTAATTGATGGTTCCAGGGTGTGTGTTCATGTGCTCTAGGCTTGTTGGGACCAGTGCTCTCAAACTAAAACAGAAATATAAATTGACTCATGAACTGAAATAAATCTAAAAACTATGTTTACCAAAAAAGTGTCAGACTTTAAACTGCAACAACCACCACTGTCGTTTCACCTTGTTTAATCAGTTGATAGAAAAATAGTCCTTTTCAGCAGCCCTAGATCTTTATACTGTCCATTTACTCGCCGTGAATAATCGCCCTGGTTGCTGGCGTTGCATTAAAAGCCAATTTAACTATTAGCTGCGGAGCTCTTTTGTTTTGGTGCCCCACTTTACAGGTGACTCCTGGGTAATATCTGAGGCTGCTGCATATGGCCCACTGCTGAAGAGCCGCCCGTTCACTCCGGGGACCATCAGTGCATGAGAAGGGCTCTGCTTTCACACTGATGGCACCGGTTCCACCACCTCAAGCAGACCTCCTGCTCTTCACACTCAATGGACTCATCACAAATTTCCAGAACGCCCCGCGTAAATCATGGGCATTTGGGAACCGAAGCGCAGATGTTATTACGCCGCAAGTTTGATATTTTGGTAGCGGGCACGATGCTCACCAGAGTGGAATGTGTAGCTTGCCAGACCAGTGGGTAGGAACAAGAGAGACCATAGCCCCTTCCCCCACAGCAAGGGCAGGGCATTCAGTCCTGGTGCCCTTGGCACAGGGTACCTAAACAGCACACTGATCAGGGTGAATTGCAGTAGGAGGGTAAGGCCATCGCTACCCTCGTCTGCCTTGATGCGCATGTGTCCGTTGATGGATGTCGGGAGGTAGAGGCCCAGCCAGGGTTTATTCCAGTTGACCCAAAATGCTCCCTCTACGAGAACCTGGCTGACTCTCGTGTGTCTGGCACATATCACTTCTGTTTTGGTCTGAAGTAAAATCACACATGAGGAGAGCGATAATCTCACGCTGAGTGAAGATGGGCTTTTCATTGGTAAGACCAGTTGTCATGGTTTCAAGGGCTTGGAGTATCCCTCTAGTGATTGCTGGAGATGAGAGGTTTGATTAGCAGGCGTGGTGGTGTGTGATGGGAGGTCACGCTCGTTTTCGTTTAACTGCCCTGCCTTCTGCTGACATCTCGGCCCACCAGCAGGAGCACCAGTGGACATGTGGCCTTCGGGGGCACTGACCTATGGGCCCGTGTCTGTGCCCAAGCTCCCCAGCTGGAGCACATGGTGACGAGGGCCAGCAGGTGCCAGCGTGGTGCCAGTGTGAGGCTTTCTGCTCAGTTGGTCGAGCCCCCCAGTATCCTAAGCAGGAACTGGGGGTGTTTGCTAAATGCGTAGTTTATTTTTTGTGGGCCTGGTCAGACATCGGGATGGATGGCTGCTCCCCATTAACAGGGCTGTGACCTGCGGAGTCGTCCGCCTTGTGCTCAGTGAGCTGGCCAAGCCAACGCGAACCAGCCCCGTGCTGCTATGGCACCATACCAACCAGATCAGCAGAGATGCCAAACTTGGCACCATATCTGGGGAGCTAAAATGTTTCTCTGTGACCAGTGACCAAGAATAAACGTGCAGCTTGTTATGGTTTCGGAACACCGGAGCGCAACCCGTATTGTGGCGGTGATGTGGTGGAGAAGCGTTTATCTGGAGAGGAGTGTATGTCACTGTCCATCCTCTGTCTCTCGGACGTTACGTGTCCTGTGTGCAGTAGAGGCCTTGGCTGTCGGGGCTCATTTAGCCATGTTCACACTCATGACGTAATTCAGGAATCATTCATTGGTTCTTTTCCTGATGCCTTAGCCTATGTGCGTATGATATTTGCATTTGCATTTTTTTAGTAAGTTTATTTTAATGTCTAAGGTGTTTATTGTTATAGACGTTAAATGGCATGTTTTTGTTAGGTTTAGTGTTTTTGAGAATTCAAGACTAGTTTTATGTGGCTGCTTTATAGTAGAACATTTTTTTTAATTGCTACGTTACAGGGATTTTTGTTGTGCAACAGGCTGCCAGTTTATTGTGCCTTGTTTACTATTTTGAATCAAGCTCTTCTGGGGCAGTTGTTTGTGTTTTACTCCCCATTTTGTTTGGTTTTCGATAGGTGTGCTGTGCCCACAGTAGTTTTGCTTGTCTATCTTCTCGGAACACTATACATCACGTTTCAGTCATGGTCATACCCCCCGTGTGCCGAGCAGAGTTGTGTTGAGTAGAGCGTTAAAGGGTCCTGGTACCCTGAAAGAGAATCACTGATCAAAGCTCGACTCGATTAATGTATTAATGGATACAGCCTTTTTAGAAAGCAGAGCAGATGTGAAGCTGCTCTACACATGTTTTCTGTGTTCAGACACATTGTTGAGGGCAGAAGGAATGGTGTCTGTGTGTTTGGTGATATATATATATATTTTTTTACTTTAAATTAAATCACAATCTAATTCTAAAGAAGCTTTCCTTTGTGCTCTCAAAGATCTTCTGGGTAATGCACAGGTATTTAGGGTGGCCATGTAAGGGTTAACCTCAGGCCGGATGGCAGGTGTGTGCAAGGCCACAGTCCGGGGCCATCCCCACTGGCCCGGGGCCCGCTGAGCCGCGCGGAGCTTGTTTGTGCTGTCAGCTGGCGTATCTCTTCTCGGGGGCAGCGCATCGCTGTGTGACGCAGCACTGGCTTATAATTTGTGCCCGCCCCTTTCCCCCGTGGGGCGGGGTACCTGGAGTCTCACTGACAGGAGATGGGAATGAGGCCAGGAGCCTGGCGGTGCGGTCTGGCTCGCTCACCGGAGGCTCCAGGCGGGAGGCGACGCTGCGATAACCGACGTGTGACGTGACGGCACAGGAAAGAGGCCAGGCCGCGCGTGTGTCTGCGAGTGTGTGCGCGCGTGCCCGCACAGGCGTGCACGCTCTGGTGCGTGGTGCTCAGCTGCGGAGGGAAAAGCAAAGGAGGACTAGCAGCAGCAGCAGCAGCTCGCAGCCGCCCCGCAGCCTTGGAGCGGCCCGGCACCAGACGTGCATGCCGGCTCTCAGCTTCCACAGCGCGCCACTCATGTACTCTGAGGCCTATGGCTGCCTGTCAGCACGTCAGTCCAAGGTGGCCTGCACCTGCTGGCCCTTTCTGCTCAAAGGTAGGAGCGTGTTCTCTGCCTATAGCCGCACGGCCGCCAGGCTCGAAGGGACGGTCGTCTTCTTTAAATCCGTAAGCGTGTTTTTTTTTTTTTTTATTAGGGCTGAGAAGTAGGCCAGTGTTCTTGTGATCGCGGCAGCTCTGCTTTCCCTGGGCTGGGGACTGGGGGCGCGCTTGTCTGTCTCCGTGCGCTTTCTTAGGATCGAGAGGATCCTGTGTTTTCATGAAGGTTGCGCAGTGGAGATACCGTTTCATGTCTCCCCGCTGACGTCTCCATGAGCTTCTCACAGGCAGCTCGACTCCTCCACTATAATCAGGGTCGTTTTTTCAGCTGCATGCTCGGTGGGTGTGGCTGGCTACGCACTAATTGTACCAGCGGGCTGCTGCTTCGATGTGGTCCGGCCGGGCGCCCTTTACAAGGCGGGGGGGAGAGGAGGCCCTCTTTCTCAGAGAATTCTGTCCGCAGTTCACAGCATACGCCTCGTACGACGGAAGGTTCTCAGAAGCTCACACGCCACAGGTCGGACACGACCCAGTAAAATCAGGGAAGCTGGCATCCCTGTTCAGTTGGGCTTGAGCAGGTACTGGCCTGGCTAACTCGTGGTCAGTCGGCACAAAGCCTGCAAAAGCCCGTTGGTGTAACCTGAGGGCTGGTGTTTATGGTTTTTGGTGAGAACTTCTAGGGATGGACGTGCTATTTTTAGGCCGGTTTAAATAGCACTCGATCAGACTGCGGCACGTCCCCAAATTATTTTTAAGGTTTCACATTAACACAAGCGGGCCACCATATATATGTTTATCTTGGATGATATTTGAACTAGCTAGAATATGATGCTTTTTTTCCAATGCGGTTAATTTATGCTGTTTCAGGCATAAATGTGACGTGGTATTTTTGCCTCTGTGTCCTCGTGCCAGGCCTTACAGCTGTTAAATCCAAACTGCGTTTACCGTTCTGTTACAGAAGTGGCATCTGAGTGTAAAACCACAGTCACAGCGGATCCTTCACTTAATTACCTCGGGCTCGCTCTGTAGCAGGGCTAATTCACGTGTGGCATGTTGCCGTCACGAGTCGCCACACGGGAATATCATGCGAAGGAGATAAAAATCCAGTCCCTATTAACTTTACAAACAGGCCGTATCTCTCGTCCAATCCAAACGAGTTAAATGAATGTAATGAACGTGTTCCTGACTGGCTCCGTGTTTGAGTCCTCCCCTGGGGGTCGGGCGGATGGGCCTCGTCTGCTCCTGACGGCAGCGCCCACATTCCACACGGTGGCAATGGGGCTTGCCGGTCTGCACCAGAGTGGGTCGGGGGGTTCCTGTGAGAAATGTGCTGTTTTCAGCCAGCATCTAGCAGCCTCTGCTCTCCCCTCCGCTCAGATGATAATGCTGACTGTAGAGAATAAGGCCTTGCTTCTCTCATGCTGCTCTTCACTGGGTCTCCTCCTTGCTTTATGAGGATATATTTACTTCCCAACTTCTCCTCCATGCAAGCGTATCTTTGTGTTTTTTTTCCATCTATTTTTTTTGGTACCGTTTCCCTTCTAACGTTCTCTGTTTGTCGGAAGAGGGTGTGACGTTCACAAATTTCTGTCTGTGCATCCGAGTACTTTCTCTTCGGACCACCGGCTCTAAAATGCCGACCCGCTAGAGGCTCGTCACAGCACGCAGCACTAATGCATGTAACTGGTTTCCATCTCTCACTGGGTCAGGAATAAACTGAAGATTCAAGAGTCTGATCTTTGGCTTTGAGAGTATCAGGAACTGGAACGTGTTTGTGAACATGGGAGTGTTATACTCAATGATTTCAAGTTGCGTTTGAGCTGTTGGGCGTTGCTGAAGGTCCCTTGTAAGGTTTAACTGTGGGTCTGATTCTGCACCTGCTCTGGGTTCAGGTTAGGGTTACATGGTAAAAAAAACACGGTACTCGAGATTTGAAAACAGTGTAATACCAACAATTTTGAAGAAAAGAAAAACTGTACTTTTATTATGCGAATGGCTGTTTGATCTGGCTAAAAGGAATCTGTCTCTCTAAGTTCAACGCTGACAGTGGTGACGTTGTGTTACTGGTGTGTGTGACACTGAGCAGCAGCAGAGCGAGACTGGTGCCCTTTTTCACTTGGTTCAGAGAAGAGATGGCAGTGGCTTCAGCAATATCTGAACTGATTGACAAATGGGAAAGTGAAATATGGAGAGATTTTGGCTATAAAATGGACAGAAAAGTGAGCCCCTAAACACAACAGCACTGTTGTATAAGTGCTGTTTTAAAGTGTGTCTCGCACAGGGAGGCAACACGTCAGACCTGGCCAGATATCTGTCGGACAAACATCTCAACATTTTCAAGGAATTCAGAGACAGACAAGTGATAGTTGGCTAGTTCACTGCCCTGTTGAGGCCATAAAAGAAGTGAGAGTGATTGACATTCTCGGCAGCAGTGATATACGGGGATGCGAGGCTCCATTTCACGAGTAGTCCATACTCGCCGATTATTTAAACCTGATAGTGATTCGTACCGCTAATATTAATAAAGAGAAAATGAAGCTCGACCTGCTTTTTTGATAGCTTATTATGCTTAAGTTTTATTTTAACTGACCCACCCACAAATGACCCGAATATGGTGAAAAACTTGAAATAAAGCACAATAATCAGATTTGAAAGTTTCCCCTTTTTTAGGAACAATATAGAAAATTATTGAAATAGAAATTCTTAACTTAATTTCAATATGGAAACAATGGTATTGTGACAACACTAGTTTAGGTCATGTTAGTTATGGTCACCTTTGTTCATTGTAAAGTACACAAGATGCAGAAAGACATTTTTCCATAAAATATTATTTAATTTTGACAATTGTGATTGTATGGTGCATGCACAATAATCATCATGGCTTTAGGTGACAGATAAACATTTGTTTACGGACAGTAAACATTTGTCTGGATGCCAGTAGTATACTCCTTATCTGCTTACCAAATTGTGGGTATAAGTAAATGTCTGTAGAGTACGGAAAAGCCAACGTCCAGGCATGTTTACACCAGTCATCTAAAGCCCTGGTGATTATTGCGCACGCGGCATTTAATCTCGACGTGATATTGTGCAGCCGTCCATTTACGATTTTTATTTGTTCCGTTTGAGCTGGCTGGTCATTTGATGGAGTCCTGCGGAGTATCGTGCAGCGCATGGACCCTGGGCACTTTTCAGAGACATGCTGAAGCTCTCAAAGGGTTTGCCCATTCGGTGGTGAGGCGGGACAAAAACATGGGCTCTGTCGTGAAGTGCGTGCTTAGCTGTGCCATGCTCGTCGGTTTCATTCATTCACTTGTACTCGATTTATAATGGAGTAGTGAAGCCACCTGACCCTGCCGGATGCATCTATAATTCATATCTTCTGGGTCTGTGGCCCAGTGTATCATAACTTCCTTTTTGCATTCGGTTACATTTCAATCAATAATCGACTGCACTTATGGCCTTCCGCTAATGTCTCCCCTGGATTCTCATTGGCAGCAGTATTTATAACCTGTGTTATCGCATGTCTGTTTCCTGCTTAGCAGAGGGGTAAAAACAGGCTGTTGAGAAGGGGGTCCTTAGTGTGTGCTGTGATGTACCCTGACCCCCTAGCTTGCCTTGTACATCACGCTTGACAGCAAGCCCCCATAGCTTTTCAAATAGTCATATGAATATTTGCACAATAATACTGTGTTTATTACTGTGTCGTGTGGGTGAGCCTTCTCTATGAATGAGCTCTGTTGTCATGCTTTCCTTGCTTCTGCCATGATAGATTTCCCCTCCCTCGCTGCCTCTCCCTCATCGGTCTGCTTGACTAACGTTCTGCCCGCTGTCTCCTTGTTCGAGCAGAATATGACCGACACCTAGCACCCAGCAAAGGCATGGCAGCAGCGTACCTGGACCCCAACCTGAACCACGCCCTTGCCTCGGGGGCCAAGTGTCGCCTCAGCATGGGCACGGAGCGTTCCCCCGGTGCCCCGGATCGTGTGCTCAAGGTCTTCCACTACTTCGAGAGCAACAACGAGCCCAGCACCTGGGCCAGCAATATCCGCCACGGGGACGCCACGGACGTCAGGGTGAGTGCAGGCAGGGTCATGCAAAGGTCACGCCAGCTGGCGTGTGTGGGGTTGGGTGGGGTAGCCACTTCCTCCCGGGTGCTCACCTGCTGTTGGGAGGGCTGAATAATTGAATGTGTGGAGTCGGCAGGCTCGCGTTGTTGACGTTAATCTGAAAGCACCATGAGGAATCTATCAATTTTGCTTTCTCTCATCAGAGTTGAGATTTAAGTGCTTGTTTGGTCTGTCAATACCCATGTGTGTAGGAGGGTTGCCAGTTTGACCTCCCAGGCTGGCTTTGCAGATCATACCCACAGCTGCAGAACAGAGACATTAACCTGAGCGGCTTTTATTTTCCCAGCCTGGACCGCGCAGATTTCGTGCCGTTGTAAGACACTGTGATTCTACTGAGGGCCCCTTTGTAATGATAAAGCCAGGAAACGAAGTGTGGTGCTGAATTCTGGCAGATGACTCTGTCTCTGTCTTCCCCAGTGATTAAGTTGTATCTGTTTCAACATGCCGCCATGGTGCGGTTTGTCCTCCCAGCAGTGATTCTTTTTAAACTACAGAAGAGTCTGGTCTGTTTCCCGGCACACGGCAGCATTGATGTTTGTTAATAAGAACAGGCTTTAGTCTGTCCTCCGCTCCAGCGAAAGATGGCGATTAAGCAGAGGACAGATGCCGTGGCTTTGCTGGTGAACCTCCTCCGAGGGCAGAGGAGATGCCGTTCGGAGGTTCTGGAAGGATGCTCCTGTCACCTGCCTGTGGGCTTGCGGCTGACACTCGCTGTGCTCTCTGTCCGTCTCGGTCTCTCTGGGAGACCCGGTGGCTCTCACAGGCTTTAGTAATAATTGCTGCTTTAGAGTGCTGTCAAGTTGCCGACCGTGACCATTGCTTCGCCACTCAGTTTCGTATTTGACAAAAATCATTAACAGGGGCATTAGATGTTAGTGAAATGCCAGAGGTCTCAGTGCCCATATCCTCCATCAGAGGGGGGGCTGTGTGCTGTGGGCGTCCTAGCAGGCGCTGCGGTGATTGAATGTGTTTATGCTGGGCCATTTTGCACACGTAAGCCACAAAGGCAAGGGGAATCCATCATTCAAGCTGCGCCTCTCAGTGATAGTTCTGTTATCTGGCTTTGTGGAAGATGCAGTCTTCGCCATGTATAATGGAGTGTAGAAGGTAATTAGTACTGGCAAGTTAATGGTTTTGTTTTTAATGTTGCATGGCTGTAAATGAGTTTAGTTCTTTACTGCACGATGGACTCTTTATAATTCATGTATTGACTTGTGAAACCTCTGTGTGTGGAAAGACATGCTGAATAAAGGTTTGCGTTCTCTGTCTCCAGTCAGCTGTGGAAATGTGCAGATGCATAGCCTGCAGTCAGTGGCCTTTGACTGTGCTTCCAGTCTCTGGTTCCCCAGAGCTGAATGCCAGGGCTGCGCAATATATCTTCTCAGCGTCGCCATCGCATTGTGCGCATGCACAATGATCACATCGCAGGACGTGCGATAAGCAAGGCAAATTAAATAAAACACATCATGCTATGCCTTTTTTGCTGTTTGATACAAAAGGAAAACTCACATAGTTCTAATTTTCCATAACTAATCCACAAGTGATGTTTGTCTGATATAATTTACTCCAGTGTGAGGGTATTTGGATACATGGAGTCTGTTGCTAGTGACTGACATGCAGGCTCTGCATGTGCAGCGAACCACCAGTCACAGTTAGGACTGGGTGACCTGGAATAGTAATGTGGACATTCTCACATGGCGATAGTTGGGTTGAGATCAGGCTTTCTCATACCTTTATAATGTCCAGACGTTATACCACAGTATACCGCTGCATTTTCAAAATCAACGTTGTTCTGCAATACACTTGCAGTATTTTGATTCTTTGGTGAAAAGATCCACCGAGATTATCCATCATATGTTTAAAAATCAGTTTAAAGTTTACCACCACTTGTTTTGCATGTGTTCTCCAAGCCACTCAGTATTTTCAACCTTGCTGTGTAAATCACTTGTAGAAATATGAAAGATTTGTTTTGAACTCTTTTTTTTTTTTGCATTATAAATATCACTTTATCACAAGAAAAATCGCATCGCAATATTTGAAATTTTCCAATATCATGCAGCCCTATCATATGCTATATCCAGTGAGTGAAACCATATGACAATGATGGGACTTAGAACTACTACTATGAACTAAGAACTCACTTCCCATCCCACGCACCTAAAAAGGGTCTAGCACCTTTGTTCATATAGGCCAGGGGTCTCCAACCGGTCCTGGAGAGCTACTACCCAGTAGATTTTCTATCATACCTGGCTTCTGATGAGCCACACCTGTTCTCAGGTAAATACCAGGAGCAGGTGTGGCTCATCAGAAGCCAAGTGGGACAGAAAACCTGCTGGATAGTAGCTCTCCAGGACTGGAGTTGGAGACCCCTGATATAGGCTTTTCATGAACATGAGCTTGAACATTTCGCCAGAGTATTATTTTGCTGAATGTTAGTTTTAATGTGGGTAGGGATACACTGCTTTTTCTTGCAAGTAATTTGTTTGTATTCCTGAATGGGTCCATCAGTACTTGTTTAACTGCATTGTGCAAATTGCATATGTCTAGACAGCACTGTGAAAATTCAGATATCTTAATGAGAGAGCCCAATCTCTGGGTCATTTTTACATTAAAAAATATTATTAGATTCAGTTAGACGGCATTTTTTTCCGCAGTGATGGTAACAGTTTGATAAGCATGTTTGGAAAGCTGAAGTGACATGCTAGGCCAAACAGTGGATGCGGATGTGGATGGCAAGAGATGGAGATCACCCGCCCCAGACGGCTTCACTTTACCAACATCTTTAATCACATGCACATATAAGAATTCCTCTTCCACACACTGTGACCCTCGTGTGCTAACGTTACTCAGCCATTGTTTTGACTGAAAACTACAAGTGCTTTGTTAAATTCATTTACATTTTTTTTTTTTTTCATAAACCCAACTGACTTCCCAGAATTGTAACTAATTATCAGGTTGATGGACAGATTCAGACTCTGCCATTTACCTAAGGTTAGCAAAGTCATCGGGCTAACGATTAACCTTGGAAGCCTACATGTGTGAATCACCTAACTAAAGAGTCTGGACTGAGACCTTGGATATTTTATTAGACATGCTCACATAAATTTATTGTAGACTAAATTAAACTAAGCATGGAAACTAGGAAGTTAATTAGGTTGCTTACCTCTCAGGCAGATTCAGGGATGTCAGTGAATCTTCCTGCAGCCAGTGACTGATGGCCTCGTCGTTATGGGGGAGAGCTCACATCATGCAAACATCCTATTTTTAAAGCCCCTTCTACGTGTACAGACGTGTTCTGGGCACTGTCTGTCTTTCAGGCCAATTTTGATATACAAAAACATACAAGGCGGCCAAAAGCTGAATTTTATTTCTCCGTAAAAATAAGGTGAATGAGAGTGAGAGAAAGCAATGCCCTGCTATTTACAGTGAATGTCCACATTACTCTTGGTCACCTGACCCCCTCCCCCCACCCCCCCCACAAGGCTTCAATAAATAGTGAGAATCATCACGTCTCGGCTGCTGAGAGCACCAGGCTCCTGAGCCACCATCTACCAGTCGGCTCCTCCATCTTACGGGTGTCCCTATGCGGGAGGCCGCTGTTCAAGGATGCATGCTGCAGCATTCCCCCCCCCCCGCCCGCATGGCCGGTATTCTGTGCCCCTCTAGCTCCATGGCTGTCCTGTACGCCATGGGCAGATCCTGCTCGCGCCGCTGTGAAATTGTGCCGTTCATAAATGCCCAAGGACAGGCGAGGATGGACATATCTCGAATAGATGGGCGGTCAAGCCTGAAACCCGAGTTTACTTATCCCCCATGAGTGGTACCATTACAGATAATGACAGCAGTTTTATTTGAGAGCGTGCGGTTCTGCGAGATGGGCTTTTAAAAGCCGCCGTGCGCGGAGCCCGTCGGCACGCCTTCTCCATCCTCACTGAGCTCTCGGCACGGCTTGTCCGGCCTTTACTGGAAGGGAATAGATTTTTCTTCCACTCACCGGCTCCCCAAAGACACTAGGAAGCGTCTCCAGCACCGCCCACACGTCAGGGGCGCCACCTCTCTTTTCCCCGGTGTTGGGTTACCCCAGTGTGAGCCTCACAAATGAGGCTATAGCTCGAGGAGGCCTTACCTCCTACACACCATCTCGCCATGGTAACTTGATACCGTACATCATATTTACCGAAAGGCCTTTCTGTGCGATTCATTGTTCACCATCCAGATGTCTGTCCCACTAATGTAGAAAGGTTTTTTATTTTATTACCTGAGTTGCAGCCAGACTGATATTCTTTTACTACAGAATGTTGCTTTTGTGTCATTAAACTCCGATTTGCAGATGTTCTCTTTGCCAGTTATTGTTGTTATTGATAGTCTTAGTCTAACTGTTGATAACTATCACTTTATGGCCTTTCAAGAACAATTGTATATAGTGTAGTCTTTGAAGTCTTGTTTGCATTTCTGCTTGACTCATCTAGAGATGTTTTCCCTTTGTGATGCGATTCATTTGCATTTGCTAATCTTGAAAATGTATTAAATACCCATTTTCCTAGAAGTGACTATTTCACAACACACACCTGTGCACAGTTTATATTTTAGGTAGTCTGTCAAATGGTAGGCTTGACCTAGAACAGATCTGCCTTCTTGGCTCAGCCACTGGACAGGGCACAGATTCAACAAGGCGCCCTATCAAAGATCAGCCTGTCTGGATCATCCTCACCCAGGCTGGCAGCTCCTTGGCAATCTCTTATGGAGCTCGGTGCTCTTCCATGTGCCCGGCACTCATTTTATGGGAAACTAGGACATCCCACCACCCTTAGGGCCCCCATCCATTATTATTCAGTGGCTGGGGTTGGGCTGCAGCCTGGCATCAGTGTCGGGGTTTTTTGTTGGGTCATCGTCGAGCTGTCCCTCATGCCAGAGTGTGTCGTCTCCGGATAAACAGGGAGATTCACTGCTTGATTGGAAACGGTTACGTCGTCTGTCACTTGTAGCCGCTGCCCTAGAAAGAGTTCCAGGCTCTGCAGTAGTGATTTAGGACTGTGGGTCTCACCATGATGTGCACATTCTGCTGGGTTTTCTGGCGTGAAAAAGAGCTTGAAGTGATGGGATGTGGGGGGGGCGGGGAGTGACAGCTGTGCCAGAGAGGCCAAAGGGGCACTGGGTGAGCTGGGAACTGCTCCCCAGGCTACCCTGCCTCCATAAAGCATCAGTCCTGGGAGATAAGCGCTCGGGTTGGACTGAATGGTTGAACCAGATACACCGGCGATTGCATGGGGCTGCCTGTAGTGACACTGTCCCTGTAATCCCATCAAAAGGGCCATGTCCTCCCACGCCTCAGCGTAGAGCTTACCGATGCGCTCCCGTTGGCCAGGCGCAGAGCTGCTCCTCGGCCCTGAATCCGTTCACAGAGTGACCTCTGGTCCCCCCCCTGCCGGCGCGAGGATCCCATTCACCAACCCGCGGCTGTGTTTTTCCGCCCCCGCAGGGTATCATCCAGAAGATCGTGGACATCCACAAGGTGAAGTGCGTGTCCTGCTTCGGCCTGCGCCTCAGTCACGTGCAGTCGGGGGAGCTCCACTGGCTCCACCCAGACATGGGCGTGTCTCACGTGAGGGAGAAGTATGAACTGAAGCACCCGCAGGAGGAGTGGAGGTAAGACGGTCCCGGCTTCCGTTTCAGGCATAGGTCAGACTTCCAGGCTGCTGTGGTTTCCCTGCCCAAGGCAACCGCAGTGGCTGTAACACGAACCTATGAACAGGCCGGACTGGCTTCCTGCCGCCGATGGTTTCCTGTAGCCGAGATGGCCGGCATCCTGTCGTCTTCTGCTTTTGTTCCAACGTGTCTGCACCGTGTCGGGAGCATAGAAGCATCCGGCCCCCTGTCGACCGGAGCTAAATTCTGTCTTTGTTGTCATGGAGATGCATGCAGCGGTCCGGGCTGCCGCAGCAGAGTGTGGCATTCTGGGACTGACGAGTCTGCATGCGTTCTTTATGTCTTGGAGGCTGGATGTAACTCTCAACATGGATACTCTCTGCGTGGAATAGAACCCTCTGCCGTCATTGTCTTACTGCCGAGGTCTTTGCAGATATTATAGTGTGAAACAGAACTTTAGCATCGTGCATGTGTTGGTTTCCTGGAGCCAATCAGGGTAAGATTTTTGCAGCATCAAAGGCCCCTTGTATGGCTTGACCATTCAACCATCATTACAAGCTCAGATTCTGACAGCTGACCTTACATGGTAAAGAGCATTTAAATACCAGGGCAGCATGTACCTGTGTATTCCCGGTTATGATGGTATTTGCTAGGTGCTGCAGTACATATTCCTTTGCTTTGAATACGGGCTCTTGTTATATGTTCGCTTTGTTGAAAAGGTTGTTCGTCTTTTCCCCCCAAGTCAATTTTTGGAATGGTGGCTTATAGAAATGTCTGCAAATGGATTATCAAAGTTGTTAGTGTGTGTCTGCGCGCACACAGTGCGTTCATTGGCTTCACCGATATTTAGTTTCTCCGGATCCAGAGTGGTACGATGCTGACCTTGGCCTCACCTCTATGACTCTTGTCAGGATGGTTGCACGCCGTCACAGGTCGGGCCCTCTGCCTTTCCCCAGAGCTTGTAGCACACAACTAATTACACAAATCCCAGCATTCATTCAAAGGGACACTCTGTCTAGGAATGTTTTGCCAAAGCAGATTATTCAAGTGCTCTTCTGGGGAGCAGTGATCATGGAAAGGATTGTCCCATTGACTGTTGAGTTGTATTACGATGGTCCATCTAAATACTTTGTTCCTGTCTCTGCCTGCACGCATACAGACTAGTTGTATCTCTGGCATCTGGGTCCTTGCCATAAACCGTGATAGGATTAGGGCTACGATGCTCTGAATCATTTTATATTGAGATGAATTAAGCATAATGTAACGTGAGATATTATGAAAGTTTATTGAAAGCAGCTGCCTGAAGCTTGTGCAGCTTGATTTATTTTCTTGTTCTCGTCTTAATTGTATCAGCAGTTGGACCTCCGGGTTGCACACTCTGATTAGGAATGCAATATGCTTGTGCTGCACAGCTGTTGCAGAATACGTGGATGTACAGCTATACTGACTGTGACTCGGTGGACGCTGAGGCCTGTTCTTTCTGTTCCTGGTTAAAGGGTAGTAGCTCTCCTTTGGAAGGGAGGCCGATGCTAAAGCACGCAGCTTCTCTGTTTAGCATTAGCATTCTTCGCCCCTTTCTGCCGTTGCTTTAGGGACTCCTGCGCCTGCTTGGAATTCCAGTCGTGATGGAACGAGCAGTCGCTCTCGTCTTTCAGCTTTCCCGCAGGTTGGGCCAGTCTGAACTGTCACGCCACCCGTCACTGTCCATTCGCGGTCAGCCTGAAATCCATTCTTTGATTGTATCTGCATTCTTACAGCTGTGGATTGAGTGATGGCGTTTCGTTAATGTCCTGTCTCTGGTCCACGTCTTCACCTTGTGGTACACTTTCAGGTTTTCCTGAAGCTTCCTTGTAAGGACAGTGCAGGAGATGTTGTCAGACCAGGGGAATGTGGATTTTGTGAGGAATTCAGACATAGGCAATCTTTCAGCACCTCAGCCCACCAAACCTGCACTGATGTCAGGTGCATTTTGTCATTCCTGTCTTCACCCAGACAGATGTTGGCATGAAGAATTGTTATTCTTATATGACATGTGTTCTTTGTGGTTCCTGTTCAAGGCTCTGTTTACCTGCTTCTATTTTTGGAGGGAGGAGATGAGCCTCGCCGAGAGAGGAGAATGCAAGGCAAGGGTGGCTTCCCTTGAGGATCGAATGTATTAATGCCCCCCCTCCCCCCAGATTCTGTCCCTTCAGCTGCTATGCTTGGGAGCCAGGAGAGGGCGTCCCACTGGGTAATTACTTCCCAGGGGAGGAGAGTGCTGAAATCCTTTGTGACAATGTGTGGCTTGATGCAAGTTGAAATACATTTGGCTTAAATGCATATGTCATCACTTGGACAGTGTGAACTGCGTTGATCAGCTTTCCATGATAACGGGACCCCTATCTCTCAGCATAAGCTTTTGCCAAAGGTATTCCCAGCAGCAAGACCTCGTATTCAACAGGCAACAGAAAGTAGCAGTAGTGCGGGCGATTATGACAAATTAATTTATATGGTGTCTATTTAAATGATACAAAAACGTGTATGAAGTTCCTGGAGTCAGAGCTGCTTAGTCATGGAAGCCATCAAGCGGTTGCACCTTGGGGCTTGGCAGTGGGGCTGGCATATATCAGTGAAGCCTCGCAGATCACTGTTAGCCCTTTGAAATGACTGGTTTAAGTAAACTGCAGGTGAGTTGCTGCTCTCATTGATCACTTCCATGTAGTTGGGGGTCTGATGGGAAAAAAAGTGGTAAAATGGTAACGTGTTTCCTGTGGCGGAGGCTGAACGGGTGGTTTATGTTAGTGTTCTGTCACTTAACTGATATCTGTGTTCCTAACTGTGTTTTTTTTGACACTGCATTTTTTTATGTGGACCTCTCAGATGGGATGGGTTTGCTGTAAGCCAGTTTGCACTGGCCTCGGTTCGGCCCGGTTTACTGTCTTCCACTGGAGTTTCGGCACCCTGAACTCTAAGTAGCTCTCGGCTCAGTGTGGGGACCCTGTATCATCACACCTGAAGTGCAGTGCTGGTTGTTCAGAGTCCCCACTGCTGCTGCAGTGAGTGATAACTGGGCTGGTGCATATGGGTGAGGGGTGCAGCGCATCACAGATGGGACAGCGTGACCCGTCGGCTTCGGCTGATGGCTTTGGGGTTCAGACTCTGTTCAGCTGGCTCTGTGTATCCCATGGGAAAGCAGGTGCCTCCACAGAAACTTTAATCTAGTCGTGATGTTAAAAGGGGAAAATGCAGGAGGATATCGAGAGATCCTGCAACTTCCTCTGTCAACCCTAAACCATAGTAACTTTGAAAGTTAGTTACTGAGTGATCAGCAGTAGTCTCATGGGTCTCTTGGTAAAGTGTTGGAAAGTGCTAAAAATGGCTGCCAGGCACTGAGGGAATGTAGCCATATGTGGTGGTGAACACTAAAAGAGCCCTTTTGCTTCTCTTCCTCTTGACCTTTTCTCTCCTCCCTCAGCAGGCCGAGGAGCCCTGCATGACATGCACTTCAAGCATCTTGTTCTCTCTCTTTCTCTCGCCCCCTAGGTATGAACTGCGCATTCGCTATTTGCCAAAAGGCTTCCTGAACCAGTTCATCGAAGACAAACCAACCCTAAACTACTTCTACCATCAGGTGAGTTTGCTGGCACAGACTGGGTCATCTGAGGCCCCCTGGATCTCCGGGATCAGGTGTTATGGAACAGCGTGTTTGGGGAGCAGTTTTAGTAGGTCAGTCGTTCCATTTGGGCATCCGCCTCTGAGGCTCCCCGAAGTTCTCCACTGAAGGGAAGAGGGACATGTCTAGCTACTGCTAGTTTTGCTCGATTTATGTCACATTTGTTTTTAGATTGATTTTATAAATTTTTCTGAGGGTTAGGGTTAGAGATGGGGATGGGCTAGAACTCTGGATGGTTAGAAAGATCTTAGCTTGGGCTAGAGCACCGGCTTTGAGTGCCAGGCGGAAGACTGCCTCTCTTGTGCTGAGAGGAGCCAGGGTTTTGGCGCCTCCACAACGCTGCTCTGATGCTGCCTCTGAGGAGACCTTTAAGGGAGACGGCTCTCCTTTCTGCTGTCCGGGGGTAGCGCCGTGCCTGTTTCATTGAAGCGGAGCCAGAGCGTCTCCGTGAAACACACAGCCTGTGCTCGAAGTGCGTGGTGAGTGGCACATGGAGACGAGTGGCGGTATTTACCCACTTTCAGGGTAGCGCCCCTGCTCTCCGCCTCCTCCCGTTGGCTCTGCACATCCACGTGCTGCTCCTCTTTCTGCTCGCTGCCTTACCGCCCACCTCCTGACAAGACCTCCTACTCCTTCCCTCGTCCCAGAGCCGTCTTTCATCCCCGGGAGCCCGGGTGGCTCTTGAGACATGGAGGCTCATCGTAAACGTAGCCGAGATGTGCCAGTAGCGAGGAGTGTGACATATAGCTGTAGGAGTGCTAATGAGGTTCTGCCGTATTTACTTTAACATCTTGGCACTTGACGTGTAATGAGCATCTGATCTTGTTTTGCAGGTAAAAAATGACTATATGTTGGAAATAGCAGACGAGGTCGATCAGGATATTGCACTTAAATTGGGCTGCCTTGAGATCCGGTGAGTCTGAAGCATAAAACCATGAATTTCCCCTCACATATGCAAGAGCTCTAACCTTGCAAAATAGTCATTGTCCTGTGGTGATCCTTTCATTTTCTGCACATGCAGATGCCATTTGACATGTCCTCTAGTTTCTGTTGGGAAAAGCCTGAGTATGTGTGTTGCTGAAGCGAAGCTAAGATGAACAGATGAAGTTCTGTAAAATATTTGTCATTCAATGCTTACAGTATTGACCTTGATATGCTATTGTTGGGAATGTATGTAGCTTTGTTTTTACTAGTAGTATTTTCACAGTGATGTTTTTTCCTCCCCAACAGGAGGTTTTTCAGGGAGATGAGAGGGAACGCTCTGGATAAAAAGTCAAACTATGAGTTATTAGAGTAAGTGACCCTAATACCTTCTTCCTTTAAAATGCATGACACATATTCAGCATAAGTGACATGCCTGCTTAGTAAAGGTAGATGCCTTCAGGTCTGTGTGAGCAAACCACTGCTCTGATGGCACCTGTGTAATGGCAGCGATTAGCAGGTCGCGTTGCGATGTGCGCTTGTTGGCGGGGGCGACTTGGGTACATATTTTGGGGGTTTGCAGCCACTTATTCTGAGTGTGTTTCTGTTAACATCGCTGCTTAGCTTCTATAGTCCCTCAGTGCAGTAGCTTTCTGTTCTTAATTTGAATTCTATATGCAGCACATGGATGCTGAAATGTGCGCACACTAGCTTTTGGTCATTATCTATGTGTCCAGGCATCACTGCACAGCATTTAGAGGATCGGACTTCTGCCTCGAGGGAAATTAATATCCTCGGTACTGAGAACCTGCAGACTTGCAGTTGAATTCTTCTGTGAAATCTGCAGCATGAGTACAAAATACTACATGCATTCTGATATATGTAGGTCGTCAGCTCAGGGGTTAATCTCAATAGAAACCCTGTTCTCTTTGATTGTATACGAATGTGGGCAGCTGTACAGCAACGGGCACCTCTAGGAGATATGTGCTAAATATATCCTTTATTCTAGTGAGCTCATATCTGTCATCAGAGCTGACATCATTCTGTAGGGACTCGGCTGTAGGTGAAACTGGGACACACAAATCCAGTGCGTCGGTGTTGGTTCCTGCACCCACTTGCTTTTTTAAAGTCTTAGCTGAAGATGTTTCAGCGCAGACATTACCTTTAAATCTTTTGTGTTTGTCCTCATGGGCAGAGTTAAGAAAAATGAAATGATTTGGGGTGCAGAAGTGCATCTGAGTTATTACTATGGAATCGCTCGCCAGAAAACAATAGCTAGTTTGAGAACAGAACCCTTCCAGTTACAAACAGGATTGGAACCGTCTTCCTGGCAGCTGTCTTACTTTAGGGCTTGAGCCAATAAAAACAGCCATACTGGTACTTTAAGGCAGCGACTTGTGTGTCGAATTTGCCCTTTTATTCCTACGTAGTGAAATACACTTTACATGTCACGGTGGAGCCTGCAGGATTGTCTAAACTGTGACTTAGCATAGCTTAGCCATTCACCTTGGCCTGCATCCCCTCCACGTGCTAAATACACACAGCTGTATGAGATGAGGCTGCACATGACCTGCATTCTGTCACACTGGAGCCCCATGGCCTCATTCTCTGGCATCTGCACGATAGAGCGGCACCCAGGCTTTGGAAAAGCTCATGGTTGTTTCCCGGACAATCACTCTTCCACAAGGCCACTGAGCAGGGACATCGATGATGCTCATTCCTGTCTCATGTACGGTCCAATGAGAGAGTCTGTCCTGCGTGCGGCCCTGCTGACAGGCCGAATCTCACTTTGGGGGTATTGCAAATTAGCAAGTGCTCACAGCAAGTGAGGTTATAAAAATCACCTGACCTGTTTGTTTTGTCTTATGTCGGTTTCAGTGGCATGTTGACTGAAGATGTATTTTTCCCCTTGTGTTGCCTGACTTGCAGAGGTGGAAAGTTCAGGTTCAGAAAATACAAATCCAGACCAAGATTTTCTTTGAATATAAAGAATCCCATTCACAGAGTACTCAACTGGTTGGTTGAAACTAAATCTTGGTCTGGATTTGTACTTTCTGGACCTGAACTTTCCACCTCTTCCAACTTGAATGATCATTCACTGGACAGTGCTGCTGTTGGTATGGACTATTTTGTAGCTTGTTCTTATCATTTTGCTTTCTGTTGTCTCAAACGGTCCTGTTCTGTTATTGGCATCTAGATGATGCCGTTCCCTGCCGCATTTAACAGATGAGATTTAGCTGCGTTGCTATCAGCTATCCATGGCTGCAAGATGTGCATAAAGCGAAGGGCCTTTCCTTCAGAGGAGGCCCCAGCAGCGGATCGAGGCCCGTCTCATTTCCGGCCCCGCTGAGATCAGATGGGTCTCTGTGGGGCGTCAGCGCTATTAACCGGCATCCTGTGTTTGCATCGGAGTTTTCATTCCAGCCGATCCCATCGCGCACGGATCGTCGTCGCTGGCTCGCTGAGCTTCAAAAGACCGCTGAGCGTTTCCTTCAGATAAAACCTTTGATGGCCGCCGGCAAACGGAATCCTCCCTTAAGAGTTTGGCAGGGAGATGAAAGCCAGCGGGCGCTATGGAGAGCGTTTCCGAAAGCGCGGCACAGAGGCGCTCCCTTTAAGTGCACGTGCCCCTCTGCGTGCCTAATGCCCTGCTTTTCCTCTCTCCCCAGGAAAGATGTGGGGTTGAGAAGATTCTTTCCCAAGAGTCTGCTGGACTCCGTTAAGGTGAGCCATGTCCGTATGCCCTCCGCTCCACCTTCACCCTGGCAGGCGGGCAGGCGGAGCCTCACCTCCGGAGCCTTCTCTGCACTGCGCGCCCCTCTGCTCGGCTTCTCACCGGGCTCTGGAGAATACGCGGCCCAGTTCCGCCTCCCGCACACGCCTCAACCGGCCAGGACTGCAGCCCCACCCCCTCCCCCCGGAACAATGGCCGCTCATTCGTCATTGGGGCGCTCCCCCCAACCCTCAAACATTTCACTTCCGTTCAAAGCACATGATGCCAATTTAGCCAAAACAGCAGCCTTTTGAATGGATGCAGATTCGCTGGGATTTACAGCAGTGACATGAATATGCATGCCAGCGCTCGTTTTATCTATCTATCTATTTTTTTTTTTTTTATTATAATTTTTTTTTACAAGGTCTGCTGGATTTATGCACGGAAACGGCGGGTGGCCCCCCTGCAACGGCGGGGAGGCTGATAGATTTACGGCACGCGCCTGGCTGCTTTGTTTGGTGCTGGCAGCTGGGTGTGAAAGCAGACCCCCGTGACCCTGGGTGCCCACGGGTGATCCAGAGGGGACAGATGCTCGGGCCAGGGTGGTGCGAGGCGGCCCAGCCCCCTCCCTCCCACGTTATCATTAACCCCCCGTGGGACTACAGAGGGTGGCCGGAGGGGGTGTGTAATGGGGGTTCCCCTTACAGGGCGTCCCCGTCTGTCACGCAGGCCATCTGCGGCAGGCGAGCACAGACTGCGCTGTGTGTGACAGCCACCTGACCTCATATCTCTGGCTACACATGGGGTCTACATCCCCCTTATTCACATCGCGACGTCGATACTGGCATTATTAATATAATCAGATATGATGCAGGAAAACACTGTTTATAAATGATGACCCCCAGCCCCCTTCAGCTGTCTTTTCACTCCATTCTTGACGTGACAGATGGCCCTGGCTGTAATATAACTCAATCAAATCATAATCAGATTGATGCATTAATCATTTTTATTGCCCAGATTTGCATAATTAAATCGCGGATTCATACCCAAAAGGACACATTCACACGTGCTTGATCATTCTTAAGAAAACTTCTGTGAAATCTGTAAAATATGTCCCGTCCCCCCCAGTAGAAATTTACTGTACTGTATTGCGAGCCAGAGCTGGGGCCATGGTGGGGGTCGCGGTCCTTAATTGCCGGCTCCCATGTGACTGGAGTAGATACCGGCAAGCTTCCTTTCAGGATGGGTGGATGGCATGAGATTTGAGGAATAAGCCCGTGTGCGTCTCTTTCTACCGTCCTGATCTGGGATGTACTGCTTTTGTCAAAATGACTATAAGGGCGTCAGGGTTGCTGCCGAAGCCACGGTGAGGTTGTGCTTGAATTGAATTGGTGAAGATAATGGAATTTCATTTATTTAGTTTTTTTTTGTGATTTTGCAGTTCATGCAGAGGCTTACTCATGCAGGACTATTTACCGTGTGTAAAGCTTAGGTGCAATTGAACATGCTCTACTTCTGAAGACTTACAGTAAATTGGTTAATTAATCAGTGAATAAAGTAGGTGTGAGGGTCCTTTTACGCTGCATATCTGTGACACCTTAATGGATGGATTGTCCTTTGTGTGCAGTCAGGCTGCCTCTTCCCCCTCCACAGAGCCGGTGCGTGCACCTCAGCCGCCTGACTCACGCCGGTGTTTCTCCCCACATCTGCAGGCGAAAACGCTGCGGAAGCTCATCCAGCAGACCTTCAAGCAGTTCGCCAACCTGAACGACGAGCAGAGTGTCCTCAAGTTCTTCGAGGTCCTGACACCGGTCTACAGATTCGATAAGGAGTGCTTTAAGTGCGCCCTAGGGGTAGGTGGTCCCAGTGCCTCGCACGGGGCTCGCTGAATTCTGACCGCATCATTTTCACAGGAATGATAGTAATTCCAGACCAGTCGTCGTCTGGCGGGGTTTGGTCTGCTTGGGGGATTGTTTAACAGTGACCCCTGCTGGACATCAGCTGTAAATATTGTCATTTCTTTTTCCTACGTTCAGGTTCTGTGTTCTGATTAGCGTTGTAGCACAGACTCTGTAGATCTCGCAGCTGCTCTTGACACGCACGGTCTCTGTAAAGTCAGTTGTATACATCTCCAAAGCTTCCTTTCCCTGAGTTCTGTTCTCAGTCTTATCGTTACCGTAAATGTATGTCTGAACCACTCAGAGGAGTGTGAATGTCATGCTTCTGCCCGTTCAGCTGAGCTGGGTCATCTCTGTGGAGCTGGCCATCGGTCCAGAGGAGGGAATCAGCTACCTGACCGACAAAGGCTCCACGGTGAGTAAGGGCACGCCCCCACTTTCACCACCTCAGCGTCCGTCACTCTGTGTCCGCTTGTTGGGCTAGGAGGACGGGCTTCATCGGTATTCACGGCTTAGCTGTGATAGAAGTAGGCGCCTAGTCCCTTTAATGACTGCCTGCCTGTCTGTCAGGATATTCAGGGAACTCGCTGCAATTACGATATCATTAAAGGCGAGAGGTTGTGTTTCAACAGTGATAGAGCAGTCAGAGCGCTGTCACTGCTGTGGACCCCTCAATAAGCATTGGATTAACGGGCTCCGGTTAGCTTATGTCAGGCATCGATCCTGTGCCTCCGCAGCGCCTCCTGGTGGCAGGGCCCCGCGTTTTCACCACCAATCGGCATTTCAAAGCAGGCTCTAAACTATTTATATGGCGCTGTCCTCCGGGCTTCATATAATGAGGCGGGATGAATATTCACTTCACAGGGCACAAGTGTATTAAGGAGGGGAATGCTGAGTTACCCCGCAGAGTTCTCTCATAACATTTTCTGGGTGTTGTGTTGTGCGCAGGGCAAAGTCTGTTTCTGAAGGGAAAAGCCCTCCACTAGTCTCCATGTAAATGAACAGAAAAATCTCTGTATTAGTGCCGTTATGTGTGAAATGAGACGGGCTAGTTGCAGGGTTCTGTGCTCACCAGTTTTTAACTTCATATGATGTAATGAGAGCTTAAGGGACATTTTAGATGTGTGTTTTTCTTACTGGCCTGCTCAGAAACAATACATTTGAGTTTGAATGCATTTTGAAAGAGTAGCCTGCAGTTGTTGTTTTTGTTGTCGTCAGCTCGTAATTTTTGTTTGAAATCGCCCGGCTGTTGGATTTAAGAGCACCCTGCCTGTTTTTCGCTGAGCTTTCAGAGCAGTGTTTGCCATTTTCTGAGGACACTGGGCTTCACATCAGCGCTCACTATCTCTCTCTCCTCTCCTCTCCTCTCCCCATCAGCCGACCCATCTGGCCAACTTCAACCAGGTGCAGACCATCCAGTACTCCAGCACAGAGGACAAGGAGCGCAAGGGGATGCTGCAGCTGAACGTGGCGGGAGCTTCGGAGGTGCGGGCTACCCCGCGGGGCGGCGGGGGGGGCGGGGGGTGGAGAGGTCGGCTCATGGAGACGGGGGCACACCTGAGGCAGACCCAGAGTGCGGAGGCAGGTGGCTAATTACAGCAGCTGTGGAGCTCCGCAGTGCTGATGGCCCCCGCCTCTCTCCGCTAACGGGCTGTCGGCTCGCTCACATTCTGCCTCCTCTCTACCTCCGGTTCATTCGTACGCATTTCTGTCTGGAACACGCTCCTCCAGGGGCTGCTGCAGCGATACCTTCATGTCTCCATGTGTACTTCAGAAGGCGCCTTGATTGCACCTAGGAAACACCAGCTCTCAGATGTTTTATGCAGAATAGTTTAGCTAGTACAAGTGTTTTTCTCATATGAAGACTTGAAACTTGACTTGCTGGAGATTTGGTTGTTGGAGTAAGGTCTGCATCGATAGTGTTTACATACTCACTTCGGTCAGACTCAAACCTCTCCTTCATGCCAGGGATTGTGTGTATGTGTGTGTGTGTTTGAGAGTCAGTGTTTTTGTGTTCATAAGTGTGTCTGCCTGTGCGTCAGTAAAGACGGGGTTTGTGTGCGTGCATGTGTGCGTAGCCCCACTGGGAGGGGACAGCCGTCTGATTCACAGTCTCCCTCTGCTGATAAAGCCTCTTTGTCACTCCCCTGTTTTGCAGCCTCTCACAGTGACGACTCCGTCCCTGAACACAGCGGAGAACATGGCGGATCTCATAGACGGCTACTGCCGTCTGGTCAACGGGAGCTCCCAGTCCTTCATCGTTCGGCCGCAGAAAGGTAGGCATGTCCCCTCTGTGGGCTCACTTCCAGCCCCCTCCTGGCCTGGGGGCAGGAACTTGTTGGCGATCTGTTTAAAATTCATGAATGGTGCTGTTTCTGGATGCTGGGCGGTTGCCCGTCCCAGTGAGGCGAGGGAACAACTGTTAGCATTTTTTTTGGCATTCAAACAATACTATATATGCACATAAACCACTAATCAGATGATGTGGAAAGACTATTTGTAATATTCTGAAGGTATATTTTATTATGTTTCTGTCAAAGTTTTCGTTCATGCATTTACATAACAGGGCTAAGTGTGCTGCAGTTAGCTTAGCTTGGTTGCCTTATACTGTAAATAAGCAGTAATGCGATGGTCCGTTTTGCATGTGGTCGTGCGATGCTGCAGAGCATCTGGACCGGGGGGGGAGGCGGGAGCCACACATAGAACTACTGTCTGCAGGCAGTGCAGGGATGTTTGAGCAGCCTGGAATGTGCCCCCCTCCCCCCACTGACTCACTTTGAGGCAATTAATGAATCTTAACTGAACCCGAACTCAGTAATGGAAGAGAATTGATTATTATGCATTAAATAGTGTGGGAGGGGTGGTTTTAGGGGAAGCGTTTAATTTGTTTTCACACCCCTAAAGGTTAATTTTGCTTTAAGACAGTGCTTCTGGAGACATTTCTCAAAGTACATTCCCACAATTATCAGAATATGATTCCCGCTATCAGAAACGGCAAGTATAGGTTCAGGCGCATAGAGGTCAGTTTCTCATGTGCCACAGTAAGAAAAGGTGTTCCCTGTAATATCACCGCCGTATTTCTGCTGACATATTCTTCTCTGGCTCTCTGTCCACAGAGGGGGAGAGAGCCTTACCGTCAATCCCAAAGTAAGTTCTTCACAAATTGTCACTGTACTAAATGCAGTCTCTGAAGTCTGTTCAGCAGTCCTTCAAATAGCCAGGCCCGTTAATAATAGACTGTAAATAATGAAGTCATTTGCTCGTCTCAGCTGCTGGGCGAACCCCATTTAGCTTATGTTCAGGATTTGCTTTTGTTCAAAATATCCTGCTACATAAGGGGAGGTCTAAAACTGTAATGCACATGTGTTGCTCTCCTTGAAAACAGACTGCATGGTGTAAACGAATAAACGGATGTTGGAAAAACAACTAGAAAAATCCAGAGGTGTTTGGCTCCACTGTGGACCAGCAAGGGTCTCAAAGCAGTGCATGCTGGGAAGTACAGAAACACTGTGCTTGCCATACGTCACAGTATGGCTCTTCTAGGATGCAATAGCTAGACTTAAGGAGAATTCTTTATAATTTGCTTATTAACTAAACCCTCAGTTTTTTTTTTTTACCGTTTTTTCTTTAACATCTCCAGTTTTCCAGCATGGCCTCCGATCCCCCGCTAAAGTGTGATTTAATGTTCTCTCCTCTCCAAAACTGCACCTTTCTGGCACCAACTGCTCTCACAGCTTTGTTCAAATAAGGAGAAGTGTCCTGACCCCCTTCCCCCCCTTGGCTTTCACGTTCTGTTTAAAAGCCCCCCTCACTCTCCTCTCTGATTTTCTTTTTTTATGGTGCATTGGTGAGGAATTTCTCTGTGCGCTGCAGTGTGAGCGACTCTCTCCTCCGCCTCACCCAGCTGTCTCCGACACCTCCCCCTCCCCTCGTCATAACGATGATCCGACCGCCTCCCCACCGCCCTGGCCAGCGACGTGATTGACATGCAGACAACAGAAAAGATCGGAGCCAAGTCGGGCTATCGATGGGATTCATCTTCTCTAACCTCTGTTCTTCCAGGCTCGCCAATAATGAGAAGCGACTGGAAGGGATTCGGACAGGCGTCCGTGCCATCTCCGTTTCCGGTAAGCACTCCCGAGCCGAGCCCTCCTGCTTTCCGGGGGGGGCCGCGATTTTGCGGGGGCTGAGCGTGCTGACCTGCCAGCCCTTTACCGTACGATGTAAATGCCTCATCTCCTCATTGCGGAAACTGCTGCCTGCTCCGTCGACATGATTCTCTGCTCAGGGCTCCCTTTTCCCTGAGGTTGAGACCCTTGTTCTTCTGTTGACACTTTTTGTGGGACTTTCTGCTGAATAACAGTGAGGCTCCACTCGCCTGTGATGACTCTCCGCCTGTGATAGCACACCATGTTCCCGCATCAGCCCTGATGCACCAGGCCACGCATCACTCGTTCTGTGGTTATATTACTGTTTGAGATGAGCCGTGTTTTTTTCCCGTTCCTTATGATTAACAGGGTCTCCATCTGAAATGTCTGGACCTCACAAGGCTCTGTTGGCCTGGGTATTCCCTCTCAGTTCCCTGTTATGTTACTTCATAGTGTCTCTCTTTATTGTCTATATATAGGAGATGGCAGTTTGTATTCGGCAGATCAGATGCCCCCATTTTGTTATTTTTAGATCCAAGCACTGAAGTTCAATCAGGTACAACTACGGACGTTTGTGACAACGCAGTGCAGTGTCTCTTATTAGCCAATCGCATCATTCTTTTTCTTTTTACAGTTCGCAGTTTTTCCCGCCCTCCCCCCCCCCCCCCCCCCCCCCCCCCCCCCCCCCCCCCCCCCCCCCCCCCCCCCCCC
>JAODLC010000050.1:9950257-9969419 GCA_026781145.1 Hippopotamyrus pictus
CCCGCTGAGAGGCCCCCCCCATCTCACTTATGCTGTGTCTTCCTCCTGTGCTATGCAGAGTCCCCCCCAACACAGAGAGACCCTCTAGAGTTCACGGCTCTTTTTCAGTTTCCCAGTGTCTGTTCTGGCGTGCAGGCCTGTGCGCGCTTGTGTGTCGCTGGACGTCTCTGTCCTGCTGATGCACGATGAGGCTCTTTTCAAAACAGACCAATAAATCACCGTGGTAGTGCACTGAACTCAGGACCAGTCACTCCAGCAAAGAAAGGAAGTGAATTGATGGGAACCATGTGAAACTGGCCCGCAAGCTGGACGCGGGAGGAATTTAGCTGCGACGTGGAAATAAACGCTTTTCCTACTGAGAATAATATTTTGAGAACCGCGAGTACTTTGTCAAAAGCAGTGAAAGGTTTACATCGAGCCACTTTTTCCAAAAAAAACCTGAGAGTTCTGACAGAAAATGAGGGACATCCTTAATGTCATGAACTGACACTTTAATGAAACTGAAGACATGAGTCATCGCGTGGCAGGGTTCCTAATATTTTAATTTCTTAAATGAGAAGCTGCTTTGATTTGATAGAGAAAAGCCTCTGTTTTCTAAGGGCAGTCCTGTGGAAAGATGGAGAAAAGCCATTTTGGATATAATCAGCGCTAGTGTTTGGAGGAACATTCACTAGTGACTGTCTAAATCTAGCGGTCCTGATATGTGGAGGTCTGGCTTTGCTGAAAGCATTTCTTAAGCTCTGTGACGCCAGCGCAACATATGTGGAAGGAAGCAGCTCTCTGTGGAAGCTGTCACTGTCTCAGTAAGTTACGGAGGTGTCTTCTCTGGCCTCATCGCTTCTCAGTTTGCGGGACGACTAGGGCGATCTTGCCTTCTCGGTTATTAATCTCATAGTGGTCACACAGCTGTGTAGCTGACATTTGTGTGCCCAAAGGTGTAGCATTGGCTCGTATGTGGGTTTGTTCTCGGTGCTGTTCAAATACAAGGGCTGTGATTAAGAACGAGGATTAAGTTACTGTTTAACACCTTCTGTGTGTGCGCAAGATTTAACCATTAAAGCTGACCTGCTATTTAGTTGGAGGTTGACGTAGGAGAATGAGCGGGGAAACTGCAGGCTTTGTAGATGTGACGTGGGAGCGAGTGAGCGAACGGCAGGGGGTGGGGGGGTGGAGAGGCGGTCCATATAAGCCTCGTCCTCCAGCTAGAAGCGGGGGCTTGCAGTCGACTCGTCTCACGCTGCTGATGGAATTAGTTACCGCAGCCTTCACTGTGCAGTGCCAGCTAAGGGCTACCAGGATGCAGGTCTTCAAGTCCTGCTTTGGGAAGCGGGTACGGAGGAGGGGTTTGGGCCGTGGGGGGGGGTTACTTATTTATAAACACAGGCTGCTTGGGCGTCTCGCTGAGCCGAGCGATCGGTGCGTAGGGGCTGCGTCTCCCTGCTGAGCCCCAGCGAGCCGCTGGCTTGAGAGATTCGGGACTTTTGTGATGAAGCAGATTCCAGACGTGTGCCCGGACATGTTCTTTTCGGTTTGCTGCTGGAGAAGGGGGAGGGTTCTGCTTCTGCTTCTGCCCGGCGATGGCTGGCATCCGGCCCGAGCGATGGGCGCGAGGGCATGGCCCAGCATGCTGCCTCCTTTCCGGCATGCCGTCTTGCTCCGTTTGCTCTGTGCTTGCCAGCTAATGGCCCCTCTCCTCTTCCCGCCAGAAGCCAGAGTCCAGGAACTCCAGGGGCAGCATCGAGCGCGAGGAGGGTGGTCTTCAGGGCCCGGTGAGTGTCTCACGCCCGCCATGGGCTCGGGAACCTCTCTGCCGTCAGTCTGTCATCGTTCGCATTCTCCCTCTCCTGTCTCGCACGCACACACGTGAACACATCAGCACGTGTTAGCACGGTGTGTTGCCACGCTGGCTCAAAGCAGGACGAGGGGGGGCAGCAGGTTCGGACACCTCACTTCTGTGATGATAAACATCACTCCTGACTGCTGGGCTGTTCTCTATCATCTTTGTGACGATTCTGCTGATCGGTCACATTGATTTATTTTTATTCAGTAAAACTTGCCTGGAAACTAGAAAGATGAACTTGATTAAATGGGCTATTAATGAAAGTCTGATCTACTGGAATCAGCTCTCCAGTTCTTCCTGGGATGACAGAACGAAATACAATCTGTTTTTTTTCTTTTTTTAAATCCGTATTAAACTCTGGGTTGAGTGTTTCTTAGAAACAGAAGATGATTCAAAATTCTGATGTGCAGTGTAAGCTGCCAGTCTGTGAATGCTCCCCCCCAGCCAGCGGCCACGTTTTCCGATTCCGGAATTCAGGCTTGGACACCAAGGTGTTTATGGGAGCCTGCTTCAGGATTCCTGGGAAAAGTTGACCTGAAGGGAATTAAATCCGCTGCTAAGGAAATTTTAATGGCCCATTCTGAATGTTTGATTTGTCCTGAGTTAAGCTGTGCACAGATATGTCACAGCTAGCTGATTGTTTGTGTGCTTCCAACAGGCGGGGAACCAGCACATATACCAACCCGTAGGCAAACCAGGTAAGGCTGTTCCGGGTCTTGTATGGGTCAGTTCCTTTTGGTGGTTGTTCTGACAACTGTGACAGATAGATGGCGCCGGGTGTTCCCTCTGCTCCAGGCCCGCAATCTGCATTTCAGCATTTGCATTCAGTTATCTGTGTTTACTGGGAGCCTCCGTGTTTGCTCCCCATTGATAGTTTCCTTGTCGTTCTGCCATGCAGAGCATGCAGCTCCCCCAAAGAAACCCCCCCGCCCGGGAGCACCGAGCCACCTGGGTAGCGTGGCCAGCCTGAACCCCGTGGACAGCTACAACGAAGGAGTCAAGGTAGAGGTCCCTCCGCAGCAGCGCCCCTTCAGGCCGGTCTGAGAATGACAGATTCATGTCACACTGTTAACATGGCAACTTAGATTTCACTGCTATAAGTGCTTGCCTGCATGTGGGTTCGCAGTTTCTTCCCCTTAGCCTTCTTTGCAAAGTTCCTTAAAATGTTCCCTTGGAGTTACGGCTCATTCCGCGCGTTAGACTTGTTCCCGCAGGCTCCGGAGCCAGGGAAACCCTCACGCCGGTGCCTGTGACCCGTTTACCAGTAGCCCTGCTAGGCTAGAGCAAGCCCAGCCCTAGAGCCGCTCCCAGCCCTACTAGCAGGATGTGCAGGTCCCAGAGGAGAAGGCAGGCCCCTTTCCTGGGAAATTATTCATTTGACACAGAGGAGGAAGGCCCACGGGGCAGCTGGGAACCATTACCCCGCCACAGGCCTCAGTGGTCAGGACCCCAGTCCCCCAGGGACGCGCTCTCATCAGGAGATTTCAGCAAGCAGCGAAGTCATAGTCCCAGCTGACCAGTGGGAGCCAAGTTAAACTTCAGTGTAGTGTGGGGTCTCGCAAGATGTCCTTTTTAAGCACTGAATGAGGCCCCAGCAAGATATGAAGACAGCATGAGACGATGTCGTGTGTTATTCTGAAGCAGAGCTTCCTACAAAAGGCACTGGTGATGGTGTGTAAGCAGTCCGCTTAGGTACATAATGCAGTTTGCTGTACTTTTATCTAATCTCAGACGTCATCATTTTTGGACAACATACATAACGATAGAAGGCGCAAGTGAGCGCGCACACACTGCGTCGATTGTGCGGAGCTCACAGTGGAATTTGTTAGCTGCTCGTATCGGGCAGCAGGCTGGGTTGCCTCAGCTCCAAACCAGTGCATGAGTTCTGCCTGCTCTTACTGCAGATGCATGTGTGTGTTTTTGTGCTTGTGCCTTTATTAATTGTTTCTCCTTCTTCTGTTCCCGTGCACCCTCTGTGTTCCCCTCTTTTTTTGCCTCTGCCTCACTGTTGTTGAAACTTAGCCTTGGCGGGTAAGAACTCCATGTTTGTGTCAGTCTGTCTGGGCCCCGGGGCCACCTCAAGCCCCCGCCATTGGGGCTCTGTGTCGTAGCTCTAGCCTGGGCTGCCCTTTGCCCAGCACTATGCTCCGTACCCCCTAGTCTTTTTCTTGTTTAATGAATCATGCAGCATTAAATTAAGTCTCTGTACAAGAGGGGCAGCTGTAGCTGGTATCCCCCCACCCCAGAGAGGGCTGTAGTGTCCCCCTTACTAACCCTAGTGCCTCACCTCTGTCGTCTTCTCCCTGGGCTGTGGTGGTCCCTGTTTGTGTGCGGACGTGACCCTCAGAGAGCCGTGTGAGACTGTCAGGCCCACGCAACCTACTCCACACCGCTGAACACAACTCTCTGACGACTCATGTTTGCACCCTTTGTCGGAGTCTTGCGTTTTTAAGTTGTGATTTCAACAACACAAAAATGCAAGGTGAAGATGAATCATCTCTGTAGTTTAGAAGTAATTATATTAATTTATTAATGCATTAGAAAGACATGAAAAATTCTGTCCTATCTTTTATAACTTCCTGAGATACCAACATTTTTGCAAATGGTGGAGACTGATTCTCCCAGAATCTCTGTGGTTCAGAAAAGTCACTGTTTACTTCTGGAAACTGGTAATTTCAACATACTGAACGTTTTAGTAAAATCCATAAGTGTAGTATTTTTGGTCTTGCAGTTTGGGCCTGATCTAAATTTTACTTTTTGCGACATCTAGTGGTAGATAAAATAAATTGCAAGCCCTCACACTGCAGAACGTAAACAACCTTCTGCAATGTTTGGCATGACTGCTGGTACTCAGATTTCAGCTGTTCCTTCTCTGCTTCTCTGAATGATACCTGAAATCATGGCCAGCTTCAGGATTTTACGCAATAATGTGCCACAAATTATAAACATCATCGTAAGCCTGGAGAACGGCGAACCTCATTCACGGTGCTGACAGGTGTCCGTGTCCTTCTGCACAGATCCAGCCCCAGGAGATCAGTCCTCCACCCACGGCTAACCTAGACCGCTCCAACGATAAGGTGTATGAGAATGTCACGGGATTGGTGAAAGCAGTCATCGAGATGTCCAGCAAAATCCAACCCGCTCCTCCGGAAGAGTATGTGCCTATGGTGAAGGTACGAGGACAAATATCGACCGACTTTTCCCATCAGCACATCAGCGCCGTGCTGGAGAGACGCGTGAGTCACTGTGCTGTCTGTGCAGGAGGTGGGATTGGCACTGAGGACGCTGCTGGCCACTGTGGATGAGACCATACCCATACTCCCAGCCAGCACGCACAGAGAGGTGAGCACAGTGGCGAAATTTCCACATGGAAATTTCTGCCCAACAACTGATCTCAGGTCAGTTTTATGGCGGATGACGTTCCCTACCTCCCACAGATTGAGATGGCTCAGAAGCTGCTGAACTCGGACCTGGCAGAGCTCATCAACAAGATGAAGCTGGCACAGCAGTACGTCATGACCAGCCTACAGCAGGACTACAAGAAGCAGATGCTGACGGCCGCCCACGCCCTGGCCGTAGACGCCAAGAACCTGCTGGACGTCATCGACCAGGCGCGGCTCAAGATGATCAGTCAGCCTCGGCCACACTGATGCCAGGATGGAGCGTCCCGCGTGCTGCCAGACTGCTCTGACCTTCAGGGGGCCAGGGGGCCGCATGCTGGGTGACCACCACGCACTAGGACCCTAAGCAGCAGGGAAACCGCGCGGCTTCGCCACTCGCTCCCTTCCAAGAACACTTAAGACTCCTCATACTGATATCATGTTCCAGGACCTGTGAACACCTGTTACAGACTCATTCAGCTGCACCTTCCGGTTTACACCGACTGTCCTTTTATATCCAGAGACAAAGTCCAGTTCTAACAGTTCCCAGAAAAAAATGGTTTATGGAAAAAGCAACTGGAATCCTGGAGAGATCCTGGCTAGAGAAAGGAGAGTTCTGGGAAACCCAAAGGTTGAGAATTCTTCACGTTAATCACACTGCAGCTTCCTTCGGTGTATCATTGTAATGATCAGTACGCTTATCCCGCCATCAATGCAGAATCATAAATATATATTTTGGAGGTTCACTACATTTTTTTTTTCCAGCTGATATATAAGCTTGGGGGGTAAATCTCTGAAGCGACAAATAAACTGAAAGTGGAAAAGTAAATATTCTGCTTGTCTTTTTTGAATTAGAAACAATGTGACACTTTTGTAGTTGGATAATAGTTAAGTATGAAGAATTTAAAGCCACAAAGTAAATGTTACATTATTAGAGGGGTTTGTCACAGTGGTGTGGGGATCCATGCGTTAAACGGTCAGAGACTTTTTATATTGTAATGTTTACTTTTACACGTCCTTCCTCCCCACATCGTTTTTAGCCAGCTGGTCTAAGGACTGGCTGACATTTTGTTTTACCCCAGCTACAGTATGTTTGTTACATTTATCTGCTTTTGGGTATAAATTATTCTCAGGAAGAATGGCCTGTACAGTTCCTTGAATTAATAAAAAGATTTATCATTTTCTGTCTCCAAGGATTATTTCCCATTCCAGTATAGGGTCACGAGAAGCACAAAGCAAAGGACGCCGCCAGCCAATCGCAGGGCACAGATGTGCTCTTGGTAATCGAGACCTCATTTCCCCAAGCAGCATATTCCTGGGTAGTGCTGTGGCTCTGCAGGTTGGGACACTGTAGCTGTGACCAAAAGGTTGTTGGGTTGAATCCCACGACAGGCACTTTCGTCAGCAGCGAGCCCTCGAGCATGACCCTTAAGGCCGATCACTCCAAGGGCACCAACTGACCCTTGCCTGTCACTTTGGACAGACCTACAGCCCAGAGAAAACACCCAAAAGACCTACCAAGCCAGCAGTCCTGGAGATGAGGCTGCAGCACTGAGTCATGAAGCACCTCGGGTTGGATTTCCATTGATGATTCTGCAGGAATTTCAGTGACATACTGGGGTGACGTGCTTCTCAGGATATCAACATCAGACCTATCCTCACCGGGGGCCTATTGGTGCGTTCCATTTGCCCTCGGAACTCTGATTCCAAGTTGGTTTCCGAGTTTCGAAGCCGGAAGTGATGACATGCGTGCTCCCGTTTCTCGGAGATCCGAGAAATATCTCGGATAACGCAGAGGATCCCGAGTTCAGAATCGAAGATGGCTGCGCCCTTTATCAACAGAAGGGAAAGTTGTAGTTTTATCCTGTTTAAGCACTACTTCTCATTTGTGGCTCATTAAATCAGTCGCACACACTATACCATCCAACTTATCTGTGGACGTGTTGCTACGGAGTTTTATACGTGAAGCACCGCGCGTAATGTGTTATCAAGTAATATTGCAAACAATGGCTACCAATTAAACGGTCTAGAATGGGATTTCATGATTAGTCGGATTATTTGTCGGATTAAAGGTAGTTTGGGCTAATTGTAAGTGAAAGATAAAGGCCATTTAAACTGAGGTACCTTAAATCCAACAAGTTGTCCGGCTAAGCAAAAAATCTTGCTTTTTCCATATGGGTCCATGGTATTGCTACTTCTGTGGCAAAAGGAACATATCTGACTCTGTTTTCCCGAGTTTTTAGCAGATGTGACGTAATATCGGAATCCGAAAATCGGATCCCAAGACAAATGGAATGCACGATACATTCTTTCCAAGCTGGTAATCTGGGTTAAATTGATTTTTTTTGTTCACTTACATTTGACCTGGACAGTAACCTGCCATTTTGTAACCAATACTGAAAAATGCACTCTGACTGAATCTCACAAAACCCATATTAACAAGATCCATAAACTATCAGAAGACATTCAAATACCGGAAGTGACATATAGCATCCCAAACATAATGGGCAATTTCCCATCCTTCATAAGATACTTAGGAAAACTCACTGGTGACATTTCCAGACAATTCCAATGTCTCATTTACAAGTAAGATTAAGGGGGAAATATTGTCACACAACCCCAAACAGGACCGGCTCAGCACAAAGGGCAAATTTAACGCAAATCAAGCTGATGTACTCATGAACACCACCAATTGCCCATGTACATCCTAAACCCCACTACCATCTACTACTGATCTGCTACCATCTCAGGTCCTAAGCCTCCAATGTCTGCCCCCAAAACGAGATCAGGCTTTTATAAACAGGACTGACGTTGCTGCTACAAGTCAATATAATCCAACAAGTTCCCAGAAACAGGCTCATTTTTCCAATTTATTTCTGAATGTTTTACAAAAAAAAAAAACACTTTAGTCAAAGAGGCCAAAGCCCATGTCATCGTCAGACTCCTCAGACTCCTCCTTCTTCTCTTCTTTCTTCTCCTCCTCAGCTGTAACAAAAGCAGACTGTGTGAGAACCTTCAGTGGTGGGGAGGGCATCTTCTGGGGGGGGGGGGCTGATGGTGTTTGGGTCCTTACCTGGGGCTGCCGCTGCAGCGGCGGGGGCTCCTGTGGCAGGGGCAGCGGGGGCTCCGCCACCAGCTCCCACGTTGCAGATGAGGCTGCCGATGTCCACGTTGGACAAGGCCTGTAACAGGGTCAGCAGTCAGTCCTACTGCTCCAACATCTAATACACCCTCATCCCTAGATCACAGAGTCTGCATTTTAATAAACTGTATAATCAATCACATAACTCAAAAAGACCCAAGTTACTAAACTAAATCATCATAATAAATGCAAGTGTCAAAACTTGCACTGAATGCCAAATCCATCTTTTCACTTTCATCTTGAAAGAGATGAGCAGAATTTCCTGTCACAAACCAGATGAATGACAGGTTACCCAGACTGGGCACATGAGATATAAACACAGGATTAGAGTTAAACCTCGCTGATTACTGAAGGCATCCAGATGAACTGTAATTAAGACGCGCCGTACACGCTGCTCACACGCATGCGGCGGGCTTAGTCGCACACGTTCACGGCGCGGCTTCCCTCCACATGCCCGCCAGTGCCCACTCACCTTGGCAAACAGACCGGGCCAGAACGGCTCGACAGTCACGCCGGCGGCCTTGATCAGGGCATTCAGCTTGTCCTCCTGCAAGTCCAGAGACACAATCAACTCAGGTACAAGCTTACTTTTAGCAGACATGTCTGCGGCCAAACCATGTACTACCAGCTGGATATTATCGACATAAAAGACAGGGACGCGTTCTTGACGTAAAGCATGTCGCTTAAGTTGCTGTAGGTTAAACTTCGCCAACTATGATGAGCTTGACTAACGATAATGACAGCGGATCCAAACGGATCTGACGAACTATTACTGAACTAACCGGCAGACCTGATACATTATGCTGTCCAATTTCACCATCCGACATGTGTGCATGTAAACGTAAACTCCATGCGGCTCAATGTTTACACTTAGGCAGTAAAACAAGCAAGACGAGCGCCTTTTTCCGCCATGTTGTATTGCCATGAAAGACCGGCGGGAGGGCTTACCGTGACGGTAACTTCATCGTCGTGGAGGATGAGAGCAGAGTAAATACAGGCGAGTTCTGAGACGGTGGCCATTTTGCTTTCAAGAAGTTATATTTTGGGCGAAGGATGCCTAATTTTCGTGGTGCTAGTCGCCGGATTCAGAGGCCTTAGCTTCGTCAGAAGAACCGAGCACCTTAGGCACGTTTCCTAGCGCTTCTGTCTTGACGGAAAGAGGGTGGAAGAGGGCGGGGCATTTTTATTTATATCACAAATGACATCACGTTACGTTCTACGTCACTTCCAACGTGCCCCATGTGATTGACGCGTATATGAACCCAACCCAGTTCCAACCCATTTCCAACCCAGTTCCCAGTGGACCCCGCGACCCAGTAGATGACAAAATCTAGCTGAGAATTAGCGTTCGATTTCATTGGCTGACATTTGCGAACTTGAAAGCGAGCGGCAACTTCTGGGGTTATTTGTCCTTTTGTTAAAAATTACGCTAACGTGTTTCTTTCACGAGTAACAGTAGACCCAATGGTTTCCTTATAATGGAGACTTTCATTCATAAGTTGTTAGCAGTTATTTGTGCTAGAAGAGTATAGTCATAAAACCATAATCACACCCTAGCCAGTCAGGAAATTCATATTTGTTTTATGAGCTACAGTAAGTCTTTAATAGGCTTATGATGGGGAGCTCCATTTTTTTCTAATTATATTTTTAATTGCTTGATTGTTTCTTAAATTATTTATTTACGTTTTATTTATTTAATTTTGTCACAAGAAGCGTTCCATACCATTTACATACCAGTATATATAGTTATATATTTTCCAGGAGGCCAGTCTCAAACACCTCACCTACTGTACGTGTCCCGAAGTCGGAGCTAGCGTTTGAGCAAGCCGCGGGTAGGCTATCCTTTCAGTAAATGGTTCCCAAATATTAACTGCAGCCTCGTATCGACTTACGCTCGCATTTGGGACCGGGACCAATGGATGCAAGTCAATTTGGGCGTATCTAGATAGTTGTATGGGCGGCGTAAGACATTCAGTACTGTAAGTAACATGTTTTGTAAGGAAATAGTGCAGTACAGGTTATGTAGCATACCTGCTTATTCCAGCTGTCCATCACATATACAGTACATTGATGTATGCATACAGCATTAAATATTAGATATGGATAGAGGGATATTTTGGGCGAGCAACATTTTATACAGTACCTGCTTTAGAGGAGTAGAATTTCCAAAGTGGTTCTTTCATTCAACGATAAACATACTTATTTGTTAAATCGGTAATTAGATAATAATAAAAAAAATTCAAAGAAAAGAAAATAAATTGTAATAATTCCAAAACAATAAGAAAAACATTAACATGTGGGGGTGGGTAGACATGTGTTGTAAGACCAGTTTAGAAAAGCATCACTTATCAAACACGCAGGAGCCAGGCAAACTGTAACATGAGACAGCTGGAAAACATACATTTCCTGGAGGGCGGTATGAAACAGGAAGTTGCCTGACGTGTAATTACAAATTATAATACAGTAAGGGGCGTGGATACGCCACCGATCTGTAACGTTAAGCGCTGACGTAGCGGAGGGCGGAGATGGCACACAGTGGCAGGGCGAGGAGAAGCGTGTGCAGACGGGCAGTCGTGGCTCCGCTGTAGTTACACAGATCAGAATTGCAGCAGGTGATCGCGGTCGTTCTGCTGCCCGTGACTGAGGCGGTAGAGGCGGCTGCCGAGCAGATATTGGCGCTGGTGCATTGCTTCACTATGGCCATGACATTTCCTGCAGGGCACAGGGAGCCCCAAGACATTTACATCCATCCAAGCCGGCCTGATGGTGATTGGTGTGTGATTTCGGTGAGATTCTCACCTGCAGTGACAACGGTGCTCATGCAGGTGTCGAGAGGCACCTGGCAGGGGGCTGTGTTCAGGTTACACTGACTGTTAGTTGTTGTGGAGCTGCACACGTAGCAGGTCAGCCCATCTGCTGTGGATAAAAGCAATAATTAGCAAACTACATATAGCATTTATGACTAATTTAATGTCCACACCCTTCCAAACATTTCCTCCATTGTCAAATATGGCAAAGCAAGGCAACGTCGACAAACAGTTAACGAAACATTTCACATTACATTCATGTGAACCCAGCCATTTGAGCAGCGTACCAGAAACCTTTCACCCCTGATTCCATGAAAGAGGAATCAACATTTGGTTTCAGTTTAACATTGAAGAAATTCATAATGATTCAAAGGAATGCTTTGAATTTGGCCATTTTCACAAGGCAGACAATGTTCCAGGATCATTCCAGAATGATCATTGTCTGATTGGCACCAAGAGTTTGAACCTAAGCAGTTATGAAATTAAACTTATTTCCATTTACAAGAACTCTTGGGCTATTAGGGTGTCAATCTGCTATATATCTATAAATCCATGGACAGAACAATGTGCTTTGAATGAATGACTGACTAATAATTTTAATATGTGCAAAATGTGCACCATATTACACATGTTCATCTCAGTTTTGGAATTACAGTGATTTTACAGCCCTGAGAAAATATTTGTAAGTATGCACTGAGATTTCAGGTGACAATTGTGTACCTGTAAAGTTTCTAAAGTGTGAATTGCCTACAATACAAAACTACACTGGTGCTTATAAACGGACTTCTAGCCTCCTGAGACCCCACCCATTCATTTATGTCCATTGTAGTGGACATTTTGTTTTTGCATCTATCTTTTCACTGATGTAAGGAAACATACTCATTCCTGTTGTACACTAAAGAGGACATGCTGTGAAATTAAAAATTAAAATAAATTTGAAAAAATCTAAATTGTAAGATGTCTTATTTCCTCCGAAGACATAGAAAATCACAAATAACCTAAAATTGAAGGACACTTTTTTCCTTGGATCTCAGGAGGCTAGACGAAGAAATGGGACGTACCTGCGGAACTGACCCAGCAAAGCAGCAGGAGAAGCAGCAGAGTCCTCATGCTTCGTAGTAAGTGCTGCTCACACTCAGAGTGACTCCCTGTCAGACAAATAGTGACTTGTTCCTATGAAGATATGCCTGAGCAAAAAGAAAAGTGTTTTTAAGTGGAACAGGACCCACCTTCCTTGCTACCTGCAGTAGAAATGGAGTTGGAAGGATGTCTTGACCTTAAAAGAACTGAGACGTCCCTGGACTTGCCTCTCAGCTGAGGAATATCAACAACATTGTGGCATTTCCCCAGTCAATTAGCTCGCCCTGGGGCGTGTATCACAAAGCTGGATTTCTTGTTTAGCCAGATAAATTGTCAGATTTAAAGTACACTGGGCTAAATGTAAATGAACAAAGATAAAGTCCACGTAGTCCAGAATAACTTAAATCTGACAAGTTATCAGGCTAAGCAAGAAATCCAGGCTTCAAGATTTCTGGTCAATGAACAAACAGAACAGTAATTTATCTGTGATACCTGGGTAGTAACATCATTTTCATTTTTACTATTGTTTTTGCCGTTGCTGATGTTATGTTCAGCATTGCATGCTGATGTAATGTTTTGCCTTTTCATGTCCTCTTTGTGTTTTGCAGTGAATAGGATTTATAGAATTATATTCCTGATGATCCAGAAAAACTAGCTTAGACTGATGCATTATACTGTATGTCCCGTTCATTTACTTTTCCTTACATTACTACATTATAGAGTATTAAACTTAAAATGAAAGTGTTAATTAGTAGTATTAGTAAATAATATTGTTTTTCTTGTTAGCGCTAGGGTTGGTTGAGAACAATTTGATTCCAACTACAGATTTGACTCCTCTCATTGTTCTGCTTGCTTTACTGTCAGAGTGCATTACCATTAAAAGCTAATGGAATACAACATATGAAATGAGACTGTATTATCACGTTTGTTGCTAGGTAACGGCAGGAAAAATAAATGACAGATAAGTGGCAGCATTTGTCTGCGTTTTCAGGAAATGCAAAACACTTACGCCCATGTGTGAACGCCCTTGTGTTTCAGCTAATCCGAAACATAAACTTTGATCTTGTCATGTGTTACGTTATTTGGTAATGGTGTGATCTCAGGTATACCTTAACGGTATGATCCCATACCCCCCCTAACTTTTCAACTTTTCAATTTAAACTACTAAAGTAGAGTGATTGCAATTTTGATTGCTTAATGTTGAATGTAGTCATTTTAGATGAATCTGAATACTGATTTCAACAAAAGCTGGTTTTATCATGAATAAATTGACCTAAGTAAGTCATGTGTGCATCCATCCATTCATCCATTATCTAGTAGAGGGTGTCGTCTGACCTTTGAGTGTAATACAAATTCCTGTCCTGTAGGGAGAAAAGTTCCTTTAATGTTACTCTGTGCTACCTGTATATGTAGAATAAGAATTATAAGTGTTAAGTGAGAGACATAAATAGCTATCTTCAGGGAAAACAAATCAATCTTAGTCCATCCTGCATGTAATCATTGTTAAGTATCATCTGTGAGTAATATTTCATCCTAGAGAATTCAACTAAATTAAACTAACATTCAATGTACCACTCGACTAAACTTAAATTTTATTTATAGAGCACATTTACAGAAACATGGGCCACTGGATGGTAGTCGTTCAAGGTCCAGACCGCCGCCTGTTTAGGGACAGAGATGATGGTAGCAGACTTGAAGCAGGTAGGGATGGTGGCCTGTTTCAGGGAGATGTTGAACAGGCTGGTGAGGACTGCAGACAGCTGACTTGCGTGGTGTTTCAGCACTCGTCCAGGGACACTGTCAGGTCCAGCTGCTTTGTTGGTGTTGATGTGCCTGAGGGCTCTTCTGACCACATGTGGGCTGAACACCAGGGTGTTCAGGGGGTCCTCCTGCACAGTCCGCTGGGTATGATTGTGGTTGGTGTCCTTGTCAAACCATATGAAGAACTGGTTCTTCAAACCGCTGTGCTGGTTTGATGGGTGTTGCTGCTTTTATAGTCTGTAATGGACCTGATTCCCTGCCACATGTACTGGGAGTCAGAGTTGTTGCTGAAGTGCTCCTCAATTATTTTTGTAGGAGCGCTTTGCCTCTCTGATGCCTCTCCTCAGGTTGGACCTGGCTGTTGAGTAGACTTCTCGGTCGCCGGTGCGGAAAGCCTCATCACGTGACTTCAGCAGCTTTTGAACTTCATCGTGTCCGCCATCTTGTCCACATGTAGGGCCCGAACTGGGCACAAAGTGTTTAGCTTCTGTTCCTCAGCAGCGGAAAAAGGAGGGGGGTGGAAAGCTGTCAGCCCCACTGTAGAGTCCACAACCTTAGGCACAAAAGCAGAATTAGGACGCAGGCACACTAAGTCTCAAACTAAACTGCAAACAAGAAGAGTGGACAGACAAGGCCTGCAAATCGCTCACTCGCTTTGCTGTAGTCAAAGCTAAAAGCAGCGCTGTCTTAAGAGAGAGATATTTCAAATCCACCCCGTCTAAAGGCTCAAAAGGCTGATGAGACAAGTTGTCTAACACCATAGACAGATCCCAGAATGGGACTGACGGCTTAGAAACCGGGCATTTCGGGCGGACACCCTTCATGAAACAACAGATCAGGGGGTGCTGTCCAGCCAGCTTCTCACCAAAACCCACGTGACAGGCTGAAATCGCAGCCAGATACACTTTAATTGTGGAAAAGGCTTTCCCTTTTTCCAACAGATCCTGCAGAAAACAGAGGAGTTCCACCACTGAAAAGGAACAGTCGGTCTTAGCCCACACCAATCCTCAAGCACTCACCATTTCCTGCTGTAAAGCGAGTGAGTTAAAGAGCCCTGGCAGTCTGTATAGTGTAGATGACCACTGTCGATGCCTGAGAATAGGCCAAGCCCAAAGAACTATGTTGTCCGGGTTTGAATGGTAGATCTCCCCTCCCGCCTGCGACAGGAGATCCTGGCGTGGTGGGAGGGGCCACGGCTGACCCTTCAGCAGTTGAACTATCTCTACCACCCAGTGCTTAGATGGTCAATGTTGGGGCTACCAGAACCAACGACAAACCCTGCTTCCTTACCCTGGCTAATAGAGGAAATTAGATTCATTGGAGGGAACGCATAGAGGAGGACGTTTGGCCATGGGTGGGCTAGAGCATCCACACCCAATGGTGCATTTCCTTCCCACAGGGAAAAGTACAGTGAGCGTTTTCCTGCGAGGCAAAGAGATCTACGGTTGCCCGTCAGAATCTCTGCCATATCTCTACCTGTGGGTGAAGCCGCCACTCTCCATAGAGGGGTCTCTTCTGGACAGCAGGTCTGCCCCCCTGTTCAGGACACCCGGCAACATGTGTCGCACGGAGAGACAAGAGCCAGGTGCTGCACCACGGATGCCCGACTCGAGAGCTCCCCTATCACACCACTGGCGAAGCACCTTCACACACGTCGACGTCACCTTCACCGGCCCACTGAGATGATGGCGAGGGCAAAGACTTAATTGTGCCACCCAGCGCTGAAAGTCCCTCATCATGAGGAGACCTAGATGCTCCACAGATATCACTGAGGCCATTAGATCCAACAGATGCAGGCAGAGTCTGTACAAAACCACTTTCCCTAACTGAAAGTGGGCGAGACATTGCATAAAAGACACTATCCTACTCTCCGCTAAAGTATCCCGATACGAGAAGGAGTCTATTCAGAGGCCAAAATATTCTGTGAGCTGCAAGGGGGTCAGATGGCTTTTTTCCGTATTGATCCTGAAACCCAGATCCCCAAAATGAGTGAAAACTATTTCGGAATCTGTGATCGCTTGCTCCTTTGAACGGGAGCATATTAAACAGTCATCTACGTAGGACAATATCCCGACGCCGTTGTTTCTCAGTGGCGCCAGAGCCGCCTCCACACACTTGCTGAACACCCTAGGAGCCAGTGACAATCCGGATGGGATCGACTGATACTCGTAGGCTGTGCCTCGGTATGCGAACCTGAGGAACTTCCTGTGTGCGGGATAGATATCTATGTGAAAATAGGCATCTGACAGATCAATCGTCACGAAACAATCGCCTGGACGAATCGACTGACAGAGGATTTTGTGTGTCAACATCCTGAAAGTGTACTTTCCAATATGACTGTTCAACACACGGAGGTCCAAAATAGGGCGAAAGGAAGAGCCCTCTTTTTTTTACCAAGTAACAAAGGAATAAAAACCCTGCCAGTTTTCCCTTTCTGGGACAACTCTGATCGCTCGCTTGCATAGCAAAGACGCCATCTCGTCCTCTAGGACCTGAGCTGAATCACCGACGACTACAGAAACTAACACACCATTGAAACTGAGTGGCCTCATAGCAAACTAGCCTGTAACCTTGAGAAATTGTGAACAAAACCCATGGGTGCACCACACATGAGCGCCACTTCATTACCTGAAAAGACTGCAGCCCCTTGAAAAGTCCTGCATCTGTGGCGCCTGTTGATGACATCACCTCCACCCCGGTGGAAGAGAAACTCCAGATTGAGGAGTAGGAGCTCCCCCTGGTGATGGAGTTTGGCAAAGATTTTTTTGTTTATATCTTTTGTTTTGAACAGTGGGCCTGGCTGCAACAATGCAAACTTTATTTTTGTTTCCCCCAAACTGTGCTTGGTGACACTTTGCCACAGAACTCTTGCTCTCCTGAACTCGAGAAGACCTTACAGTGGAGACCCCCTGAATAAGAGGGACCTTAAAAGCAGAACACAAGGGTTGTCTGCCCCCAACCTCATCCTCTTTGACGGTCCAAGTAAGCCTCAGGCAGCCCGCTTCCTTGGCAGGGGTGGGGTAGACGGTTCCTTGCTGTGACAGCTGCAAAGGAGTGCTTCCCCCATGGCCCTGGGTTAGCCGCCCTTGGCTGCTGAGCCACCTGCTCTCCACCTGGAGCTGGACGCTGGACTCTGGCCCTGGTCTGCCTCCCTCTTGCTGTCGCTGCTGCTGCTGCAAAGCTGGATCTGGCTGTCTGAGGGGAGTGAGGTGGCTGTTTGCGAGGTAGACAGAGATTAAAAGCCTCATCCTCCTGCTTCCTGAGGGAGCTGGTTTCCCTCATTTTATCCAGGGCTGGGCCAAAAAGACCTTTGGTGGGGTCATAGGCTGCATCCATGACCTCTGCCTTCTGGGCATCCCCCAAAGCAGACAGGTTCAACCAGAGGGCTCTCTCACCTGACACAGCCAGAGCCCATCACCCGGCCACAGCCTTGTACTGCACCACGGGAGGAGCGCAGCAGAAGGTCATTCACCACACAGACCTCATCCCAAAGGATCGGATTTGGCACCCCCGAGTGCAGCTACTGGCCCATCGTCTCCAAGATCTCCGCCTGACATGCAGATAGCAATGTAGCTGCATTCAGAGAACACACTGAATGTGCAGCATAAGTGTACATCCTCTTGAAGGTGGACGCAGTCACGCGGTCCATCTTACTGGGCAGAGAAATGTGGGATGAAGCAGAGATAGAGTGGCGGTTTGGGTGTAGGTGTTACGCCACTGAAGGCTCCACCGCTGGGGTTTGGCCAGCCCCAGCTCCTCCATCCCCTGGATTTCCAGCTTAGAGTAGCCCTTGGTGGCAAGCTTGCTCTTAAAAGGGCTGGACCAGTAGCGACGCATTCACTAGTAATGCCTGAGCATGACTAGCGCCCATGCACACTATGCAGAGAGGGTGAGGATCCCTGCCTGAGATTGTGGCTCCGCATGACGTGGGACACGGGCGGGATGTGGTTTCACGCTCTTTCGGCTCATGCCCTTTGGCAGGGGTAATGGCCGTCAACATAGCGAACTGGGGGGAAGGAGGCGGACAGCAGGAAAGCGTAGAACCTAAAAATACTTGTCACGATACGTTAGTCTGTCGGTTTGTTGCTTATCTGGATGGGCTGAAGAGGCCGTCTGCAAGGGGAGTCACTCAGAGAGCGCAAAATGTCAGTTAAATATAATTATATAATTGCACTGGAGGTTCGCGTTGATGCATTTAGCCTGTGCAACAGGTGAATACAACCACACCAGTAGTAAACCTGGACGATTATATATAAATGTGATATATGCCAATAATCGCCAATGTGTGTGATCTGAAGAAAAATTAATAGTTTAAAATGATTTAACATTCATTATTATAACACAATACACTCTTTTCTTGTTGCCATCGAGCATTTTTGAAAGCATTGAAATTAGGCTTGTAATTGCTTGGAAGTAGTATTTCTCTTTAAAACAGAGGGTACATTATACATTTTTAACGAGGATGATTATAGACACATGGATAATAGGTCTTTGCTAAGAGTCATCCTTGCTGGGTGTTTATTTTCTAGTGTGCATCACGTACATTATATCTAAATGTAAAGAATAAGGTAAACATCTGCGTGCACCCTTAGGAAATCAACCATGCTCCAAAAGTTAGATATCAGACTTGTGCAAAAGTAATTGAATTAGTACGGACAATTAATAAAGGTTGTTCTGCTTCTACCGATCAGTAAAATCTTTAGGATGTTGGCCATTTGGAAGAAGGTATGTCGAGAACAATTAATGATATTTGTGTATAAGTATAAATATTTACTTTTCATATCCATCAGAGTGTCTCAGGTCTTGGGATCTTACTGGCCGCTGTTTTCTGTGCTGTATGGTCATTGGCTCAGGGGTGTGAGCTGGGGGCTAGCACAGGCAGCAGCGGAGCAGGATCTTGCACAGGTAGCGGCTCTGCGCTTTAGCCAGGATGAAGACGAGCGTGTTCACGATGCTGTTGCTCATGGCGATGCACTCAACAGGTAGTAGAGGGACATGGAGTGAGTGACACACCAGAGCAGCCCGGGAATGAAATTCCAGATGATGGTTTAGCTGTAGTAGGCTCTCAACTCATTCTCTCCTTCCCTCCTTCAGACACTCATGTCTCCACTAAGATATCTGCATGTCTAGCAGACATCTCATCTTGGATGAC
>JAODLC010000050.1:9972877-9995751 GCA_026781145.1 Hippopotamyrus pictus
TCTCTCGGCTGGCCTGGGAACGCCTCGGGATTCCCCCAGAGGAGCTGGATGAAGTGGCCGGGGAGAGGGAAGTTTGGATCTCCCTCCTGAGACTGCTGCCCCCGCGACCCGACCTCGGATAAGCGGGAGAAAATGGATGGATGGATGGGTTTGAGTGCAAAAGCACTTCATATAGATATGTCTGTGAAATGTTTTGCTGCCACCACAACAACCACCACCTTCAGCTGTCGACAAAAATGGGGTGAGACACGACCACGTGGGTAGTGCAGAGCCAGCAAGAGCTGCACTGTTTCTTGCACCAAGGCTGATATATTGTTCCTGTTGTCGATTATTAAGGTAAACTTGGGGAAGTGTGTATTAGTTTTTCTTGATTGCTTTGGGACATTTCATGAAACATACATAATGTTCTTAAGACTATAAGAGCATTTCTCATAAATAAGTTCATTGTTTTAGGTAAGTTACAGGATTTTGCAGCTAAACCACAGTGTTTTGCTGTATGTATGAATTGTTTTGAGAAGTGCTCTTACAGTCTTGAGAATATTTAGTATGTTTTATGAAATTTGCCATAGCAACTGAGAAAAGCTGTATTCATGTCAAACACACCAGTTTCAACATTGCAAGGTTCTACACTGCAGTATGTAAATTTCACTTGCATGTACGTGTAAATTCTTCATATCTCAAAACACTACACAATAGCAAACCAAAGTGTTACAAAATCAAAACCAGTAAATGGCAATAGAGGAACAACAAAATTACAACAAAGTCATACAATGTGAGGACCAACAATACAATGTAATATGACTGCAATTTATACAATATATTTTAAAATCTTTTTGAAAGCTTGGTTAACAGTTTTGCAGTCACATACTGTATTGTTTGGAGAAACTACATTATCTGTTTTGACCAACAGGACAGGACTAAAGCAACTAAAAATTGAGCCAGATGATAAAAGTTATACAAATCCATTTGCATATAAAGTACTGCACCCTCCACAATTATTGGTACGTCTTTTAAAGATTTGTAAAAAGGGTTAGTAAAAATCCACCTTTTAGCGAAGTAGTTTCACATCACACTGAAAAAATGAGAAAAAGCCAACCTTTCATTAAAATAAATTTATTGAAAGAAAAACAAATCCTTTTTCAAGAAATCATTATTTTTAACAAAAACACATGTGCCATGATTTTTGGCACCCCTGCTTTTAAAACTTTGTACAACCTCCCCTTGCCAGTATAACAGCACTGAGTCTTTTCCTATAACATTTTATAAGGTTGGAGAATACAGAGCAGAGCATCAGAGAACGTTCCTTTTTACAGAATCTCAGGCACAAGTGACATTTTGGTGTGGGGATTACACTCGTTTTGCAAATGTTAATTGTCGTTTAAGAAATGCTCCAAAGTAATCGAGAAAGACTGTAATTACAGACAAGGGACGATATTGAGTAGTGTCCTTGACAAATTAATGTCATCTTTGATTTTGTAATCGTCATTATCCTCGACATATTTTAAAACCAATTTATGTCAGCATCATGTATCAATTACAGAGGAGCCAGAAGGGGACCCATTTATACAGCAGGAAAATACACATTTATATTGAGGATGGGATGGAACAGTAAGCTGACTGACATGTAATACACAGTATATCACCATAAGGGGCATGGATATGTCAAGCGCTGACATAGCAGAGGGCAGAGATGACACACAGCGGCAGGGCCAGAAGCAGCGTGTGCAGATGGGCAGTCGTGGCTCCACTGGAGTTACACAGATCAGTGCTGCAGCAGGTGACTATGGGTGGCTCAAGGTTGGTGAATGTCTGGACCATGGAGGCTGCGGAGGCTGCTTTTGAGCATAAATCTGAGGTGGTGCAAAGCTTGACTATGTTCTTGGGATTTCCTGGAGGGCACAGGGAACCCCAAACCAATTACATCCAGCCCAGCAGGCCTGATGGTGACTGGTGTGATTTCGGCGAGATTCTCACCGGTCCTCTCCACGGTGCTCATGCAGGTGTCGAGAGGCGCCTGGCAGGGGGCCGGGTTCCTGTTACAGGCGGCATTATCCGTGCTCATGCATGTATAGCATTTCAGCCCATCTGCTGTGGCCAAAAGGAGTAATTAGCATGCTGACTCATTTAATATCCACACCCTTCCAGACATTTTCTCCGATATCATATATGGCAAAATAAAGCAACAGTGACAGATAACTGAACATTTCACGTTACACTGATGGAAACCTATGGTCTTGCTGCCCATGGAAAACCAGCCACTTCACCAGCACGCCAAAGCACAAAGGCAAATAGCTTGATGACGATGTAATAGTGTAATATGGTAGTGATTCCATGTATCGGGAATGAATATTTGGTTTCAGTTTTGCATTGAAGAGATTCATGATGGTTCAAAGGAATGCTTTGAATTTAGCTCTTTTTACAATGCAGACAATGTTCTAGGAGCTGCTCAGAATGATCATTGTCTGATTGCCACCAAGAATTTGAACCTAAGCAGTTATGAAATTAAATTTATTTCCATTTATTGTATTTTGGAGTTGGAGGAATGAAAATTAAAACAAAATTAGCTTTCTTATTGCCTCCATTTTTCTCTGACTTAACCACTCGCACAAGCACCTTGTCATAATTACGATTTCCCTATTCCTTAGTCCGATCTTCCGAGTAAGACTTGGAGGCAACAATTGTCTGATTCACACCAAGAGTTTGAAGCTAAGCAGTAATAAAATTAAACTTATTTATATTTACAATAACTCTTGGGCTAATGGGGTGTCAACCTGCAATATATCTATAAATCCATGGACAGAACAATGTGCTTTGAACGAATGACTGACTAATAATTCTAATATGTGCAAAATGTGCACCACATTACACCTGTTCATCTCAGTTTTGGAATTACAGTGATATTACAGCCCTGAGAAAATATTTGCAAGTATGCACTGAGATTTCAGGTGACAATTGCATAGCTGTAATGTTTCTAAAGTATGAATTGCCTACAATACAAAACCACTCTGGTGCTTATAAATGGGCTTAAATTCTAGACAAAGAAATGGGACGTACCTGTGGAACTGACCCAGCAAAGCAGCAGGAGAATCAGCAGAGTCCTCATGCTTCGTAGTAGGTGCTGCTCACACTCAGAGTGACTCCCTGTCAGACACAAGGTGACTTATTCCTATGAAAAAGACCAACCTTCCAAACTGTTGTTGCTACCTGTGGTCTAAATGGGCTTGGAAGGACGTCTGGACCTCAACAGAAACTAGAAGTTCCTGAGGTGGAAAAATGACAGAGGCAGTCTAGGAGACAGTAGGAAGGAAATGTATCATTGGCTACTTGCTGCACCAAATCATTTCTTCTGCACCCACAGTCAATGCAGGTTCCTCTTTCAGACTTAGAAAGTTGTCAAAATCAGCTCTGCAGTTTCCTACCCTACTGAGCAAAACATGCAGCTCTGCTCAGACACCATTCTTTGTAATTTTCCACTCCATCTCCTCCCTTTTTCTTATGTTTTAATAATCAAGCATAGAAGCATTAAACCTCAGTAAGTGAATCACATCCATTACAGTCTTCCATTAGGTTTCAACAGAAACATCATTAGTGTAGGATCACACACACATACGCCAGACCTAAGATTCCAAATTTTATGGGCCGGGGGTTTGGAAGCCCTGAGATAAGGTCGAACCTGGTACAGCAGGTCCTTGGTGGCCTAGGCACAAAGGGGGGTTAGTACCCCCCCCCCCACAGATTTGTAATTATTTGTAATCCGGCACTAGGTTTTCCCTGATTGTTTTCTGTTTTGTTGCTTGCAGGTTCGAATCCCCGACCAACAAGGCACCCCTGAGGTACCCTGAGCAAGGTACTGTCCCCAAGCACTGCTCCCTGGGCGCTGAATTAGCTGCCCCCTGCTATGTCACGAAAGTCACATATGGGTTAAATGCAGAGGACACATTTCGTTATTGCGCATGGTGTGGTGTGTTAACACTAATCACCTAATTCTAGTTTTACCTGTTACCCGTTTTCTTGCCAGCGCTTGTTGATTGTTCTACCTGATTGCTTGTTGTCCTGCACCTTCTCTTACCGGTTAATTGTTCCATGTCTCACTCCCACTGTTCCTGTTAATTTCTTGCTTTGTCGCCTTCATTCCATATGCACCATATGACACTCCCCATTCATTCCTATGGGAAAAACTCTAATCCCAACATGTCCACCTTAACCCCTACCAAGCCCTGACCTTAAGCATAAGTAACCAAACAAAATATGAGACTTTTGTCATTTTTAGTTTTTTGACTGCATTCTCAGATCTTTCTGGGGACCTGAAAAATGGTCCCCCACAATGTCAAAACAACAGGTTTGTAGTGAATTACACATACAAGGAGGTCCAGATAACAAGGAAGGCCAGCATTCCAACTTGTATGGCTCTAAGATTTAAGCATCTAGGAATAACAGCCTAGACCTCCAGGATAGGGGGAGGGGTCCCCCGTTCTTCCCACCTGGCATACCACAGACACACTATCCTTGAGCTGACACGTACGATTACTCATTTAACTCGATTACTAAAGAATTGATAAAATAGTAATCTCGATCGATCACTCAGAAATATGGCGGAAGGAAGACGCAAATATCATATGATGGACCATATAATTAACTTCACATAAAAGTGAATGAAAATACAGTCATTGGTAAGTATTGCAAAGCAGAACTTAAATATCACCACAGAACGACTGCAATGAAAATATATTTTAAAAGAAGACATTCGGGAAAATGCATAGCACACATGTGTTGAAATGACATTGATTCCATATCAGACAAAAAGGTTGAAACAACTTTCACTTTATATCAACATTGAATCAAGGTTTTTGCCACCATCAATTTTTCAGTTTCAGTGTAAATAATTTAACACTGACCATAATTCAAACGCATTTAACTATAATTCAATGTTGAAAAATAACATGGTGCTATCTGTGATATAATGCATAAATATGTGCGATTTAGCCTCGCGGAGAAGCCTAGCCAGTCTTTGGCTTCACGTTAGCTTAAATTATTTTGTTTAATGCAGTTTCTGTGATTCCTGTATGTCAAAATAATCGCTGCTAACATGAAGGTCTGCCCCGTTACTTAATTATACAGCCTCATCATCTTGTATAATACAGGGTTGCCACTATTGGTCAGCTGGCTGGCGTGAGATTTTCAAAGTGAGACAAGTCTGCACACGCATTTATTTACATGTATGTAACAGTTTCCTTAGTTTATAAATATTCCGTATGGTTTGCAAACTACCCCACCGCTTTAAATATGGCAAATTTTAGGTTTATAACGGAATAATATGGATTTGCCGTAAGATGTCTTGCATTAGCGTGGGAGTCTTAAAGCTGAGTGTCACACCAGATTTGTGAAAGTTGGCAACCCATAATGCTCAGGCAGAGCTTGTGCAAAAGCAGCGGCGGTAAACTTTAGACTGATTTTACGTATTTGTCTGTTTTTACATATACTACATAATTTTTAAATGGATCCATCATAAAAACAAATAAAGCTAACTAAGTTTCGTTCCAGTGAGTTAAAAAAAAGATTTTAGTGCAAATTATTGAATCTTGAACCCAGGAGATTATCGTGATCCTTGAGATTTGACAGTTGCATGTGCATGCAATGCCATGTTGATATTAATATCACACATCATGCAAGCTCGCGTAAGTGTTCCTTGTGGAGAATGTGACAGAGGTCATATCTGAAAAGTGCAGGACACCCACAAATCTCAAGTCCAATTATATCATGTTTGCCCATGTGTATGCAGGTTTTTGGGATAACCTTTAGGTTAGCTGTTCAAACCCAGGTGTAAGGACTCTTCAGCCAATCAGTCCTCTAATTAGTGACCTAATTATGGAGTTGCAATGAAAACCTGTATACACACCAGCCCTTTGCGGATAAGATTGGTCACCCCTGCTCTAGATGCTCTTGGTCACGCCAGAAATTTCTCCACACTTGATCTCATACGTGGGCATTGGCAGGTAGAGGTGGCGGAGACAGACAAAAAGGGGCAATTACCGAAAATTTCTATGATTACCTGTACAGCTGAGGGCAAGCCAGAAGACTGACCCTGACGTTAGGTGTGTGCTGTATCATAAATCCAGGAAGACCAAACCTAGACAAGCAGTGTGAGGTCAAGGGAGTAAGCATGTGTGGCTGCTTTTGAAGGAGTGGAAAAAGCTGGTTGTGAAGGACGACATTTTGTATCGGCGGGTGAAGGACAACCAGCTAGGTTCCATTGAGCAACTAGTGTTGCCGGAAAAATTTCATGACTATGTGAAATCTGCCCTTCCTGATGACTTGGGACATTTTGGCATGGAATGCATACTTGCACAAGTCAGGGAGAGGTTTTACTGGTCTTGGGTGTTCTGTGATGTCACGTCCTGGTGTGAACAAAGTGAAAGGTGCTACCTGAGGAAAATACCTACGGCTGGTCTTCAGGCCCCACATCTTAGCATGAACATCAGTGCCCATCTGGAGCTCATTTTTTTGTCTCTGTATTTACAGATAGAGCCGATTTCACTAAATGCATTGTAGCCTAATAGCCAGGATGGGAAATAATGTCTTCCCTCAGGCCGTCAGACTTTTGACTCAGAATTGAATCACGAACTGTAGTGTATATACCATCTATTATATAGTGCATATGCCATCTATTATGTAGTGTATATACCATCTATTATATAGTGCATATGCCATCTATTATGTAGTGTATATACCATCTATTATATAGTGTATATACCATCTATTATGTACTGCACACTCTGTCCCGCTGCTACAATTGTTTGCATTTTTATTGCTTTCTTGCTGCTAGAAAAGAGTATATGTTATAATACTGTATCTGTAATAAAACTATTTATTCAAATATCCATTCAAACCAGCACAGTTACTACTTTGTTGACTGCACTGTATGTCTTGTCTTGTAAATTGCACTTTTGTAGTCCTGTGTTTCTGTCCTTTTGTTTTTTGAGCATCTTGGTCCTGAAGAACGTTTCGTTTCACTGTGTGCTGCACATATGGCTGAAATGACAAATAAACCTACTTGACTTGAATAGTACCTTTTCTCTACAAGAAGCATCATAAGTCCTCTTCTTCTTCCTGCTCGTGATCAGCACAGCAGATCATCTGTTTCCTTTTCCTGTCCTCTGCATCTTCCTCTTTCACAGCAATCACCTGCATGTCCTCTCTCACTACATCCCTAAACTTCCTCTTAGACCTTCCTCTTTTCCTCCTGCCTGGCAGCTCTATCCTCAGCATCCTTTGCCCCACATACCCCGCATCTCTCCTCTGTACATGTCCAAACCAACGCATCTCGCATATCTGGCTTTGTCTCCAAACTGTCCAACCTGAGCTGTCCCTCTAATATACTCATTGCAAATACTGTCCATCCTCATCTCTCCCATCGTAAATCTTAACATCTTTAACTCTGCCACCTCCGGCTCTGCCTCCTGTCTTTAACCCATATAATGTAGCTGCTCTCACTTCTTCTTCTCCTTCTTCTCCTTCTTCTTTCGGCTGCTCCTGTTAGGGGTCGCCACGGCAGATCATCTGTTTCCTTTTCTTGTCCTCTGCATCTTCCTCTTTCTCTCCAACTACCAGGCATCACATGATGTCACAGCAGGCTAGTTACACCCACTGAATGGCAAAAAGACTGTGGCAGCATTAGCGTTCAGCTTGAATGCTACAAAAAAACACCTAAAATGGGAAAGAGCTGTTGTGTGATTGACTATCAAAGCAATTTACCACGAAATCGCAGCTATCTTTTTCCAGACTGCTGAAGTGTATAAGCACACTGGTGATATGGGCTTGGAAGTAAGTCTTGACCTTAAAAGAACTGAGAAATCCATTTAGTGCATTTATTTTACATTCTTAATCAATATTTATTTTCTTGTCCTTTTACAGGGACCTGTTTCACAAAGCAGGATTTCTTTCTTTGTTGGATAACTTGTTGAATTTAAGGTAGTCTGGGCTAAATGTAAGTGGATGAAGATAAAAGTCCATTTAGCCCAGATTACCTTAAATCTGACAGGTTCTCTGGCTAAACAAAAATTCCTGCTTCATGAAATAGGCCCCAGATGTATTCTCTATCATGGCACTCCTATCACTCCATAGTTTAATATTCAGGTGATTATGCGTATTTCCACATTATAGTTTTACTCTCTTCCTGGTGCACTCTCGACTGGAAGAACAATAAATCTCTTGAAATGCGGAAGAGTGCAGAAGAGTTATCTGCCTGCCTAGCTAAAGAATAGCTGAAATGTAGACTGCTAAGTGAGTGCAGAATAGTCTCAGTAACCATGGAGATGATTCCACAGGCAGGGTACACCCTGGGCAGGATGCCAGTCCATTACATGGAACAAAGACACACATAATGTGTGGTTTGGAAATCCCACCTTCCATAATGCTCAGTGAAACACATCCTGTTTTAACATCTGTGCCTGCAGAGATCAGTGACTTCCAGGTGCCACTACAGAGTAGACTGGGCAGTGACTTTTGTAGCTGTTCACTTTGGGTTCGACCGAAAGGGGAAATTCACTGTCCTATTAATAAAATGCAAATTCCTGTCCGTCACTGATTTTCATAGCCCTTCGTGAGTCTGGCTGCTTTCTAACCATCTGAACCCAGACAAGAGACTTCTCAGCCCTTTGTATACAACACAATGTTTTATTTTCCAGGAAAATTACAGTATGTAAAAAGCTAAATTTAAACACGAATTAATTACAGACAAGGGACTATTGGAATTTTCAGTAGACTGGTCCTTGGAAAAACTTCAATAATGCCATCTTTGTTTTGTAATCATCATCATCATGATGTTACCATGTTCCTGACTTTTTCAGCAACGCCAAAGCATTAGCTACCAGCAAAGGAATGACTGGAAATGGTCAGTGGTAAGTTCTGGATAACTCACTTTCAATAACATGTATTCAAAACAACCATGAAACAATGGTTATCACATGTCCCAGAATGGGTTTGGCACACAATTCCTTTTTAAAATGGTCAAAGCAAAGAAATAATTGTAATTTAAAAAAAAAAAAACACAAGAACATGGAACCATTCCCACAGAGCAGGTGAGGGAAATTAAGCTCAATCGAGAACTCGAGAAGGAAGGGTGTTCACTGATGAGCGCCTCACGCTGGGGGAGACAAGCAAATGCAGCCAGAAATGGACTCATGCTTCTGCAGGCCACGGCCAAGCTTGCTGCAAGCAGTCAGTCCAGAGCAAAGCGATACTGAGCTGACGGGAGCGCTAGCGCCCCCATGCATATGCTGATGGAGGGGAAAGTGTGTGTGTCAGGAGGGGAGGGGGGAGGCAGGGCAGAAATCTCATTGGGTGCATCAGCAGTGGTGAGTCAGCCACACATGTGCTCACATTGTCCTGCCGGCGTCTGATGCTGCCTCCCTGTGGGCTACAGGGCGGCAAATATTTCGTTTGATTTCATCGGTCCGGTCCGGTCCCGTCCGCCCCCCGGGACTTTAGTCCTCGTGCTCCTTCGCTGGTGGCTTCTCGTCGTACGACACCCCGTATTCATTGACTCTGCTCTTATCTACAGGGTACAGCCTTTGGGAAAGGAGGAGGATGTCAGCCATGATGACAGGGCATTAAGCAACCATCTTGGTTTACAATACAAGCGAGTCTCCGATGTCTATTTTAACAATGATATACATTTATGCACCTATTAAAAATTCCTCAGAACTTCTGTTGCTTTCAAACCTCTACGGACTAAACAGAAATATTCTTCCGCCCGAACCAGTATATTCTCTTATGATAATTGTGATCCACAGAATGGCGTGCAAATGCAACACAACGGGTAACGGTGTGCGGAGGGACACCATGTGGCCAGGGATGAGCACTGCAGAAATACAACGGATAACGGTGTGCGGAGGGACACCATGTGGCCGGGCATGAGCACTGCACAAATACAACGGGTAACGGTGTGCGGAGGGACACTGAAGGCAACATGGCCACGGTCTATGCAAAGCAAAAATGCAAAAATGGTGGCCTCCTAGCAGTAGTGCAGCAAAGAGGAGCATCTCCTTGCATCATTTTACGCCGGTAAGTTATGAGTAAACCTAAAACAGGAAATAGGCCTCATTTAATGCTTAAAATGCCAACAGACTTTATGTGCTCAGGATGTAATTTAGTAGTTAAGACTCTAGAATCTAGAATTTTTGGATTAGGCTGTTTTACCACCTTCTTTCACATATGTGGGATTTATATTTGAAAAAGGTAAGAATGGTGTTTGACATTCACGGAATGTACCGAACTCTCCTTATTCAGCTATGCCGATGTCAGATTTTCATTTTCATTTAAAGGTACCTTTAAAAGCTATGTTAAAAATGATGGCAAATTATCTTTTGACCATAGTATCTATAGTGCTGTGCCATATGTGATACTTAAGAAGAATAGATGAAAACCAGTTTGACTGAGTCACTGAAAAGAATCGGTTCGATAGTGCGATTCCTTCACGAACCGAACATCACTGTCGTTCAACTGTGATGGCGGTTTTTTTCTTACTGGAAAATCGTGCAAATACAAATGTGATTCCGCATTGATATATCAGTATCCAAGCCCAAAACAATCACGTTAGATTTACAGTGTGATATCAAGTGTTGTAGCAAGGCTGACCGTATGTCGATTCCAAATCCCAATCCGATCTTTTATTAAATATTTAAATGCACATTCAGTAGGCGTCTGTAATCTCCGTCTGCGTAACCTCGTAATTTCATGGCATTCTTCCTTATGATGTTTCCTTATGTGTCTTTCAATGTATAAAAAAAAGACACTCTGTTGCTACCTCCTCTTGAAAGGATGGCGTCACAAACACTGGAAGTAGCTGCTGAGCTGCTTTGAGGTTCCATTGTAAAGAATTTCCATACGGGAGACATCTTGATAGTTTGCAGTTTCAAGCCACTTACTTTAGCGTGTGACGGAAGCTTATGAACTGCACAGCTGACATAAATTCGGTGGATGCGGGAAACTAAATTCATCTGATCTTAGATATTGGCCTGGGACATCACTGTCGCTTACCATCGCTGATACAGATAGATGAGGAACACTACATCGTCCCGGAAGCAGGCTAGCCGGTGGGATGTGGGCATGGTGATGATGAAGGCGAAGACATCGTCGATGAAGGTGTTGAACGCCTAGGAAACGGAGGGAACCAAGCGACACTCGCTATTAACATCGGAAGGGTAAGGTATTCTATCCATCTTTCATGACATTGACCTATGCAAGAAACGGCCAAACGTCACATATACGCTCACCTTATACATGAACGCCTTCCAAGGTAAATGCGCCACCGATTTCAGCTGAAAACACAGTAAGACCAGAAGAACCATCATCGTACAGAAATGCAGCACAGGTGTGGCGTTGAGGCGACTTTGGAGATCTGCGGCTCATACCTTGTAATTGACGAAAAGTTGGGGAAGCATGAAGAGAAACCCGAAAGCATAAACCCCTGTGAAGAGGAAGCAGGATGTTACCATGGTAGCAGCAGATCACTGAACTCCATCACCGCTCACTGAATAACTAGGCGACATTTTGCATGACATGGAAATTTGGCCTCACCGTTGACAAGACTGTTGATCAGCCAGGAATACCAACTGTTACAAAAAAAAAAAAAACAGAGCACTGTCAGGGGTATGCTGTATGCTGCCAGGAACGGGGTCCAATGAATGGATGGATGGAAAACAATGATTATAAAACAAAGACGAAAGGCAGTGTGTAATTTTACCTTTTGTACTTCACGTATATCAAGGCATAAGCGGCTCCCCCGATGCACAAAGGGTACAAAAGATACGAGAGGTACTTCATCGCCTGCCAATGAGAAGACGGGAAAAGGATGATGTCATCACCAGTCACTGTCATCAGGCACCACAGTGAAAGAGACTTCAATAATAATAATAATAATAATAATAAAAAATTGCAAAGAAAATGGTGACGTTACTGGTGATGGTCTTCATTTCTGTGAGGCTATGAGGTTTTTAATTTTCATTCGGAATTGAGTTATTTTTCCTCACCTGAGCATCATACTCTTCTGTCCGCTTCTCAGACTCATCCAGCTTCCCAAACTATGGAAAAAACGACTTATTATGGTTCAAGTCTCCCAGCATACATGTTTCACTCCTTATTTCCCAGAAGGATATGTGTTTACGTCACCCTGAGGCAGCATTTTTGGTGTTGGGGCAGTGAGGTTGGCCCAACAGCCAACAGGCTCCTGAATTTTATACTCACCAGGAAGCAGGGCTTTATGCCGTTCCAAAAAACCTGTATCTTGAAGGCCTTCTTCACCTTCCAAACCTGGGGAAAGGAGGATTTAATCAGTGCGGTCCACCTGGGGACCTCAGATATGACAAATGGGCTCATTCAAACATGACGACAACAGATGGTTATCAAACGGTGAACAAGGGGTGACAGAGGTGTACCTCAATGATGGAGCCTATACCAGCAGGGATGAGAACGAGGAGGCTCGTCTGTTCATCCAACAAGTACAGAAATATCACAATGGTGCTGAAGCATCGCCAGAGAACTGAAACAGACCCAAACAAAACGATTAAAGTAAGACTTTAATATTAAATCTGCCAGCCAAATCAAATATCAGCTTAAATAAACACATATGCATGCAGTGAATTGCAACGAATCATGCAGAGAAAGGCACACACACATAATAAATCACGATTACCAATTAAATCCCAGCCTTAAATCTAACCACTGTCCGTACAGGGCCCTTCCTGTGTTTTTGCGGTTGGAATATAATTTAATTTCATTCCTAAATCACAAATTTCCAATACATTTCCAAAATTAAACTGGCTCTTCCTGGCATTAGGAAATAGATTTTAAAAAATGGTACAAGTTTGTTTCCCAAGTGCCCGAGCCAGAGTTTGCCCCCCCTCCCCCCCCGTGTGTCTGCGGCCCCCACCACATCCTACCTGCTTTGCTGGACATGCCCACCATGCTCTTCTTCTTCTTCCAAAAGCTGATGTCATTTTTGAAAGCCAGGAAGTCGAAAAGGAGCTGCAAGCCAAAAAACTGGATTGAAATTTCTTTATTTTTGAAGCAGAGCATGAGCTCTGCGCGTATCACTGTGCTGGATTTCAGAAATTAACTAGCAACAAAGAAGAATGGTGACGTGTGTCTGCCATCATGAAAGTTTCACAGAGGGAGAAACGGAAATCACTCACATGGAACGCAGCCACAAAGAACGTTAATGCTAAGAAGTACAGGTTTGTGTCCACGAAAATCCCCTTGATTTCATCTGCATCTTTTTCAGTGAACCCTAGAAGAGGAAGCGAGAACTTCAGCACTGCAAAGTCACATGTTACGTTTCCATGAGTCTTTGCCAAACCTGCCTCTACTTCAGCCATAATCCCCAAGCAAAGGCATCACCACAGAGATGGTCATTAATGCTTAACTACAACCAGTACCATAATCATCTCCCGCAGGGTCCAACACAAAACCCTGCAGGCGAAACACAGCCTGTGTTCACATTTAGCTGCTCAGCAGATGCAATCTCAGCTTTACCAAACTGCTGCAGGGAGTAGACTGCATCCTGCATGTGGATCCAGAAGCGCAGTTTCCCCAGGGAAATGGTGTCATACGATATGGTGAGCGGGAGTTCAATGGTGCTACTGTTGATTTCCTGCAACGCAGTCATGTGACCTCATTAGTTTTACTGACCACTTCGAATTACTTGTACAGCATGGTACTCATTCACTCACAAGGGCCTCTGAGCCTAACACACACACACACACACACACAGTGGACAACCAGTAAGTATGACAAACATTCACGCAGTGCTATTTCATTCAGGATGCATTAGAAAACAATTCTATAACTAATAACTAACTATACTATAAACTAATACTATACAGGAAAATAATTTTATGGACAATATTCTGCTTACAGTGTGAAGGAACTACAGCCATCATGAATACTAGCTAATATAAGCAATCTGCTCACAGATTCTCTACCCACAATCCTTCTTGCTATACTTTTTGTGAATGTACAATAAACGCATTCTTTGGTAAAATAAACTGAACTGGGGGCATCAGGGGTGTCGTTAGAGATTTCGGGCCCCATGAAAGCATATCATTTTGGGCCCCCAACCCAGACCAACTAGAATCGTCCTGTCTGTCGCCCACTTTATGGCACCCCCTGGGCAGCATTCATTTATAAACACCAGATAAAGGTAGATGACATACTAAATAAATACAAACTGAACAGAACTTACCATTAAGTCCTTCACTCTATTACTAAGCTCATCTACAAATAAAAGTGGAAGATAGACCATCTTCTTTCCGTTCTGGATCCTACAAAACAATCAGCATGGGTGAGAACCCGTAGCAGACCGGGCTTTCGCACGGACATGGCGGTTACGGCGCAGGGGTCCTACACTCTCAAGTAGCGGTGCACATCGCTGGGAATGGCCTCCCTGTCGAATATGAAATCCTCAGACACGATGTTCAGGGTCAGGCGAGAGCGCCAGTGCGACACGGGCTTGTTCGCGGGACCATCACCGACCCGTTTCTGCTGCTCCGGCGGCTGTAGTAACAGGTGAAGGAACCGGATTTTAAGGTGGATGATGGAACAATCACCCACAGAAGTAAGACACCACGTTGACCAACCGGTACTTATCCAAAATAGAACTGAACCTGGATTGCACAATTGACACCTAGAGCCTGAATTCCCATTGGTTGGCGTACTTTAACATGAGAGGAAAACCCCAGTCGGCAGATTTTATTGTCTCCTGGGTTAGGCAGACAAAACTTGTTCAGAAACCAGGCTTAGGAGATACTGGGACAGAAACCAACTCACCTGCTGGTCCTCCTGCCCAGAGATGAGGCTGACCTCAGGGGGTTTGGGAAGCATGTAGGTGGTGAGTTGGGTGACATGGTGCACCTGCCGACTGTCCTGCCAGGGCGACACGCCTGCCTGGTGCACGAACACCAGTGTGTACAGAGTCCCGTTGTTTCGTGTTTTCTTTGGTAGGGACACGTTAATTTTCCTTTAAATATAGAACAGCAACAACACGTTGTGAGTGCAAAAATGATACTTAAGCACCTTTTGTCAGAACATTTCTCAGAAACGCAATGCAATGCATTCAGCTGTCAAATAACTTAGGCACAGAAACAACTACACCGCATGCATACACTGAACACTTCTGAAATATTTTTATGCATTTCACAAAACACTGAGAATCAAAACTTAATTGATGAAACCGCCATACTTCATTTGAAACCAGTGACAGCTTCATGTCAGCTTTTCTAAAGTTTGTATATGTATATTCTATCAAAGGTTGCTCTGTAGTCCTAAGCCTTCGTGGTTTCCCCTAGCACATCTAGAGGCTCTCTTCCACGTGGGCGGCTGACGAATGCCAAACAAGCTTACCTCTCAAACTTGGAATTGATATCAAAGTCGTCAACCTTAAGAATGAGATTTTGTCCGCCATTTCCATTCGGCTTCAGCGTCGTGTAGATGCTTAGCTGTGTAATTCAAAGTGAATTAAATAAGCTCCCCGATCACTCTCTTTATGAAAAGGCTGTCAGCTAAACCGACTGAACCGGGGCGACGTGTCCTAATCTATGAATAATATGCATGAGAGCGGCTGGAAAAAGCGGCACTGGGTTTTAAATGGCAAACAGGCAGAGAAGTCCACACTGATGCATCATCACAACGATTCAACAGCGCTATCACCTACCTGAAGCCGAGGCTTGTCTGCGAGGTAAGAGCCGATGCAGCCTTCGGCCCTGGGTCGATCGCACGGCTTGGTGTACACGATGCCGTACATGACCCAGCAGGTGTGGAGCACGTAGACGACGAACACGCCGACGATCAGGGTGGTGAAGGAGGTCTTCTGGAACATGCCGCACCTGGTCTGCTAGCAGCGGGACGAGTCGGCGGGGTTGGCGTCTCCGATACTCAACATCGGATGTCGATATGAGGGGGAGAAACACTTTAGAAACGGGTGCAGGAGATCTTCCGGGCTCGAAACGGCTCCATGACCTGAACTAGCTCTCACAGTCCAGCAATGGGTGACGTAACTCTACCTAATACGTTTAATGACTCGCCGGCTATAAATATGCACATATAATTTTAGGGGTAGTGAATAAATAAATAACGAATCAGGCGCATTATGCCGTGTTATTTTAATAGTATTTCTTATATAACAGAAACTGAAAAAGAAAGAAAAAAAAAACGGTGACAGGGCGGAACTGATCGTAGACGTTTAATGTTTCATGGGGACAGTTGATGATGAAGGAATTCGTCGGGCCGCGCGGTGCATGTTGGATACGGGTAGTCAGCGACCGGGTAGCCGGTCTGCCGAAGCTGCTGGCTGGGGTCGATTGGTTTGATCTGTCCTCTTCGCCTCTCCGGCTTGTTTAGCGGGCGGTTTGGCAGGAAAAGGCAGGCGTGCTGTGATACTGTCACGTCTGCGTAACTGTTGACTGTTCATGGTCAGGGTCAACGCGTGTCGCGGAGCTGTTCTTTAAAAAGTCTAGGGGGTGCTGCCACTCTTGATTGTCGTAGTTTACAAAGTCGTAGGAACTTGGGTTAAGCCCGTTGAATCGATTAATTCAAGCAGTTTGTCCAAATGGAAGTGTGCTCCAGGCTGCTCTTTCGGAGTTGTCTATGGAGGACACTGGATCGAGGAGTCGTGGTCTCCGCCGCACTTCTCGCCCCCTGCCCTGTCCGTAGACATCCATGCACGCGGAGCCTCGGCTTCCTGCGGCGGCGGACAGACTGGGTCGCTCACCGGGGCTGCCATTGGCGGAGGTCGAGTCCCAACAGTACGTCTGCTTGGATTAATACTGCATGCTTCATGTTATCCATGCTGGCATTTCAGGGTCTCCCATGCTGGGTGATTGGGTTCTAGGCGCTTGTTTAAGTGGAGGTTGCCTTTCTAAAAGTCGTGTCATGGAGCGGTATCATCGCGGTTTGCCTGTTGTATGAAGAAATGTTATTCTGTTTTTGAAAGCACATTCTGTATTTCTTTTGTCAGTTGTCTTCTGTCGCCATAGAGTAATGGAGACGTCACAGGCTGCCCTGTCAAGCGTGGTACCCATGTTTTCAGTTGTAAGTCTCAATGAACTTTATATTGACCTCATATATATTATTTACACGTTTGAGCATCACCGTTGTCTCATGTTTCCATTTTTGTGGATTTAAACCTCACCTTTTCTGCTGTAGTCCAAAGACTTACATATAGGCTAATTGACATAATAATAATAATTGACACTTTATTGATCCCCGTGGGGAAATTGCTTTTACGCCTCCCTCAACTTGCTCTTTTGTAGAGGAAGTTGTCCGCGAAGGGCAGCCACCCGTTGGCGCGCCCAGGGAGCTGGGGGTTAAGGGCCTTGCTGTAGGACCCGCAGACGTGCTGAGGCTGGGATTGAACCGGCAACCTTGTGATTACAGGCTTAGCCCACTGAGCCACACCCTGCCCCCAAATACATTTGGCTGGCAATTGCAAGATGGCTATAAGCTCACACATAGAAATTATTATCATTTTTTATTAAACTTGGTGACTGTGTCCATGTTGTCTTTCTTTTTGTTTGCAGATGAAATTTGACACGGAAGGGAATGTGACTTCATTTGGTGTGTGGAGGTCAATTTTTGTGTCATTGCCACCCAAATTTACTTATACACCATTTTAAGTTGGCACGTAAATGGCCTTGCAATCAGACTTTAATATTCTGTATACAGTAGACTACACAGAGAATTTGCAAAAGATTCATTGTCCTCTCACTGGCTGTATTTCAGAGAAGAAAAAGACTGAACTGTACCAGGACCTCGGCCTGCAAGCACGAGACCTGCGGTTCCAGCACACCACCAGCATCACTGGGAGGAACAACCTCATCATCATGCGCATGGAGGTCGGACACGCACCCCTGGAGCCCTGCTCACACTCGGGCGCCATTTTCAGAGTGCTGTCTGACTGGCCTTGTTTGTGTATTGAGCTCTTCGGCTGCTTGTATCTGTTTGGTCCACAGTCTCTGAAGGCCGTGGTGACGCCGCAGGTCTTGCTGATCCTGGACTTCCGTGGTCTGGGGCTGGAACGCTGGCTGCTCTATGAGTTGGCCCAGCAGCTGGCGGGAGACGGACCCCTGGCCACCTACTCTTTACCTTTCGAATTCAGAGTCATTGAAGCTATACTACAGCATCGAGTGAGGCCCTCATCATCTTATTTACCTAATTCCTACTAGGGATGCAAAATTTTGGGAATTTTGCAGTTAATTCCCATATATTCCCACTAATTCCCATGCAAAGTTTCCAACTTGGAATATTTCCAAAATTCCCCAGCTAAACCTCCCATGGGATGGAAAGTTTCCGGAAACTTCCCGGAAACTTTCCGCCCCTTTACAACCCTAATTCCTACCAGAAGCTCTTCGTATTTGAATGATAGATAGATAGATAGGTTGATTGATTTATGTAGTGATTTTCAAGACACCCAAAGTGCTTTACAGAATCAATGGGGGGGCCACTTCAACCATCACCTCTGTGTAGCCCCCACCTGGATGGTGCGACGGCAGCCATTCTGCGCCAGTACGCTCAGCACACAGTAGCCAAGGTGGTGAAGGGGCAGGAGAGAATTCACTAGTTAGATATAGGGGATGATTGAGAGGCCAGATTTGATAGAGCCACAATGGACAATTTTAAGCAGGACATCAGGGTACCACCCCTACTCTTTTGAAAGATGCCCAGGGATCCTTTATGACCTCAGAGAGTCAGGAGCTCAGTTTTACGTCTCATCCAAAGGACAGCACCATTTTCACGGCGTAGTGTTTCTGTCTCCGCACTGGGATCCGCACAGACCACAGGATGGGCTCCGCTATTGGCTGCACCAACACCTCTTCCAGCAGCAGCCCAGCTTTCCTAGTTGCTCTCCCCACCCCAAAACTGAACAGGCCCAAACCTGCTTAGCTTCAGGTGGTTCATCTCAGACTTTCTACACAAACAAATGTGTTTCTTTGCTTTTCGTTTTGCTGCAGTTTCAGAGCTTATGTGTCAATAAACGTAATTAAGATCTTTATTATCAAGGATTGTGCTTGATGCCAGGAGAAGAATAATGGTTCTTCCCGTCCGCAGCTGAATGACCTGCAGACCCGGCTGAATGAGGTACAGCCACTTATCCTGGACACGCTGGAGTCCCTAGTGGATCCGAAGCTTCTCTCTGCAGATCGCAGCCAGCTGCACGTGCTCCTGCAGAACAGCAAAAGGTGAACAGCGCTCACGCCTGCTTCTCAGTTTCAGCACCGGTTGCTGTACGTGTGAGGCTGACGTTGGTAATTGGGTATGTGGTCTGAGCGCCGCCTCTCTGCCCCAGCCTGTCGGAGCTGGAGACGGACATCAAAGTCTTCAAGGAGTGTCTGCTCAAGATCCTGGACGAGGATGAGCTCATTGAGGAGCTCTGTCTCACCAAGTGGACGGACCCCCAGGTGTTGTAGGTGAAACTTTATGACGCTTCTTTTTAGGGTTTGCCCTAGTTGAGAGTACATGCATTAATGTGTCTAATATGCATGGAGAAACACACATTTTGCTAAAATACAGTACTGTGCAAAAGTCTTAGGCAGTCCAAAGAAATGTTTAAAGCTGTTTATCTGGGTAGCAAGTGTACTTTGGCTTAGAACAAAAAACACAATTTAACATTAGAACATACTCTTAATTTGCATAACACAATAAAAACTAGTGATAATTTCTAAAAAGTTACTGATATCTAGTTGGATGGCTTGATTGGCCCCTCTCCTCAGGGGCACCTCAGCCATTCGATGATTTTGTTATTTGTAAAAGTTTGTAATTAAATTGGTTTAAAAAGTCAGTGACAGATTGACTAGCTGAATCTGAATCTGAAAAAAATACATGGCTGCACTGGATGGTCGCTGCAAATACTGGAGTGATTTTAGCAGAGGTTCTGAAATGGCTGACGCACTTTGACAGGGGTAATATCATAAACACGAGGATAATCTAAACATCATTTTCCTTGCCTGCCTAAGACTTTTGCACAGTACTGTATCAGCCAAGTATTTAAGCTGCAAGAATAGAGAATAGTTTACTATGTGACGCCCTTACTGTGTGTCCCTATGGCCGTGTGTGACTCTTTGAGTGACTCCCTCGCCTGTCCCTATGGAGGCAGTGAGGAGAGCAGCCAAGGCATCGACCATGCTGAAGAGATGGAGCTGCTCCTGGAGAATTACTACATGCAAGCAGAGGATCTGGGCAACAAGACGCGAGAGCTGAAGGGGCTCATCGATGACTGCGAAAGCGTCATCTTCATCAACCTGGATAGGTCTCTTCCCCATTCAAGCTTTTACGTTTTTGAGCAGCGTCATTCTCAGTCACAGGATAATGAATTTACAAATCGATTTATGAATGTCTACATTGACATATTATTACAGAACGCATAAAGACTGATTGAGGACATTTGGTGTAGTGCAGTGTTTCTCAACCCATTCCTTGAGGACCTCCCGACGATCCACATTTTTGCTCCCAGCGCACTTGTATCAGTTATTTTGTGTTCTTGATTGTTTGGTTCAGGTGTGCAGGGAGCAGGACGGGAGCAAAAATGTGAACTGTCTGGGGGTCCCCCGATGGCTGGGCTGACAAACACTGGTGTTGAAGGCTTGCACTGCCTCACACTTTTTCGTAAGTCTACTGTTTCGTATCTTCTGGATTTCCCTGGATTTCTCTTCTTGGCAAAAAAAGTCACCGGAACGTCATGATGCGTCTGAACCTCCAGCTCACCATGGGCACCTTCTCGCTGTCCCTCTTCGGCCTAATCGGGGTGGCCTTTGGTATGAACCTCGAGTCTTCCTTTGAAGAGGTACGTACAACATTCATACCATTGTGGACAAGGCTTTGGGGAGGGGGAGGGGGAGGGGGTGGTCATCCGGATTTACTTCCATTTTCTAGAATGTCTTTCTAGGACTTCAAAAGTATTTGTAGTTGCAAAAATAATAAAAATAAGACCAGCTAATTTACATATGCTCAATTAAGTTCACAGAAAGTTTTAATGGCAACATCAGACTGTCTTCTGTATGATTTGGACTACTCCCAAGTTCACTGGCGTATCACATACAGAAAAAAAGAAAGCAGCAGATTGGATGGAGAATAACCTTTATCTTTTACTCTGTCTGTCTGTAGGATCCTCGTGTTTTCTGGCTGGTGACAGGCTTCATGTTCCTGGGCAGTGGACTGATTTGGAGGCGGCTCCTGTCATTCCTGGGCCGACACCTTGTGCCATCCTCTCCACCCACGGTATCGCCCATCGCCTTATTCCATGGTTATTCAGTGTTCAACTTGTTGCCATGGAGATCTGTGTCCACTGATTGGTGCCTTTTTTTTTTTTTCTTCTCTTTTTTTCCCCTCCCACTGAAGATCCCACCCGTGTGGAAGAGGGGTCAGGTAAACAGCCTCAGAGGGGCCGAGTCTAGGGTTGGTGTGAAATGAGGGCCTCTCATTGGAGAACGCCATATATCGCTAGCCAAGCCAAGCTGCTCTCATGTTGCTGGGAAAATAGAGCAGTGTAACTTTGTTTTCTAGCTATTAGTGAGTGGGGAAAAAAACTATTTCACAGTGATTATAACCAGCAATCACTACTGACAGCCAAAGAAGGTTTCTGTTATGTGTTCTGTAACTGTACTTATTTTAATTATGAATGTTTTTGTTTTGTTAAGTTAAAATGTTTTTATTTCTATAATTACCCACTGAAGCACAATTCCATTCTTACCATTGGCCAGTGAGAATATTAAGGATAATTGGATACATTCAAGAAAAAATAATTATTGATAAAGACTTTTTAATCCCACAGTATTTTCCAAGTTTCTAAAATGTTCACTTGGGCATATATAATGTCTGTGTTGATGGGAGGGACATCAGTTTCCCTTTGGTAAGCTGTTGGCTCTCTCTGTGAAATATAATTAACCCCTTATTTATGTGCAGTAAGGGGGGCAGATGTACTGTTACACTTGATCAGTGATTCATTTCCATCTCTCCTGTAGTCGAGATGTTTGCAATTCTCGTTGTACCATGATGACTGGACGTTGGCTAGTATAGGGGCTGTACATACAGCTGGGCTATGGAAGCTGGTGGCACTGTGCCGGTTCAGCCTGCGAAGTTTTAGGTCTGTCATTTATCTGGCAAAACAGTGAGTGATGCTTTCATCTCAGGCTAGAAACAAAGTTATCCAGTTGTTGGGTCATATGTGCAAGTTGCAATGCAATAAATCGCAATGACATTGTGTGTCATTCAAATATAGTGTAACTGGAACACATAATGTTAGGTACAGTTTTACCTAAATCATTGTTTCTCACACTGATCCTTGGGGACTTCCCAGTGGTGAGGGAGCAAAAATATGGACTGTCTGGCAGTGCTGGGAGGGAGCAAAAATGTGGACTGTCTGGGGGTACTCGAGGACTGGGCTGGGAAACACTGGTTTAAGTATTGCGTATTGTTGTCCTATATGTACTGGACATGTTTTAGGAACTGAAATAAGAAATGAATGAAAATAAGAAATGGGGAATGAATGTTATAACAGTAGTGTACTGGTTATTAAGAGGGTGTGTACTTGTACCCAGAATGGCATATTGTTTTTGTTGAGCTTATCTTTCAGAAAGTTATCCGAAGCTGTACATGAAAAACGACACTGAGATTCAAAGTATATTATTTTCTGAATAAAAATGGAAAAATACTTTAACTGAAATGTTACTTCCAAATCATTATAGATGACTACTCTTTTGATTGTGGGGGCTTTATATGGCGGCTTTTTCATACAGAAAATCCGTTGTATTAAACAGGGTTCGTACACATTTTTACCATTACATTTCCATGACTTTTCCATGACTTAAAGGTAAATATTCATGACTTAA
>JAODLC010000050.1:9999447-10021900 GCA_026781145.1 Hippopotamyrus pictus
TGTGTTCTGTGAGCTGTGTGTGAGTTTAGCTGATGTCTGTGTGTTCTGTGAGCTGTGTGTGAGTTTAGCTGATGTCTGTGTGCTCTTTATTTCAGGAAGTGCCTGTGAGGTTCAGTTACTCGTGTCTCAAGATGCATTTGAAGAAAAGCATAAGACATGGGGGCTGGACTATTTGACGGAGAAAGTGCATCTCCTTACCCTAAAGAGCAACTAGGCTCTAAAAAAAAAGCAACCAAGCTCTTCTGCGCAACCTCCTTCTAATGGGTCTGGTTTTAATCATAGCTACTCGGACATAAATGTGAACATTCCTACTAAACTTGAATCTTACTTGGGATACAACTGGCATTCGGCCCATCAAGCTCGTTTGGGGAGTCAAGCCCCAGGTGTACTTGACTTAGCCCCCGATCTTATTCATAGCTCGGACGTCCCCTGTTCCTGCTTATAGTTACGTGTCCTGCCGTGATATCAGTTAATTTCCCTGCAATGAGTGGGAAAATTACAAATGTGTTTTGTGCCGTCACCAATCCAATGAGGACGGTAATTGGCTGGTAGGGTATTAATTAAGGCTTGTCACAGTGTTCATTATACACAGTAGTACTTTGTCACAAGGCTGAAACTCATAGTCCGCCTTGGTTATTTTATTTATACCGGCCATATTCTCATTTCAACTGCCAGCACTTAATTGGGTTCATTATTAAATTTGGTTTCACCGAGGAGCCACGCTATTTATAATGAAAATCCACAAGGTAATTTCTGTAGTTATAAAAGGTTCTACTTTAAATATTTTTCAATAAACTGCAACGATTTAAAATTTTGAATGAATGGTAATGTAATTTTAAACATTTGTGCTGATGTCAGCAAAAAACACCTCAGGCTCACTCTGCAAAATGTTTGTTAATAAAATAAAATGTTTATCTATTCGGGTAGTAGGTGTATTTTTGCTCAGAAAGAAAAACAACGAAATTTAACATTACAACATAGGCAAATGAAGAGTATCAAAAACGTTACTGATATCTTGTTGGATAGCTCCACCTTCTGCAGGGGCACCCAAACCATTCCGTGTATATATTCATTAAAATTAACCACCAGGTCAAATTAGTTTACTCAATCAGGCATTGATTAGCCAAACAAGTTGGGGTAAACGTGGACTTAAATTGGCGTATTAGACGGTTGCTGCAAATATTGGGATGATTTTAGGAGAGCTTTTGAAATGGCTAAGCTGTCACATTTTAATAGACATAGTTTTACACCAACATATGAAGATCATTGAAACATTTTCTGACAGAAGTGCATTTCTAAGTATTTATCGTTGCATATTTTACATCAGTCAGTCTTTAAAATGGATTCTTCTGGATTTAGATCCCGTCCTTTGAACCCCGAACCTGAGAGCCTGCCGGTTGCCTGGCAGCTGACGTCACTGTAAACAATTAAGCGCAGGCTTCAGTTGGGTCGGTTTCAGTAAGAGAGGGTTCTGTTCGGGTTCCGGTGTGGAGCGAACTGGCGATGGCTAAAGCGGTAATGCGGAATCCGACACTTTGTTCTGCTGTTGTACGCTTCTTCTTAGCTTGTTTGTACGACTTTGGCTTGTTTGTAACGGTCTTCTATGGAAGCAGTGCACGTTTCCCTCGGTTCTGTAGCTGTAAATCGCTTTAGTTTCGGGCCGTAATTTTACAGATCGGAATTCCTCCAGATGGGACGTGGAGCTGGAACGATGAAGCTAAAACTCTCGTGTTTTTACGGTAATTAAATAGCCTAATCATCATGCATCGAATTACACTTACAGACAATGGTGAAAATTTGTGGCGTGTTGTGTGTGTGTTTTAATTTGTTGTGTCTGTCATAATTCTATGCATCTTGGTCTTTAGCTCAAGTGATTCTGATGAAATTACAGAAAATGTGAAGAAGACCAGTCTCGTGCATGCCCCTGAGTTTACTGGCAAAAGACTTGAAAGGTATATTAATCTATTTAAGTGACGAATCTATACTGCTTTAAATGACCCACTTCATAAGATACCGAGCATTTTCATAATAGATACGCCATATAGTACTTAAAACAAAATAACTCGTGGCATACCGACGTGTGGCCTAATGCAGTTCCGGTGACTTGAATGGGTATACCTATAGCATCATATTGTTTCAACGTTGAATTGTAGTGAAATACGTTGAATTATGGTCAGTGCTACATTATAAGTGTTGAAACTGAATTGATTTTTCGTCAGATTTTCAATATTGTAAAATTGATGGCTGCAAAACCGTGATTCAATGTTGATATAAAGTGAAAGATTGAAGATCAACGTTGTTTCAACCTTTTTTGCCTGATATGGAATCAGTGTCATTTCAATATGCGTGCTATCTGGGTAGTGTCCATATCGAAAGGATAATTGTGAATGACCGGTAAAATAAATCTATGATTAAGTTTTTCTCATTGCCCTAAGGTCTGTACAGTCCTCAGCCTTGACTTCTAAGGAGCACGGTGGCACTTGCATTCTAGAGGAGCGCAGTAACATTGGCAAAGTACTGGGGAATAAGGACCAATCAGACTGTGTCACCATTGAGCACATTAAAGGCATGTATCCCTGTGGACAAGCCTGGATCTCTTCATTTTATATGATGAAATAAGATTTACTTTATTGATCCCAAGGGTGAAATTCTTCAATTTTATTATGTCTTGTGTATTAATATTTCACATTATCTGATATCAATGCAACATATTATTAATGGACTGAATACATTTTTCCTTTCAGTGACATTCACAGACTTTTTGAGGGGCAGGTGCTCGAACGTGGGGGAACCGGGGGAGGAATTTGCATCATTGTCAGTTATCGAAAAAAGACAACTGGGATACCTAATGTCATAGTAATAGTTTTAAATATACAGCTCTTGAAAAAATTGAGACCACAGTAAAATTTTCAGTTATACTCATTTTTCAATTTGAGACCTTTGTGACCTTTGTGAAAGTTACCCCCCCATTTATGAGGCACAGCTGGATAAGCTGACAGTCATCTCTGGCAGTAGAAAGTCACTTCTGCACTCTACCTGGCTGTTTTCTGGTCCTTCCCAGTGTCTCCTGCTTCACCTTATTCTTGTGTACTGCTGTCTTAGAAACTCTGAGTAGGGAACCTGACGCTCAGTGTATCCTTCTGCCAGCAGAACCAGGATTAAACCAGGATTTAACAATGTAGAATTTTTTTAAAATATAGAGTGGTCTCTTAATTTTTTCCAGAGCTGTGAATCTTTAAGAGGAGGTTTTTGATTAGACAGTACTGTTCCTTATGACCACTGACGCAACTTCTCTATCATATTGTTTCTTTGTCATGGACACCTGCTTTTGTCCATCTGTTCATTATGGTACAGAGGAGGCCCTCTCACATCTGCAAAGGGAAAAATCTCAACGCATTCCGCCACACTTCCTGTCTCTGCTAAGGTGGGGAGTGATTGCCCTTTCTATGGCCGTACCCCCCTCCCCCCATCTAGATGCTTACATGTTCTCTGGGTTTTCCTCATGCCAGGGGTGATGCTCTGGATGACTTCCTACGTGCCCTGTTGCTGTACCTGTCCTGCTTTTTTGAAAAGAGGATGCTGGCCAAGAAGACCAAGACACGCGTGGCGTGAGTGAAACGCCCCCTCCCCCGTGACACGGACATGGAGTCACCGGTCGCGTGCTCTCCCTGTGACCTTATTTACCAGTTTATGGGAACAGAATTACACATTTTCATTCTTCAGAGTAGCATTCCATGTTCCAGAGAATTACTGATATGAAATCCCTTTCTTTTAATCTTTCGACACTGCAGTCTGAAATCCTGAATTTCATTACATTTCTACGTACATAGCCCTTGATTGTCAGCGGTTTTAGAAGTCGCAAAGTATCAAGTCGACATTTCAGTTCCAGAAAGTAAAGATCCAGGCCAAGATTTTGTTTTAACCAACCAGTTGAGTACTCTGTGACTCTTTATACTCAATTGTTTGGTTTCTGGATTTTGTTTTTAATCTAAGTGAAAACCTAATGAATCACAAAGGGTGTTTTTTCCTTTTTCCTGTGGGCCACTTCCCTCAGAGAGCAGAGTGTAACAGAACGGCAGGAGATGCTGGAGGCTGGTGCCAAGGTGGACCTGGCCCTGAAGCAGCTTGCCTCTCGCTATGCCAGCTTGATCCTAGGAGCGAGTCTGCCGCAGCACCATCACATGGCATGCGGAAGGTCGGTGCTCTGAATCCGGCTCTCTGGGATTAAAGTAATAGCTAATCAGAAGGAACGACACTGCGTTAGGAAGCATATGCCCACTGTTGGACTTTCATGATGTATCTGGTGCGCATGGTCAGACTGACCAGCGGTGCCAGTGGTTAGATAAGCAGGTTTGTGACAGGCAGCACTGGGGCCGCTGAGCATTATGCACTGCAACATATGGTGCAGTATTTGTTTCACCACTCTAGCTTGCAGGCTGCTTCCAGTTACCTGAGAGAAAACTTTCATATGGCTATTCACATTAGCCTAGTTGCCTAAAGGACCACACTGTACAGCAGATATTTGAACTGAAGGGCACTCCCCCTGGTGGAGCAGGGAGAAATTGTAGGGGGCAGAGGTAAGGGGGAAAAATATTGCTGGGGGGGGGGTTGCACTGGGTGCAGATCTGTTTTAAAATTGAAATCTTTAGAAATATTAAAAATAATATAAACACATTATATGCCTGTACACAATATATGACTCTAACAGATTAAAATAATTAAAACATGTAAAATAGACAGGCACCATGCACTGGATACAGCAAACTGTTCTGAGTAGTAATATAACTAAAGTTTACAGTTGGAAGGTTGTTAGCTTAATACTTACATACTTCGAGGAACCATGGAGAAACTTGTAGCTTACAGTAGTGTTAAAAGAAAATGTGATGGCAAAGCAACACCTGAAATGAGTAGAAACAGAAAATGTGATGCAGCTTATCTGCAATACTGTTTTGTGTGATTTGTGGGTGGGGGTAAGAAAAACATATCAGCCCTAGGGGGGCCCTGTCTAAAAAGGTTTGAATAACATTGCTGTATGGGAATTGTGTTATTCTGGTTCGTTAGTCTTTTTGGCTGAAGATACCAAACTGAACACAGTGTACTTTATTTTACTGTGATCTGTTGTTTTTTCTGTATCTTTGTTCAAATGTGAAAATTAATACAAGTGTGTGTTTGACACCAACAGGAGCAGAACATCATCGACTTACAGAGACAGGCAGTTCTTTGAAGTGAGTACAAGAAGTTATTGTGAAACAAAAGCCAGAGCCAGACCAAGACTCGTGCCAAAGATCCGAGTGGCTGAGGCTCTCGCTGGCTGGGCTGCTCCGGTCAGTCAGATTGGATTTATGTTAAGAAGCGTGCGTGTGTCTCAGTGGGTGTACAGCTTCATCTGTTATTCCGCCTGGCTGACGTTCGGACGAAAGGACCTGCTGGCCATCCAGCAGGAGGTGGGGAGATTGATGCGCTCCGATGCCTTCAACCCTGCTCTGAGAGTGAGGTGGAGTGGAAGCGTGGAGGAGCCCATCTGCAGCACCTTCCTGAAACGGGGAGAAGCAGGGGTCGAAGGTCATACCCAGCCACATCCGCACCAGAGGTATGAAACAGCACTCGTATGCTCAGCCACTGTTAACTTTAGATGGGAATACCCAGTTTCATCTTTTTTAGTCTATATCTAGGTTATGATTTATTGCCTGGCACATTGCTCTGTCAGGTGGCATGGTGGTGCAGTGGTTAGCACTGTTGCCTCACACCTCTGGGATCTGGGTTCGAGTCGCCGCCCTGGCTCTGTGAGGGTGGAGTCTGCATGTTTTCCCCCTGTCATCGTGGGGTTTCCTCTGGTTATCCCTCAGTCCAAAAATATGCCAAGGTGGATTGGAGTTTTCAGTTTGCCCGTACGTGTGAGTGTGCCCTGTGATGGGTTGGCACCCTGTCCTGCCTTGCACTTGTGACTTGGGAAGCAGATGGATGGACATTTCCTTCTCCAACTTTGATAAGTTCTCAGAAGTTCTCAGCTACTAAACCTGCAGGCTTGCGGAGATCTTCGTGCCCTGAATCACTGTCGTCCGACAGGAGGAAGCCCCAGAAGAGACCTGCTTTCAGCAGAATCGTGACACAGTGTTCTCCTCTTCTGATGGTCCTGCTCCCCTCAGCCGCCCCGCGCCTGTCTGCCGCACTGCTGCCTCAGACAGCACCTCCTGGTGGAGACTGTGATACGGAAGCCCTGAAAGAACAGCTCGCCTCTCAGTTGGCCTCTGCCCGGTAACACATGCATCACACACCGCCACTGAAGCTCATGACTCTCAGTTAACCTGACACTGCAGTGTTCAAAGTTGCGTTTTATATTTAACACAAAGCTTGATGCCTCCCAGGGTTGGGGCAGGGGGCGGTAAGTGTTCAGCAAATATTAATCACTTAATGTTTTGAATAACAGTCAGCACACCCTGTAATTTAATACTCTGTAAGTGAGGGACGGCACATCCACGCTGCAGTTGGCTGAATTCGTTTCTGATACTTTTTGGGCATTTCTTTTCTACAGCACCAAATACCATACTTTCGCTATAGTACTTCTGGTACTTTCCCTTTTTCCATTGAGTACCAGTACCAAAAGTTGCAGTACCAAAAGTGTCAAACTCACTGGAGTACTTTTTTTTTTTTTTTTGGTATTTTGGTGAAACTTTGATATACTTAAATGACTATAATCCATGCCCCCCAACCCCCCCCCACCCAAAACCTTGGCATTAGCGAAGGCGTCAAGCTCTGCGGCTGGTAAACCCAAGTAGAAAATCCAGCTGGACGGCAATCGGTTCTGGTGCTAATGAAGCATGCAATCTCACACCTTCCAAGGACAATGTTCTTCCTCTCCAGTGGGTCCTGTTAATGGCTGCATATTTTATACAGAGTCACTTTCTGCTGTTGTGCTGTACGAAGCTTGGGTGTGTGCGCCTGGGGGTTAAAGCGGGGGGGTCGTCGGGGACCTGCTGAGGCAGATACCTCTACCACTGCATGAAGCCTGATCCTCACCTCCCCCCGTATCCCTCTTTTAGGTTCGGTATCCTGGGTACTCCACTACATCAGGTCAGCAGCACCACCTTCCAGCCGGTGGGAGAGGATGACGAAGAAGGTGATGAGGAAGAGCTGGAAGAGGAGGAGGATGATGAATAGAATGGCGGGATGCCACTAGAGCGCTGCCAGAGTGACATTCAGACAGAGTGACATTCAGACAGAGTGACATTCAGACAGAGTGACACCTGCATCCTGCATTCCTGTGGTCTTTATGATGACACACAAAAAGTTTAGTAACTCATAAATGCATAAATATATGTACAGTGTTGGTTTGGAGGGCGCCAAGTGTGTTTACGGGGACCTCATGCGATATCTCGCGGTGATCTATGTATCATATCTTTTTGTACTGTGTTATTACTGTAAAATGTACTAAATTCCAAAATACTTCACTCGTCAAGAAACCAAAACAGTTTACGTGGCTTTTTCAGATCGGGGGGTCTGCGCCCTTAACCCCGCAATGTGGAAGGGTCGACAACACTTACCATCTATCTGTCTTATGTGTTACTTTGGGTTTAATATCCAGTTTTGTTTTAGGGCTGATTTGAATTTCATATTGATTTCAGCTTTTTGCCACGTGGGGGTGCTGTTGCTGCAGTCAGAGCAGCGAACGGGTGTTTGGCTTTGCTAAACTGAATGAGCGATCTTCACGTTTTGAACAGCCTAAAGTGAATGCATCATCTCCACAAACGCGTAGCCATATTACTAATGATCTATCTTTTGACCACTGTTGACCAAGACAACTTCCTTATTGTGCTTGTATACACTCCCAAGCAATCTACACCAAAGTGACTGCTTAGTTTTTTTGGTCACGTCTTGACATTATACCAACGATATTATATCAAGCACGTTATAAAGTACCCTTCATAATACAAGAACGTGTGATTTAATGCAGTGTCATGAATTGTTCATCGAGGTAAAATGTCGCTTTTTTTTTTACACCGGCCAGTCTGACCCAATCATAAACCTGTAACGAGCCTGTCTTAGCTACATGCAATCAACAGCAGTATATAAAATTTCACACAAACCCTGGAGCCAGGGCCATGTGGTACAGTGATATAATGCATCTTTAGATTCAAATGGTTTTGATGGTATTTTAACTGGATTAATGAGGGTGTTTAGATTTTAATCAGGCCGGTAATTGAGTAGTGAGAGCTAATTTTCCCCTCGACGATGTTAGCTTTCCGTCTAACTGATGGAGAGCAGAAAAAGCTAAAAATAAGTTCCGGGAATCGGGGGAAAAATTAGCACGACGAGACGTGTTGGTTTGGCAAGGAAACGGAGCTGTCTCTCAAAGCCAGTAATTTTCGTAGATCAGGGACCCGCAGACCGCAGCTTACGGTAGTCAGGAAGACGCTATAGGGACCTGCAGGTGGGTGTTAACCTGCCTTTTACACCAGGAAGCCTCACTGCAGATGCGGCTGCAGCGGTCCCATAGGGGATTCGGAGGCTGCCTCTTCTGACAGCTCTTTAATGATATGAAGCTTAGTCCGTTTTATTTTAATGGGAATAAAACAGCTGTCACACTAAAATCCTCCTGGAGCTGTCAGAATGGCTCTCAGGTTGTTAAATAGCACCGAACAAAAAACTGTCAGTGTTTGAAAACGTTTTCTTTTAACCAATTTTATGCCTTACATAGATCTAATAATAATGCACTAAAGCGACGGATTTGAACGCTTTTATGATTGATGTTCAGTTTATGTTTTTATACTTTTATGTTGATGTTCTCTTATCCCATTCATACGGCACCGGGGCTCAAACTGCACGGCCGTAACCTGTGACACCTGGGTCTAGCAAATAAATGTATGAATTAAAAAAAATTATAAAAACGGGAATTTTTAATAGACGGCCCAGTGGCTGGTGTTTGTTATGTCTTACTTAAGTTAGGCCTGCATACTGTGTTTGGGTGAACAGTTATAATTTAGCCAAACAGTCCAACGACTTGAAATCCAGGTGATGTGGTGACAAGCTGGAGCTGATGTGACAAGAGATGGAAGGGTATCCTGTGTAAAGTGTGTCATTTCGTCCAATGATTAAAATCCGCATCTGAACTGGACAAATAAACAATGAATAATACAATAAATAAACTGGCGATTATTAACGCGATAACTGCTCCTTTGCGTTAATGCTGATTGTCCATACGCCTGTCTTACATTACCTGAATTCAAGTTCCTCAAACAACGAATATAGCACCCAAAAAGACTGTGAAAGAAACTATGCTCTGTATACATTACTTCTGCGCGTACACTACCTCCCACACTGCGCTCCTTCCCGCTGTATTTGACTGCTACAGCGCCCTCCGGCTCCTCAGTGACTTGTGCTGTACTGCACTGCAGCAGGGAAATCGAGTGAGTGTTCGCTCTCCATGGGAAGGAGGTGGAGCGACACCCACGCTGTTAGGAAAAGGCAAAATCTTTCTAATCCTGTCTGACGTACAGAGTGATTAAACCGTGTCAGTAGACGGTGTTGAGCTGGGTTCGGCGTTTGTTCCCAGTCCTGCTGCTGGATCCGATCCTGCTGCTGGAATCACATCTCTGCGATCGAAGTGAAGTAATTCGGCTGAAAAAGGAAGAAAATGAGGGAAGTAGAGTAATTACGTGCAGAATGATCTGAGGGGAGAAGAAGCTCGGAGCAAATAGCTTCAGAATGCAATTTACCAGAAGTCCACAAAACACACAAAAGCACAGATTATCTTGCAATGCGTGCAATATTGAATTTCGAATTGATGACAATTGCTCTGAGCACAAAGTTTTTTGACATTTGACACTACAAGTAATAAAGATATCAGAAAATCACTGTAAATACGATTCAGCCCCTGAGTCAGAATTGCTTTCACATTTGTCACTGCCCTAGATGCCGCTCCATTAACCGCAAGTTGAATAGACCGAGTTTATAAGTAACTTATGAATCTCCAAGTCTGTAAAGACGTTTTCACATTCACAGCTCATTGTATTAATTTAGAGATGCAGAATTTTACCTAGTGTCAATAACCTTTAAACTATACCAATTTATAAAAATGCTTTAATTGTTCAAAACGGTTTCTTTCTGAAATTTTTTCCTTATAAATGGCTCAAAGTGTTCCCAAATATAGATGGTAAACAATTACAAGTCAACATTCTGCTTATTTGTTTTTCCCAAAAGGCTGAAACTTTGCCACCTCAATTGATGAAAACAGCAATAGCCTACTACACGTATAGGAAATCCTGATGACTTCTTTTAATTGCGATCTTTACACCTAACTGCGAAGTAAACGATCATTCTCGAAATCCAGAAAGAAAAGGAGATAAGATGATAGCACGTGCGACGACTGTTTTTACTGCCACGACTGAACAGGGCTGCTTGGAGCGCACAGAACATCATCGACAGCGCCTGTGCTGCTCAGTGGTCACATAATGGTGTCAAGTTTACGTTCCTTTGTCCTTTAATGTGACATCTGGGGTTGGGGGGGCTTTGGTATTGTCAGATCAGACCAACAATAGAACGATTCGACAGGAAAAACAATACATTTAAACTCCTTTGACTTTAAGCGAAAGGAAATATAGATACACTTTTGACTTTCCTGTCTTTATTTTGCCTATTGAAAAAATATTGCAGCAGAGTTTTCAAAAACTGATTCAGGAAAGCCGTGTATGCAAATCGTAAATCTTTTACAAGAGTAGTTCTTTACGTCCTACCCATTGTGATTTCTAGAGTATTATACAATGGTTAGGCCTACTGAGCATATCGGTAGGGGGAGACAAAAGTCGACTATTGTGAGATTTGTTAAAGTATAACAAACTTCGTACCATGCCTCCAAATTGAATCGAATGCGAGTAAATGAAGCAATTTTAGTGCCAAACTGTTTGACATCATCACGGTTTAATAAAAATAATTTGAAGTACACATTGTTCTTTTTGTTTCACATGCAAATAAACGAATCAGCGTGTAATAACTACAGCGATAACAATTATATTTTAAATAGCGCAACGTACATAAAATACTTTCATATTAAATAGAACTACAGAAATACACAGGTCTATTAACAAAATTCCTGCATATATCACGAAACTGTATTTTAAAAATACATTCGTAAAAATGTCCGAGGAAAAAATACCGTATAGCACTTATCGTATTCCTCTCTCTCTCTCTCTCTCTCTCTCTCTCTCTCTCTCTCTCTCTCCTGGTTTGGACGTAGTTCCCAGATGGTCAGAAGACGCGTCAATCATTGTACGAGCTTCTCCCTCGTTTGTCCTGTTATTTCTCATTTCTCCCCTTTGCGGCGACTTTCATTCGAGGCTATTTGCTGCAGGATATGAGAAATGGCTCCGAAGTTATAGCCTGCAGTAAGGGACCTCCTTCAAAGCCGTAATAATACCAAACGCAAGCTAAAAAAGATCACAAGAGAAAAAAATAGCTCCTGGACCGTCACAGCTAGCGAGACGTATGCAGGGGAAAAACTGAAACAAAAGTGCGCGTAGGAATAATAAAGCAACACGTATCCGGTGGGATTCCAGTTGGAGAAAGAGAGGAGAGGAGAAAAGTGGGGGCTGGAGGAAAGAGTAGTGGATAGAAACAAGTGAGACGCGGTAATAAGGGCAAAGATTTGCTTTGCGTGGAGACCACAGATTGTTGCATTTTGTTTGTACCCACTGCGCATTTGTCAAAGGAATTATGAGGAGCACTTGGATGATCTGTACTCTCTGGTTGGCGGCCATTCTTACCGGGGAAAGGGTAAGTTTGGGAGCGCATAATATCTTTTTCCCAAGGAGGTAACTCTTAGAACTATTTGCAGTGGTTGATTGGAGGTAGGCTAGCCTGCATTGTAAACAGTGGTAACAATCGTTCGAATTGTAATACATTTCATTCGAATAATCCAAACCTAACATATTATTATTATTATTTACGTGCATGCATTCAAAACCTATCTTTGATTTGTGACTGTGAAGAACAATTATAATAAGTTTTGTGTCTTATTGCTGCCCTTTAGCGGATCTTCGTAATATAAAACGTCTGAATTGGTGGGACACTTTTTGACTGTGTTTTGCGGTGAAATATACATTTGTAGAAAAAAAAATGCACAAATGTTATGCTTCGGAGGTTTTTGGTTTTCTTAAACTCTTGAAAGCGCTCTGGTTGCTCTTTTCAGCGCTTTTATTTATTTTAAAAAAAGTGAACGATTTTTCTGTGACAAAAGTGCGTTCTTAAAGGTGTGAAGAAAGCGGGCACTTTCACATTTTCCCCTGCGACTTTCATCGCTATATCCGTTAGTTACATTGTTAATATAGCAAATTATAAATCGAGTGTCTTAACAGATTGTTTAACATGTAAATACCGTTGAGATAAGTAGATGTTAACAGTTCAAAGTTCCAGTTTTCCAATCGGTAAAATGGTCTACCCTAAAAGATGGAAAAGTGGACTCTTTATTGCACGTATAAGTTGTATTAATATTTCAACTATTTTACTAATTGTATTGGATCCCCATTCTTCCTCGTTTACTTTTATGGGTTGATTAATTCCTCTTTTCGCTACTGACTTGATAATCGATTTTCCAAGGCTTTTATTAGTCAGCATCGCTATTTGTAACAGTCGTGCATATATATATATAGTCACACACGTTTGTTTTGCACTGTTTGGAAACGGTTTATAAATTATTTAAAAAGGACACTGTCGATCGCCAGCGGCAGGTGACTGGTCTGTTCCACGGAAATGTTAAGACTGCAGCAGTACTATAGAAAACAGTACAATTTAAATTGCCCGGATTATACTATATCGCCAAGAAACCCTGAGGTATTAATAAAATGTGTATTTGCGATCCCATTCAGCCTTATATATTTAAAAACAAATCGTCTAGAGGTTGACTAGCCTACGTTGTATACGTTGTAGTCTGCCATGGCGTCAAAACGCTGAAATTTTTTTAAAATGCTGACCCCCATCTTTTAAAATGCGGGAGGGGAATGACACAAAAACTGACACGTAATGCAAAGTCTGTAGAAGGAGTTAAAACGGCTCCAAACTGTCTTTCTTAACATATGCATCAAGAAGATTCTTATATAATCATCCAACACCACAGCGACCGATGGGTCTCCTCTAGAGCCAAACACCAAAGTCCCTGCAGATACGCTCCGCGTGCGTCAGGGTGACCAGAGGGACACAACACCAGCATAATAAATTCCATACTGGTGAAAATGGGGACTTGATTATCTTGTTGAAGATTCAGCCTGTTTGGTTATATGCCCGCTCCTATCATGTCTGCTGTTGCTACTCTCTGATTTGTTGATATAATTTATGTGAATGACTCATGACACGCTAATTGGTATTATGTCTTTGCTGCACGGGTGAAGTGCCCAATTAGCTGATTCAGATCGGGCTGCTCCTCTAATGAGTCATTGTTTATGCATGAGGTTAGCCTTAAAAAAAGAAGGTCTTTTTATAGGAATGGTTTGAAGTGTAGTGTTCTGCGGGCTTGAAATCTATCTGCCCTCCTCTTTGAAAGGCAGTTGATATAACAATACTGCACAGAATCAAGTCGAGGTATTTAGAAAGGAATAGGAACTTGGAGGAAATGTGTTGGGGAATGGAAAGCGTTGTGGGAGTTTGTAAAGAATACTGGGGCACATCTTGTGTAACCTCTCTGATTCCCCCTGCCCCCCCTCCAAGCTTTCTCTGTACCTTTTATTATAGTATAGTCATGCACGTGCTTTGATCAGGGTAGTGACATTTTCTGGTCCACCTTGCTCTCGGTACATGTTCATGGTGGCCCTTGGCATTCTTATTTGTTGTCCTCCCTCCCCCCAGCCCCTTCCCAATGGCTGCCTCATCCTGTCTGTTTTCACTGGCATTGGGGCTCTCTTGCCGTCGTCACGTAAGCAAATACTCGGCATCGATTCCCAGCCCGGCCGTTGCTTTGAAATTTCAATCAAGTGTCATTTTTGCAGGGAGCCCACGCTGCACAAGCATTCTCAGTGCGGTTACCTCGGATTAATAAAAAAAGCCACAAAAACAGGCCTTTCTCAAGGCCTCTGCCCCCTCTGTCTGTGGTGAGCAGTGGGCCCAGATAATGTGGGCTGATTTTTTTTTTTTTTTTCCTGCCTGAAAGGTTTTCAAATCTAACGTTAAGGAAGCTGGGGTGTTTTCTCCAGCTGATGTTTAATCTGCCGTTTGCGGAGTGTGGGCAGCGGAACAGCGCTCGCCTCTGCTCAAAACAGTCTTTTTCTTTTTTTCCCTCTTTCAGCACCAGAAATGTCCTGCTGTTTTAAAGCCAACCCCAAAGAGCAGCCTTTGAACCAGCTGTGAAAATTGCACATGGTTTAATAAGACGGCGAATATACTTCTTGGAACCTGATCCTTTTTGCACTTTTTTTTTGCAGCATACTGTATACAGCCTGTAAATTCTGCTGTGATTTTTATTTTCAATCTTTCCTCTTTGTCCCTTCGGTCATTTATTTATGAGATTACTGTCACAACTTCACATTCGGTAAAGCTGCCAATTAATAAAGCCTTAATCCAAGCAAGAATGCATATTGGCATTTTGATGAAAGCTTATTTTGATATTTGCCAATATAACAACCCTTTTGTCACTGATCCTTTGATAAATGGATAAATAATCTTTCTTAAAACTAAAGTTTGTTGTTCCAAAAATATAAAATTGTGGTGTGTAGTGGGGCGGGGGGATGTGTAATGGAGCCACAGTCTCTTTCTGTCTGCTTATTTTGGATTTAGAATGTCTTTTTACGTTTTGCCTTTGATATAAATGACTGTGTTTGAGCTGTAACTGCGTGGATATACTGGTTAAAAATATTTATATAAGTTTATTTGGTGCATGTTATGTTGCTTTCCACAACCTGTTTCCCACCAACGTGTCAATAACGAGTTTTGTTTTCCTACAGCTGCTGTTGACATTTCCCGGGCATATATACAAAATTCAAAACAGTGTCTAAATAGTATTGAAGCTGCTCTTGGTCGAGCTCATGAAACATACAAATTGCTTTTATATAATTGTTTCTGGCTTTGAAAAAACGTTTACTCTTTTTTTTTTTTTATTTATTAATGAACTTAATATTTTCTCAGTTGGTGAGTGGGTGGTGTGTGTGAGTGAAGTGAAAGGTACAGTCATTAACTGAAAATGGTTTCTCCGGCAGAAAGCTTAGGAAACCTTAAAACTTAATTATAAACACATTTGTGCCTCAGGCTGTCTCGTTAGAAAGGTCTGCGGCCTCACTTATAGTGTAATGGTCCATCTAAGAATCAGTTGAGCCTCTGCATCGTATGCACACAAAAATCTGAACTTCCATCCGGCCTGCAGGTCTGTAGGACACACTTTGAGGTGCTACAGCCATTGCAGAACTTAAGCAAATGAAATTTGCTCTCCTCTGTGCATCATCCCTTAGTCAGAAGGGACGTTATGCCAGATACCATTGAGTGTTTTTCTCTGACTGTAAAGAGCACAGATTAAGATGTGCACAGCCCCCGTAACAGTTATACAGTGAGGAAATAATGCATCCAAAATGTGAAACTGAAGGACTGGTATACTAGTATGTGAAAGGTCCCTGGATTACAATTCTCATTTACAGCTTTGTGAAACAATACTTTCAGCCCGGGTGGATTCATCTTGACAGATGGTAACCTGAAAGAAGTGCTTTCGCTTGCAGTCTAAACCTCTGACACATGGGAATGGTTTAATCTGCAGTGCAGGGGCCATCCAGCCCACCTCAGAGCCTGCAGTCTGTATGCGTTTGCTAGAAGTCTGCCAGGCGTTATGTAATCGGGGGGGGGTGGGGGTTGGGGGGGGGGCTCAATGGTCTCCATTCCAGCCTTTGTTTTGCCATCAGCTGTGGGTTGCATTATCTCTGGGGTGTTTTCACTCTTCCAGAGCTGCTGCTTGTCATTTTACTGGGTTTTTACCATGATTTTCACTGTAAGGAGGGGGACCGGTTGTTTTAAAATTTTTCTTGTCTCCTTCGAAGGATGCCTGCAGTTTGAGTGGCTAATGCCCAGAAAGATGCCCACTGTTGCCGTCTGTAGTACAAATGTTTGCTGGACGCTAGGGGCCTCTGTCACAAAGCTACATTTTTGGGTGAGCAAGTTAACTTGTTGGATTTAAGGTATGCCAGTTGAGATGGACTTTATCTTCATTTACTTACTTTTAGCGCAGACTACCTTAATTTCAACAAGTTGTCTGGCTAACCAACAAATATCTCTTCGTGATCTGGCCTTTAATTCTGGTCGGAAAGACGACCCCGTTTGTCCACGGGCTTGTTTGGCAGCAATGTTGCTGGTAGAGATGCGTAAATCCCTCTGGGTATGCAGGGGGTGCGCCCCCCCCCCCATGGATTTCGAGGGCTTGGGAATAGAGCCGTGAATGGGAGGCAGCTCTTGCTGACGTCATCCTGGTGGAAAATGCTATTTCACTGAGCCTTATAAGACAGGGCCCCTCTCGCCCCCCCAATTAACTTAGCAAATGGAAAAGTTTTCAAACAGTACCGAGGTCATCTGCTGCGTGCGTTTTACTGCTCTGTTACGGCGTTTAATTTCCACGGAGGGGAACGTGCATGTGGTCTCTTTGTGGGTTTTTCATCTGCGCTTTATTGCCGTGAAACCGTAGGCGTGGCCCGGCATGCCGGTGATTTTCCTTCTCATCTGCGATTGGCCAGGTCGCTCCACCTTGTCCCGCCCCCGACCGAAATTCCACTGGCACAATGTTGAAGCAGTCTGCTATAACAGGCCGTCTAATGGCTGCCTTTGTGCCACCGAGGAGGGGAGCTGGGGGGGGGGGGTTTGCGTTCTTCCAAAAGGACTAGTTTCCAGCAAATGCAGACTCACCCACGGCTCAGACCTTCAAACATCTGGTCGCAAATCAGCTTCCCTTGAACTGCAGCAATGGGCTGCCACCTTATCGTTTAATAAATGGCCCGTGATGTCTGACAGTATCCAGATTTCACTGCAGACAGCTTGTATAGATGGCGGTGTGGCCGTGTCTGACCGATCACCCCTTCTGTTTGAAGGTGGTGCTGATTACTGGGCTGTCCTCTTCAGTAAATGGGGAATTTGAGCTCTTGCTCAGATTTAACAACAGGTCTTTACTCTTGATCACGAATGACACCTGGGTACTTTCATTGATGGAGTCATTCCCAAAGTACTGGTCTGTCTCAGTAGCCTCCTTATAACTGGTTGATTGTTTAATGCATTTTCATTCAAGACCAGATGTAGACCAAACCCATGTGCCCCCCCACCACCACCTAATAAGGCTATAAAACTCAAGTCTTCATGGTACTCTGGCTTGTTTCTTTAGGGTTCTTGCCCATAACCAAAATTTGAATATAATTTCACTCTTTCACGGACTCCTTTGGCTCACTGTGAGTATGCTGCCCAGACTTGATGCATATGAAAGTTTGAAAGTCGTCTTCTACTTTCTTACCACATACAAAGCATCAGCTTTAAAGTGGCACCCTGAATTTTCACCTGGAATACATCTGCAGGGTTTTTGGTGAAATCTCTTGCTTTTTTTCTCTCTTTTTTTTTTTTTTAAACCGGAAAGAGGTGCTTCTATTACCCAGTGTTTACATGTTCTTTTTCATGCAGGAAGGGAGTTTTATTTGGGATTCGAAGCCTCGGTGTCACAGATCTCGGGATTATAAGATCTGTGTTTTGTCTTGCTCTGGCTGATTTTGATTTCTCCACTTTATCGTCGTATCAGGCATGGTCTGTAGGGAGTAGATAAAGAAGACGTATGTACCGTCTCGGACTTAGTCACGTGACAAAACTTCAGCAAACAAAAATGATTAGACGCTATGCCCAGCGATCCTCAAATGTTTACAGTAGCGGCTGAGGCCTATATTGCGCCCCAGGCAAGCTTTAGCACGCCCCCCCCCCCCCCAAAACTTCAGTGAATTTCAGCCAGTATGGGAGGCAGTGACTGTAAAATTGTCGACCGGGTGGGTGGTGCTGGGGGAGGTAACAGTCGCTGATCCTGGGTGTCTGTCTAGCCCTGCCTAGCTAGACGGCAAAGGGACCAGAGAGTACGAGTCTGGATAATGTAAATTCCCGCCATGATTCTGGGCTGCAGCATTCAGGGTGGGGGGAATGGACGCCCATTATATAATTTTATATAATCCAAACCAGCTGAGGAATCAGTCCCTAAAAATACAACACTGTCACCGCCATCTCCATAACTCGTTAGTGGAGCCTCTGTGTTTCCCGTTTAAACGTCACGTAACCTTACTAAAGATATACATTTCCGCAATGTGATCTGTTGAGTGCTTGGGTCTTTGCACATTTGTTAAATATCTTTAAATATCCAGCAATGGGGCCGTTGGCTTTTATAGCTATACTTAAGTACTTTGCTCTAATAGGAATATAATTGATATTATAATATCTGGGGAGAATATGGTCTATAAAGCACCTGAGGGTCTTACGTACTGGACTGAGACTGTTTCACGCCTTGGATTAATAAAAGGATTTAACATCGTTCAATGACACCTGAAATTTTCACTGCAGTCATACAGTAGGTATGTCCAGATATAAAGTGAGTTAGATTTGAGATTTTATTGCTTGATTTTAGGACGTGCTGTCATCATTTGAGGTTGGGGATGTTTATTAATCAATAATTAATTTCTTTTGTTTTATATAGGTATTTTGTATCAATTTTATTGATGCTTATTTGTAGGCAAGAATTTTCCTCGTGCTTAAATTGCTTTGGGAACGTTATAATATTGTACAGCCCATTGCAGGCTAATTGTGGCTAACGTTTGGTCGATTTTGCAGACACTGCAACACAAAACTATTTGGGGTTAAATTAAATGTATAAAATAGCCTTACAGTAATAGTCTGGAGATTTGTCTGCAGATTTCAATCAGTTACCCACAAGTACAGATTTTCCCATGTTACTAAGGCGAGCTGCGCAGATTTTAAAAGAAAAATATTGTGCAGTTGAGTAGGAATTTCTCCCCAGTGCTGGGAAGAAGCACTTTTTGTAAGCCAACCTAGTGATTCTGTTTTTTAGGGGTTTTGTAATAGCGCATTCGTATTCTTGTTTTTGAGTGCTGTAGTATGTTATGACCCCAGTCCTTTGTATTCACCCCCCTACTTTCTTTCCAGAAGGCACAATATTTAAATAATCTTCTTACATCAACAATTTATAGGTTGGTAGGTCATCTTCATGAGAGTTTGCAGTGAGTCTAGAGCCTATTCTGGGTCGTTATGGATCCCCCCCCAACACACCTACATCACTAGACACATGTGACAGCCAATGACCTGATCCCCTGATAAGTGTACGGTGTTTGGCAGTGAATCATGCATCTGAGACCTGCCTGGACTGGGACCTGTATCTCTGATGGTAAAGAAACGGCTTCTTCACTTGACCTCGACTTGAGTCCACGTCTGTATGCGTGAGGTGATTGATCCAAATAAAAACCACTTTCCGGGACTGATTGTCCCTTGATAGCCGGGTGGTAATGGCTATCTGACTGAGATGGGAGAAATCTGGTGATATCCTATAAATCAGTGTCGCTTTCAGCCTGTTTTCTGATTAAGAAGTGATGTTGTAGTCATCGCTGTGTTAGGTGTATTTCATCTACGTGCTGTGTAAACCGTAAATGTGCTACGTATGTCTCCCTCTCCTGGTATACTGTCCTGAAATGGTAGCTAAGTTTGTGTTTTCGTGTTGCTATAGTTACTAAAATGCTGCATCTCAGTCATGGTTGATAGGATGTCTGCTGCATAATCTTGTCCAGTTAACAGCAGCACCCATCTTGACAGGATTTAAGACTGATAAATTAATGAATAAGGAGGTTACCAGTGACTGTGGGGTAATTTGAACAGTGAAGTAAAGTGATGTTGCTTTGATAGATCTGAAGCCAGAACAACCTGGGGCCAAGTATAAGGCTCTCGTTTGCTACTGCGTGACGCCCCTGAATCTCCCCTAACTGGCTCTCAAACACCTTTCTACTTACAGCTCTTTCCAAAACAAACTGCAAATTAAATCCATTCATGTACTTTGTTAGCAAGCTGTGTGTCAAAGCTGTTTGTTTGGCTGGAGATGTGAGGGCATGGTTCAGATGTAATTACCTTTTTTCTGTGTTTTTTTTTTTTATTTTTTATTTTTATTTTTTTTTTTTAATTAAATGTGTAATGTGTATTCAGACTCATCCAGCAGAATGTTGTCTCATCTTCAAATCTCAGCTTTGAACTGGGAAATCACCTTGATCAATTGAAATCTTGAAGTTTCTGTGTTCACGTGGCCCTTTATTCGTGTGTGTGTGGGTGGGTGTTGGAGAGCTCAGGCAGTACTGTGCTGTACTGTAGTTTCTTCCATTTATCGAGCTGTGGTCTGTGATCAGCAGCGACTCCCAGTTTTGCTTGGCCTGATCGATCTCCCAGCTGTGTCTAGCCACGTGAGGTCTGCAGACCAAACCAATCTTCGGAGAGGAGGAGCTCGTTGAAGCATTGACATCTGGGGGACCGGAAAGCCACGTATCCTCCCTGCAGAAGCCGTGGGGATTGGAGCATCCGCTCAGCCAATGGATGGTCCGGCCCGTTATGGGTGCGACGCTTGGTTGAATCCACATTCTCTGCGTCCTGCTCGCGACCATATGGGCTGAGTAAACAGGAGGGCTGGCCCCGGGATTGTGTCGGTTCTGGGAGATGCTGCAGGCTGTTAACCGCACATTCTTGATGAATTACAGCAGCAGGAGTGAGCACTGAATCGGCGCAGAGTTGGGTTTGGCTGATGCGCTGAGATCTCATTTAGCTGCAGAGAGTATCCAGTGATCTTTATCTGGTTTGTGATGACGACTGAAAGTGTTTCATGGGGCATTGTTCCGCTCCCTGTCAAGTTGAGGATTTGGTTTCAGTCCCTCCCCAAGCTGCCCCCCCCCCCCACACCATTATCAAAGGTTCTAGAAAGGCTAAGTAATGCCTGATAGACAAGTAATGGTTGTTACGGCTGTTTAGTTATGCAGGACGTTAGGCTTTGGCTGTACTCTGTAATAAAATGTTTTTATTGTATTTGTTGAAGTAAAATAACAGCACCATTTACGGCGTGTGGGGCTCTCACCGTGACGCAGTAATGAATGGCTCGTTTTGTCACTGTAGAGGCTCTGTAAAGAGCTTCCATAATGTACAGTAATCTCTGCGCCCTGTGCTATGTGCTTCTAGCGTGTCAGTTCACTGTGGGCACATTGTGCTGGCTGGATTAGCCTGGAATGGGCTCGTGACAGATGGCGTGCATGTGTAGGACATTAGAGCGTGTGTGCGTGTGTCTGTGCGCGCGTGTGTGCGTGTGTCTGTGCGCGCGTGTCTGTTGTCCCCCCGCACTCGATCTTCGCTTTCTGCTTTGGCTCTCTGCGGTTTGGTTCAGAGGTCGTCTCTAACAATAACATTCAGTTCCATGCCAGGCACACTGGGCATATATGAATCCGCGGCGCGTGTGTCTATTTCCGCGTCAATGTCAGGCCGTCATTGGCCCTCTGCCAGAGAAGGCCCCCGGAATCGGGCTGGCGCTGGACGTCGGGCTGAAATCCCACACCCGGCACGGCTGCGTCAGCCACCATGAGAAATCGCAGCGATACCCAACCCCCCCCCATTGCTGTCGTTAGCGCTGGTTAGCTGGGCATCTCAGCAGCTCATGCCACGGATCATCCATGTGGCGCAGTATGACTGACTCTCCCTCACGTGTGGTGCAGCACCGCTGACCGGTCCAAACTGGAGCCTTGGGCGTCCTCCGCTTCCTGAGATGGAGGCCTTTGAGGTGTTCCGGCGGTAATGTGGGTCGTCTTTGTGGGTTACCGGGTCGGTGGCTGTTCGGTGCGTTTGGGCCCGGCCCAGGTGGTGCTAGTGCTCCAAGCAATGATCTCATTTTGGTTTAAGCTGCATCACCTCGCAGCCTGTTAGCTCCCCCCGTCCCCGTGGCGTCCCGCCAGCCACAGCCTCGTATGTAGCCATCCACCTTCTTTGTTTTTTGTTTTCCCCTCCCTGTTTTTGCGCGGCGGTTGTTCGTTCCATCCCTGGCGTCTCCCGTCTGGCGTGGACGGGAGTTTGGCTCTGTCTCCCGCTCGCCGTCATTGTGCCAGCGGAGCCGTTCTTGGCTGGCGGGCTGTTTTGTTTTGAACCTGCTGCTTTATGACCAGTCAAGAATAGACCGACATGTCTGCCAGACCCCAGTGAAAATATTATAGCACAATACGTCCTTTTATCGAGGCCCGCTTGTACTAACAGGCTGCGGCCTGTCGCTTTGGTGCCAGAATGTTCGTCCTGCCAGTGTGTATTCTTTTATTTTTTTATTTTTTTGTTTTTCTCCCTCAAACGAGGATGTTTTATGGTTGTCATCTGAACATTTTAGGCTGCTTGGTGCTTGAAACCTCTTTTGTCAAATGATTGCACTGACAGGCTTTTGTTTGTTTGTGGCAAATCGCTAAGTGGCGTT
>JAODLC010000050.1:10022000-10046686 GCA_026781145.1 Hippopotamyrus pictus
CCCCCCCCCCCCCCCCCCGGTTGGGGCTTCTTGGAATGTTATCAGCGCCTCAAGCCAGGTGGGGGCCATGTGTTGCTGGGATGGTACCCTGCTTGACTCCTGGGGACCCTGGCTGAACCCCCATACCATTGGAACTGTGTGTCTGACTCTCAGTCTTGGGACCCTGAATCTCATCCAGCAGCAGGGTTGAGCTAAAATTCCAAAGAATCAGTGTGCTTGAGTGGGGAGACGTGCTAAACTGTAATCGGCACTAAGGCTGCTTGGAGACGCTGAAGGAACTGATGTCACCTTGAGCTGTGCAAAGTGACAGTTTTGGAGCATCGTGTTCACAGGTATGATGCTTTAATTCACATTCAATCCAAATAGCTGGAAACTGTCCGAACCAAGCATTTAACAAATCATTACTTTTTAAAAGCATATAATGTTTAGCTTTGCACTTATCAGTATATCCGAAGCTTTAGTTGTCCATTTCTTGAATTTAGTAGCATCCTGTACTTGTTCACTTTGAGGATGCGATCCTGGATCAGCCTGTTAAATGGCCTGCATGACATCGTCATCATGCATCAGTGAGGACTCGGGGACTCTGCTGCCCTTGCAGCTGCCTGCTCTGGAGTCTCAGGGTCACTCTGGCTAGTGCGACATGGAACTTCCCTCCGCGTCTTGTATGCGTTTTCCGGCAAGTCTCTTATCTTCCGCCCCATCTCGTTTGCTCTCTTCCTCCGTCATCGCTCTCTTTATTTTTCCATTGTTGCCCCGTTGTTTCCTCCTTGCGTCCAGTCTTCCCCTCGGTCATTGTGGCTCGCTCAGTCCAGCACCTTGGCTCCATCTATCCTTAGTGGGAAAATCCTCTTCGATGAATGGGTGGGAATTGAAATCCCGAGGCGGCCAGGATTGGAATGGACAAGTCACTGAACCAAAATAAATGCAGGGTTTCTTTTTTTCCCTCCCTTCACGCGCAGTTTTTATTGGCCGAGATAAGGCCTCATTTGCACCATTTGATGGCAGATATGACAGCTTTGCTGCGTGAGTGTGGAGGTCAGCAGTGTTTCCCTGCACCGCTGCTAACCATAAAAGTGGCCCTTGAGTTTTCATGAGTGTCTGTCCTTTTTTTCACCAACTGAATGTGTTTATGTATGTTCAGTGTCTGTTCGTTGTACTTGATCGCCAGATTGGGTGCGATTGTCGCCATGATGCACTGGATAATTGAGATCTTTATCTGCTTGATGGAGTCAAATTTCCACACCGCCGTCTTTGGCTCAGACGGACGGTTCTGGCCCGGAATGAGCCTGTGGGATTGGCCGGGAACCTCCTGAGCTGCTTTCTGCTGGAAAGAAGAAGAAATGGGTCTGAGTGGAGCGCTGTGCTTGATGGAGAGCTTGAAAGCAGCTTGGAAGAAATCATCCTTGGCCTGAGTTAAGCTTTGAACTAGCAGCTAATTTGCGTGGTGGACTAAAGCAAGGACCAAGAAGGAAATGATGACTTTTAAATGTTGGGGTTTCTGTTATTGGCAGCGTTGATGAGGAGCATCGTTGGGTGCATCAGGACGACGACTGACCTTCAGATGTGTCCCGGCCAAGCAAAAGCGAGGCTTCTGAAAGGAGCCGTCATTGGCCGTCTTTGCACACCCCTGCAGGGGGTTCAAAGTGGCTCATTCCGGCAGTGCTGGAATGGTGCTGTCCGAACCCTTGGAGATGCCAACCCGGGACTGAGGTCCTGCATGTGGCCTGCATTCCAAAGGGTTTTTTTTTCCTGGCAGTTAACAAATTTGGATTCCTATTGACTGTTACTGAATGGTACCTTGGTGCCTGGAGCTGATTTGTGGTCTGCATCTTTGACGAAAACATCTCTAAGATCTGTCAAGCTGCCAACCACCCGACTCCCGCCCTGGCCAACTACATCATGGTTTGGCCAATTTGTATGACCTCCTTATTCTCCTGTTTCCTGTCTTCAGATGTCAGCCCAGACTGGAGTTTTAAGTATATTTAGTGTTACAGTTACGATGCGGCTTTTCTTAATCAGTTGCCCTTGGATGAATCCAGGAAATGAGTCTGCCCTACCCGCTGCTTGTGGGAAGCAGTGCAGCCAGTTACCAGTCGGTACCGATTTGGCAGACGTTTGCTTGCTTTTTCGAGGCTTCTCTGTGTTCTGCCGATCGTAAAGGTATCAGCAGACCTGGATTCTTACTGAGGACTTTGTGTACTTGGTATGAAATTGGGAACATGAGGTCTGTATCTGTCCTAGCGGGAATGACGGTGCTTTTCAGTGTCTGATCAGTCTAGACTGGCAAAGTTTTGGGTGTGAACGTTCAATTCGTGTTGCCTCAGCTGCATTCTAAATAATAATTGTTGCTTTGTAGTGCGTTAGTGAAAATTCAAATTGCTTGTTGAATATAGATTTGTGCATGTTCCACAGGACTGTTGGTTAGGTTTGCTTGATGGCCAAATAATGATTATTTAAGATTACTGACTTTAATAAAAGCATGATATTTCCAAACTTTAAATAAACTTGTCTTGGGAAACCACACAAACAGGGGCTGGAAAGGGCTGTGCTGGATTTCTAACAAAACAGGAGCATCATTGTGAAACGAAACGTGGCACAGTAATGTCTCTCTTGTTTGGTAATCGTTGGAAGCCACAATTGTAATTGAAGTTGACGTTCGATCAATTGCCCATCCCTACTGTCAGTTGCCAGTCACCAGATAAGTTTCAGTCAAGCTATTCTGCCTGTTGCCCAGCGAGGGGAGGTGGTTCATTTACTGACTGATCTGAGGTCAGTTACATATCCAGGTTCTTCCGAAATGGTGAATTCCTGAGTCTTCCCCAGCAAACCACCTGTGTTTGCGGAGGAACGATGGAAATACCAGGAATGCCTTAAGGCTCAAGGCCATGCACTCATCCTCTTGTCTGCCCCACGCTGAGCGGTCTGGCCGCTGTGTGAGCGTGAGTCAGTGTCTGTCAACAATCAGCCAATCAGGCACCTTCCTGTCGACAGGTGTGGGGACATTCTCCCAAAAAAGACACTGAAGTATGCCCTGCAGTTTTTAGTTTGGGTTTTGTCGGGGTGTGCTTAATCACACTGAATGGGGAATTAGTGGGAACTGTGTGTGTCTGTGTGTGTGAGAGAGAAATATAAACAGTTTGTTATGACTAAGATTTAAATAAGACTGACTGTTTTCTCACCTGGCTGTTCTGTCCTTCCATCTACATGAAAAGATATTAGGGAATTCAAATTTAGGAAACCTTTAAACCCTCATTAGGAAAGAATGCCTTTTAAACTAACAGCAGTTCCGTGGACAGTGGAACGAGCTTTGAGATTGACCATTTTTTTCCTCGACAATTACAGAGCACTGATGAAAGGATGACTTCTGCTCTCGGCAAATGCAGCTTTGATCTGTGATCAAGGAGGATTTTTATGAACCAGGAATTTCTCGTCTCCTATCTGGTTGGTTCATGAAGATCTCAGTCTGGGTGTCTTGCTAGCAAACTAAAGACTCTGGTGCATCATGTAAAGTGATCAACATGCCAAACTGTTCCTGGCTACACGCGACACTCTTGGTCAGAGGTGGCCAATCCAGCGAGTCACTTTGGTGGGGGGGGGGGGGGTTAGTTTTACTGAAGCAGTTAGCCACTAGGGGTGCTAATTTGTACCAAATACTCATGTGAGAGAAACTGGTCTGGCTAAATGTTCCATTCGGATAATGTGTCACAAGGGTGCATTATAATCTGTTTGAAACAAAAAAGATTGTTTTAAGTGGCAGGGCATGGTTGTAATTATTTATGTTGGACAGAGGTTTCCACAAGCGTCTTCCCCCTTTAAACTGAGCTGACTCCAGATCAGACAGATCGATGGCTTAGCGTTTGGTTACATGCTAATGGGTAACGTTTACGAAACGCCGGCTGTGTTTTGTTTTCCCTCCTTTCGTTTTGGAATTTTGTCAGTGAACGTTCTTCATTCTGCGTCTGCCCCTTACACATGGCTTGGCATTTTCTTGAGGAGTTCGACGCGCATGTTTTTTGAGCATGCTGTGTTTTTTGAGCATGGTGCGTTTTTTTAGCACGGTGTATTTTTTGAGCACGGTGTGTTTGCTGCGTGCCTCGGATCGTGTTCCGGAGGGGGGCCCCTTTCCTTAGTACCTGTTTTCAGGAAGCAGCCCGACTGCCTGACGCCCCTCAGGCTTTTCGCCACGGAAGCAGCCATTTTGGGATTTTCCCACCTGAGCTCCGTCCGTCTGGGATGCAGATTTTCAGGGAGGGAGCCCGTTCTCTTTGTAATCCCACATAGGCAGTACAGAAAGCAGTCGGAGGTGGGAAAGACACAGTTTCATGCCTTAAATTAAGACTGTGTAGCCTTGTAGATGACGACAAACCTACAGATGTTCCCCAACTCAGGGAATCGGTCTTCATCCACGGAGTCACAGACGGGTCACGTTTGGTTTTCTGCCAGGCGAAAGGCTCATCTCAGTCCCATATCCTGACGATTTTGCGAGGCGGTGCTGAAAGCACACCAGCCGTACGACGTGGGGCCACGTGGCACCGTGGTCCGTCTGGGGGAGCTTGGGGTCCCTTGCTGATGGTATGATTTAGGGCGCAGTGCAGTATTTAGCCTCCTGCTTTCAGCCTCGTCTGTGCCAATTTTTGTTTCTCAAGACCAATAAATATCTGCGTGTCACGGGGGAAACAACACTGTTTGACACTGTTAGAATGTGTCCCTTATTCATTTTCAACTGAACTGGCTGAATGAAAACTTTTAATGTGGCAGTTCGCTGATTTATGATTTATTTTTTTTCCCCTCCTGCTGCAAGGGAAGAAAGTAGCGTACCAAAGCAAAATTTAAAAAGTCAAACCCGCTTCCCAGTGTATAATGTTACAGGGCGGACAAAGGGCATCTGGTTTCCAGTCTCCATATCAAAAGCTGTAAAGCAGGCCTGAAGAATTTCTCAGCTTCCAGGGCCAGAGCAGGCGGAAACCGGAGACGGATGTGTATGCTCTGTTTATACGATCATTTGCATAGCGGCACCAAAAGTGCACTGCGGGTACGTGTATGCAGGCGTGCACTTTTCTGTCATGTGTATGTAAACAGGGCTGGGAGATTGCTAGCTTCAAGCTAGCGTTAGCATAATGTAGCATAATCATAAGCAAGTTGTGTTTGGTGATGTTTTATGTGAGTAAATCACTGTTGGGTCACGGAAGGGTATCAATCTCCTGCGACGTATGTAGGAAGCGCCGTCACTTTTATCAGGATGGTACAGAGACTGGTGGGCCTCTCAATAATGAATGAAGGGGACTAGGCCTGTGTTGCTGCTGGCTGTGGGGACTGAAGGAGGTCTTTTAAATCTCCCAGACAAGGGCCATGTTATGTAACGCTCTACTGCTCTATATAAAGTTTGACTTTTGAAGTACAGATACTTTGATGTTTGCAATGGGGGGTTGAGTTTGACATTAAAATATATTTGAAAGGCATAACCATTTATTTCTCTGCAAGGTGAAATTTATACGCCCTTATGAAACCGAAGTGTTTGCAGTGGACAGAGCCTCTGTTTCTGGATATAGCAAAATTGACTTTAAACGTTTCACACAGGAAGTAATAGTGGGGGGTGGAAAGGAAATAATAGAAGATGTTTTGATCTGGCTGGAAGTCGTCAGGAACCTTTTGTCCCGTTTTTATGGGTTTGGGCTGTAAGACTGGGCGCACGGCTATCGACAGGCAAGTGACGTCGCTGGCTAGCGCGACAAGCCGATCTGACCAATTAGTCAGGTGTCAGGTGAGAGAGTCTTCACACTACGAGCCCTACAGTCGCACATTCATGTGCGCTTGCTTCCGACTGCTCCTGACTGCCCGCTGTGGCTTTGGCTGCCTTTGACCAGCGCTTTTCATAAACCTGCCCTCTCCCTCTGGAAAGGCCTCTCTCAAATATTTTTTTAATTTTTTTTTTTTTTTTTTTTTTTTTGACGAAACCTAAGAAATGGCAGCCGCGATGGCGTCGGAAAAGCCATTCTGTCTTCCCCATGAGTATTTACCCTTTCAAAGGAAAGTGTTTACTTCACATTGCCACACTAGGTTACTGTCTGGACGTGGATGTTATTGTGAGATTTGTCCAGAAAATAGTTTAGTTATCAGCTGACGATAGATAATCTTTGCTTTACCTAGTATGGTCATCATTTTATTACACATCCTTAGTCTGTCTCATTAGATTTGGAGTTTTCGGACATAACTGATAGCTTTGTTCTGAACGTCTGAACACAAAACAGATCTGAGCACTTCATAGGATGGTCCCGAATTTAAAAATGAAACGGGACGTGAAGCTCGTGTTGTAAATGTATTCAAAAATAAGCAGAGTTGAAATAAGAGCAGGCAGGCTTGTCAGTGGCGTGTCTGCAGGATGCTGCGTTAAACCCGCATGGCTGTGAAACCGAGCTCTGCGGCAGCAAACAGGAAGGGACCAAAGTGATGGTTCCTGTTCAGCTGGAGCCCTGCCAGGCCCTCAGACCTGAAGCCAGGCCCTCAGGCATGTGCGTACATACAGACACACACAGATTGTCAGCTCATGTCTTTGTGGGGACTCTCCATTCATTTTTTTATGGGGAAAACTCTAATCCTCTAGCCAACCCGAACCTTAAGCATAAGTACCCAAACAAAATATGAGATTTTTTGGCATTTTTACTATTTTTTTTTTTGCATTCACAGATCCTGAAAAATGGTCCCCAAAACATCAAAATAACAGGTTTTTATTACAATTTTTTACTTTATTTTATTATTATTGGGAATATTTGGTCCCCACATTGTAATATAAACTTAATCTACACACACACACACGCACACACACAGGCACGCATGTGCGCCTTTCCAGGCTTACCTCCCTGTCTCCAATATCCAGACCTTACTTGTCTGACAGTCTGGGTTCTGGCTCACATACTGTTTTGGGGGAAACACACCTGTATGCCCCCTTCACATCTCATACTGTAGGACATGACTGGTTGGCCATCCGGGGCTCGGTTTGTCCGCTCCCTATACCGTAATGCAGTGCACGTTTCAAATACCAGTTTCCTAGCTTAACCACAACATGAAAAGTCTATGACTCTAGTGGGCCGCTTTGTCACTATGCCTGTGTGGACGTTCTCTAAAAATACCCTGTCAGGGAGTGCGAGACAGCGATAATCTTTGAGTGAAGCACTTTGATTTGTTGTTTCATATCTAGCCATATGTCAGTCCTGTCTTCCTTTCTGTGTAGGATCAAGGGAAGTCTTATTATTGTCAACAAAGAGAATGCCTTTGTTTCCCTATTAAAAACTACATAGGAGGTATAGCAAACCTTGTTATGTTTGGAAGAACCTCATTGTGTCTGTTCCTTCCTGAATGATTTTCAGAGGATTTAACATCTTTGTATTCCATGTATGAATACAAGTAATTTCAATGTCTACAATGAATGAAACCTCCAGAAGCTGAAATTGTAATGGACCCATCTGAAAATGCGTTGACTTCAAACTGCTGCTACTTTTCAAACTGGCATAACTAGCAGGGCAAAATGTCCCCTGAATTCCTCCTGAAAGTGAGTGAGAGAGAGAGAGAGAGAGAGAGATGGTTTGTTTCGTTTACTGTTTCCATAGAAAATCCCCATAAAAACGTACTTGACCACTTGTGAATAGACCAATTCACAAAGTACATCCCCCTCTCCGGTTAGTAATTGTGACTTACCAGTCTGTTAACGCTTTCTCATTACCAGTTTAGTCAGCGCGAAAGCCAGCGATGTCCTTATGTGCGGTGTAGGGTGTCCGCAGAATGCCCTCATTTTCTATCTCATGAAAGAACCTACCTGTATGTCAGTCCCAAAACTGTGCATATGAACCGAGGCTTGACTATAACGTCTATATGAAAGTGTGCTGGAATTCAGTGTCTTGGTGGCGACCTCATCATGGACAGGGTCACGATTGCACACCGTTCTGAAGCTGGACACCCAAGCTGACGGTTAGGATCCCCTTCCTCCAGACAAACATCAGGGTTCACTGGGGGAGGCAGATTGGAGCTGGGGGGAGATTGAGCGATTTGCATTATTGGAGTGCGTCTTGTGTCATCTTTGTGCAAACAATCAGATCTGGCAAACCAAATACCTCTAATGTGAATTTGCTTGAATAATTGTAATGTTGATGATCACCCTTAAGGAGGATCTCAGACTTTATTTTGTGCCATTGATCATCAGGATTCTGACATGGGCTCAGATCTCGCTACACAGCAGAGGTAGCTCACGTGCCTCAGCCAGTGAGGGCTGATGGTCAGTGACCGGTCCTTACTCTGGATCTGCCCCACCTGGAACTGGCGTGGGTGGTTTTGGCTCTGAAAGACTGTTAATTAGTTCCTTTTTATCATCCCTGGGAGGTGTAATAAAATGGGTGTGGCAGGGGTCTGCCTCATCTTCTCCTGTAAAAGCGCACATGGCCCAACAAACATATCAGAGCTCTTAGGGCTGCAGCAGCAAAGGCTGTGCAAGATCCCATAGCTCAGTGTTTCCCAACTCGGTCCACATTTTTGCTCCCTGCCAGTCTGTCTACATTTTTGCTCCCTCAGTAATGTGGGCTGTCTGCAGGTCCCCGAGAGACTGGATTGGGAAACACTGACATAGCCATAGGGTCACCTTGGAACCCAGAACCATTCCGTCTTGTTACTATGTTTGCTAGAAAGCTCTTAGCTGGTTCTTTCTAATGATTTAAAAACATTACACCAGTTTTCAGTTTTGCCCGTCAGTGAAAACCAAAGCGCTGAAAGCTCAGCATTGATTTTGCTATTTATTCAACTCCTTATGGGTTCGATCAGATACTGTTGGGCCAACAGAACAGAGGTGCCGTTGTGTGCTGAAGCCTGGATGGTCTGTGGTTCCTCCATCACACCCTGTACATGCTTGTTTCTGACATTAAAAGTGGCACGTGGGTGATCACTGCCTTGGTCACTGTCTCCACTGTGGTTTCAAAGTGCTGCCTGGACTCCACTCACCAAATTCAAGCATTACCTTTCTGCAGCTATAGTGTAGAAGTGCTCAGTGATCTCAAATGCAGCTCCTCAGAGTTGAGGGTGAGTCATACAGTTGGTTCTCGCTTTTAAGTTACAGAAAACGTAACCATAACCAAAAATACAACATCAAATAAGTGTAACAGGTAACAGACCTCCATCAGTTTTGGCGGGATGGGCTCTCAGTCATTTCCTGTTGTTCAGCCTTTGGGTCAAAGGTCGTGACTTTACCCCGTGTGCACATGTGGGCTCAACGCAGTGGGGATGTGTAATGCTGAGAGTGATTACGCCTCTGCTCCTAAGGAGAAGCTTTGAAGAAAAAACATGCACTCAAGTCAAGCTGTCTCTCTAAAGTAGCCATTTACTGTCAAATATAGTCTTAAACATGACATCCCTCCCCCCAAATTAAACTTTTCAGATTCAATTGTTATAAACATTTGATTTTATTTTCAAGCGAGAGATGAGTCTTGAATTTGAACATTAGTCTGCGTTTTTAGAAATCAGCTCAGTAAGAGACCTACCAATTAAAGTGCTGCACATCATAGATAATCCCAACATCACCTGGAAGCAGTTACTCATGTTTTTGAGACTTTCACAGACGCAGTCTGTCCCTTTCATTTCTCACATTCCAACAATGCTTTAAATTACCTGGTAATTTGCATTAGTTGGTGAGCAGAACATGGAAGAACATTGCCTCCCATGTATGTCTGCTACGTAAGAGAGCAGGAACACCCGTGGCAGATTCCACAGTCTCACGAGGATGGAAGCCTGAGTTAGACTTTTGATATGTGCACATCAGTAACGTGTGCTCGTGCGTGTTTGCGTGTTCCTTGGCTGTGCTGGGTTAGGATGTATTTCGGGGCAAATCATTGAAGCCGTTCAGGCCGACAGTTGCCTTCTGTCTTTTTGATGTCCCTAGTGGTTAGACCAGGAACCGAGCTTGAACTTTCTGTTCACAGTTTCATAGGTGGAATTAGATTCCGTGGGAAGAAATAGTTTTGGTGGCGAGCGTCAGTTCCAACTGACACATTGGCAGAGAATCCAGGGAAACGAGAGAGACGAACTTATCAGAGGCACGTTACGTTCTGCTTGGCCGTTAATCTGCGCTGGGAGTGAAGGATGATGGGATATCGACACGTTAGCAGGATTGTTTAACCGCATGGAACAGAAGCCATTAGTTACTCCTGATTTGCCTGAGCAGGGTTGCAGAATTGGCCTGATTTGGTTTCCAGATTCTGACTAGGAAAAACCCAAATGTTTTTTGTTTTTAATAATGGATAATTTTATTTATAGGAGTATATTTTTTGCCTAAAATGCTCATCCTTCTTTAAAATGTTTAACTTGTCTTCATACCAGTTTTAAGTGTGCTGCAGAAATCTAGCCTGTATCAGATGTGCATTTTACAGACTCACCTCTGTTTGAGTCTGAAAATCCCTGAATACGAAGTTCTGGTTTTAAACAGAGATAAGATTTCCAAGACGTTTGCAGGTTTATTGCTAGGGGTAGCTGGAGGGCTGACGCTGTTTTAATGGTACCTGCAGATATTGGTCAGTTGGCAATCCCTCCATCACTGGACGCTGCCTTTCCGTCCGGGCAGACCTGCATTTACCGATGCCGTGGGAGATAAAGGCTGTTTTTCCTCTGGGCCGACTGCCCTTGTGTCCTGTCCTTATAGCCCTTCAATTGAAAGGCGACGACCTCGGCACGGATATAGCACGTGCAGTGTGAGTGGGGCTTTAAACAATGGCGTGATGAGATGGCCAGATGCCGATTAGGTGCAGAGGGGATTTTGCACGCTTCGGTACCATTGCCTAAAACGAAGTTCTTGTTCGGACACTCTGCTGGTGTTGGCGATGGCTTTGGGATCAGATAATTGGTGAGTAAGTAGGCCTAATTGCTAGTCATTGAGCCCCAAAGACCGAGTCACTAATGGGCTAATATGGGGGAATCGAGTTCCGCTCCTTGTGCCTCTCGAACCTTGGTGTGCCATTTGCGTTGATGCTCTGCTTTCTTTAATCGGACATCATCACTCCGGCCTCGCTGCATTTGTGGAAATTCCAGAGATGGGGGCAGGCTGTTTTTATTAAAAAAAAAAAATAAAAAAAAGTTGGGTTGTGGAGGGGATTTGAATGTGGGACAGAGGCAGGAAACCTCGTCCTGTTTTCACAAAGGGGGGGACACTTCAAGGGAGAAAATCAATTCAATAATTATACCTGGTTAGCACATTGTCTGTTTTTATGACCCATAAGTGTTTGGATTGAATCCTGCTAGTGTGCGCTGTTACTGCAGCCCCTCCCAAAAGGCAGTGCAGAATTTTCGTGTGGTTAGGGGAAGGGTTTAGGGCTTGCTAGGTGTTATTAAATAGACTCTGGGTAGGTTCAGTTGAAAGCCACCCCTGGGATGAGTTTTAAATGTAATTAAAAACTGTGTTGATCAGGTTCTCTTCCAGGTTCCGTGAGTCTGGTGTGTGAGGAGAGTTATGTCTTTGACGCGCCTTTAATAAAGGAACCTGCAGGCAGGACGCAGCCAGTTCCAGGAATGAAATCGCTGTGTCTCCCCCCTCCCTGGGGTCTCCTGCATGCTTTCTTTTGTGTGTCTCATTCTCTCTCTCTCCCCCGTCACCTCGCTCTCTCTCCCGCTCTCGATTTTTCATGCATAAGAGTCTCTATGGAGACTCGTCCCCCGCTGGGCGGCTGCTCGTGAAATGGAGACATATAGCGAGATGTAACAGCAGTGGATTCCCAATAAAGGGTCCTCGGGGTGGGTGGGGGGTGGCATGTGTACTGTGTCACAAAAGAGGTTTTTTTCGGGGGGTTTCGGGTTTTCGGCGTGTGAAACCTTACGCCATGCTCCTCCAGCGGCACATTGACCCCTAGGAACGCCGGCCCTGTTTCTCAGCTAGAAAATTGCCGTGCTGTTTATTGGTCCAAGTCAGACTCAAGCCTGAAGTCTCTGAAGTGTTTAACGGGACGGGGGTGTCCCCCAGTGACCTTTGCCCTCCCGGCGTCAACGGCTCGACCTTCAGGGAGTCTGGTGCCCAGGCTCTGAGGCTCTGTGTGTGGCCCTCAGGTGGAAGGCCAGACATCTGGAAGCTGCTTAGGGACCCAGACGTGGCTGCGGTTCTGGATCGCCGGCCTGGAATGCTGGACACGAATCCGGGCTGTTTAGGCTGCGTCGGAGCGCTTCGGACTCAGGCGAATGAAAAACGGACAGCTGGCTCCCAGGCTTTGGCCGCTTGGCCGTAGCGGAACACGGGCAGTTTTTCCGGGTGCCCAGTTGTGGTGCATCGCCAACCATGCAGACAGAGGTGGACAGTTCAGGTCCAGAAAGTAAAAATCCAGACTAAGATTTTGTTTCAGCCAACCAGCTGAGTATAAAGAGTCGCATTCACAGAGTACTCAACTGGTTGGCTGAAACAAAATCTTGGTTTTGCTTTTTTACTTTCTGGACCCATCCGACCCAAACTGTCTACCTCTGCACGCAAGTCAGATGACGGTTGGCTTTGTCATTGGCTCCAGTCGTCCGTCCCGTCTGCGCAATTCTGTTAGTAGTTATGGTGTCTTATGTTAATGGTTGGATCGGGTGTTACAACCCTCCATGAGCAAGTTCTTGCTGATCCGCAAAGTCCCGTTTGCGCTGTTATTCCCGATATAAGTCTAACGGCGGATTTTTTTTTCCTGGAGGTTTACTCCTGGTAAAAATCCCTCCATGTTTACATCAGGCATTCTAGACCTCCTTTATTCCTTGGACCCCATCACAGAAATAATGAAATGGAGATGTCTGTAATTTCTCCTGGGGACAGAGCCACAGGCACCGTTAATACTGCTGTGGGCCGTTACCTGCATTCATTATTGAAAGAGGTGCCACGTATCAGAGGGTTAGTGAAAGCGAAGGTGTTATTTTTCGATAGGCCCCCGACACGTCTCCGCGGACTCCCGGTTAATGACCCCAGGGCGACGGTGTGCATTGCGACTCTGCTTGTGTGCTGTATTACAGGTGATCTGTAGCATACTGATGTCATTGCTGCCGTCTCTCAGTAATGAGCTGGGATTCAGGCGGGTTCGGTTAAAGGCCCCGTCAGAAGCGTAACTGCGTCATTCCTCGTGCGTCTGCCGCCCGATCGGATTATTCTTCTCAAATAACCTGTTTGTGTCGCCCTGTTAATGCTGCAGGCTTTTAAAAAGTGTCCAAATGCAAATCACTCCTTGTGGGTCTTATGACTGTTTTTGGGAGTGGCATTTCAGGTGTTTATTGATGCAGTGGAGTCTGCCGTGGGTCTGTTTGTAAGTGCAGTTACATTGAGGGTTTTTTCTGGGTGCTTGCTGACGGCTAATGATGGCTCGCTGTGAATGAATTGCATTTAATATCCATCCTTACCTGAAAAGGGCGTCTCGAGCCAATGTCAGCTATTTATTCTTAAACGAGGATCATTATGTCTTCATAATTATTACTGTGATAAACTAGAAATTAGAAATGGCAAATGCAGAAACAAGACATCAGTTTCTGTACACATCATACACATACCTTCTGACTATTGTAGAACTTGAAAATTATAAGGACAAAATGTAGTAATTAGCCTGGTTTTCAGCTAGTCATCATTTTTTCATACAAAAAATGTGAAGATGTACACTTGGATTGTGCACAGTGAATTCCAATCTGTGAAGCCACTCACATTTTGAGTCCTAGTAGTTACTGTACTTTTTAGTTTATAATTACCCCACTTTGAGTGTGTCAGGACCCCAGCGGCGTGCACTCTGCCTGCTGTGAAGAGAAGGCCTTCCCCCCGCATCTCCAAAATCCCTTTCTTTTGTTGTCTACCTGATTGATTTATTTGTTTGCTTGTTTTTGGGCAAATAGTGGGAAATTGAAACTAGATTCAGAGTGTTGGGACATACTGGCTGAGTGAGAGACCCAAACCACACACCCCCTCCTCTCTGACACGCACACCGGCAATTTATCATCAGCCCCTTTTGTGGGGGGTTTTCAGAAGCACGGCCATGCCGTGGTGAGCGGGGCAGGGCTTTGGCGCCCCCATGAATAGGAGTAACCATGGCCCCTACGGTGCTATGCGACCACTGGAGAAGAAGACACCAGGCCTCTGGGGGAGGGCAGAGATTAAATAGGGGGGAGGAGTGGAGGTGGCCGGAGTCTTGCTATCGGTCAGGCCCACGATGTGATGTGGTGCCCAGTTAGTAGCTGGCCCCTGTTTGGACCCCATAACAAAGGGGGGGGCAGCCTCCATTTTTCTTGTTGCCAGGCAACAATGGTGGCTGGAATGCTGCTAGGTGTGCGAGCCTCTTCCTTCCCTCTCACTCCCTATCGCTCTGTTTCTGGTCGACAAACTTTATCGGAATGATGTGAGCAATCAGTACTGGTGATCATTACCAACGACGTGTGCCGCTTACTAATAATAGCGACCATACAACACAAAACTGAAATACATGTTTAAATGCAGTATAAAACCAATTCTTACATTCATGCACTATTTGCGCTCGGCTGTCCTCCCTTTTTTATGGAGAGGGGGTTGGTCACGTGACACTTCCGACACCCAGCGCTCCCATAAGGGCGAAAAAACGCCAGCTTGCATCCCAGTTCTGTGTCAGCTAGTCTGTCGTCTCGGAGGGGGAGCTGCAGGGTGGCCAACCTCACCTCCAAACGCGGATGCTTAGCATTTGGCTCCAGCTGTTCGGCTGATGTAACAGACGTGTAAAGTAATCTCTCAGAGGAGAATGATCATTCCACGCTTGGCTGCGCTGTCACAAAATGACCAGAATGGTAATTGATTTGATTAAAACCGTAATAGTGAATGCTGAAAGTCTTTTTGAGGATTTATTCCTGAGTAATACATTGTCATCTCTACAGATGGTGATTGAGTAAGGAACAAGGTGTGTGTATGTGTCTGTGTCTGTGTGTGTGTGTGTGTGTGTGTGTGTGTGTCTGTCTGGTCCAGATATATATATATATTACATTGTGGGGACCAAATGTCCCCACACTTGTCATAAAAACATTTTGAGTTTTGCTTATGGAAATGAATGGATGGTCCCTACAAACATACGAGTACAGGTCTGTCTGTGTGTGTGTGTGTGTGTGTGTGTATGTGTGTGTGTGAGAGATACTTGCGGCTCTTCAGCATTTTAACAATTTCATTCATCTCTTACTGGCTTTATTTAAAAACCCTGGAGATTAACTCTCCGGATCATGTAAGTCGTGGTATATTTATGCTGACCCAGTACTAGTTCCGGTGCCGATTCGGCCGTGGTTTCTGGGCGCCATTACGCAGTCCGCCATGTTAATCCTTGCCGTGCCCCCCCCCCCTTCCACCTGCAGATATTTGCCGTGGCGCAGTCGCCAGCCCCGGGGGACGACCTGTACCTGGACGACCAGCAGTCAGGAGACTATCCCGTAGACGACGATGACTTCACGTCTGGCTCTGGCTCAGGTGCTTCTTTCATGGCCCTTTCTACTTTTAACACCCAATCTTGGGGCTGTAATTATGAATATTGCGGTAGATTCCTAAACTGAGCCATGAAAAACACTACATTGCAGCATGTGGATCGTTTTATAGCACGGTGGGGGCTTCCCCAGCCTCCCCTCCCAAGAGCGAAGCTGCTATCTAAACGTACTCATCACTATCGCTCCTGATGCCCTTGCCTGGCACTTCTTTGTCCCGCTTAACTGTTAAGGCCTTGTGTTTTCGTAACAAAGCTGTTCCGGATACACTTGCCGTTTTTCTGCTGTAATCCTGATGTGCTCTGGGTAGTTTTTATTGTGCTGCATTGAGTCGAGTTCCAATCTTGAAGTGCACGAGGTGGCCAGGGCAAGCCGTTTCTGCCCGCCGGGCGACAAGACGGCCCAGCCGCCGGGCACGGTGTGGCAGGCCTTGTCACCTGCCGTGAAGCATTGCCCGACCCCCCTAGCAGCCGCTGAGGGGCAGAGCGACGCTCTGTTATTAATGACCCGCTGTCCACCTTGCTACTTCCTTTTAACTCCTCCCCAGAAGGCTCAGCGGGCCTGGATCCTCATCACGGAGCCTCCCTCTCGCTGCCGGCTCCCTGCGGCTATCTGTTAAGGCAGTGGTTGCCAGAGTGGCAATCTAATCCCCCTAAATGACTGGATTTAAACAGTTAAACATCTACACTGCAAATAGGCGAGGGGACTTTTTTGGTATTCATAAGCAAGGATACCACCCAGTACGACGACTAACAGTGGGTTAAAAGTCATCTTGTCCAATCAAGAGATATTTATCATGTCTCTATATGGAAACCGTACGTCGAGGCTGCCAGTTTTTAAACAAAAAATCCTGTTTTTGTTTAGGCACCGGGGAAGTGACAGTGGAGGAGTCTGAGAAGACGCGTCAGATTCCTGTCCTGAAGGCCCTGCCCACCCAGGACTCCACAAAGGATTCCACACCCAGAGCAGACGCAGCCACCTCCAGAGAGGCACCCAGAAACCCCGTGAGGACCGAGGTCAGTCCCGCTCGAGTCTCCTAATGCCCCTCTGAAAGATCTGTAAATATGGAAATTCCAGGCCCAGTCTCGCTCCTCTTCTGCTCCAACAGCTGCAAGTCATAAATGTTTTAATTACATGCAAGCTGGAATGCCGTATATACACTTAGTGTTTTTAAATGTGTCCAAATTAATGTAAATTGTGTAGAATTTAAGATGACAGTGTTTAAAAGACGACGAGCTGTGTTGGGGGTTTATTTTTCTCTGAGCCCCCCCGCTTCCGCTGACCCCTCCCCCCACAGCCCCCAGCGCTGGTGACGGATGAGCCCAAGAACAACGTCAGGACTCACCCCTCCCGCTCGCCCGGGGGACCTTTCGATGTGCGGACCGAAAGCCTCTTCCAGCGGACTGAGGTGCTGGCAGGTAAGCGTGAGAACTGTCAGTCCTGGTCATGCCGTGTTTGTTAATCACTTTTTTATGTTTGCAGAAAACAGAAATGTTTTGTATTGTCTGCTGTGTGTCTAATTGTAATCAGAGGTACTGGGAGGATTATGTACATTTGAACTGGGCTCCTGCATGCATTTGGCCGGGTGGTTTTTGGGTGTTTTGGGTGAGTTATATTCACCCTTTAATTCCGCTCTTCAGGTTACCCTCGGTGATTTTCTGCTGTAATCCTGCTGCGCACTGGGTCATTTTTATTGTGCTGTAGTGAGCAATTTCTTAAGTGTCTTTTAGACTTAACAGTTTCCTATTTGCATACGTATTTTATTTTTCCCCACTTTAAAACACATGTTTCTGTAAGAGTCTCTTAATCCCAAAATAACAATTTGTAGAAAGTGAGCTGGCTGAAGACGGGTGTAAGTAGAGCCACGGGGCTAAATAAAAACAGCCGTTCCCCAATTTAAGTCAATAGTGCAAAGTATCACGTCTTCGGTCACATGACACTGCAGCGAAAGCAAGGGGGCGTGGCCAAATGCCAAACTGGCAGCTCGACTATATGTAACGGTTAGTTGTAATTAGATATTTATCTGGTTAATTGTCTTTGTGGGCCGTAGACTGTAGTGGCATCCAGAAGGGCAAAATCTTAGCATTCATTAATTTGAGGTATTTACTGCTGTTACAGTTCAGTTACAGTGGGAAGTGATGTCGCATGACCTTTTCCTGACCGACCCCCCCCCCCCATTCTCCCTCCCTTTGTGTGTCTGCAGCTGTTATTGCTGGCGGGGTCATCGGCTTCCTATTTGCCATCTTCCTCATCCTCCTCTTGGTGTACCGCATGAGGAAGAAGGACGAAGGGAGTTACGACCTGGGGGAGCGCAAGCCCTCTGGAGCAGCCTACCAGAAAGCCCCCACCAAGGAATTCTACGCATAACACCGCTACCCTCAAAGAACAACAGTAACCCCTCTGAAAAAAATAATAATCACGAGCAGGAGATCGACATTCTGGTGGTGTTGGCAGTGACGAACTCGTTCAAATATGGTGAAATTATCGGGGAAATATTACATAAAGGAAAGCTATTACATAGAGTAATGTTACGAAGACTTTCTTCTTCGTTTTTTTTTTTTTTTTAATGCAAAGCCTAACCAGGCTTATTTTAAATCAAATGCTAGTATATTTAAACGTTTTTGTGTAATACAGGAACACGAGAGAGAACACGAGCGAAATTTGTAAAATGGATAAAATCGATCCTTCAAAGAAGCAGCTTTTAGTCACTGACTCCTTTTCAGCTTTAGCAGTATGTATTTGTAAAGAAATTCTAAAGTGGATATAATTGAGTATAATTATTCTGCATCCTTTTTTTCTTATTGTCATAGCATGTCTGAAGTTGATTTCAAAGGTGTATTTCATTAATTTATCTGTTTCCAGGTGTTAATTGCCGTTCTGTAGTTGTCATGAAGCTGCCATGTCTTCACGTTAACTTGGATAATGTTCTGCTTTGTCTTTTGTTCCAGCCTAGAAGGGTGAACATTTCACCATTTATTGACCCTCCCTGTTGTTTTATGTCGCCGTAGTTGTAGGTCACTACGCAGCGCAGCTTATGTTTAAGGTGATTAAGACTAGCTGCTGGAGGGCTCTGTTTGGCAGCAGGAAGGGACCCTTTCTTGCACACAGGTGACTTACGGGTTTATCTGTGACCGACGTGCTTGCGGGCCGCACCGCACAGCCCTGCTTCGTCCGTGTGTCTGCATTCGTGTGTCTTTGCACGCGTCCTTTCCAACAGGTGGACGCCTGTCCCACTCTGTCTCTCTAAATTCCCGTCAGATCGGACGGAGCTTCCGCCAGCGGAGCTGTCAGTGACCCCCCACCCCCGTCTACCCCCAATTCGCGTCGGCACCTGCATTCCGGACGTGTCGTCCGTCGGGAGAATGTTCTCATTTGGCCCTTTTCGCTTCTGGAATCTCGGTAGCCGCCCTTCTGGTGGCTCGTGCTAATGATCGGGACGAGGACCTCGTCCTGCGCAGAGTGCTGGTTTTGCAGCAGGGTTGCCAGTTGCTGCAGAGCGTGACTTGTGCCACTGAGTAATGCGATGACCCTCCCGCCTGCCCCGGTGGAAGGCTTCTTAGGATGATCCATTAAATCCCCCCTCCCAGCTCTCCCTCAGCGCATAACGGGACAAGCAAGCCCAAAGATGCCCAGTCTCTTATCCTCCTTACATATGTCAGAGGTCATGTGTGTGTTTTCATTTTATTTTGTCTGTTTTCAGTCTTATTTTTATTAGACCTGACCATTGAGTCCAACTAGTATATGAAAGAAAAGTGTATAAATATATATTCGCAAATGTTTTTACCCTTCAAAGTGCCTACCGTTCTGAGATGTGCTTGTACCTGTGAGGGCTGGTAAGCGTGTGACCAACATCAAGGAGAGGGTGGAGGTTTTCCTAACAGCACACTTATCTGTAAAGATGACTTTTTTTAGTCTTACAAAAGCAGACAGTATTGTACCTATAATTTCAAACACACTACTGAATAAACATTGTGGCCTAATGCTGGTGTCTCTGTATTTTATTTGCTGTGGGCTGTTTTTGTCTGCTTTAACCCCTCCCCCCCCCCTTCCTATTTTGATTGGCTCCTTTTCGGAGTTCCCATGATGTCCCTGTCCACCGCAGACATTCAAAGTGTGAGAGTGGTGAGTGTCCCCAGTTGTGCATGGTTTAAGTGTCTATACGGTTCTGTACATACTGAGTTGGAAAAGGGCACCTAGATGTGTTGAACAAAACAAGAAAAAGAATCAAAATGTAACTTCAAGTTAAGAAATGCATTCATCCAATATGGCCAGTGTTCTGGCAAGTGCTATTTTTCATTGCTATGGTGCACAAAGTGCGGCATGGAGTTCCATCCATCCATCCATTTTCCTGGAGGCTACGGGCCAGCCCATCGCAGGGCACGCTCACACACCATTCACTCACACATTCCCATCTACGGGCAATTTGGTAACTCTGACTATCATCTTTTTCTAGATGGATTACATGAGAAGACAGGCTTGCCCGGGAATCAAAGACGATATGTCTGGGGGCAGTGTGGCGCAGTGGGTTAGGACGCCCTGTCCGTGAGCGGAAGCTCTCTGGTTTAAATTTCAGTTTTGGCAGAAGGATTTCAGCACTGAGTGAGACCCTTAACCCCAGTTACTCTGGGGAGGGGTTGATCCTCATTTCTCAAGTGTTGCTTTACATAAATGCAGCTGTTAAATATGTGAGAAATAGGTGAATTGGCGAGTCCTTGCTTGCTAGGGTTAGAATTTGGGTACTGCGCAAAGCAGCAGTACAAGATGACATGCTGTGCAGAGAGATCCCATAATGCCTTGCAAGCTTCCTTCATCAGTGCATTTTGCAACATAACTGCCTGAAAGCCAGATTTTTCTTTCAAATTGGTGCCGCGTCTCCATATCAAGCCTTAAACATAACGTTTGATTTGCAAAACAACCCTTTTTTTTGTTAAAAGGTCTCAGTGCTTCTCTGAACGCCAAAATAAAGTGTGGATCCTGTGTTTGTGTTCCTGGAGTGGAACCGTTCCTCTCAGCCGTTTAACGGGGAAGCTTCAGCTGCGCACGGGCAACACAAATCAGCAAACCCTCGACACGGTGCGCCGGGCCTGAAGAGCAGCCTTCAATGAAATTTTGATTAATGTGAAATCAGAAAGTTATGCAGCCTCAAATGGCAAGATTTTCACAAGTGAGCCTGAAAAAAATAAGAATTTTTTTGTTCAGTGAGTTTGGAACTCAAAAAAATGCAATAAAACAACTTAAGCAAGTAATGTAGTAAATCTTTCCATGTGACTTTATCCAATAATCTAACAATGCATTAATTACGACCATTAATTTTTCTCCCAGCGTGAGCACAGAATCTATGGATAATATGGAGGTTGTACGTAAAAGTCTAATATATAACACCCTGTTAAGAGCAAGTAGCCTAATTATTTTTAAAAGACCAATTTCTCTTGAATGTTCCTATGGAATTATGGGAGGGATTTTGCCATATGTCTTTCGTTTTGACGTCATCTTTAATTATGGGTAATTAAACGTGGTGGGAGGCAAGAAATTTGTCTCCAAGCCACCCATTTGTGTGCGCAGGAAAAATGTCTGTGTACAAGTATTCAGATGAAATGCATGAATATTACAGTGATTATTTCTAGCTCCGAGCACAATGCAAGTTCTGTGCATGACTTTAGCTTTGTCTAGCTATCCTCCATTGGCTTTTGTTGGCATCGCGTTCTAGAATAAGCTCGTCTAGCAGATCATGGTCCTTTAGGTGCCAGGTTTTCATATTAATTATGGGACTCTTGACGGATTTATTCTGCGCTCTGCCAGCGGCCGGTCCATCTGCAGCGAGGTGCGTGATGTCTGCTCCTTCACGCCGCCACGTGGCTCTCTGCATTGTCTGGCCTCCTCTCGTGGAGGGGGGGGCGGAGACAGGGTGACTCGCGGCTTAGGAACACGAGACATGGGGCATCTATCTTTGAGATGGTATTAATTCAATAGAGGGACCATCTGCTGTCAAACAGAATCACATCACGTGGAAATTTCAGGAAAATAAACACTCTGAAGCCCGTTAATGACTCAGGACTGCAAAGTCAGGCCGTGCTTCCATCCTAAACACGTAGCAGCTTACTCCGGGTGGCTGATTCTGCGGCCACCTCATGTTTACTAAACCCCTTAAAGACAAATAGCCCACTGGAATGAAAAGTCATTGCTTAACAGTGAGGTGTTTCAGCTTTCATATGGGTGCATGCATGTGGTGTTTAATAACTAATATTTCCTACGCTATGCTGGAAAACTGTATGGGGGGGGGAACGATGAAGGTTAAACCGTGTCAGATACGGTCTGCAGACGCTTCACATCTCTGGTAGGAAGCAATTTCTGGAAAGGTACACATATCAAAGCATAGTACCTTCAATCTTGGTGTTAAAGCCCCTGTTTACCAGTCAAACTGACATCCATTCATTGAAAATATGTTTCGTGAAACACTGTCAGCACTGAAATCACTTTTCCTGGATTTTCTCCCCGTGTTTTTTCCCCCCTCTTCCCACCTGTCAGTATCATTCCCAAATGTTGGGAATGTAAACAAATTAAGCAAAAATTTTGTGCACGGAAAGAAACCATGTTTCTGCTTATTGCATTTGATGTGCTCAGACGTCTCTCTCACGCGGTTGATACTCTTGTGTGGGTAATTGAATATATTTTGGTCTTCCTGTTTTGTATTCCAAATCCTCTTGAACACTGTCTGTACTGGACCTTTCAGTGTCCAGTGCAAGGTAAAAAACCCAACCTTTGGACAACAAGTGTTTAATAATTATTTAATAAAAATGTATCCTTTTCGTTTCCCGTCATGTTTGTCCTCTTCTGTTAAGTAGCGATTTGATTGCTTGTTTGTTAATGACAGTTCCTTCATTATTCAGTTTGAAGTTCCTCATTGATGAGCATCAAGTTGTGATTGGGAAAAAAAAAAACTTAGCCCTAAATTAATTTAGATTAAAAATACTTTACTTGAATAGTCTGAATTAATGGTCTAGCTCATAAGTAAAATTGCTTTGATCTAAAAATTAATTACACACCTATACCCAGACAGCAACCTCAATTTATTGGAATGACAGATTATTCAATTTTAACCTTAATCATTCTTATTCCTGACTCAACAAAGCCTGATTATAATTGCTGTTTAGCTGCTGTGCGGTCCCTTAAATTTGGAAATCATTTTTTTAATTCAGTTTCTATCATAACTTTGCACAAAGGCTTATAATCTAAAATCACAATAAAATGCAAATCTGTACAAACTCACCAAAAAGTATTTAAGATGGGGGTTTTTTAAATTAAATATGAGTGTTTGCCACAGTATTTCTTGATTAAACTCTGTGTCCTTCAATTTTACACTTGTCTTCCACTCCCGCTTTGTATACTGTCCACAAATTCTAAATAAACTAAATTAAGTCCCCCTACCTCAAATCCAGTGCTTGTCAATAAGAAAAATTAAATGTTAGACTAAGTAGTCAGAAATAAGTCCCCGTGTTTGCACTACTTCACACATGGTGTGGATTAGCTTCTCTGTAGACAGTTATGATACTTAACGGGTCCATATCAGTTATTTTTGTTACTGGGAAGCTTCTCTGCCTGCAGAAAAGCCCCATTTAGTTTTAGGTTCCCATGGAATGGTTAAAGAAATTGTGGGGAAATAAACCTGAATCCACCCTGGTACCCGCTCAGGAAAAAAATGTATGGAGATGTTGCTAGATTGTAAGACTTTCCCTGGTGCAGTATGTGGTTTGTGACTGATAACTTTCCTGTGTTATTATAAGATTACTATGAAATTGTATGGTTATGATGGGCAAATTGTCAGAGGTGGCCAAAACGAAGCACAGCTGAGGAGGATGTTAACGGTGATGTGCATCTTTTGTTCCTCCTTGCGTTTGTGGTGCACAGAAGCTAAAGTTTAATAAGACCCAGCTTTCGTTTCCCCCCCCCCCCCACAAACCTGTAATTCACCTTCCTGAATGAATGCATTTCATGTGACATATTAATAAAATCAATCTGCCTCTGCATCTCCAGTCTACTCCACAAAGGCTAGATGGTATTTGCCACTTCTGTTTTTCCTTATTGTAGTTTACCAAGATGCACAGTGAAGTCAGTTTTGTTTCCAGACCATACATCAGGGAAATACACTTTCTGCAAGGTTACTTTATTATTCCAGTGCTGGTTTTCTCTACTTTTCACCATTCCTTCCTGGATTTTTTATATCAGTCTAGCTGAGCATAGAAGGGGGGAGTCCTGGTTTTCTTGGCAGGTTGTAATGAAAGGTCTTTGAAGTGTAGGCTGATCTTCCGGGAGTAACGTCCCTTTTGAAACGCCGATTCGCGTCAAGGTGTGGCCTCTTGCTAACCATGCATGTACTCTCTCGCTAACTGCACAGTTTCTGAAATGTGGTCCTCAGGCATAGGGGGTGGGGAAGGGAGGGGGATAATTCCCCTCAGACCCCGGGGGCTGTTCCCACTCCATTGTTCCATTTGCTCCAAAGAGCACATCCACCAGGGCGGCGCTCTGTTGTCTAAACAAAGCCAGAAGCCACCTAAATAATCACTGAGTCTGTTTTATTCCCTGAAAGAACGATAAAATCTAAATAGAGCATTTAAATGCACAGTTAAATATATTTTAAATAAAAAGCTGTAGTTCATACTCCTGGGTAATAATTTTTTGAATAATGGTTACTGTTGCACGTGCATCTAAAAGTTTAAATGATAAAAAATTCTGCTTTTGTGCTTCAGGTGGGGTGGCTTAATTTTGACACTCAGCTTCACCTTGTTGGTTGCAGACACTGAGGAGCTTATGCACAACAGTGATGTTAGGGCAGGACTTGTACATTCGACCATGTGTCAGTAGAGGATCTATTGTGAAATTACTGCTCTTGAACAAGTCACCGGTGAAATTTGGCCCCATCTCGAAGTCTGACCCGTTACAAACTGCACAAGACTAATTCGTGGTGACTAGGTTTAGACTTTAGGTCAGGGTTCTTTTGGGTTGCATGTTGACCGATTGGGAACCACTGTTGCTTCACACCTCCAGCACTGTGGGTTTGAAATCCCAACTCTGATGTTTGTGTGGACTTTGCACAATTTTGTAGTGTGTGCTTTTAGGAGAACTGGTGTCTATAATTAGGCAGAATGCTTGTGTACCCTGCCACGGATGAGCATCCTATTCGGGGCGTCCCCTGCTGCCTGGAATAGGTTGACCCCCCCCCCCACCCCAAAAAAAAAAATACG
>JAODLC010000050.1:10046786-10057442 GCA_026781145.1 Hippopotamyrus pictus
GGAAAAGGTTGCCCCCCCCCCCCACCCCAAAAAAAAAAATACGAGGTTGGACGTTAGATCAATGTTATCAATCTTATGATATGCATGATGTATATCGTGCCAAAGATTGTGATCTCAAGGAGACCCCCCCTTGGGTATTTGTGTGCTGGGAGGTGTGGCTGACAGGTAAGCAGCATCTTTAGATTTCCACGGCACTGACAGATACCTAAAGAGAGAGTCTGACCTAGGAATTCAGAGAAGCGTTGCAGTTACATGAAAGAGTATCTTTCCCTCTGGGGAGTGACACATTCATAAGCCAATAAACAGTAAGCATGATTAGGTTCACTGGATTCTTATTTCTGACCACAGGCGGTATTTTTGTGAATTTGCAATTATGGGAGTGAGCTTTATGTGTTTGTGCCCCCAGAGACTGTGAAAAGTCAGATTTCCTTTTGTTTGTATATTCTGAAGGAGTGCCTTCGGTTGCATGTTTATAAGGGCAGAAAACACCAACCAGGAATGACACATCATTGAGCACTATGATGCCTGGAGGGCCAGAAACAATTTAACATCCCATAGAATTTAGTTTGGGAACTCAAACTATATGGGCTCTTATAAGTCCATTTTTAGTGGACCAAGCTAAGCCACCTGGAATAACTATAGGGCCTTATCCTTGAATGTGGCTATTATCTTTGAACCAGTCCTCAAAACTATTTTAATGTTCTTCCTTCTGTGGTTTCCCTGTGTGCATGGTGAAGCTCCAAATGCTTCTCTTTCTTTAATAAGTTTTGAAGACACTGGACACCCAGTATGTGTATTTTGTCTGAAATTGGTACATGGTTAAAAATAAATACTTCATGTTGTGTTAATCACAGTTACACACCAACTCTGAAAGTTTCATCCATCATTAAAGTTTCAGGAATAGGTTTGATTTTTCTCAGCATTTTTCTTGCATTCCTTAAAAGCTATTGATGATGATCTTGTAGCGTTTTTCCAAGAGTGTGCTTTTCTGATGGCACAATTTGGATTGTCTATTAAACTCCTGATGTGTGTGTGTGTGTGTGCATGCATGCGTGGGTTATGCATAATTTACATTGTGGGGACCAAATGTTGCGACAGTGTGATAAAAACCTGTTATTTTGACGTTGTGGGGATACAACTCAAACTCATTTTTGTAAAAATCAGTGACTGCAACCAAAAAACTGAAAATGACAAAAGTCGCATATCTTGTTTGCTTACCTATAGTTAAGGTTAGGGCTGGGTAGGGGCTAAAGTTGTGATAGTTAGGATTAGGGTTATGCCCATAGAAATGAATGGAGAGTCCCCACAAAGATACGAATACAAACATATGCGTGTGTCCTGACCTTAAGGCATACTGCCAGCCACTGTTCAGAACCAACAGGATCGTGGAAATTGGTTGTTCTTATTTTAAATATGGTTCCAGTTTTGTTAGCAGTAGATCTAACTGGACCACTGACATTCTGAAATACACCTTGAAATGACTGGGATAATTCTGCCGTTCCCGTATCAGCAGGTGAAATTCTCTCAGGTTCAGATGGACTCAGTATTTTCTCTTTCTTTTTCCTGTATTGTGAGTTTTCACTGTCATAGAGTAATAAAACACACTGGACTTCAGTGTTCAAGGTTACTGTGCGTAACGATTTATCAAATGAATGTTAAAAACGCATGTGAAGAATTCAGACTTGGTCTGCAAATGCCTTTAACATTAAGCCCAAACTTTACGTGTAGAGTTCTCTTCAAAACGATCACCCTGCTGTTTGTCTCTATGTCAGTGCTGCGATAACATAAACAAGCTCATTTTCCATTGATTATTTAGATCTCAATAAGTCAAAATAAAAATATTGTTAAAAGAAACATGATAGCTAGCTGATGGTTGGGAGATCTTCACAATTTTGAGGCTTTCTTGCTTATATTGTGGCATCATTAATTTTGACATACAGTCAGCAGGGCTCCCAGATTAGTTGAGAACAGAAGGGTTGGCTCAGTAAAGGTGGTGCCAAGTTTAGAGCGCAACAGTGATGTAAAACCAAAGAGACGCTAATTTACTGTTCATAATTTACATTATGAATCCATTCCGGTCCACTGTTCTACAGTACTTTTTCAAGTAGGAGGTTGGAAAATTTAAAATTCTGATTTATCTTACCTTAATACATCGCGATGTGTGGTACTACTAATAATGAATAATGTATAGAATATTCCTTTTATCCTTCAGACAATCCATGCATATTGACGCAGATCACCTGTATCTCCATGCATTTCAACCAATCAGATGGAGGTGATGCAATTAGCCCAATTTACTCACGCTTTCGGCACAGCTAGTATGCAGGGTCACATCAGTGCGAGTATGGCCTGGGTACTGCTTGCATAATTTGCTATGGAAAACCACCAATTCACAATTTAGCTCGGGTACGGCTTGGTTCTTGATGACTGGAAAAGCACTAGTACTGACACACGGGATGCTCCAGCGACACGCTGGATCCACACTGGATGCTCCAGCGACACACTGGATCCACACTGGATGCTCCAGCGACACACTGGATCCACACTGGATGCTCCAGCGACATGCGGGATCCACACTGGATGCTCCAGCGACATGCTGGATCCACACTAGATGCTCCAGCGACACGCTGGATCCACACTGGATGCTCCAGCGACACGCTGGATCCACACTGGATGCTCCAGCGACACACTGGATCCACACTGGATGCTGAACTCCGAAGCTACTTGCCTTGTATTCGAGACACACGACCCCAGATCAAATACGAAATATGAAAAACGAGATCAAACGTCGTGGCTGAGTCTTACACCACGACACAATTTCCATTGATATACATCTGAGCAAACTAAAAAACAAAACTCTACTGCATTTGCATTCATTAGCTCAGCGATGGGACAGTTTGTATCTCGACAGTTTAGTCTCACACTTGGGCTCATGTTTTCTCCACCTGTCTCATGGGTGTACGCACCGGCATGTTGCTTTTGCTCTGTCTAGCCTTTAGCCTTGAGCATTTATTCCATAAAATCCCTTTCATTTGCTAACCAATGGAGCTAATGATAACGCTGGGTTGTTTGTTATTATTTCTAGGTTATGGCTCAGTGTGAATAGCGGAGACATTATTTAAGTACAATGACTCATAAGTGTACAGAAGATGGATGTTTTATGAAATAGACAAATGATAGATCTCGAGAAAGAAGTCTAGTGGGACATAAATATCTGCAAGGCATCAGTTTCATGGTCATTTTGGCTTTGAAGTACTCTTCTCAAGGGATTCATTCATGGATTCAAAAGCTTTATTGTCATTTGTACAAGTACAATGAAAGGCTTGCTAGTGTACCTTCCTGCAAATGTAAACATGTAATGATAAAGAACAATAAATAACAAGTAACAAAATATTGAACAATAACATACATACAACAAGAACAAGGTTCTTGGGCTAAAGTGGCAGTGCTTAATAAATGACAGTGGTGATTGCGATTGTACTGGGAATTATCAGTCTGCAATTAATATTCTTATTACTGTTTGGAAGAAACTCTTCCTGAGTCTTGGAGGATGGGGCCGATGGTGCTGCAGCATCTTATGGAGGTTGAGGGGGGACAAAAATGACTGTTGGGTGGCTGAGCTCTGCTCACCATTCTTCACAAAACACCTATAAACTTTTGGCACAGTATTTTCCTTATAAATCATGCTGTCCATGAAGCGGTTTGTTTACTGGCATAAGATGTTTGTGGAGATAAAGAATATGAGAATAAGACTGGAGAGATGTTCCTTATGCTTTCAATGCTAATTTCACACTTGCTATTCAAGGTTTAGAGCAGCTGTCAAAAACACCATGAGCCTAAACGCCTGTAGTCAAGCTTTTATGAAAATTCTGTACATATACACTTTTTCTCGGTGCTGAACTCTTAATATGCCTTTTTTTGCTATGATTAACATATTGACTGAATGAATCGTTTGATTCACAGTCGACCAAATATTTAAACTGATGAACTGTTGGAATTTTTCAGTGTTTAAAATCACTGTTATCATAAAATTATTCAGTTACACTAATATAATATGAATGCTTTGATTGTTCTGAAACTTAAACAAGCTACAAGAAATTGCCATTGAACTTCAAAGCTTCCTCTTCTGAGTGTCTGAAATGAGCAGAATTATTCCCAATTCTCCTGTCATGCTGACTTGTGCACAGCGTTTAAGATAATTTAGTGGTTCCTCAGAATTACAGAAAGTGATCAGGACATTCCTCAGGATGTCTCACTGATTATTTTGTTTATCATTTTTGTATTATACTGTGTGAAAATAATTAGGATTCGAATAATGGCTAAAATTAATAATAAATCTACCTACATGTGGAGTCATCATGTAGAGAGTTATGCAATGCGATACAATGGGCAAAGTGCAGCTCTCTGAATCATGAGCTGTTGGCCTACAAATGAGGACATTTTGGGGAAAACTTATTTAAAAAATGTGTGACAATGCTTACCGACAATTTGGTTTTTGCACATACTGTGATTTTTAAGATCTGATATACATGAATATTGTGATGTAAAGTGACATACTATGGATGCTCTTGTTACTGCAGATTTTATTGTCTCATATTTTCTCATTCTTTTGACTCCCTTAGTAGCGAAAACGACGCTCAAAATCAGCACATTCTCGCTGCAGGCTCGTTAACCCGAAAGTGAACAGCCGCTAGTAATCATAAAGCTTGTGGCAGGAGTTGCCTCGGTTACAGAAGTGGAGCGTCCATGACTGTACCTGCAAAAGTCAAGCCAAGGGTAGGAACGTCGTCATGCCATGTTGGCTTAGCCTTTTTGAGAACGTTGAGATATCTGCATTCAAAAATTCAGTCTCTAATTTGAAGGAACATGTAGAAGTTAAGTTTCAGTTTTATTATGTTTCTTAGGGCTTCTCACATCGTTTCAACCTGCCTAGCTTGGCCAGCTATGAACATTATACACGCAGAAAAGCTTTCAGTCAGTGATATCGTTTAATATTATCATATTTTACTCACCTAGGTAAAACTATTTTCTTTATAGTCGAATTTTAGCTATTTAGGATTTTTCAGTACTCTTTCAATAATGTTTTTTGGCAATAAACAAATTTGTTCATTTTCAAGCATGTTTTTAAAAAGGAACTGGGAGCAGATTGTTTCCTGCTGTCAGACAATTTTGAGCAGCATGAGCAGAAAATTTTCTTAAAAATTATTGTTATTATACCCTTGAGATTTTGCCCTCTTTTTGGTACTATGAAAATAAAAATTTGAACAGGCTGTTGCTTGTGCGGAGACAGGCCACAGCCCTTACTGTTTTTATTCATCTCTTCAGCTTTAAACTGTAATTAAGCTATTAAGCAGACAAAATTCTGACAGTTTTTCAAACATCCTGTTGTCATGAGGAACTTGCCCGCTAGTGAAGACTTAATTGTTTTTTGTTCGCTGATGAAACTGACAACCTTTTGCTGAAGAGTGAAGGCCCTTTTACTATTAACCAGTGTTACTACAAAATATGCATTGTGTGTGTATATATGTACATTCTTAATCCTAGAAAGGAAAGCACTTTGCAGGGTTACCACCTCTCATGCATCTGGCGCGACACTCACACTTTCAGATTCTCTTGCCCACACAAGAAATCTTACGGCAAATGTATATTATTCCATTACAAACCTAAAATTTGCTACATCAAAAGCATTGGGGCACTTTGCAAACCCTACAGACTATTTGCAAGGTAATAAACCTCTTTCATACGTGTGAATGTGTGTGCAGACTTGTATTGAATTAAAATCTCTTGCCAGCCAGCAAACTGGCACACCTGAGTTAATATTATTCAGTTTTACTTAATCAGCACTTAACCTATGTCAGACACCTTTGTAAATGCCAATATACAAATGCAATAATATGCGATGAAGGGGAATTATAATGTGCAGCCTTAATGTGCAGCAGAAATACACCTATAAATTCATCATATCCTCTCCTCCGTTGTCATCTGGTTTTCTTTCTTTAATTTCTCTCCTTCCTTTTTCCCAATTCTGTATTACTCAATTACTCATCTGTGTAAAGCGCTTTGGGACGACTCTGTTGTGAAAGGCGCTATATAAAAATAAATTGAATTGAATTTAATATTTTGCACTGGAGGTTTGTAAGAAAGACATGCTAACAAATAGCATATTATACCTAAAGAGTTATAATGCCAGTTAAGAGAGGTGCATATATGATCATTACACTGGAAGAAAGCTACAATGCAGGTCCGTCCAGAAACACACATACACGCACATGACACCCTGAGGGAGAGAATAGCAAAGATGTGGATGTGTGGTTCTGGAAACCATCAGAGGCAGGCAACAGGAGATTAAGGGTGACTGGAGCTGAATCCACTCTCCTGCGGCAGCTGCGGTGTTTAGCTGTTAGCCTCGAATGACACTGCTACATGAATTCAACAGGAAGGAACCCAGTCAGTTGCTAGGAGATATAGGCAGCCAGATTTAATGTTTTTTAACATTTATCCCAAGGACCTGCAAAAAAAAAAACTTGTACAAACACGCAATAATAGGTTGAAGAATTAAATCACGCTTACACAAACACACAGGGCTGCCCAATCAAAAGAAAAAGCATTGCTAAAGGGCTTTGTAAGAGTCAGATGTTACTCTATTCCATTATTGGAAAAAAAATATTATTCAGCTAGTCTGGACAGATAGCGTAGGGTAAAAAAAGATGCATAACTAATATTACTGCAAGTTTTTAGTGTTGTCTTAAAAGTCATACTTAGCAGTTAAAGCAGTATTATAGTTATAAATATCGTTAACTGGGAATTTCACCTGGGACAGCATGGTGGTGCAGTGGGTAGCTTTGCTGTCTCTGCCCTCCTGGAGTTCCTCCTGCATGTTCTCCACATGTCATTGTGAGGTTTCGTCCAGCTACCTATAAAAACATGTTTAGGTGAACTGGAATTACCAAGTTGTCTATGGGTGTGAATGTTGTGTCAGTGTCCTGTCCTGAGCTGCCCCCTGCCCTTTGCGTGTAGCCCCACTAACAATTTTTTGCTCTGGGAATGTTTACCGAATTTTGCGATTACGATATGGAAATGTTCAATGTGTCTGATCTTCCTGATGCTCCCAGAACAAGTTGATGGGCTTGGTAGGGCAGCAGGGAACGCTGTCGCCTCGCACCTCAAAGGTCACGGGTTTGAGGCTGGATGGTGTGTTTGCAGCATTCACCTACAGCACTTTTATAAAATTTTATTTTATGAAACAATATTTTTCAGCATTAATTATGTTCAAAAGATGTCCAAGTACGTAATAATGTTATCATGCTGACATCGACAGAACCTTTGTTAAAGTAAAAAACATGGAACTCACGTCCCATTAACGTTACAGTATGTTCTGGGAACGCGTCCCTGTTAGCTGGGAGCTTTGGGATAGGCTCCGAATCCCTGTAACCCTCTGTAGGACAAGCGGGCATGGAAAAATGGATGGAATTTCACAAAAAAAAAAAAAATTTTCATTTCTATTAAGTGACAAACAACATATCAAAAGTGATATTTTTGGTGAAATATTATTTGGAGTATTATGATGCCTTTGTAGACTGTGTGACATTTACAGTGCAATATTTCATCCATCTTTACTTACAGGTTCAGGTTCAATGCTTTTCTTTGACTCCTTTAAATAATGTGTCCGTGACCTTAAACCATCACATATCACTCCTCTGTCATATTCAGGTCACATTTCCCAGATGAAGGTACTCTGTGTCAAATAGGCTGCAACAACAGGCAGACACACACACACACACACACACAAAAAAAAAACAAATAAAAATGGCAAGACCAGGGACCGAGTGAAGCGGACAAAAAGTGCCATTGAAGAAGGATGTTCCGGGCCGCTGCAGATCAAAGGGGTTCCTGCGGCTGTTTGCCCTGCCGTCGCTGGCTGCTGGCCGTATGCGGACCTGCAAAACGCCCATCTGTAAGGCGGTGCTAAACCCCGGCTCCTACCCCTTTACAGCACAACAGGCTCCTAATGCTGCACTCTGCCTGCATTAACCTCGTCCAGCGCGTTGTTAATGCATGACAGCAGTGAAGCCAGGGAGCCTGTTTGTCAAAACACCATGGGGAGCAGCCCATACGGCCGGCTCTCTGTTTACCTTTAATTATCTATACGCGTCGTGCTAATTATGGCTCCTTCTGAGAAGCCATATGAATCTAAATTTTTAAAAAGCTTTGACTTATAATGTAAGCAAATACTGACATAAACACTGGGGGCGGGGGGGAGATTAACAAAAACACCACACAAATGAATACAACCTGGCCCCGTGAAGAAAATGGTCTTTCGACCTGCTTCTTGCATCTGATTGGGTTTATATTTGGAGACATCCATTGGACGCCGTCATCGCACAACGTCTGCTGGTGTAGGCAGTCATTATGGCTGATGGTATATAAATAAGGCCATTTTACATGACCAGGTACACCCTATGGCGCAAACACAGTTCGCTCATGACATAATGCTATGTATTTGTGTCAGTATTAAGAGAGGATAAAATGCACAGAAGGTGCTAGCATAACTGTATAAGGCACACGTTAGCAAATGGAGGTATAGCGGTATGAGGCACCAATTAGCTGCTGGAGGTATAGCAGTATGAGGTACCTGTTAGCTGCCAGAGCTATAGTAGTATAAGGTACTTGTTAGCTGCCGGAGTTATAACAGTATATGGTACCTGTTATTTGCCAGAGCTATAGTGGTATTAGGTACCTGTTAGCTGCCGGAGCTATAGCGGTATGAGGCGCCTATTAGCTGCTGGAGGTATAGAAATTTCAGGTTCCTATTAGCTGCTGGCAGTATAGTGATATGACTTACCTGTTAGCTGCCGGAGTTATAGTGGTATAAGGTACCTGTTAGCTGCCGGAGCTATAGCGGGATGAGGTACCTGTTAGCTGATGGAGTTATAGGGGTATGAGGCAGCTGTTAGCTGCTGGAGTGATAGCACTATAAGGTACCTGTTAGCTGCTGGAGTTTATAGCGGTATGAGGTACCTGTTAGTTGCTGGAGCTATAGCGGTATGAGATACCTGTTAGCTGCCAGAGTTATAGCGGTATGAGGTACCTGTTAGTTGCCGGAGCTATAGTGGTATGAGGTACCTGTTAGCTGCCAGAGTTATAGCGGTATGAGGCAGCTGGTCGCTGCTGTAGTTATAGCAGTATGAGGTACCTGTTAGCTGCCGGAGTTATAGCAGTATGAGGTACCTGTTAGCTGCCGGAGTTATAGCAGTATGAGGCAGCTGTTAGCTGCTGGAGTTATAGTGGTATGAGGTACCTGTTAGCTGCCAGAGTTATAGGGGTATGAGGCAGCTGTTAGCTACTGGAGTTATAGCGGTATGAGGCAGCTGTTAGCTGCTGGAGCTATAGCGGTATGAGGTACCTGTTAGCTGCTGGAGCTATAGTGGTATGAGGCAGCTGTTAGCTGCTGGAGTTATAGCGGTATGAGGTACCCGTTAGCTGCTGGAGCTATAGTGGTATGAGGCAGCTGTTAGCTGCCAGAGTTATAGGGGTATGAGGCAGCTGTTAGCTGCTGGAGTTATAGCGGTATGAGGTACCTGGTAGCTGCTAGAGCTATAGCGGTATGAGGCAGCTGTAGTGCTCTGGGGCACCAGGGGAATACTGCAGCATCTTCCATCCAGCATGAGCAGATTTGAATCTGAGCCCGTCCCTTCACAGGCAACAAAAGTCTTGATGCTATTACATCCTATTTTCTAGTAATTACTCTGCATTACAGGCTGTGCAACACTCCATGCTTGAAAGAGATTATTAATCTGCATTTGTTCAATTTGTATCCAGCCCCATAAAAGACTAATGCGTTAAATTTATGAGTTGGCCTGGATGACGGCGATAGCCTGGGTAGTAAATAATGTTAATATTTGACGTGGGCCTTTAAAAAGTTGCTGGCTCCAATCCTAAGGCTGGAACCGCACCAGAATTATCTTTTAATACTGTTTTACCTCTGGACATCTAGCTGTTGTTGTGTTTTCAATGACTTCATGATATCCCTGGTTTCTGTGCTGAGGAATTACTCTAAATTGGTCCACATCATCAAAACACAAAGACCTTTGAAGGACTGGCCTGGGGTTGCTGTTGAGCCACTGGGTTTGGCCGCGTGCGTGTTGATATCTCCTTGTGCCACTTGTCGCATCTTCCAGCTCGGCCCTGGGGCTTGTTAGACTGGTGCCACAGATACCTCCTTGTTTGTTCGTTGAGTTCAAAAGCGAGGCCTCAAGTCAGCGGCACTAATCAAACAGAACGCCACCGGGTGAACTCCAGGTAACCTTGTCAAATGAATATTTTTGATTTCGTGCCAGGATTTAGCAGTGCGGTGCGATTTTTCATGCTATCCGCTCACCTTTTTTTCCTGAACCTGTGCTAAAGGCCAAATGTCTTTCTATACTCTGCCAATGTCCTTCAAAGAACATACATTTTTATGGGCTTTCTCATAACTTTGGTCTTAATGTCACCAGCTACTACTGTCACCTGTAAAAGTCACTTTGATCTTTGCTCATTGGCAAATATTACATCTGTGAGAGAACATTATGTGTGTATCATATATATCCTCCTGAGACCCAAGGAAAAAAGTGTCCTTCAATTTTAGGTTATTTGTCTTTGGAGGAAATAAGACATCTT
>JAODLC010000050.1:10089309-10104339 GCA_026781145.1 Hippopotamyrus pictus
AATGACAACGATTAGAAACAGCTGTAAAACATGGGGAATCCACACGTGGTTAACGAGGGGGCGTGGCACACAGGAGGTGCAGACGATCAGGGCGTGACAGACGGCTTGAGGACATCTTTAATTTTATTCATTAATTGAAGTCCTGATCCAGTCTAGGTGTAAGACCCAGTCTAGGTATAACCTGGCTGGCACCTGGACCATGCGACGGTTTGTTCGCAGGGCAGATAGCGTGACTGATATCCTGCTTGTCCCCTTGCCAGGTTCCTCCATGTCACTTCATCTGAAAATCATCTGAAAACTGGACTATTCTTTGATTGTTTCCCTCTTCTCGTCTCATTTACACAGCAAGTTCCTAAATACCGTGCAGCTAGCGAAAATCCAGCCGAGCGGAAAGATGGCGCCCGTCTTGAAGTCTGAGCACAAATGAGAAGCAGCCTCCCTACTCAGACACTGGGATTCTTCGCACTTTCCTGAGCCACGGAGCGTTTTTAGCTCTTGCTTATAACAGCAGCAGCTTGTGACAGATTTTGTCCAGTTCAAAGGGCTTTTTTTAAAGGTGAAAAGCGTGAAGAAAAACACACACAGCCAACTTGTATAAGGACAGACGATATAACTGGAATTCTTATTTCATCATTTGTAATCATCACAAATGTTCACCAACACAAACAAATGTCATAATATTTTGGAATTTTAAAATATGTTCAGTTTAATCCATACTGATGTGAAGTTGTTCAGACAACATATATAGGGCATGAATATAATCTCTTTTGTTTATACATGTTACATTTTGTTTGCTTTAGGCATAGACTGCAAAATTCTGATGGTGGGTGTATGACTTGGGGGTGGAGCTCCAGTGAAGGGCTGAAGGCTTTAAAGGTTCTTGTGGGGGAGGGGGGCAGCCCCCCAAAAGCTTCCAGAGAAGCATCAAGCTACCTCATTTGAAGCTTCACTCCGGCATCCCATGACGCCAAAGTTGGGGTCTGTAGGTTCGTGGGGAAGATCGTTCTTCTGGCCAGTGGCAATGAAAATCATACTGAGACTCTGTTCAGCCTTGCAATCAGTGGGCGAGTCCATGGAGTGCTAGACCGGGTCTCACATCTCACATCTGATATCCATTTAGCCCCCCCCCCCCCCCAGTTGAACCCAGTCTCGTCATTTATCAGTTGCCAGGGAGACATGCCAGGAGAGTGGCGGGTCAAGGAGCGTAGGAAGCGGGTCACCTGGAACGCAACATCTACACTGAGAAACGTCCTGACATCTTCTGGCATCCCCGAGATGAAGCAGATATCCCGACACGCTAGATAGGACTGCATGTCCAGCTTCAGAGATCCCGCTCTCGGTGGCAGGCTTCCAATTTCAGCCTCGTTTTCACCTCCACATATTTACATATTTACACTTACACATATTTGTGAGCACATTCAGCTGGAAATAAAGGATCTGAGTCCTTATAATTTATCGGGCTAACATCTGTGAATCAGGTCGTATCTCGAGACGCTTCTTTGGATCCGGCATGCTTAACGTCTCCACACGTGAAACCCACCTGGGACGTTTGACTGAAACAAAGAAACTGTAATAAATGTGTCTGACAGATGCACGGCTTTGGCCCGGAAACCCGACGAGAAACACCAGAAACATTCCCTGTGAATGTTGAAGGTCCGGCGGCTTTATTTGCTAAGGCGATACTAACAGCCTCGATGGGCTCTGTTAGTACAACACCCCCGGCACAAATTTAAGGCTTCTTATTCGGTCTCTCCCATTCAGCCAGTTCTCCCGAATGACCCCAGAGCTGCGCACGGGCAGATGCTGAAAGCCTCGGCCATTTAGTAAAAATAAAGGCCTTCCACAAAGAACACCAAAAGCCTTTTCCTGTTTGGGTGGGGGGGGGGCACATTATGTGCTATCCTTCCCCCAAATGGATTTTAGTTTGTTCCGTTTCCCTTAGCTGCAGTTTCTTCCTGCGACTCTGAGTCTTGTCGTCTTCTGTGCATTCGTCTGGGCAGAATGATAAGGGATAGACGAGCTTTCTAGCCACCCATTAAAACGATTAGCATTTCATTAATGCGGCCACAGTTTAGGGCACAGAGTGCTGTGAGACTTTGCTTCCTATCCATCCCTTTAAGGGATGATTGCTGCAAATGACCCCTTTCCTGTGATTACCTCCGGTGTTTTCATTGGCCATATTTGGAATTTGTCTTCAAATCACTGAAGGAACAAAACGCCATTTCATGCATGAATAGGCTGGTATGTGAGGTATTCTTTCTTATCTCTGAGTGAATTTTTTAATGTTACTGTTCCCTTCCATGTTGGCTCGTCACTGCCGATGCACTCTTTTCCCATGAAGTGCAAACTGGTAGATATAGATGCGTCGTGTATAGCGTCAAATTTTCCGGGTGGCATCATATACAAACGACGCTGAAGATTACTGTTAAATTCCAACCCCCACGGGCGGCCTGCTGAGGTTTTAATTAGCTACTTTCGAAAATATTTTACATCTCCATCAAATGAGGCAAATCCTGTCCCAGCAGTAAAATATTTAATTCTGGTGTTTTGGATTTCGTACACATGCTAATGTGTTTACAGCAATCGCGAACTATTAAGGACACTAAGATTTTTATAGGCAGCGGGTAAGAACTAAATTTCTGTCTTTAGAAAGGATCTCCGTTTTAACCTATGAGCGATTAGCCTCAGCTAACTGGTCCACTTAGAGGTTCGTGTCTGTGATACAGTTCAAATAGTCGGATAGCAGAAACCGCTTCTGTATTTGCATTTTTTGTATTTGTATTTATGTGTAGCACCATAGAAGGCCCAAGGGAAATAGTATTTTAAAGCACTGTGTACTTGTACAATGACATGTTGATAATAAAGAACTCTTGAGTCTAGAGTCTTGTACCTCTGCCGTGGCACCTGTGAATATTTCATCCCTGTCAGGCATTAACTTGATAATATTAACGTGCTGTGTGACGCACAGGGACACAAGTGTCACTCCTCAGTTAATATAACTCCCAGCAGAAAACATGACTCTGAACCCTCTGTGCTAAAGAGTGAGGGCTTCTGGGTAAGGTTGGATTGCTGGGGGGAGGGTGGGGGTCACAGGTGAGCTGTGTTTGTTTGTTTTCTGTAAACAAAGCGCAGGATTCCCATGGGGACCCTACGCACCAGCCGTGATGGATGACTGCCTTCGTCATCCTGTTTAGGTACCTTCATGGTTAGGAGAACAGACCCATCACAGAATGAGTTTGTGAGTCATCTGTGGAAGCGAGCAAGCAGAGTGGGTGTCTGCGATTTAGCATTTCTAATGTACTGGAGACAAAAATGCACCAGAAGCAGTCAATTTCTCATTATTGGTTGTTTAAGATGAGCACGTAGCATTCGATGTCATTCATTTTTCTGCCTTCAGCTTAGGTATGTGACTGCATTCAGGATAAGATAAAATGTAAACTCTGCACAGCTACTTATTTGAACGCCCAGCCAAGGAAGCATGAGGCCACAGTGTACCCACTACCAAATAACTAAAAAAACAGTCCAAGCTTGCCATAACACTGTGTACTGTGTGGATACGAGTGGCTCACACAGTTCCAATCACATCCAGTGCAGCTTCCCTTAGAGACTGTTTTTTTTTTTTTTTTTTTTTAATGACCCGGCTCGTTTTTCAAGCGAGGCGGTGCAGCTGTTCCTCCAGCCAGCTGTGGCAGTCCAAGGCTTGTCGGATCTGTCAGCCTCGATCGCGGTGATGTTCACTGTTACAAACACGCTGCATCGCTAATTCAGAATGACAGCACGCCCATTCCGCCTTAATCTAGAGTAATCAAGTGCTGCGCTGCAGCGAAAACAAACGTTAGCTTGACCTATTTATGAACATGCCGCAACGTTGGTTGCCATGGGACGTGAATAGAAAATGCTTTTCTGTGAAAGCCTATGTTACACAGTCTCTGTGCGTCTCATGTGTGACTGGATATTCTCCTGCAGGCCCAGTACATATCAGTATCCTTATTGGCTTATTGAAGTTACCCATTTCTTGTATGCGTGTCCCACCCAGAATGCACTGCAGCATCGTGCCCTATAGTTCCTGGGATAAACTCCAGGCCCCCTGTCTAGGATAAGCAGTTGGGACGTAGCAAGATGGATGCATTACGTTCATGATTGCTGACGTACATTTTTCAAAAGGACCTTCCTTCCAGTTTTTTAAAGCACACGTTCGCTTAATCTACGGCTGCCCTGAGGTGCATGTAACCAGATTAAATTATCTGTCCAATGCATTGATTCAACTTAATTTAACATTAATTAGTCTGAATACTTCATGCAATCCGGCAGGAGCTGTAATAGTTGCGAGGAGTTGCTTTATGTGTGAAGTGTATCCAACGACCGAAAAAAAACAGAACCACCCAAAAAAAGAGCGATTTCCTGCAGATGTTGAAGGTTTATATTTGTAAAGCAGAGAAGGTTTGGTTGTCTGACAAGCCAAACACGTATACAAACATTAGTGGAGGCATGAGGAGGAGGAATGTCTAAAATAGAGGCAAGAATGGGAAAATGATAGCGGGTTAGAATAAACGGCCGCAGTGGGACTGCCAGTGCGGAACAGAGGCCTGCCTGAGAATCCCTACCAGACCTCATCCCCATTTACACACTGTTCGGGGAACATAATTTACGCAACTGCCCTTAGATTTAGAAATTACTGTACAAGACTTTACTTAGGCAAGATTACAAAGCAGATATGCAAGCAATTTCGCCATAGATAAACAGGATTATCCCCTAGAGGTCCATAAACAATCCTGTGGTGTCCTGCCATACACAAATACAAAAGTCTCCTCACTACTTAACTAAATAACAAGAAAATGAATAATGAATGTTTTCTATAATTAGATTGTGAATTCTTAGCTCTGCAGGCTAAGCCATGCTTTTTAAGCAATAAATTATGCCGCTCATTAACAGCATGGTACAACGTTCTGATTTTATATGATACATAATATATTGCATTACGTGGAGATGGATGAGCTGATTCGATAATGTTTCAACATCTGTTTTTCTCTTTTTTTAAACTCGCTTCAAGGACTTGCTTTTGCTCCACAGGTCAGAGATCGTGTTTCTGATCCAAATTGTCCTCTGGTTGTAAACAGGAGCCCCCTGGTGACTGACTTTGCACTGAAGGAGGGAGGGTCTAATCAGCCAGGGTATGTCGGCTGAATGCCACAGGCTGCATCCAGGACTTGTCAGCTGTCTGTGAGCTGCTGGTCGTCACCAGTGAGAGTCATTGACCTTACAGCTGGCGGCAGGTGGTTGTAGGTGAAAAGCCTGCTAAAACTGTAAATCACTGGGAGAAAAATACCAGCTGTTTGATTGCTGGAATGCAAATGGACAGAAAAACTGAATTCAATTCAGCTTAAAAAACATTTATGTTGAGTGTCCTTAATTGAATAATTCCCATATTCCCAAATACAATCTTCATTTGAATACAACCAAAGTCTTCAACATCTGGTTTATATAATAGTGTATGATGCTCACAAACCACAAATACCAGGGCACTTTTTCCATCGTAGGTTTTTAATGAGATAAAAAGCCAAATTAATACTGTTCAACCATAGCCATTAACAGGCCATAAGCCTTTAATTATTGGACTGAAGGTGGTTTGCACTGGTGATTCACGCCTCCGGCGTTGGTGGTTCAAATACTTTATGTGGAGTTTGTATATCCTCCACACGTGTTTGGGTGTTTTCTTTTTCCAGGTACAGGTACTCTGGTTTCTACTGTACTTGCAGTCCAACAATATTCTGTGAGGTGGACCGCTGTCAGGAATACACCATTGAGTGTCCAGAATGTTCTGCTCCCTTCTGCCCTATTCTGTTTGCATGACCCTCTATTGTATACATCGGGGGTGTCAAACTCCAGTCCTAGGGGGCCGGAGCCCTGTGTAGCTTAGTTCTTTCCCTGTTTCGCCACAAATGATTCAGCTCAAGAGCTGTGTGGTAATTAGCACAAGGAGTTAAATCAGGTGTGTTAAATTGAGGGCAAACCAAAAACCATGCGGGGCTCTGGCCCCCCAGAACTGGAGTTTGACACTTTTCAGTTTGTATACATGGCTGCTAATGGAAGGATATTTTACTGGAGCGTTTGCCAAAGTCACCACCAGACATGACTTCCAGCCTTTGCTGATTAGAACACAAGACATACTTTATTGTAAGCTGTGTAAATACTAGGGCTCATCGGGGATTTGAACCCGGGACCTCTCGCACCCAAAGCGAGAATCATACCCCTAGACCAACAAGCCACACAGAGTCTGTGTTCAAGTCTCCAGGGAGATGAAGGATCCTATCTGATCTGTAAGCCAAGGTAGCGGCGGCCTTGTGATGTGGTGTTATATGCAAGGGTGAGAAAAAAAACGTGGGTAAACAGCAGGGGGATGGAAGGCAAAGAGGCTCCTTTCAGATCTGTGAAAGAAGAGGGCGTTGCCCAATATGCCGTCCAATGCTGTACGTGAAGTGCCCTCTTAAGACGTATTCTTTTGAAAGGCATGAGGAACACACTCTGTGCCTGGGATGCCATGCTGACATGGACTGGTAGCTGAACGTCTTTGATTGTAGCTCAGTGGTGGCTCTCGTGTCACGGCCAGCGGCAGACAGTCCGTGGTGCTGTCATGGAGGTGGAGATCCAAAGCCGGTCCCCGTCTTTCAGGCTGTGGACCATGACTGTTCCCGTCCGAACTCGCACGACTTCAGACATCGTTATTTATTCGCTAAAAATCTACCTTACGTGTTATGTTGACATGTTCCTTAGCACCGGAGGCCTGATCCAGCATGGTCTTGTGATGAAGGAGAGTAATCCTTTCTTTCACTAGTATAAAACGCTTAGTGAAATAAATCTCAGTTGTTGTCCTTTTTTTGGACTTTTAAGTGACGGTTCACCTTGCCGTGCCCCTGCCGTGCCAGCCCCTACCTGCCCACGCCGGGATGTTTGCCGTTCGCCCCCAGATGCCGTTTTCCTGTCTTTTTTCCTCAACCTCCCATTCAGTCAAGATCAAATAACAGCAATTTAATGGCCGCCTCTGTGCCAGAAATTTTCTCACATTGCTAATCTCTCCAGCTGACAGATCTTTCCTTTTGCAGAAAAACGAAGTAATTCCTTTTAAGGGGTTTAATTTTGTGCTTTGTGCTAGTTATTTTTTTTGTACTCCACAGATCCGAACAATAATAAAATGTGTTAATTGCAATGCCACTCTCATGACTGGGAACTCTGGGTAAGTTCACAGTTAAGTTTAACAGTGCGAGTCTCTGCTCCTAGAGGAAATGACTGCTTTGAATTGTCCCCCTGGACCACGGATTCAATCTTCGATGTTTGTTTTGGCCGTTAAACTGCTTTATGAGACAGCCATAATGTAATGGTAGACAGAAATACTACGGAAAAACAGGAATCACAGAGGATATTTCAAAATGATGAGGCTGATATATGTCTGAAACCTGCACACACACAAATACACAGTTTAGTGTACATTTGAAAGAGGAATGTTTTCTCTCAAACTTGCCATTCACCACCATAGAAGTGACAATTCAGATCAAGACAGGATGACCTGTGGACATGAGTGGGCTGACGTTTTATGAAACTTAGCTGACTGTTTTACACATCACCTGTAATAGCAATTGTATGTTTTTCCCATTATAAACATTCTCAGTTATGAGAAAATAAGAATCAAAATCATCAAGATGAATTTTAATTTAATTTTCAATTTTATGTTTGTCTTTCTGCTCAATGCTTCTTTGTATTCATAAAGTCATCAGTCATTGAAACAACATCTCCAGATATTTCTCTCTGTTTCCTTGTCGTTTCCACATTCCATTATGCTTGACCTTGAAAGATCATGCTAATAGTTTTGATTTTGAATGGAAAACGGAAGCTGGATAAGAGACTGGAAGGTGGATGCTTGAAGAGTAAAGAGTTAGTGGAATGTTAGACTTATGAGTGTCTGTACAGTATACAGTGGCTGTATGGTATCTGTATACAGGTGCGTATATACTTGCCACTGTGCTGTATGAGAAGGGCTATCAGTTATGTGTGAATGGAAGAACATTCATGTCTGTACGCCGTATGTGGGTGTCAGCATGTTTACGTCTGTAGTGTTTGTGAGCTCTAGTTTTAGCCTTCCGCACTTATTTTTGCAACTTTGGATTTACTGTGGCGTCAAAGCGGGCAAAACAAACATAAAATGGGAAGAAACAGGGACCTGGAGAAGCCATTACTCAAGTTAAAGGACCCCTGTTTAACATGGAAAGCACTCCAAATAAATATTTTACCAGCTTTTCGAAAAATGGTTCCTGTGTTGTGATGAGGAATCCTACTTTATAACTGGCAAGCTTTTTCCGGCATCAATAAACGATCCCATTAAACCCAAGCCTAGCCACTTCACAGGAATCTTGACTTAAATAAGGTAGTAAATGCAGGTCCATAAAACAGCATTTAAAGCTTCAGTAGGAAAGTGTCTCAGTGACCAGGGAACCAAATAGGCAGCCCCTGCTTTTGCATTTATCTATTAGATGCTTTTGTCCAAAGCAACGTGCGAGTGAAGGATCCGTGAGCAGGACCATCAAGCACACCTTGAGCAGTTGGGTTTAAGGGCCTTGAGCAGCTAGAAAAAGGTGTTTATGGTCCTTGGGTAGTGACATCGATAAAATGGAGAAAATATTACAGCTGATACTTTTGTTGAAATTCTGTTTCTCCCATTATGAAATGTTATAGTGCCGTTATTCCAGTTGGTGATTCTGTGGTCGGCCATTATTATGGAAATTCTCAGCCCAAATATCAATGCAGTGTACCAGTCAAAGGATTTTGCACACACTGACATTTTTGATATTTGCATGTTATCAACTTAACATTTACTAAAAATTATATCTTTGATTCATCAAAGTAACCTCCTTTACAGTTATAATGGCAGTGAAAATTCAAGGCATTCTTTGTACAAATTCCATTAAATACTGCTCTCTTTCATGGAATGAAATAGTTAACTAGTGCATTTAAAGTTAAAGGACAGCCTAGAATGTGACTATGCCATCACCTCACAGGATGTCAGATATGCACTCTTACATAATCTTTCCCACATTATAAAGGAAACTTTTTTATTCAACGTACATTTTCATTTATAGTTGTTCACTCAACTTTCCAGTGCTTAACAAGAATAAAAATACTGCAGTTTATGAAATAAATGGTAAAGTTCTGTGGTGTGCAAAAACTTTTGACTGGTAGTGTATATACAATCTATGAAAAGTGGCTGACAGGTCTCGTGACCAGACTGGGTTCTGCTGCAGTAACATCCTTGGGCCACTGTTCTCCGATGTTTTCAAAAAGTACCGCAGCCATTTCAAACTTGCTAGACCTTTGCATGTTGCCATAACTGTCCAACATGGATTTCGTTTCAATTCCAGCTGTCATATTTAACTTGAAGGTCAGGGCATTGAAAGAATATCGACTTGTTTCAAAGGTCAAGAATGTGGAAGGAATACAGTGTTTTATTTTAGCAGATTGACTTGTTCTGAACCTCAGCTGTCCAATGATTGGCTAATGAGAATGGTCACAGGTTTAGGAAAACATTAGGTGCAGAACCTACCTTAGTAACCAATCTGACAAGTATGTGAGGAAAACCTCTGGGAATCCTCAAACCACTGTTGACTCTGAAGGTTAACTACAAATAATAATCAACTTTATCCCCTCCATAGTATTCAGTAAAGGACCCGAGATATTTTGAGTTTCCGCATAAGGAATTCAACGATGAACAATATTTTTGTAACACTTCTGCATTGTGTCACCAGGATGGCCGAGTGGTTAAGGCGTTGGACTTAAGATCCAATGGACGTTTGTCTGCGTGGGTTCAAACCCCACTCCTGGTACTTGTATGTTACTTTAATATCTTTCTCCTTCAAGCAAATCTACAGTTCATTATTTGCTATAGGAATTATAGCATATTTCAATTCAACAAGCATGGTAATGTCAACACTTCAGACAACATGGGCAGATTTTCAAAAAGCAGTAGATGGTTCAGTAATGGAGAAGCGACTACGTAGCCCATAGCACTGCGGCTGCAGGCCCATACTGAGCACTCCCCACCATTGAAAGTGCCTACAGTATAATGGGCACACAATTGTTGGACCTGGACCTTGAAGTAATGGAAGGTTGCCTGGTTTGATGAATCCTGTTTTCGGTTGCATCATTTAGCCCTGATGAACATCACTCAAATCTTTATCCCCGCCCATTTCCCATTTCTTCTACATTAAAACATGCCAAATGAGTACCAAACGTTGGCTTACCATCTAATATATCTCAGATCTTGACATGCACCATTTTTATGGTGAACACCATGGCAAATTCTGCTGGACATTTTGTTCAAAAATGCAATTTTCATTATGGTATTTATAAATGTAACCAACATAGTTTTCACAATCAAACCATTTTGGCACCGACATAAACAAGTCTTGTCATGGTCTTGTTTGTCTGCATATGGACAGGTTGACGATCACTGCTTCTGACTGTAACACTGACCGGCACACGTGAGCTAAAAAAACACAACTCAAGGCTGCCAGAGCAGACAGTCCTGTCTCTGAGCACCTTTTATATATCCAAGCCCTAACCCTCCTTCTCATAAGGAATATAAGTGATGTTTAGTGGACATCAAACAGATGAGTGGATTACATCATGACAGTAGCAAAATGTGTTTGGAAATAAAGTCTATAAAAAACACAAGAATAGAAGATAATGCAAACACATATTCCATTAAAGATGATGTGTTCATTCCAAATGTATCTATATATCTTGGACAGTGTTTCCCAACCCACTCCTCAGGGACCCAAAGACAGTCCACATAGGGAGCTGGGAGAGAGCAAAAACGTGGACTATCTGTGGGTCCCCGAGGAGCAGATTGGGAAACGCCGATCTTGGAGATATTTGGCAGTTTCCATGATGTATCTAATTATCCAGCATTTACCACATTTCTGGGGTTCTGGGCAGGGAACCCAAGTGCAAGATGACTGGAATTACGGGTGGGCAGATTATCTGTCTATCTTGACTCATTCAATGTAATTTTGCTCTGTCTATGGCCAAAATTACCCTGCCTGATCATTGTTAAGTCATCACAATACGGCCTGAAAATAGTACTATTTCTGCTGGATACGCTTTCCATTTTTGCTTGCCCAGCTTTTCCTGGATTCGGGACAGCAAGTCGGGCCATATCCCAGGGTTAATTTATGGGATGTCATTGTAAGAACGTGACACAAGTCATCTATGCGGGGGTGGGATAATGAAGAGGGGGACGTTGTGGTTTACAGGTGTAATCTGCTCTCTCCTCCATGTCCCCAGGACTCACCTTTGGAAGTAAGAGACATTGGTTGATTTCCACATATCAGAAATCAGGGCCGCACCTTCTAGCAATCAAATATCCATTTACAGCATAAATTCCCTGTGTCACACCATACCAGTGATTTTTTTTTGTACGTATAAAGTCAGCCTGATAGAGTACACATCAATATTTTAAAAAAGCCAAGTGCTGATAGCGGCAATTATTTGTCACACGTCCATACTCAGTGTGTAATATTAACATGCCTAACAGTCACCCTTATCCAGAACAATTCAATGCTTTTTATATTTATAGGAAATACCAGAGTAATTCAAATGACATGCTTGGCGTACAACAGCTCAAAGCTGTTCAGCCTGCCACAGTATGATAACAAGTGGGTCTCCCTTCATGCCGCAGCCCCTACCAGAGAGCTGAACGTTTATCAGGCAGGTCCAGTGAGTTCAGTAATCGTAAGAACATTTACAAGTGGGTCACTCTTGGACAGGTGTTACTCCCACTTTTTCCACAGCGTAGCCAACATAAGTGTTTTGCATGAAGATGGCCGCTGTTTGGTTTTTGCTGAACAGATTGGCTGGGAAGAGTGTGTGAAAATAATTAACAGAATGGCTGGCTGGAAATGTGTGCCTTATCAGCATCAAATCTAAAGCCTCGCCGAACGGGGAGCTCTGACATTTTCGCGGCTCTCACCGTGCTCTGATTCGTTATCTCTCGGCCGCTCGCCTTGTCGGGATTGGTGGACTCGTCAGGGCAGGTGGGCGTGTTTCCCCCAGCCTCTATTCTGCTGGCTTGATGGAGTCATCAAGCACTTCTCCTTCCTTATTAGGTGCTTACTTGGAGGCATGCGAAAATCCCTAAATCAAGGCACCAATCTTGGGAACATTCTGTTGTTTTTCCCATCTTATACTTCCAATCCAATGAAAAAAAAGAAACCACTGACTTCTCGCTGCATATCCGCTTACCCCTATCACTAAAAATAACTGGCAGCCATCTTGACCTGATGTGGTGGCTCATCTTTAATACTTTCGACAGTGCGACCTCTGTCAATGTCTCGCGGTGCCCAAAAAACGCACACCGCAAGAGCCGGTCCCATCACGGCACATCAGGTGTCCTGCCAGGTGTCCTGGGGCCCGCTGGCGTCAGGAACGCTCTTCAGCCGTGTGCCTTGGATCCATAGGGGAGTACGTAAGCCACACTCCCCGGATAAGGGATTCCACAGGACCATTTGGCGCAATTAATCTTCTTGGATTTTCACAGCGCTGGCCCGTGACCGACTCTGAGAGGCCGGGGCGACGCTCTCCCGTCACCAGCAAAGGAGCAGACTTGTACGAATGATTAAATGCTTAAATAGGTGGAAGACATTAAGGAACAAGTGTGTGAGAGACCCCAGATGGATGCATTGTCGGCCCGATCCCCATCTGTTCGTTTCTGCGGCAGGCTTGGGTGCGAAGCCACGGATACAACGGTGCATTGTAAAAGAGAGGAAGGAAGTGACAAAGAATGTACGTATTACAGTATGGAACTTTAGAGCAAATGCATCCTGGCAGTCATGTGGCTGTATTAGGAGCAGACAGCTTCCAAAGTGAAGCACAGCTCCCAATTTGAAGCTGGCTTCTCTAAATGTGCAAAAGCACCGCAAGCCGTGGTGACAATGTGACACTTAATATCACACAGGTACATTAAATCTTTCCACTTGCATGATATTTTAATAATTTGATTGATGGTCCAGACATGTTTATAAAGACAATAGAGTACAAAGACAAAAGCCCGTGTGATGTTCACAGTCTAATCCTCAGGCAGTAGCATAATCTACAGTCAGTCCAGTGTCTGTTTTAATGCCCTTTGCTATGCCACTTTGCAGGTATTTGTTTGCTAGTTTATTTCTTTGCCAGTAGCTTGTGATGGCTCTGCCACTCTCCAGTATATAAATGACTGTTCCGCCAGTCATCACTCACAGGCCAAGAGGGGAGAACAGTACTTTATTCAAGGAGATCAATGAGATTATTTTTCAGTCCTCATTTTCTGTGGGGTTCATTATTTACGTAGCTCAGTGGTTATAGACCCAAGCCCTCTAGCTCTGGGTTTATACACAGGTACCTCCTATTGAGTCCCCTACGTCCGAGGTCCATAGTAAATAATACACTCTGAGAGAGAAGCCTGAAAGTAGATATAGTACGATGTTAGTGGGTGCATCAATTGTGTGCAAACAATGGGCAGCACTGCCAGCTCTCTAATGACTTGCTGTCCATGTAATACAGTATGTATACAGTAATGTAGATGAGATGGAGAGCTACAATAAGCAGTTATGATACTGATACAGTACCTAAACTCTGCTATTTCTTTACATAAAATGAAACTTACTGTAATGCACAATCAAATATGTCACTGACCCCGTCTTCTTTCTCAGCTCCCATTGTTTTCTGCTGTGTGAGTCTTTAGATTTCTTAATACAATTCATGAAATTTAAGGACAATCCCTTTTTATTACAAAACGTTGTGAATTTATATTAATACTCTTCATATATTACTCAATGTCTTGCTTTTCCCCTTCAACTATCAAGATACGCCCAAATTGACTTACGTCCTGTGGTCCTGGTCCCGGTTGTGAATGCAAATTGATGGATAACTGATGGATGTATGTATATAAATTTACATTTTTATTAATTTAGCAGACACTTTTATCTTAAACAACAAACTTTTTTTTTTTTCAGAAAGCCAGGTCAATCAAATCACTGGAGCAAATGGTAGCTAAGGGCAAGTCAAGAGCAGATCACTGAAGGGATCTGAACCTGTGACCATCCCGTCACAGGCGGGGCGTCCTGCCTGGCTCAGTCACACACCAAGTCGATACCATGTGGGGGACAGTGAATCAGTGCTCCACGTGATAAGTCATACAAGTTTGACGTAACGGTGGTGCAAATGGATCGTGATTCTGTCATGTCCGTTTAGGTGGGAGGAGGGTTGCTGGGGGCTGGGGGGTGTGAGGCGTCCATTTACCTACCGCCGCGCCTCCCGCCTCCATTTCATTAGCGGCACACAATGAGGCCTGATGTGGCGGCGGGATGGCTGCCTGCCTCTTAGGAAGCCTCGGGACTGTGACTGAGCAGCTGTACTGGGTGTTCCCTCTCACGGACACCGGCCCACACACTTGCACACGCATGGAAATGCGCAGGAAGACCACCGTCTTTAAGCATGGAAACTCTCACATGGAAAGAAACATCACTGACATTTGTCCTACAGGAATGTCTCCACAATATCCGTTTTTTTCCAGAAATGTAGGTGTTGCTAATCTTAAGTTTCACAAGAAGATACTGCACACGTACACAAGGTGTTACGGCCTCTGTCCAGCGCCTGTGCAGGTTTTCATGTTAAATAAAGGAAAATGTGCACTTAGGTTAAAGCTATTTTGAAGACTAATGAGGCCAATATTTACGGCAAGTTTATTAAGGCAATGAAGCAGAGTCATGATTAATCCCAGAGTCGCTGTCACATGCCATGCACCGTGGACTCAAACACAATTTTCTCAATAGTGGGAAGAAAATGCAAACAAACAGACTGATTCAAAGTCTCCTCCACCCCTTGTTCTTGTGAGGGACTGTGTATAAAGTACATTTGACGAAAGGATTGACGAAATCTGCCAGACATTCTCTCCCTCCCCATCCACTACATTACACACCCAGGATTTCCCTTCCCCCTCACTGACCC
>JAODLC010000050.1:10123286-10143341 GCA_026781145.1 Hippopotamyrus pictus
TCCCACACTGTGGCTGACACCCCCAAATCCCGCTCTGAGGCTGACACCCCCAAATCCCGAACTGGGACTGACACCCCCAAATCCCGCACTGGGACTGACACCCCCAAATCCCACACTGGGACTGACACCCCCAAATCCCGCTCTGAGGCTGACACCCCCAAATCCCACACTGTGAGGCTGACACCCCCAAATCCCGCACTGGGACTGACACCCCCAAATCCTGCACTGGCTCTCAGTGGCTCAGACCTTAATGCTTGCAGACCGTTAAAATACAGAAGGACTTATGGAATGGGCTGTTTCCTAAGTGGATACAGCTGGGCTTCGACTGGCACTGGAACCTTCTGCTAAGTGGTCCACCATAGAAAATTCCAGTTGAGCCACTGCCATCTGGTATCACCCTTATGCAGATAAAGACAGAAGAATGGAGGTACCTAGATATGCATTACTTCTATTTTACTATAACAATCTCTACAGTACATGTAGATAGAAAAGATCCAGAATTCATTAAAAATCCCCAATGTTCCTTTCTAGTGTTCAGTTGTTTATCTAAGATCTTTGCTGGTGTGCGTGACTCACATGGCGACTCATTCCTCATTATCCGTGTTCCATTCCTGAAAAGCACTTCATTATTGTCATTTAATTCATACTTGTATTTATACCTTTGCTATATAAAAGAGTAAAGGAATCATACAGTGTTTATATGCTCCCAATTCCAGATTATTTTAAAACACTGAAGCAGTGTGCATTTAAAACTGAAAGGAATTTACTGTAACTGACAGCTCTTTCACAGTATAAATGTCCCAGTAAACAGGATGTTGTTGTTTTGTGTGTGTCCTGCAATGCACTGGCATCCCGGTGGTTTCTCCTGCTTGATGCTGTCTGGGATACAGTTCTGAGTCACCATATACTGCACTGCGATGGAAGGATGGATGGATGGATGGATATATGAATATATTAATCCATTTGTCACAAATACATTAGTTTAACTGTGTCAGTTCTTACAACTAAAAGGAGCTGCATATTCAATCAAAGAGAAAGACAAATATTAGGAATCCACAATAATCAGGTCCCTAATCTCAAAAGCTAGAGAACTGAGTGAAATTTTGTTTAACACCTGTATAAAGATTCACGGTATATTTTTTCCTCGTTCCATGTTCCAGTCTTAATTTGATCACAATTTACTGGTCTTCAATATGTAACAGAATTGGCTGCATACCATTGGCTAATTAGTGACTTTTTTAGCTACATGAAGAGGACATTTTACAACTAAACTCAGACTTTATCATTTGAAGCAATTGAGGATGGATGAGTTCCTTTCTTGGTTTCCATAACCGTGTATCCAGTAAGAGGTTGTGGTGAACTTGGAGTCTATGCCTGTCCCTTTCAGAGCAAATATACTGGGTGATTTAAAGACACTGATCATCTGGATGGCTTGTTTTTGGGCTGCACAGGGAGCCCGAATCCCATATAGGCTGCCCACAGAGCTGTGGATGGATATCTAAGCCACAAGCTTGGAGGTGTGAGGTGACAGTGCTCGTCACCCATGAACTTATTTAACCTAAGAAATAGCTGTGGATTTGTGTTATGGGGGTTGACACTGACTGAGTGTCGTCTTTGTAGAGGGACCTAGTCTATTACTTCAATAGGGACTTTCAGTGTGGGCTACCTTGGTGGTGTTGGTTCTAATCCCAGATCTGGCTCTCTCCACAGGGAGCATTTTGGTGAGATCTCCGGTTTTCACACAGGCCTCACAGACAGACCCAAATATTGTTTGTGTTGTGTGCGTGTGTGTGCGTGTGTGTGTGTGTGTGCGCAGGTATACCTATCCTTACAGGGACACAATGTCCCCATAACATGATAAATATCTATTTTTCCCCTTATGGGGACCGATTAAATAAAACGACTGCTATAAAAAACCTAAAAATGCAGAAACTCTTGTATTTTGCTTGGTTACTTACTGTATGGTTATGGTTAAGGCAGGGTGGGGGTTAAGGTTGTCATAGTTAGTGTTAGCATTTTTCCCATAGAAGTGAATGAGCGGTCCCCATAAGGATAGGTATGGGCACATCCCACAGCAACTTGGGATGCCTTCCTAGGTGGCCGTTTCACATTCTTTTTCATGTATTGATTTATCAGATGCTCCTGTCCAAAGCAATAGTTCCAAGCAGGGGTTTTCTTATGGGCAAAAGGATTTGAACCCACAACCTTCCAACCAACCTCCTGTGGATGTGTCTAGTCTATATCAAGGCCTTTGCACAGTCCCCCCTAAAGGAATGCAGATAGAAAGCAGCTTATGAAAGCCATTGCACAGTACAACTCGAAGTTTTTTGTTACTTGACTGTTTTGAGGGGGTATTTGGGATATGTCAGCTTCTCATTCTGAAAGATCTTAAAATAACAGGGAACGAGATAAACGTTCTAAGGTTATTGGAATGTTAAGAAAACTAAAATTAAAATTACACTGTGAAAAATGTCATCGGTATGGTTGTGGAGGAGTTGTCATAACCAGCTTCACATTAACACAATGAGACATTCTGTCTTAAATCTTTAACTGTTTTTAGCTGAATTGTGGGTGAAGTAGAGAATAAGCATTAGCACAGCAGTTTCTTAATACCTTCTGTGAGAGCGGTTTCCTTTGGACATTTCTGCAAGAATTATACAGGTTTCCAATGTCTATAAAAGAACGAATGAAAAATAACCTACCGTCAGCCTCCCTAAGTTAAACATCACCGAATAGCACTGGCAGTCTGTTATAAACAGGCTCACCTGGTCGCGCTAACAGTGCACTTTTATTTAGCACCTTGTGCTCTTTTTCCCAGCTGTGCTTAAAGTGATATTTCTCCAAGACCACCAGATGTTTGTTTGAGCCCCACCAGTTGCCTTGGAAACATAGGGCACAATGACAGACTTTGTGCTTCTGGCTTGGGCTGAGATGTAGGTTCTGGAACACTATTGCACATCTGCTGCACCTAAAACCTGAAACAGGGACCACGGCTGATGGCATCCACTCCCCCCCACCCCCGATCCTGATGTGGCAGGTCAGAGGTCACAGCTAGGAGGGACTTTGGGCAGTTTGGTTAATGAATGACAAACGGTGAATACGAGCGCAAGTCCAAAATCAAAGTAACCTTATCATCGACTCAGCACTCTGGTACGTGGGTCATAGAGTCAGATGGAATTTTGTTTCCCTTGGTTAAGAAACAAAAAGTACACGTAAGACATATAAGACACAGGACTAAACAGAAAATCCACCTTCCATTCACATAATATTACATAGTGATGTGATATTGATCCTTTGCAAGAAGGCCATGATGTCTATTTAAAGTGATGTTCCACTGTCTCCAACTTATTACTTTGTGTTGAAGATATGAAAGCGGAGTGCAGAGTAGTGCTGCATCCTAATGTAAAGAGTTGATTTTAGAACCTCACTTATTGTCAGTTTTCTACCTGTCCGCTGGCCACTCCCTTGTGCCCTACTTTCTGCCTTTTTCAGCTTTTTAAATGGCGTTAAATGGAGCACGGACCGCTACTTACCCAAAACATTTCGTTTGAACTGCCACAGATGTGCGCACCATAAGCTTTGTGTCTACAACCACAAAAAAGGTCTTTGTTTTGTATCTTGGCAACGGTGCCTTCCTTATGGCTGCCCCCTCCAAAGAAAAACCTCAGAAATGTTCTCTTTTTTTTTTTTTGTAGAAGAACCCGCTGGTGACACAGACGGCGTTTGCTGGTCAGCCTGTGATCAGTGGATGAGGTCAGCTCATCCTGACCTTGTTAGGTCATTGTGACTCCGCCATGTCTCCGTCTATCATCTTTAAGCCCCGTACCTTAGGGTGGGGAAAAGCTGCAGAAATCCATGATCACATACACACCATGTCTGGCTTTGGTAGAAGTAATGAATAATAAATCATTTTCCATGCATGATTATGATATGACATCACAAACAATATGACATCACAAACAATATGACATCACAAACAATATGACATCACAACAAGCGCCAACGCTTCATGCATCTGCATGTGATGATGTCCCAGCTTGTCCGGTGTGCTCTGTGACTGCCCCTGACTGGTGTTTACTGGCATGTACAAAAAAAATCGCATGCATGAGCATCATGAAACACCACAGCTTGCCTTTCAGTGGTCTCTTGTGCGACGGGGTGTTCTGATGACCTAGAAACAGGATGTTGCTGAGATACAGAACAAAGAGTTTAAAAGCTATACTAACACCTGCAGCAGCCAGAAGGGCTGAGCCAGTTAAATAACAACAGACCGCATTCACAAGCTCAGCATTCATTCATGTTACCCGCTCGTTGTCAATATTCACGGTCGCAAGCCTAATGTAGTGTGGCAGCTAATCAAGAAGAATTCAGCTTGCTTGTTTTCACGTCAAATTCATGGCAAAAAGCATTTCATAAACATGCAGATTCCTCTGGATGTGGACCCTAACCGTCTTCTCATCCACCCACACAGCCTCTGCAGCCTTATCCACCCACATAATTGATTTCAACTGAAATTCAAAAATAAAAGTTGAGTGAAGTCCATAACAGATTGCAATACAAAAAAGGCTGTTTGAATTATAATGACAGATATTCACAATCAGACTTCCCTCGTGATAATGCTTTCTCAATCTTTAAAGGTGAAATTAAACATTCCACTGATATGTGGACAATTTACACTGAAATTCAGCTTTATTTTTCAAGGCGGTGAATGTTTATTACCGTGCAATCAGAGAGCTGCTGCAATTAACTTCTCCGCTACTTAAAAGCTGAGAACTGGCTTGAAAATAATTTCTCTTTGGATTGAAACGTAATGAAGCACTTGTAACAGACATCACGTAATTTCTCTGGCAGAAACGTAGCGTGAACCTATGGACGGCTGTACCGTCTGTCGCCCAGAAGAGTTCCTGTTTCAATACTTGGACTAGAGGTTACAGGTGATAATTACGTGCCAGCCAGAGCAGAAAAGACTGACATTTTTGCTGTCCTTACAGAAATGGCCTGAGTTCTTGCCAGAAGTGACTGGCCTAGAAAGAGAGGTCAGGTCAACCACATAGCAGCTCTACTGCATCTGCAACTGAACACTCCTGGTAACAGAACTGTCATCCTGTCTCAACAAACCCCATGTTTTCTCACAGACAGCTGGTTATAGTCCCCGCCTTTGCCCCTCCCTCAAAACGTCCACACCCTCCTTGTGTCACATACGCATATATAATCAGCTGATAAAATAAATTAATAAATCACAGGTAATGCTCTGCTGTGTATTAAGATGCTTTCTTCTGATGTCTTTTCTAAAATCTAAAATTTAAATAGCAGTCATGTTCTCTTACAATTAAGGTACAAAACACAGCCATTTCATTATGCAGTTGCTTAAATAGGTTTTTAAATTAATTTCATACATTCATAGTGGAGTTTCATGTCCATATGGGGTTATTTGCGTAGAGAGTGTGTGAATTTTGATTTCGTTTTACTGGTAATTTGGAGGAAAATGGAACTGGGACTCACCATTCTAATGGGCTCCAGTAGTTATCTTTATATCAAGTTTTTTTTTTTTTTTCCTTCTACAGTCGCTGAGCAGAGATAAACGCCGAGTTGCCCCTGGGGGGGTGGAGGGCCCGACTCGGCACTCACTAGCTCTGCCTGTATTTCCCTGGACGATTTTACGGGAGAGAGGAAGCTCCACTCTGCTCCCTTGCCACGGTCTAGAAGCCATCTGGGAAAAGTAACATTTCTTCAGATGTTTAATCCCATAAATGAAATGTCACCACACCTCTTAACACAGTAATTTGGCTCTAACTGCATTTGTGGTATTAAATCGCCTATTTTTGACTATTGACTTTTTTTGAAAACGTAACATGCGCTGGATACCTTGTCCCTTCCGTTTATTCCCTTGTTCTATTATTTTAACGCTCTGGGATGCAGTGTTTGGGCATCTAACCATTAATTAAAACTGACGGATATCCCATTGTGGACACATGTCAGATGAATTCCCTAAGACGGACCGGTGTAGCGGCGTGGCATGGTTATAAGGAGTGAAAACCTGTCTGGGGAGTTAAGTCTGTCCATCAATCACAAAGTCCCCCCGGCACTTCAGCTCTACCTGGCAGTGTTTAAGACTGCCAACAAGCCAAGCGCTATTCAGCAACTGTACATTCTCTCATTAGGTCATACCAGTGATATCCAAGGCAACAGAGCCAACGCATCTCCAACGCTGAGTGGACCTCTGCTCTGCCTGGTGAACACGCCCCACACAGCAATTCCAAGTTAACACTACATGACTTTCAAAGTCATCAGATCACTGTACTGTTCACACTACACGTGTTGCCTTGTAATTGGGAATCATAAAATCGTCGTGGCGTGCACACTACATGACTGGTCAGCAACAGGGGTTCAGAAAATCTTGTCACAAGATCTTTCGCCAGGAGGAACCCCTGATGAACCTGACTGGTCTCCAACTACGTTTTGTCACGAAAACACGTGCGAGAAGACAATGTAGCTGCAGCTGTAGCCGTGCCCGCTGATGTTGGAGATCTCCTCCCTCGGGTTTCTCCGCACCGTGTCTTGCCCTCTCATTAGCTCCAGCTTGTAGCTGCACTCATTTCTGCGTCACAACACCTTTCACACCGCAGGATTTGGAATCACTGATATCTAGCCTGCTAGACATCTGCGACTCATCTGCAAGTCTGTGGGGACGCGTCTTTGAAAAATTCACAAATAGCAATCGAGTGCTGATTCGCCACCGCCGAGCCAACGCCGATTTGCCTCCCATCCGGGACTTTGGTCAGCAACCTCCGAAAAAAAAAATCATGTAGTGTGAACTTATCATAGCAGGAATATCAGCGTCCTTCACCTTGGGGACAAGAAGGAACTCAAAGTCACCTGGTCCTCTGGCACTTTAGTACATATGTGACCACAAGACTCTTACTGCGCTTCTCAGTCAACCACTGCCTATTTTCTTTACGCTGATTTGATCTTCAAAGTATATTTTTAGATGCACTAAGTATGCCCTGCAAGCAGACTATAATATCATAAGCATCCCCCACTGTGACGTTACTGATGGGCCGCACCTCATTAAACCCACACCGTACATTAACGTTTGCAATGAGCTGAATCACCCCACAACTGACACCCGCAAAAAATACCTGAAGCTGGTTGGATTGGCTGAATTGGAATTGAAAGGGGTATGAAGGCTTCACTCTTCCAAGGTAGGACATTTCAACCCCACCTACAGTTTGCAGCATTTGATTATTCTCCCCATAGTCGTTGTCCCAAAATTGCCCCGATTTTGACTAGTGACGGGCTGCTTGCTCACCCAGGGTGTCCCCTATGTTTTATCTAGACTCTGTACTCCATTCAACTTTGTGCTGGATGAGCAGTCATGGAAGATAACTGGTGAAAGACCAAGTACTGTTATTACCTGCAGAACTAATTTTTATTTGCCAAACTGTGATAATCTTGTTATGGGCAAGATGCTATCTTAAGCTCAATTACAAATTGGTCTGTGAAACTTCACAGAAAAGAATGATGATACACTGTGTCTCGGTACTGGGACAGATTTAAAGAGTACATAATCCTACAAACAAGGTGCCGTACTACACCGCACACAGTGGTCTGACATTTTTTCTGCCAATCTGCAGGGAAAGCTTCAAGTACACAGTGCTAACAAGATCCACTAATGCAGACCAAGCAGCTTAGGCGGCCAATCAGGACTCAGACTTCGAGCTGCATTGGGTATCACTGGATGGAGGTCATAGAACCTCTACCATTGACCAGCTGCCCACTTCTTGGTAGTCATGGACTATTTGGCTTAACCAGCAACAGGACAATTATTGTGCATAAAATCAAGGTGTGAACTTTGTTTCCTACTCAATGAATCCAACAAAATATCCAATATTTGCCTCCAACACTGAGCTAGTGAAGTGGGTATATTTCAATCAAAGGCATTTGCCACATAAATATCCCCAGGACCCAACAATCAGTCTAATTTTTCATGTAGTGAACTGTTTCTCCATAGTAGTCAAATCATAGTATTGGTGTGATTATACAGTGTTGGCCTTTTCGTGACATTAATTGTTCTATAATTTGTTCACATCCCCTGGCTCCTTCTACACTCTTTTTCTGTCCTGAGGGTTATCAGGAGAGTGTGTTTAGAAAGAACACACATTTATACTGAAAGTGAAACATAACTTAAAGTGTACTGAGCCATCAGAGTGAAATGGAGTATATCCATCCATCCATCCATCCATCCATACACCCATCCATACATCCATACATCCTACCATCCATCCATCCATTTTCTGTACAGGCTTCTCCTACGCAGGGACACAGGGGTCCAGAGTCTATCCCAAAATCTACAGGCACAAATAAAGAGCATATAAGAACAAAACGAACATAGTTTGAACATAGTGGGTAAGTTGTTTTAACAGCTTTCATATACAAAATTCTTAAAGTGGCTTTTACTCAGTTAATCTGCAGTATAGCCAAGCCGGCCAAGCTGTCAATAACAAAGATAAATGAAATGATATCGCCTTCCTCCTGATGCGTATTATGTTTATATTCAGGAAACTCTCTGGCTTGTAGCTTTGGGTGGGCAAGCTGTCCATCAGCACCCACCTCATTAATATTAATTAAACAGGTACATTCTGGAGGCTGCCCATATAACATGAAGCAATCTGGAGCCAGTGTGTTTACAGATGGAGTCAGGAGATTGATGGTCTTCTTCTTTATTCACTTAGAGCTCGTGAAAGAGTCTGTTTTCCTCATTGGATTGCAGACTTTACTCTGTTTCTGCTCCAGCCATTTCTGTCCAGAACCAGTTCTGTTCAAAACTATGATTGATCTTCAAGGAGGATTAGCATACCACCAGGTTGGCTTGCTTATTGTATGAGCTTAATGAAAACTCTATGTCCTTTGGGTGTGATGAAAGGCAAACAGAGCTAGATCAGATCCAGCACTTACTACAATCCTGGTTCTCTCACGTGTCACAGTTTACCATATGGTCTAAATCTGTAGCATGTCACAACCATTTTGTTTTATCTGCCTTTATCGGCTTGAAAAAGTACAATACTAACTGACCGCACTTAGCACTGGAAATGAAGACAAGTGACACTAGTGACCCCTTTTGGCAGCATTTGGAAGTACATGGAGAAGGATTAGCAATCCTTTCAGTGATGAAAATAATAGTGTAACATAGTTTCGAAAAGTGCCAACAACAGCTAACCAGAAAAATTTACCCATGACAACGTTGACTAGTACCCTAATTATCATGTACCTTCCTTAAAGGAAAATAAAAGGATAAAAAATAATAATCCAATAAATTAGTATCCAGTTAATTCCTTACTAGGGCCTCAGTTTACATCTTGTTTTGATTAAATGTATGCTCATTTTTTTCTCTATAATGTTAGCATGCCCAGAGGGGTGGGATGGGGAGGGGGGGGGCCTTGGACCCCCATAGGATTTTTTTCTCCATACTTTGGAGTTTTTGGTTTCTCTCCACTGTTGTCTTCAGGCTTTCTTTCTTCTTCCCCTTTTCCATGTTTTATGCATGATTTTGTAAAAATGATGTCATAATGGATCGCTACACACTCTTGTCAAGCGCCTTGGGGCGACTCTGTTGTGAAAGGCGCTATATAAAAATAAATTGCAATCGAATTGAAATTGAATTCCACCCGCTACTTTGTTTTTAAAGAGTTTCCGAAATGTGATCCGTGCAAAAGTTTTTAAATGACTGACTTTGCAGGGGTGTGTTTAGCGTTTAGTCACCCCGACCAAAGCGAGCGGGTGATGTGCGGGGCATTCTCCGGGGAAGCTGGCGGCGCTCGGCGGTAACTCACCAAGAACCGGAAAGAGCCATCAGCGGCAGTGAAAGTGGAGAATGCCAGGAGGCAGCCATCCGACAGGGAAGCACGAGGCGAGAAACGGGCCCGGGGGATAGGGTGGCTGCGGAGATGCCCCCCACCCCCCGCTCTACCGCAAAGTCGGCGTGAAAGCGGTGAACGGAGTGATCTAGTTCACTGAGCTCTGACTTGCTTTCTGTCTCACCACAAGCTGTGATTAATGAAACCCCCCCCTCCTGGAAAGTGTCGAAAACAAAGTGTACCCCCACCTCCTTGCCTCTCCTGGCTCATATATCGTGGAGATTCATTAGAGCTGGACGGCGGCCATTTCCTCGGCCGTGTAGGCACTGGAGATCTGTCTGGTTGGCTTCTTTTCTCATGAAAACCAGTAGGATTCATTTGTGGGAAATTCCTTCAGTGATGAACACTTCTCCACATTACCTCTGCGGAGCACTAAAAAGTGACAGGCATTCATTCGTGCCGACAATAGAACGGCCGATTCTGAAGGAAGGTGAAGAAGAACAATGAGGTATTTCATTAATGTAACAGTCAGAAGAGATGAATATCCACACAATGGTGACTGTCGGAGTGTTTTTTTTACCAAGTGTGAAGTGGTTTCTTGGGAGACAAATTGTGCGCCTCTAAATATAGTTGTTAGTTCTCTACAGACTGATCAAAGCACCTCTTTCAAAAACCTTTTCTGTAAAAACTGAGACAAACGAGAGACAAAAATGGTCTCTGCAGAAATGCCTTGCCTATATTCAGTGTAGGTGTAAAACATCCTGCCTTGTCGATGATTTTACTTACCTTGACATAGCTAACCTGGTATAACTCAGGGTAAAAATAGTTACAAAATATTATTATTCAACTTCACTTTTGCCAACTTCACCTCGGCTGGACTTCTGCTTTGAATACCATTTTAATACGCAATTTAAGTTTTCAAATTGATGTGGTGTGAGCTGTGAAATAATATTCCGGAACGTCTTAATTCACTAGCATTAGTCTCACATCAGTACTGAAGGTATAAGGAGTCCACAGAGAGAAGCAAAGGCTGAATTTGGATAAATTGTTCAGGGTTTATTGAAACGGGTGTGTTTTAGAGGGAAATAAACTTTATTTCTGTACTTTAGTGGTCAAATAATTGCCCCCGTCTCACGTCCTGGCTCACTCATCCTTGAAAGCGGACATTTATGCTGCCCCATGTCGTCTACAGCATTAGCATACCTACATCAGCGTCTGTCTTCACAGAGAAAAGCAAAAACCTGCCCTGCTTTCTTGTTCCGCCGTTGACTGGCTGTCTGTATGTATTGAAGCTGGTGTAAAATTACCATGCAGCCAAATATAGGGTGAGTGCTGTTTGGCGTGACTGAAACCTTGCCTTTCAAATGCCGTCTGTCATCTTGCCGGGGACGTCAGGCTTCCTGTGAAATCAGCTTCGGTGGGACAGACCGTAATGATTTTGAAGAGCTTCTGCTTAGTTTAAGAGGAACGGGAATGGCTGAGGCTCATTTTTTGAATGACCTATCTGCCGTTACGCTGGGTAAGTTAATTAGGCTAACGGCTGGCTTAGTACTGCAGCAAAGCTCGTCAATGGGGACAGCTGATTGGAGGGTGCCGGCGTCATTCCCACAGGTGAACTTTGACATTAAACTTGCCATTTTAGAGGAAGTGTCACAATAACAAAGAACATTTATCTCTTCAAAGTATCTCACAAAAGTGAGTACACCCCTCACATTTTTGTAAAAATTTTATTATATCTCTTTATGGGACAACACTGAAGATATGACACTTTGATGCAAGGTAAGGAAATCAGTGTACAGCTTGTATAACAGTGTAAATTTGCTGTCCCCTTAAAATAACTAAACATACAGTCATTAATGTCTAAACTGCTGGCAACAAAAGTGAGTACACCCCTAAGCGAAAATGTCAAAATTGTGCCCAATTAGCCATTTTCCCTCCTCGGTGTCATGTGACTCGTTAGTGTTACAAGGTGTCAGGTGTGAATGGGGAGCAGGTGTGTTAAACTTGGTGCTATTGCTCTCACACTCTCTCACACTGGTCACCGGAAATTCAACATGGCACCTCATGGAAAAGAGCTCTCTGAGGATCTGAAAAAAAGAATTGTTGCTCTACATGAAGATGGCCTAGGCTAAAAGAAATATATAGATTCATGAAACTCCTTTCAGTGCTGACATTCTGGTATTTATTTGGTCCCAGCTGTTACAAACCCTCATCAGTAATACACTAACGTTAGGTTTATATCTGTGTTTCTTGCATCGTCATTCAGCCTAACCTGTTTTTCATCACTAGGGAAACACAAAACTTAATAACTGATAAATTACATCACCGTCGTGACAATTTTTAAACTCTGTATATAAATCAGGGTGAGCCACAGACAGATGCTTCGCCTGGTCAAACGTGTTGCCCCCTGGAGCTGTTGGGTTTGTGCGTTTAACCTTTTTGTTCTGTTTAAAACCAAAATAACACCATATCTCACCTTTACCACCCTGCTTATCAACTTGAGGCAGGCAGTGGGCAGAGGTGGAAAGTTCAGGTCCAGAAAGTAAAGATCAAAGGCAAGATTTTGTTTCAACCAGCCAGTTGAGTACTCTGTGACCGTGACTCTTTATACTCAACTGGTTGGTTGAAACCAAATCTTCGTCTGTGTATTTTTACTTTCTGGACCTGAACTATCTATCTCTGGCAGTGGGTAACAATGCTTTACATCTTACAAGTGAAGCTTCTATGTAGCTTCTCTGCACAAGAGACCCATGAAATGAGCGCAACTGTGTCACTCCCCAAAACACAGATTCAGCACCACATTATGTACCACATAAAGAGCTTGTGGTTTTTGATCTTTGTAATAGAGGTGTACAACACATTTTCATCATATAGTGAAATTTGCTAAATTATAAAATCATACCGTTTTTGGTATTGCAATATAATACTGATACCAGTATGTCGAACAGCATTATACTTCTTGAAAATTCAGTCTTTTTCTGTCAGGGCTTCTGAGAGAGAGGATCCCCGGTCCCACCCTCAAACACAGCCCTAATATTCTGCAGTTGCTGCTCTTAGCATGGACAAGGAGGTAGTCCAGCTAGATTATGCATGCTGAGGTAGGTACTTTTCTCAGACCTTTTCCATCAGCTTTTCAAATGTGGCTGGGCTTTTACACAGTCCAAATGGCATAACATTGAATTCCTAAATGCCCGGCCCAATGGTGAAGGCCATTTTTGGGTAGGTGGAGTTAGACAAAGGAAGCGGCAAATAGCATCGTCACAAGCTGCCAATATGTACTTATAGTGCAAGAAAAAAAGATTAAAAGGGAAAATCTGTCTGCAAATGGAAGCGTTATGCCCAGTAGACATTTATATCAGAGAGGTATTGGGAGGTGAGGTAATACCACCTAGCACCTCGCTGTAAGGGACTAGAAAGGAAAAAGTAGGGAAGTTGAAAGTTAACACTATATGTTTATATTATTAGTCGTGACTATGAGATTTTTTTTAATAATACATAGCAAATTAAAAAATGGAAAATTATTTTCAGACTGACCCAACACAGTACGTGAAAAAGCAAGGCTTAAGAGGACCACATATAATGATATAAAAAGCAAAAGCTGAAATGTGTTTATTTCAGACCTTCTTCATCCAAGAAAATGAAGAGTTGAATGCTACAGTTCAATTTGATTTATTTTTATATAGCTTTCCCAACATGGTGGCCCCAGACTGCGGGCATCTGGCTAATTGGAGAGTTGAGCTTCACAATGGCTCAGGACCGATACTGGTATGTGATCAACAAGAGTAAAACAAAGACAAAAGGAGGCATGCTGGTCCGTTCTGGTCTGGGGTCCGGCACAACAAAAACTGGAATGAGACCACTGCTTTGTTTGTGCTTGTGATTTTATTAGCAGAGTGAAGAACTTCAGGAGCCTCCCAGGCCAAAATAACAAACAAAACACCTCTAACTAGAAAAATGGTAGTCCTTTATCTAACCCAAACAAAAAAAAAAAAAGTACAAGTACACAAACGTACCTATCTACCTGACTAGCTCCAAAATAGTAAGAATGTAATCAAAACAAAATGGTGTCTCACCCACTACTTCCCTAGCAACTCACAGTGGGCACAATATGTACAGATATTTACAAAACAAAAATCCAGAGTGAGCAAATCCAAGAAGGGCTAAGCAAAATCAACACTCAAACAGCAACAAGTGTCAAGCTCAAGGGGTATCAGCAGCAAAATAAGCAAAATATATGGCAACACAACAATTACAATAAATTCAAAAGCAATGGCCTGCTTGTTCATGTCTGGACTGGCCTTATAAAGAAGGACATGAAGGAAGGAAAACAACCAATCAGAATGGAGAATTACGAAATGTTATAGTGGGCGTAGCCAGGAGCAGAACGATACAGCCAAAGAAACATCCATCCAATAGGCAGCGTAAGCTACACCTGGGGAGTCATAACAACGTACAGTTACCCCAGTGGTCTTATTTATGGTAGGTCGAGCTAGAGTAATGGGTCCAATACGAACCCCATGGGGACATCCCTCACATATGATGGCAGACCTGGAGCCCTGGGCCGAAGGAGTAGCTCCTGCCAGGTATCTACGAAAGTCTGTTGTGTTGCTTATTGAGTAATGAATTTCGTGGCATGAAATGGCATCAAAACCTGGGAGATGAATGAATCCAGGTAGCCGGTGTTCTTAGCAATCATAAACAATTACCTCAAAGCGAAGGATCCAGTCTAGTGGATAGCTCACTTTGAAGAGGTAATTCCCGCAGCAATCAGTCCAGCACCAGAACACCGAAATGGGTCTCACGGGCTGGTTCTTCAGAAGAGGCCTGCGACGCATTCATCTTACCACCCCGGTCCGTTACGCTACATAAACCACAGAAAACACATTGCAGGCAGTTAAATCTTTCCATATGTGTGTATTCCTAAATCATTCTTTCCTAATGCTTAGAAGTATACCCCTTTTCTCTGAAGTATAAGGAAGGAAATTACTTTCCTATCCCTGCAATTTCCCCGAACATCATCATAATCCGTGCATTGGGCATACTGTCCATGCCATTGAATGTTTTCCTGGCGGTTTAACATGCCACATGGGTCTGTATGTTATCAACCTTAAGGAAGAACAGGCAAAGATAAGTGGAAAAATTTCCCCCAGATCATCTTTTGTCTTTTATCTAAGATCAACTGCTGCTACATGGTGCTGTAATGCAAACGGTCTGTTCTGGGTCTTCAACAATCCAGCTGTTTTGTTATGATGCCACCTAGTGGCCTGCAGTAGACTTGCACCTGTCACCAAGTGAAGTCATTTACTTTTTTTTGTGCTTACTGAAAGAAAAAAGTGAAATACAGTGGTACCTCGGTTCTCGAACTTAATCCGTTCCGGACTCACCCTAGTGAGTTCGAGAACCGACGTACCACTGTAAACCATACTCACGTAAGTTAAAAAATAACACCTGTGTAGTCTGTGTTTTGTTCTCATAAAAACCTAAAATCAATAACTAGCTTCATAATAATTAGTTTATTTGAGCATCAGTTGTACGAAACCCAAGGTGCATTGCTGTTTCAAATGGGAAAAACCTTGGGAAAAGGCTGACAAGTTTTTGTTTGCAAACCTAGTTAAACTCCATTAAACATATGGAATATGTCAACATCACATTTCCCACAAGATATGACAAGATGGTGCTGTAAGAGCTGGAAGGACAAGCTGTTTGTGCCCCCCCCCCCCCCCCTCTACAAATACTACTTTAGTCACAATACTGAAGAAAACAAAATAAAGGGGTTAAACACCACATTTCTTTGTCCAACAAATATTACCCAAGATTCCTTCATTGTGAAAAAAGAGAATCTAGTGTGTGACTGTGCCTCGGATCAGCTGTGAACCTGAGTGTCACGCTGCAGTGCTGGCTGGTCCGAGGCACCAGCCCAGGCCGGTGACAGATCACTGGCCAGACAGAACGTCTGGACTCACGCTCCCTTGACCATGCCGTGACTTATAACAGCTGCCCCACTCCCCACCCCCACCCCAGAAAATCACAGCGCTCGCTTTTATATTTAGTGCATCCTCCTGGATTTTTACGTCCACGTCACCGTCTTGTAAGGGTCTGCCCTGGAGTTTGTGCAGGATGTTAACTCACCGAGTGCCATCGTTTCCAATGGACGCCCTTCCACTTTGTGGAAAGTCCCCGTGGCCTCTCAGATGCGTGACTGTTAAGAAAATGCATGCCAGGTATATAGACCCAAAAAAACTTTAGCCATTGGGCAAGATGAATTAGTATAACGTCAAACAATTGCAATTTTTCTTTTAATAGTCGAATAGAATCTCTTATTAATAGTACTTTTCCACTTTTCTGCTTCTATGTGCTATCCGGGTAACTAATGATACTGGTAATGTTGGTTATGTATTTTGCCAGAGTTTCCCAGCACCAATTAGAAAGCGCAAACGCTATTACAAGTATTTTGGCACACGCTACTAAATGGCGCAGTTACACCTTTCTCCCAGCTGAGGGCAGTAAGTCTCTGTACACCCGTTACAAAAATAATCTGAAGCGTTAACTTTACGTAGCATGTGCCCTCCTTGAGCTGCTTTAGACTATTTTATGCTACTTGTGTGAAATAGTTTTTTTTTTTATTAACCTGCGGTGCTTTACAGTGGTCACAATAAAACCTTTGTCTAAGAAGATCTAAGAACTTACACAATAAAGAACACAATTGTTGTTATAACAGCGAATTGCTCTACTTCTGGTGTGCATGTCCCGGAATCCAGAAACAGATTGGTGGGCATTTTTCCTTTAAGAAAATAATTAATTCATAATATTACAATATGACGACACCACTAAATGGATGTGGAAAAAATGTCATGAATAACAAATGAGACCAACTGATATTTCAAAGAATCTTCCGTTATCTACGGCGGGAGATTAAGAAGAGGTTCAATCTGCCATTATCTATTTGTGTCCCTGAAACGAATGATCCCTTCGTGCCTTTGGCAGCCTCTCACCGCTTGGACTGCTAAATCAACTCTTCCTAACGGACACATCAACAAATCATGGCCTTGTCTCCTAATATTACATTTGTTTTTCACTTCTTTTCCCCCTTAACAGCACGTGTTCCTCTCCTCACTATGTGTTCCTGACATTGGCAGGAAAAAAAGCTGGTAAGGTAATGTATGGCCTCAAACTGGATTGCAAGCATTTTGTTCTATGGAGTACTGTAACTTACGTATACGTAGAGTTCTTACAGTACTATAAATTACTGTAAAGTATTTGTGAGTGAAACTCGTCAGCACTATAGCGGTGTAACAGTGCACCCTGGTACAATATTTCACGATTCAAAACTTGTCTGTCAAACCAAATCATGAGACTCCAGCTCATCTTGAACAGGTACAAAGCTTAGTTAACAAACTGACTACTAAACTAGTCTACTAAAAGTCACTGAACTTGAAAATCATACAAACGATCAAACTCAAAGCTCAGTGATAATAACTTTATTTACAGCATTTACAAATGGCTATAGATGACATAGGAAATGATAACCTGACATTCTGGGTTACAATGATATGCTTCTGTGTCCCTGTATGTGACACAATGAAGTCCACTAAGTTACATTCATTGCTGTATTTTAACGCTATTATTTTCAAGCGCAATAGGCGAAAAGTGCAATATCTTGAAATCATGGGGTTTGACTACTTTATCGTGCTGGTCTGTGTGTTTATTTATTGTTTGTTATTTAATGTTGTATTGTTACTATGTGACTATTGTTTGAATGTGACAGTGGAGAGGATGCACCTTTAAAATGTCATTACTCTCCAATGACTATAAAGGATCTGAATTTGAATTCAGAATACTGTAAGCCAACACGATGCAAAACTTATCGGTTGTGAGCATTAATGTTATTGGTAGTTTAGCCGATCTTGTCAAGGCCCCCCCAATCACCATGCAGAGAAGCCTGGCTTCCAGGGTCTGAAATATCTGACTGCAAGTCTAACTGTCCAGTCAACGATGTCCAAGCAAAAAACTATCCATAAACTCACAGTGAAGCACAGCGTTGGGGTGGGCTCTGAAAACACATAATCAGAGTATATTAACCGATAAGCTTTGATAGACTGCCAGTGAAGCACAGTTTTCGGGCGAGCTCTGAAAACACATAATCAGAGCATATTAACCAATAAGCTTTCATAGACTCCCAGTGAAGCACGGTGTTCGGGCGGGCTCTGAAAACACATAATCAGAGCATATTAACCAATAAGCTTTCATAGACTCCCAGTGAAGCACGGTGTTCGGGGCGGGCTCTGAAAACACATAATCAGAGCATATTAATCAACAAGCTTTCATAGATCCGGGTGGGTTCCAAAACACATAATCAGTGCAAGCTATCATCTATTCTCCACTTAGACAAAATGTACATAAAACTTCCATAAACTCTCACTGAAGTACGGCATCCAAGCAGGCTCTGAAAACACCTAATCACAGCATATTCCCCAATAAACTTTTGTCCATTCTCCATTTAGACAAAGCATACAAGAATCTTCCCTAGACTTCCAGTGAAGCACGGCCTCAAAGGGCATCTATGGGCTGTATTTACGAGTATCTTGGTTTCAATTATATGTTATTGACAGCTTCACAACTTCTGTGAAATGGTCAGCACTGTGTTTCAGTTCTTAAGATAGATTACACTTTTAATTGCAAATAAAATGAATTTACATTGATACATTTACTAAATAAATTCTTTTGGCAATTTTATGGGGGAAGCCGAGCTGACCATGCAGTCTTAGAGCAATTGCTTGTGTTGGTCACATATCAAAAAGTCAGATGCTGACTCTTTAACGAACAGTACTTTTTACTGTGATGAACTTGAACACAAAACACTTTTTATACAGATATCAATGTGCACGCAGACATATAAGAGATACACATCAATGCACACTTACTGTATCTCACGCAAATCAACATGGAAATGTAGTGCAACCATATAAAACATAAAACCTATTAGACCATAGATCAAAACATATATAATAGTATTTCAGATTAATTTTTTTTAAAAGGCAGTAGGTTGGACAGTTTTACTTAAAACCATCAGATTGCTGCTGTTAGCCAAGCATGTGCTATTCAGCGCAGTGGCTCAGTGGGTGACACTACAGTGATCTGGGTTCCAGTCCTATCGCTGCTTTGTGAGTGTGCAGTTTGCCTGTTCTCCCTGTGTTGTGCTGGCTTTCCCAAGTAGGGTGACATAAACGACATTGCCATATAAAATTTAAACGGTAAGAAAAAAGACAAATTCTCGTTGATAGAGAAAAATGCTCGATAGCGCACATCAGCATGTGACATCACAGAAAATAACGCGATTACAACCAATCATGTCGTAGTTTTTTTTTTTTTTTTTTAAGAACGGACAGCCTATACCCAACAAACACACAGCGAGGCTGATTGCGTTAGCGGGACTACATGTAACTATTTTGGTAATATCGGAGTCTTTGAGGAAAGCAACCGCTCAACAGCCACAACGTCTTTTTTAAAAGGAGATTTTGTGGGTAAACAAGGTGAAAAAATAACAGTGGCAGTGTGACTGTACTTTAAGCAATTTAAAGCGTGAGACACGACACGCTGGTGCTGCGTAAACTCTGCTGAAAATTTCCAACAACTAAAACTGTAAATACTATATTACTTCACCACTTGATGCATTGCCGTCCAGTAGAATACAGAGAATTCAATCCCAACCAAACATGCATCATTAATTAGTATTTCCACTTTCAATCTGAAGAAATACAGGACAAATCGCATCCTTTACTGGTAAATAAAGGGGCACAGAATTTTATTTTTCATTACGGGACAGGTGACAACTCTGACAACGCGACAGCCGCAAACCATACTGTTTTCTAGCGTAATGCCCTAACGAGCTCACAAAGAGCACGCGCATTTGTTGCCGGCTGGGCAGTGCGGAGCTGTAGGGGAAACACACAAGTTAATTTGGAGATGCAGACTGATGCAAAAAAAACCCAGTAAGTAGGGTGTACAACGTACACTATAGTCTATATCACACAGGAGTTTTAGGTTATTATGTACACATTGTTAAGTTGTGGCAACTGACGAATTGAAACAAATGAGCATGCTGTGCGTGCACAGTGTGCAACAGTGTGACAAAACATTACCTGTCCTTTTATTAACTGCACAAGTAGTGGTGGTCATTAGCCGCTAGATAACTGGGTTAGGG